>JAESUZ010005520.1:0-600000 GCA_017311185.1 Proteles cristata cristata
TCCTTCCTTTCCTTTCTTCCTTTCCTTCCTTCCTTCCCTTCTTTCCTCCCTTCTCTCTTTCTTTCTCTCTTTCTCTCTCTCTTTCTTTCTTTCTTTCTTTCTTTCTTTCTTTCTTTCTTTCTTTCTTTCTTTCTTTCTTTTATTTATTTTGAGAGGCTCCACACTGTCCTCACAGAGACTAACACGGGGCTCAGTCTCACAAGCCGTGAGGTCATGACCTAAGCCAAAATCAAGAGCCAAATGCTTGACCAACTGAGCTGCCCAGGCACCCCATCATGTTATTTTATTTTCAAGAATGATTTTAATTAAAATATAATCTTTTTCTTTTCCGTATAAAAGGCTGGCTTTTGGGAGAAGAGATGACAATCGATGATGCCACTTTTTAGAACTAAGAGATTTTATTTGTTATAAAGTGAAAATGCAGAATATTTATTTTATTAACAGTTTAATAAAAATATATGAAGATGTTAGGAAAGGGAAAGTGTCTGTAGGTGAGGAAGTATAAGTGTGAGAGGCCTAATTCCTCATTGCCATTGGAGGAAGTCAATAGAAAAAAGTGGGAATATTAAGAAAAAATGGTTAGGGGCACTCTCTGAAAATAGATAAATAAAATTAACAAAAAAGAAAAAAAAGGTTAGAACCTGTGTTAGAAACATGGAGGTAAGTATCAAAAGATACAGGGAAAAGAGCTGAAAGTAGTCATTCGTGTAGTGGGACTGGAGGACAGGAAGGAATGGAGCCTGACAGTACACTTGACTTTCAAAATTTAATTAGAGTTGTGCTCATGCAAGCTAAAATAAAACAAGTGCATGCACATTGTAGAAACTTAGAAAATAAAAATTAGTACATGAAGAATGAAGATTGTATCTGAAAATTTCACCACCCAAATTTAGCCATAATTAACGTTTCAATCTGTTTCCCTCCAATAAATATTTTTGTTAAAAACTTGGGGCACTTAGGTGTCTCAGTGGGTTAAGCATCCAATTCTTGATTTTGGCTCAGGTCATGTTCTCGTGGTGGTGAGATGGAGCCCAGGGTCTGGCTCTGGTCTGGGTGTGGAGCCTACTTAAGATTCTTTCCCTCCTTTTCTAGCTGCCCCTCTGGGTATGCTCTCTTTCTCTCTCTCTCTTTCTCAAAAACAATCAAACAAGCAAATATGATAAAACCCCCAAAACAAAAAGCAAAATTAAATATATTTATAAATACCTATTTAATAGGTATTTTTCACATACCTATTAAAAAAGATTCTTTTTAAAAGATACTTAATATAATAGGTATTATTTTATGTGATTAAAACTTCTATTTTTTTGCTTAATATTCAGTTATATGGATATTATATAATTAGCCATTTCGCTGTTGTTGGGCATTTAACTTTTAAAATGTATTACTTCAAAAAATATATTACTTCATTTAGTCATTATAATAATATTATGAGTTACTTGTCATTATAGTTCTCTTTTAAATAAAAGCAGCCTTGCAAAGATTACATAATGTGCTGTTATGGGCTGGGTATGTGCCCTCCCTTCATATGTTGAAGTACTCACCCCACCCAGTGCCCCACAATGTGACTGTATTTAGAGACACAGCCTTTAACAAGGTAAGTAAAAGTGAGGTTTTTAGGTGGATCCTAGCTCAGTATGACGCTTTATAAGAGGAAATCAGGATACAGACAGGAAAACAAGAAAGACCATGTGACGACAAAGAGAGAAAAAGAATGGTCGTCAACAAGGCCTCAAAAGGAACCAATCCTGCCGACATTTTGATCTCTGACTTTTAGCCTCCAGAACTGTGAGAAAATGAATGTTTGTTGGTTAAGCCACTGAATCTGCAGTACATTATTTTGGCAGCCGTAGCAAACCAATGCATGTGCCATGATCATGTCACCACCGAGGTCTAAATCCGGATACAAAACACAAGTCTTTTGAATTCATGCATGTACCTACGTGCAGATATGCATTGACCTTCCCTGATAGTCACGATTGTTATTGTACACAAGCTGCTACTCTCATCTTCTCCTTTTGTTTTTATTTCCACTCTTCTCTCTACCTCTTCTTATAATGTTTCCATTTCTCCTTCTACTACTTCTTTCCTTTGTTTTATTCTTTCCTTGGGAATGCTTGGGCACTTTTTCTTTCCATAAACATTGGTTTTGGAATACTCACAGATCTATTCTTTATGTCTTGACTTGTAAATCTGTAACCATCTTATGTCTGTCTTATGTCTGTCAATTTGTTCTCCAAGCCACATTATGGTTAAGAACATAATGCTGCCCAAGCTCTTGGTTGCTATTTGACAGAGCAACAAACTCCACAACACGATGTCATCTGTAATATGAATTGAGATCCGATGTGATTGAAAAAAAAAAGAAAATAGTCATTGGCTTCGGACATTCTCGACTTATAACTATCATAATTTTTACCTAGTTTCTCCTTGTTATACTCTCTGGCCATTATTTTTCTCCCTAACAAAATCCCACTTCCTTCTCCAGGATCTTATGATCAACAAAAATAAGTAGCAGTCTTTGTTTGGAGAAATTCTTGCCTTTATTTAAGCAGATGCTAAATAATTATAGCATTTAAAGAGTGTGTTTCATTTTAAGTTCTTAAAGCACATGTTCACATTCATGTTTCCCATGTAAAAACAAATTTCACAGAGAAGAATCAAAGAGAACACTAAAAATTGAAAAACTCAAATCTTGACTCGTTCTAGTAAATAGAAATGGGACAGGTGGCTTCCTCCTCCTGGAATCAATATTTTATTCTAAAGAAAATAGAAGTCATTCTGACTTAGAATCTCTTCAGAAATGAGGAGGGCTTTGAACTCTTTTTTAAAGTGCAGATGTGAGTTACATACACAATCCATTAGCAGATGAGTTGACATTCAGAGATTAGTTGTGTCATGCCTCTATTTTCCAGGCTCCAGATTAAAATATCTTGACAGTGACAATGAGAATTGATGATGACAGTTGCTAGACAGTGAAGATTTTTTTGGAGTTACTGTTCTTGTGTTCTGGAATCTACTTTCTTGAAAGTCTTAAAAAATTTGATACCATCTCATATGTATTTCCCCAGTAGTTCTTTATTTTTTTTTTAAGTTTATGTATTTAGAGAGAGAGTAAGCATTAGCAGGGGAGGGACAGGGAGAGAGGGAGAGAGAGAATCCCAAGGAGGTTTCACACTGCCAATGTAGAGCACTACTCCTGGCCCTATCTCATGAGATCTTGATCTGAGCCAAAATCAAGAGTCGGATGCTCAACCACCTGAGCCACCCAGATACCCCTCCCCAGTAGTTCTTTCTAAAGGCAGAGATATGGATTTAAATGGTCTCCCAAGATCCCTTTGAGCCTCATGGAGTCTGAATTTGCCACCTACCTTGCAGGCCAGGTGGTGTTAACCATTAATCACAGGAAGTGCCATGGACCATGAAAATAGTAATTAATTACCCAAAGTTGTTATGGGATCCTTTTACCTTTGTCTCCTCAGATATTTTAAATTAAGATGGGGAATGTCTACAACATCCAGAAGATGGATCTGCAAAAGGACTAAAGAGGATGTCATTTTCTTTCATTTGTCATTTGTATAATTTCTAAGAAAGGTAAGTCTCTGGAGATTCACTGATCTGTTCTAAAGAGCTGTGATTGCAGTAATTCCATCCTCTTTAATCTGGAATTTGAGTTAAAAACCACCACCAAATTACAAAGGTGCCAATCTTCCTTCTTTAAACAGTGTAGATGAAATATAATCCCAGCAGAGTTTTTCTTAGAACTCTTTGGGATGCCTGGGGAGAGTAATATGAAGAATCCAAAATGTGTATGGGTGCATAAAATAATAAGCATGTTTTATGTGTTTCAAGTCAGTTAAAATTTTCATTCCATGAGTGTAAAAGCAAGCTTTGACCTGGAAAAACCACTGGATTGTATTAGGACTGCTATTTTTTTTTCCTGGAAAGGCATATGTTTTTGAAAATTGCAATTTTGGGGTGCCTGGGTGGCTCAGTCGGTTAAGCGTCTGATTTTGGCTCAGGTCATGATCTCATGGTTTGTGGGTTCGAGCCCCGCGTCGGGCTCTGTGCTGACAACTAGCTCAGAGCCTGCTTAGGATTCTGTGTCTCCCTCTCTCTCTGACCGTCCCCAGTTCACGCTCTCTCTCTCTCTCTCTCTCAGAAATTTAAAAAAAATTCTCTCTCTCAGAAATCAATAAAGCATTTTAAAAAAATTTAAAAATGTCAATTTTATGGAGATACAGAGAATTGAAACTTGCATAGCAGTAAAATCAGAGCAATTGTATGATTAAACAGTTTCCTCTTCCCTAGAGACATGTGAATAATAAAAATAGCCCCAGAATCACTTAATGTAACCTTTGTTCATTCAGACTTTCCCTCAGCACTTTTTACTTGTGGTTGAGTTTGCTTTGTTAATGGATTATTTATGTGATCCTAATTTTACTTTCATCTTTAGATTCTGAGTATTATAATAACAATAACGCTTATGGAAGTATTTGTGAAATTTAAAGCAAATATCTCTCTCTCTCCTTAACCAATTTTTTAGGAAAGCACAAAGTTTTAATGTTTTTATATATTTTCTCCTTGTTTTGTTTGCTGTAATTTTTATGACCTCAAGTTCATACTGTGGGTAAGATATAATTCAACATCTGCAGACATTCTCTTCATGTTCAGCTTCATATCAGCGTAGATAGTGGGGATACAGACGTATTTCAAGCTCTCTACTGCTCACCAGCTGGTCAAGGTTAATTTTCTTTCATATGTTTCTGGGTTTAATATTTTGAGTTTTCAGTGGGCAAAAAGTGTTGGTCATTCTCAAGGTTCTACATTTTTCCTTTCTAGGCTGGTGCAATTTAGGAAAAGGAATCCTCTCATGTCATAAGGGGAGAGGCAAAAGCCTTCGATTCCTCCTATGTTACTGAAATCTTGAGGTAAAATATTACATATTTGTGTCTTTTCATTTCATGGAGGTTGTCTTGTCCTCCCCATAACATTTGAACTTTGGAGGTCAGAGCTGTGTGCCTCTTTATTTTGAATTCTTCTATCTGTATCCCTAATAGGCGTTCAGTAAATACTTGCCTAAGTGAAATGAACTTTTAGTATTTGATGGGATGGCAATTACTAATGCCGAATAGTTTGGCATTTTTTTCCCCCCTCACACCAGGAGTTTTTTTTTTTTTTAATCTATGTTAGTTAACATATAGCATAATAGTAATTTCAGAAATAGAATTTAGTGATTTATCACTTACATATAACACCTGGTGCTCATCCCAACAAGTGTCCTTCTTATTTTTCCTCACCCCTTTAGTCTTTCCCCCTACCTAACACCCCACCAGCAGCCCTCAGTTTGTTCTCTGTATTTAAGAGTCTCTTATGGTTTGCCTCCCTCTCTGTTTTTACATTATTTTTGCATCCCTTACTTTCCATTCACCTGTTTTGTATCTTAAATTTCACACATGAGTGAAATCATATGATATTTGTCTTTCTCTGACTGACTTATTTAGCTTAGTACAATACACTCTAGTTTCATCCACATTGTTGCAGATGTCAAGATTTCATTCCTTTTGATTGCCGAGTAACCCTTCATTGTGTGTATATATACCACTTCTTTATCTGTTCATCAGTCCATGGACATTTGGGCTCTTTCCATACTTTGGCTATTGTCGATAGTGCTGCTATAAACATTGGGGTGCATATGCCCCTTCAAATCAGCACTCCTGTATCCTTTGGATAAATACCTAGCAATTGCTGGGACATAGGGTAGTTCTATTTTTAATTTACCAAGGAATCTCCATACTGTTTTCCAGAGTGGCTGCACCAGTTTGCATTCCCACCAGTGGTGCAAAAGTGTTTCTCTTTCTCTGCCTCCTTGTCAACATCTGTCGTTGCCTGAGTTGTTAACGTTTGCCATTCTGACAGATGTGAGGCAGTATCTCATTTTGTTTTTGATTTGTATTTCCCCAATGATGAATGATGTTGAGTATTTTTTCATGTGTCTGTTAGCCATCTGGATGTGTTCTTTGGAGAAGTGTCTATTCATGTCTTCTGCCCATTTCTTCACTGGATTATTTGTTTTTGGGTGTTGAGTTTGATAATTTCTTTATAGATTTTGAATACTAACTGATATATCATATGCAAAGATCTTTTCCCATTCTGTCGGTTTCTGCTGTACAGAAGCTTTTATCTTGATAAGGTCCCAATAGTTCATTTTTGCTTTTGTTTCCCTTGCTTCTGGAGACATATCAATTAAGAAGTTGCTGTGGCTGAGACCAAAGAGGTCTTTGCCTGCTTTTTCCACTAGAATTTTGATGACTTCCTGTCTTAGGTTTAGGTCTTTCACCTAAAGAGAGTGCATGTCTTCATTTCTGCACGTTACTGTCCAGTTTTCCCAACGGAAGAGACTGTCTTTTTTCCATTGGATATTCTTTCCTGCTTTGTTAAAGATTAGTTGGCCATATGTTTGTGGTTCCATTTCTGGGTTCTCTATTCCATTCCACTGATCGATGTATCTGTTTTTTGTGCCAGTACCATACTGTCTTGATGATTACAGCTTTGTGATACAGCTTAAAGTTCGGAATTTTGATGCCTCCAGCTTTGGTTTCGTTTTTCAGGATTGCTTTGGCTATTCAGGGTCTTTTCTGGTTCCATAAAATCTTTAGAATTTGTTGTTCTAGTTATGTGAAGAGTTCTGGTGTTATTTTGATAGTTATTGCATTGAATATGTAGATTGTTCTCGGTAGTACCGACATTTTAACAATATTTGTTCTTTCAATCCATAAGCATGGGAAGGTTTTTTTAAAATTTTTTTTGTGTTTTCTTCAATTCTTTTCATAAACTTTCTATAGGTTTCTGTGTATAGGTTTTTCACCTCTTTGGTTAGGTTTATTCTTAGGTATTTTATGGTTTTTGGTGCAATTGTGAGATTGATTCCTTAATTTCGCTTTCTGCTGGTTCATTACTGGTATATAGAAATGTGACTGATTTCTGTACATTGATTTTATATCCTATGACTTTGCTGAATTCATGTATCAGTTCTAGCAGTCTTTTGGTGAAGTCTTTTGGATTTTCCACATAGAGTATCATTTCGTCTGTGAAGAGTGAAAGTTTGACTTCCTCCTTGCTGATTTGGATGTCTTTTATTTCCTTGTGTTGTCTGATTGCTGATGCAAGTACTTCCAACATGATGTTGAATTACAGTGGTGAGAGTGGATATCCTTGTCGTTTTTCTAACCTTAGGGGGAAAGCTGTCAGTTTTTCCTCGTGGAGGATGGTATTAGCAGTGGGCCTTTCTATATGGTCTTTATTGTCTTGAGGTATGATCCTTCTATCCCTGCTTTCTTGAAAGTTTTTATCAAGAAAGGATGCTATATTTTGTCAAATGCTTTTCCAGCAGTTATTGAGAGGATCATGTGGTTCTTATCCTTTCTTTTATTAACAGTTTTAATATTGGTATTAAAGTTAGCATCCTTGGACCATCTTGACAATCTGTTTTTACCCAAAGCAATCCCTGAGCCTCAATTCATTACTCCATTTGGTAAAGTAATTCATTCATTCAATTATTCTCAAGCAATTCAGTTTTAATTTTTTTCTTTTAAAGTCGTTTATTTATTTGGAGGGGCAGAGATAGAGGGAGAGAGAGATAATCCCGAACAAGCTCCACCTCATAAGTGCAGAGCCCGACATGGGGTTCCATCTCTTGAGCCATGAGATCATGACCTTGGCCAAAACCAAGAGTTTGGAGCTTAACTGACTGAGCAACTCAGGCACCCTTACTTCTAATTTTTCTAATTCCAGTAGAACTCTTTATCTGTCTTATTTTCTTCGTTTTCGTATTTCTTCCTAACATTCTGTATCTTTGTATACTTCCATATCTTCCTGTACTTCTGTATATCAAACTTCTCTAACTTCCCAAACAGCTGAACTTTGACCTTCAGAGGGATTTGCCATCATTCTTCCAAAACAGTTGCTGGGTATTGTGTGTTCATTTGTCTAGAGTTTTTGACCACAGTGAAGCCATGTATATTTGTTCTGCATGCTTGGCTGCCCAGACCTCCATGATTATTATATTTCTTCCCATCTGAGTATATTTCCAGTTGGATTATATCAGCCTTCATGTATATTCACTTAAGTCAGAGTAATCACTCCTGATCTTAGTCTAACCAAAAAGGGGAAATTTTTGGATAGCCACAGGGTGCCTCATGGAGGGGAAGAGGAACTTTGTCAGCCAGGAGTCTGATTGGCTGCAAGGCTGTCAGCCCCAGAACTAGGGTTCAGTAACCATCACATTCCTCCTGCCCTCCCCTTCCCACATCTCTTTGCTATGCTCTTTTCTCTGGATTGCTTTCATTTTCTCCTTACTTTTTCCTTACTAAATCTTCTACCTACTTCTTAACTGTCTTCAGTCTGGTTTCTATCTTCATCGTACCCCGGAAATCCCTTTCTGCCCCTTGCCAACCTTCACAATGAACTCCTAATGATTAATTTGTATGGTTCCTTCTCCAACTGGTCTTCCTTATCCTTTCTAAGATTCGACACTGCTATTTACACATTTTCAAAACTCGTTTCTCCTGTCTTCAAGGATGCCACTTTCCTGTGTTTCTCTTTGTGTGCCTTTGCTGACTCCTTTTTTTCTGTGTTTCTTATAAATACTGGCATTGCCAAGAATCTTCTTAATCTTTTTCTTTTGGTATTCTCCAGATTCCATTTGAATGAACTCACCTTTACTCCTATCTTACAACGATTTCCAAGTATTTACTTCAAGGTAATTTCTTGATCCTGATCTTCAGATCTGTTTTTCTAACAACCATTGGACAGCTCCATTTTTACAGCCTCCGAACCCCTAAAACTCAGTATGACACACATTAAGTTCTTTATCTTTACCTTTTCCTTCTTTACTCTCTACTTGGTTCAACGATAACATCCTCCAACGATCAGCTGGGGCAGAGATGATGTTGTCTCTCAGTATCTGTTCTCCTATCCTTCCAAAGTAGTGCAGTTTAATGGTTTTAGCTGGATTAATGACCATGCAGAATGAAGATTACTCTTCCAATCTCCCTGTGGCTATATTTTGGCCAAAAGAATGCAAATAGATAAGTCGTGTGGTGGCTTTTGAAAACCTTTACAATATCACTAGCATCTTTCTTTTGCCCTTATTTTCTTTGTCCCTCCCTCCATCAATGCCTGGAATGTGAAGTGATGCCAGGAGCTTGAGTGGCCATCTTTAACCACATGATGGAAAACCACACCTTGGGAACACTGTATTATATGCAGGAAGGAGCCTGGGTCTCTGAGGGCCTCATGGAGTAGAGCCGTTCATCTACATTGGAAACTTCTGGGTTTGTACACAAGAAATTAAGCATAGGTCCTCTCTAGCCTTTGCTATGTTTTCTCCTTGTTGCTCATAGCCAAACCTAATTCTCACTGATGAATCAGCCAAACCCAAATCCTAGAGTAATGCTAGACTAGTCTCTCTCTTCCAAGACCCACATCCAATCAGTCATCAAGTAATATTGAGACTACTACTTTGGTATCTTTCTCTCTTCTCTTAAGCCTTTATGTTTCCATACATGGCCTGAGTTTCATCCTTCTCCAGTATATGTTCCACACTGGCCCCAGAATGACCTTTGCAGAAGAGATTAAATCCCTAATTAGCCTCCTGCAATTATTCTTCAAAAAACTCATGATCCTCACAGTTCATCTTCTGCCACTCCACCAAACTGGTGACTCTCCAAATTATAGTTCAGGACCATGCCACCCTATGTCATATTGCTGCGCCTTTGCATGCGCTGGTCCTACCATCTGGCATGCCCAGCCCTTTTTCTTCCTTCCCATTCATCTGTATCCTTTATAGAGCATTTTCCCAATTCCCAAAGAGAGGAAGGGGACTGATAACTTCTCCCTTTGTGGTAGGATAAACATTATCTGTACTTATGTATTGCACTTTTTACTCTGTCCCATAATTACCTGTTTATATGCTTCTCATGTTTAGACTGTGTGCTCTTTGATGATACAAACTGTATTTCTCTTTTTATCATTAGCATCTAACCTAGTGTCTGGCACATGTTAAGTGCACAGTGACCTAACTGTCTCTCTGCTTCCACCTTTGCACTCTATCCATATTAGTTCTTATTGCTGCTGTAACAGATTAGCACAAGCTTAGTGGCTTCAAACAAAGCAAGTTTATGATCTTAGATTTCTGGAGATAAGAAGTCTAAAATGTATTAGCTGCATTCCTTTTAGAGGGTCTGGGGAGAATCTATTTCCTTGTCTTTTCCAGCTTCTAGAGGCTGCCCACATTTTTTTTCCTCTCTTTTTTAATGTTTGTTTATTTTTTTTTAGAGAGAGAGAGAAACCGTGAGTGAAGGAGGGGTAGAGAGAGAGAGGGAGACACAGAATCTGAAGTAGGTTCCAGGCACAGAGCCCCACGCGGGGCTCCAACTCACAAGCCATGAGATTATGACCTGAGCCAAAGTCGGACACTTAACGTACTGAGCCACTCAGGCGCCCCACGGCTGCCCACATTCCTTGACTCCTGGCCCCATTTCATCTTCAAAGAAGCAGTGATGGTCAAATCTTTCACATTGGATCACTCTACTCTGACTCTCCTGCCCCCCTTTTTCACTTTTAAGGACCTTTGTGGTTACATTGGGCCCACCCAGAGAATTCAGGATAATATCCTTATCTCTCCCCATCTAATTAGCAATCTTAATTCTATTTGCAAATTTAATTCCCCTTCACCATGTGACATAGCATATTCAGAGGATCCAGGGATTAGGTCGTGGACATTATTCTACCTACCACACCATGTCAAGTCTATCCTTACAACATTAGCTATCAAAATGGTCCATTAAAAACATTTATTAGATAACATCACAGCTCTGCTTTAAACCTGTCAATAACTTCTGCTCTCAGTTAGACTAAAAGTGCTTATAATAATACTTCTTATGCTTTACATTGTCTGACCGTCTTCATGGTCCCTGACCCCTTTCTTGCTCTACATCAGCCAACCCCAAACATACCAAGAGCAATCTTGTCTCAGAGCCTTTTCCTCAGATAACTACATGGCTCACTTCCCATTAGCTGCAGGAATCTGATCAAATATCAATTTATCAGGGACTTTCTTGACAAAATTATATAAAATAACAACTCTCCTTCTCTGTCAGTTCTTACTACTTTATTCTGCTTTATTTTCTCTATAGTTCTTATCTTTATATTGCCTACTACATATTTACTGCTGTCATCTTTAATTTTCTCTCTCCTCTGTGAGCTAGGATAACAATTGGATTTTTTGTTGATCTTCATTCTTGTGTCTCTAGTCCTTAGAAAAGTGTGTGACACCTAGGAAACTTTTAAGGAATATTTACTGAATGAAATAAATGGATGGATGCATGTAGGAAGCACTGTTGCTCTATTTAAAGCTGGAAGGGGTTAATGAAAGGAAAGAAAATGGAAGGCCAGTGTTAAGTTGAGTGTCTGGATTTATCACAGTTTATCTATTTATCTATCTATCTATTCTTAAAATTTTTTTAATGTTTATTTCTTTTTGAAAGAGAGAGAGAGAGAGAGAGAGAGAGAGAGAATGAGCGGGGGACAGACAGACAGAGAGGGAGACACAGAATCTGAAGCAGGCTCCAGGCTCTGAGCTGTCAGCACAGAGCCCCATGTGGGGCTCAGACCCACCGACTGCAAGATTGTGACCTGAGCTGAAGTTGGATGCTTAACCGACTGAGCCACCCACAAGCCCTTATTTATTTATATTTTAAACTTATTTTTTAAAAAATTTTAATTGCTGATTCACTTTTCAGAGAGACAGAGCATGAGTGGGGGAGGGGCAAAGAGAGAGGGAGACACAGAATCTGAAACAGGCTCCAGGCTCCAAGCTGTCAGCACTGAGCCCCACACACGGCTTGATCTTGGGGACCGCAAGATCATGACTGAGGTCAGGCACTTAATCGACTGAGCCACCCAGTCGCCCCTAAAATCATTTTTAAAAAGTGTTTATTTATTTATTTAGAGAGAGAGAGCAGGGGAAGAGCACAGGGAGAGAGAGAGAGAGACCCAAGCACTGTCAGTGCAGAGCCTGATGCAGGACTTAATCCCATGAACTATGAGATCATGACCTGAACTGGAATCAAGAGCTGGATGGTTAACTGACTGAGTCACCCAAGTGCCCCAATCACAAATTTATTTTTTAGTAAAAAGAATTATCTCATCTTTACCATTAAATGAAAAGGCCCATATCAGCCTCTAAGGAAAATTCATGTCCACCATGACACATTCTTCAAAGAGTCATAATAATTTGTTTTAAATATACTTCAGGAGAGGGAGAGATTACTGACTAATGCACCAATCTTGTGGCAGGTGACTTGCTGACCCCTGCACCCATGGAGCTTCTGCAAGCACATTCTGTGAGCTTCCGGGCCAAGACAAAAAGAGGAACACATCTTAAGACTGACATGTTTTAGTTAATTAATTAATTGATTGATTGATTGATTAAATTTAAGCATTCCTCATTTGAAAACATGAAAATGCTTCCTGTTAACTTTCTTTCAAATTGTTTTCTTTCTATATCCTGGAAATTTTGAGAATAACACCCCTTATAAGCATATATATGTTCCTGATAGAAATCCTATGTTATGCAAGTGTTTAAGTGGTAAAATGTATAAGATGAAACACACACACACACACACACACACACACACACACACACATACAGTATATTCAGAAAACCTAAAACCTCAGAGTGAGTTTTCTGGGGACAATAGAATTTCTCTAAATGGAAGCATAAAAAACCCATAAGAAACTCTTAAATACATAGAACAAACAGAGGGTTGATGGTGGGGGAGTGGAGAGAGAGTGGGGAAAATGGGCAATGGGCATTGAGGAGGGCACTTGTTGGGATGAGCACTGGGTGTTGTATATAAGCGATGAATCACAGGATCTACCTCGAAACCAAGAACACACTGTATGCACTGTATGTTAGCTAACTTGACAATAAATTATATTTTAAAAAAGAAGTAGCCCAAATTTCATGTATAAAATGTTCTGGTAATGGTTGACGACTCCTCCCTGAGGCAACTGAAGAACCCTGGTTTAGAAATTACCTCATGCTTTTCTGTGCCCCAAATCACATGTCTGAGACTATTTCTTACCTCCATCCTGTTCCAGAATATTTGCCTTAGCTGTAAGATTCTTTTTTTTTTTTTTTTTTTTACAAATAGTTTATTGTCAAATTAGTTTCCACATAACACCCAGTGCTCATCCCCACAAGTGTCCTCCTCCATGCCCACCCCTGTAAGATTCTTTATATAGGTTTGAAATTGGAAAAAAAAACTGAAAGAAACAAAGCCAAAACAAGGTGTCAGGTTCTTTTTTGCTGCATGTTTATACTAAAGCAAACAAAGAAACAGCTGACAAACTTTCCATCCTTTAATGTTTATCCAGCATCAGTGTTTCAGGTGTATTACTTTTATATATATAACTTTCAGAGTGATGGATATGCTCACTTTCTTGACTGTGTCATGGTTTATGATATATGCATCTGTCAAAACATCAAAATGTGCACTTTAAACATGTGCAATTTGTGTTTTCCCAATTATACTTCAATAAAGGTATTTTAAAAAATTTAAAAGTGCGCGTGCATGCGCGCGTACACACACACACACACACACACACACACACACACACACACACACACAGTTCTACCTTCTAAAGCTCCAATGCCAAATAAACTCCTGCAGTTATTTACATTAGTTGAAATTAAAGAAAACTAGAAATTCAGTTCCTTAGTTGCCCTAGACATAGTTCAAGTATTCAATAGTCACATGTGGCTGGTGGCCCCCATGCTGGACAGTGCAGACACAGAACATTTCCTTCAATATAGAAAGTTCTATTGGATAGCATTGTTGTAAACAATTCCCTATTTTCCTCTTATTCGTATTTCCATGGCTCACCTTACTGAATGCCTCTTATCAAAGCAGAGGTCTCCTGCTTCCTGTCCCTGCATAGAAACTAGGGCAGTTTTTCTAAAACGCAGATTTGCTTATCATTCTCCTGCTCAAAATCTACCCCCACCAGATGAAATCCAAATTCTTACAAGTGGAAACTATGGAAAGACCTCTCTATCTTCCTTTCCTGCCTTCTCCTGCTCCTTCATTCTGTGCACCTGTTCTCTAGAAACATTGATTCAACTTGATGAAGTCCCAATAGTTCATGTTTGCTTTTGTTTCCCTTGTCTTTGGTGATGTATCTAGTAAGAAGTTGCTCCAGCCAAAGTCCAAGAGGTTCTTGCCTGTGTTCTCTAGGATTTTGGTGGTTTCTTGTCTCATATTTAGGTATTTCATCCATTTTGAATTTATTTTTGTGTATGGTGTAAGAAAGTGGTCCAGGTTCATTTTTTGGCTTGTCACCATCCAGTTTTCTCAACATGATTTGTTAAAGAGATTGTATTTGTCCTACTGGACAATCTTTCCTGCTTTATCAGAGATTGGTTGACTACATAGTTGTGAGTCCATTTCTGGGTTTTCTGTTCTGTTCCATTGATCTATGTGTCTGTTTTTGTTCCAGTACCATAGTGTCTTGATAATTACAGCTTTGCAATACAGCTTGAAATCTGGAATCATGATGCCTCCAGTTTTGTTTTGTTTTGTTATTTTCAGGATTGCTTTGGCTATTTGGGGTATTTTGTGGCTCTGTAAAAATTTTAGGATTGTTTGTTCTAGCTCTGTGAAGAATGCTGGGGTTATTTTGATAGGGATTGCATTAAATGTATAGATTTGGGTCATATAGACATTTAAACAATGTTTATCCTTCCAATTCATGAGCATGGAATGCTTTTCCATTGCTTTGTGTCCTCTTCAATATCTTCCATAAATCTTCTATAGTTTCAGAGTACAGATCTTTTTATCTCTTAACTTAGGTTTATTCCTAGATATCTTATTGTTTTTGGTACAATGGGACTGATTCCTTGATTTCTTTTTCTGCTGCTTTGTTATTGGTGTATAGAAACACAACAGATTTCTGCACATTGATTTTATATCCTGCCACTTTGCTGAGTTCATGTATTAGATAAAAGGCTTCTGTACACCAAAGGAAACAATCAACAAAACTAAAATGCACCCTACAGAACGGGAGAAGACAAGGAGTTAGTGTTCAAAATCTATAAAGAATCTATCAAACTCAACACGCAAAAAAACAAACAACCCATTTAAGAAGTGGGTAGAAGGCATGAATAGACAGTTTTCCAAAGGAGACATCCAGATGGCTAACAGACACATGAAAAGATCTCAGCATCACTCTTCATTAGGGAAATACAAATCAAAACCATGATGAGATACCAGCTCAGACCTGTCAGAATGGCCAAAATTAACAACACAAGAAACAACAGGTGTTGGCAAGGATGCAGAGAAAGAGGAACTCTCTTGCACTGCTGGTGGGAATGCAAACTGGTGCAGCCACCCAGAGAACAGTATGGAGGTTCCTCAAAAATCTAAAAATACAACTACCCTACTATCCTGCTATTATACTATTAGGTATTTACCCAAAAGATACAAAAACACTGATTCTAAGGCATACCTGCACCCCAGTGTTTATAGCAGCATTATCAACAATAGCCAAACTATGGAGAGAGCCCAAATGTCCACTGACCGATGCATGTATAAATAAGATTTGACATGTGTACACACACACACACACACACACACACACATACATACATTCATACGTAATGGAATATTGCTCAACCATCAAAAAGAATGAAGTCTTGCCATTTTCAATGATGTAGATGGAGCTACAATGTATTATGTCAAGTGAAATAGTCAATCAGAGAAAGACAAATACCATATGACTTCACTCATATGTAGAATTTAGGAAACAAGACAGATGAACATATGGGAAGGAGGGAAAAATAGAAGAGAGGGAAACAAGCCACAAGAAGCCCTTTTTAAAAAAATGTTAATGTTTATTTATTTTGAGAGACAGAGAGAGTAGAGAAGGGGCAGAGAGAGAGGGAGAGAGAGAATCTTAAGCAGTTTCTGTGTTGTCAGCACAGAGCCTGATGTGGGGCTAGAACTCATGAACCATGAGATCATGACCTGAGCTAAAATCAATAGTTAGAAGCTTAACCAAGCCACCCAGACACCCCAAGAGGCTCAACAATAGAGAACAAACTGAGGGCTGATGGAGGAAGGTGGGTGAGAGATGGGCTGGATTGGTGATGAGTATTAAGGAGGACACTTGTTGTGATGAGCACTAGGTGTTGTATATAAGTGATGAATCACTGAATTCTACTCCTGAGACCAATATTGCACTGTATCTTAAGTAACGTTTAAATTAAACAATGTTCATAAAGTAAAATGAAACAAAAACATACAAAACCCCCAAAATATTGGTTCATTCACCAATTTTGTCCAGAAAGCTCTCTGCTTATGTCTCTACCAGGTATATCTCTACCTGCTTATATTTTTAGATTAAAAATATGATCTTATCTGTGAATTTTTCCTCCTCAGTTGGACACTTAAGCGGCTACTATCTTTTGCCCCATAGCCTATTTATTTTAAAGATTTATTCAGATTTTCTTTGTGGATTAATATATAGCCATTTCTTTCTTTCTTTTTTTTTTTTTTTTTTGGTTTAATACATATGTATTCCAGGTTGATGGTTGATTTCATTAGCAAATCTCATTTTTTTTTTTAACAAATAGTTTATTGTCAAGTTGGTTTCCATGTAACACCCAGTGCTCATCCCCACAAGTGCCTTCCTCCATGCCCATCTCCCCTCTCTCCTCCCCCACTCATATATATAGCCATTTCTATCAGTGTTCTATGTGGACCTAAAAAAGGAGGCATAGTATCTGATTATAGGGTAGGAAGTATGATATGTATCTTTTCCATCAACCTCACTGGTGACATTTTGCAATACAAATGGTATTTTCTCTCATCAGGCCTAGTTTAAAATATAATCATATTTTTAATGAAAGTTTTTTTTAAGGCTTTACACCTAAATTTCTTTGATTGTCATAATAAGTTGTATATTTGAATCCCTTCAATTAGAGACAAAGCATGCAATGCAGTTTTAGTCTCTCCTATTCTCCACCAAGCACTTCACCATTTCTTAAACTCAGGCTTCAAGTCAGTGATTATGTATGTATATGTGTGTGTGGAATATGTTTGTCTGTCTATCTACCCATCTATCTATCATGGGTGGGGCCCTCATGAATGGGATAGTGCCCTTACAGGAAGAAACATGACAGCTTCCTCTCTCTGCCCTGTACTATATGATGATGCAATGAGAAGATGGCCTTCTGTAAGCCACGAAGAGGGCTCTGACCAGACACTGATCTGCTGGCACCTTAATCTTACACTTTGCAGCTTCCAGAATATGATAAATAAATGTTTTTGGGTTAAGCCACCCAGTCTATGGTATTGGTTATAGCAGTATATCTATGTATAACACACACACACACACACACACACACACACACACACACACACACACACACACACTAAACCTGGAATGCTGACACCTCTTGCCATCATTCCCCTTCCCTATTTGACTCTCAGAGCACTGGCAATTAGACTGTGGACCCTCTAGACCTTTAGGCAGGAGTTTTTCTCAGGGTATTTGATAAATAAAGACCTACAGATAGTGAAATTGGACAGCATCAAACTGTCCAGATAAATAACGTGAAATGTTCAGTGGACAATCCCTCCTGCTTGCTTAAAGATCCCAAGTGAGTTTTTAGTCTCCTTCTTTGAAACATAAATGGACAACCAAGAACTCTCCCACTTCTGAGAACAGTCTCTAAAATAGAGCCACCCAAATAAGCAAGCAGCAAAAACAACTTGTGGTAAGCAAAAACTATACAGAAAAGAAGGATATATTAAAAATGTTATCAATAGCATGAAGAAATAAGTGAAGAGATTGCATTTAGAAAATAAGAACAGGATGCTATAAAACAGGAACATTCAGGAAATATAAAAAGAGCTTTTGGAAATTAAAAACATGTTAGCAATTGAAAAGCTCAAATGAAGGATTAGAAGATAAAATAAGGAAATTTCTAAAAAAGAAGAGCAAAAAGGCAAGGACACAAAAGATTAGAGGGAGCACTGAAGAATTAAGAGGACTGGTTCAGGCTATCTAGTATCTGAATAACAGGATCTTCAGACACAAACAGAGAAAAGTGAAGGAGAGAAATTAACAATAAATACTTTGAGATATTTCCTAGGCCTGAAAGACACAGGTCTCTTAATTAAAAGGGGTTTGAAAAGGATCTCTGCCCAACACTATAAATGAAAATGATATATTCCAATGCACATCATCCTGTAATTTGTAATGGTGTAATGTAATGGTGGGGATGAAAAAGAAGATTCTACAAATGGAACCTCTGATATGTATCAAATGCATACAAAGTATCAGGAGTCAGAATGATTTCGGATTTTTCAAAGCAGCACTGAGGATAACTGATATAGAGCTAGAAGGCAACAGGATTCTGAAGGAAAATACTTTCTGACCCAGAATTCTATGCTGACTCAGACTATTCACTGACCTGTGAAGATAAAATAAATTTTCTGCTTTCAGACAAATGAGGTCTCAGAAAATGTCCATTTATCATTCCTTAGGATGCTGCTAGGAAATATACCAAGTACAGAATGGGAACAAACCAAAAAACAAGAGCCATGAAATATGGTAGGACAAAAGGATCCATCACTGAAGAAAGATGGGAAGAATCTGAGGGAGCAGCCAGTATGACTCAGGAGACAGGTATATTGAATGGCCATCACCATAACACTTTTGGCCATTGTCTGTATGTTTAACCTGACAATGCCAGAGTGTCCCTGCACAAATTCTGAACTGTACTAAGCTTGTCTAAACCACGTGCTGATGAGTTCCTTCTCTTCCTTTCATGCTCTGCTGATGGATCAGCTGAGGATTCTTATTCCTCTACCTTGACTTACTCTTAAGGTATAGAGATTGCCTGTGGTAGATGCAGAGAATATGGAGCAACCCCAGCATCTGTCTACACTAGATCCCTGCCAGATACCCTGAGTATGGAGAGCTTCATTTTTTCAGAACTTTCTAATGGTCTTGCTTGCTGAGAGTCGCCTAAGGGCCTCCTCTAATTGCTCAAGGAAAATGACACCTATGACCTAGACTGTTGAGCTTTCTTCTTACACTGCAGTATAACTGGCTTTTTTGTTACACAGCTGAGTTTGTGCTTTCTACTCTTTTCTATTAATCAAATTTTTAATATGTTAATATGTTAAATCATTAATAATTAAATATTTATTGGATGGAAAAAGATTGTTTTCATCTTTGAGTCTTGATTGGTCCTTGCGGGCAACATGATTGGAGGACATGGTTATATGGGAATATTGGAAAGGTGGCCTTGACCTGTGGATGGTTAGACTGAAAACCACCTGAAAAATAGAGGTAATAGGAGCTGATGTGACCAGCGGTTGACTGTCCCTGAAAATGCCTAACATCAGGAGACAGAGGCAACTTCATGGTCCTCTCCACAGTGATTTTATGAAGAGCTTATTCTAGTGTTTCCTTTGGATAGGACTGCCATGGACATTAGGGCAAAAAGACTCAGGCTGACTTCAATATGTGCAGTCATAGACTTTGTCCTCCAAAATCTTGTGTAATTTCCCACCGTCTCTGGACTTTGAGAATGATGAAGACAATCTAGGAATGGGTTTTATATTAAAAATTACTGATTTCTTTTCTTTTTTTATTTTTTTTGGGGGGGGAGGTAGAGGGCAGGGGCAAGGTGAGAAAAGGAGAGAGAGAATCCCAAGAAGTCTCCACACTGTCAGCGCAGAGCCCATCTTGGGGTTCAAACTCATGAACTGTGAGATCATGACCTGAGCCAAGGTCAGACACTTAACCGACTGAGGCACCTAGGTCCCCCAAATTACTGATTTCTTAAAGTTAAATAAAAGTCCTGTGCCTTTTGTAGCATTTTGACACCCTTTCCCAGGTTTGTGAATTTCTGGTCTCCTGGAGTAGCTATAGTCTATAATCACACTGACTTTTTCCTGGATTATATCATTATTTATCTTTTCTTTGACTTTTGTTTCTTGATTAGACTGTGATCTCCTGAAGGGCAACAAATACCTTCCACTTCTAATTTGCCCTTTAGTTTACTGCATCATATTGAAAGAATAGTACCGGTTTCCACCTCTTATTGTTATTCTGGACCAGGTTAAATGCATTATTGCTGTCTCATTCCATGTCTGTGACATGTCTGTGCATGCCTTGTGTCTATGAGGAAGGGGAAGTTATTATCTCCACTTTCCAGAAGAGAACACTGAGGGTTAGAGGGGTTAATGATGAGGTCTTTCAGCCAATGAACAGCAGAGCTGGGAGTCCATGTCGAGCCTGTCTGATTATGCAGCTTGACATCTTAAGCACTACGCTGTTTGAGCTTGCTATTCATTTCCTTTTTGCTTCAGACAGAATAGTTTCCTTTCAGCTTTAGGAAGGTTAACTTGGGAAGTTGTCACAGAGGCCATGAACATTGTTATTCTGTTCGATTCTGCCTTTTCTTGTTTCTGCTTTCTATCATGATTGTTCCTTTTCACTACATGAAGGGCCATGGCTGGGACAGTGACAGGAATGAGGGAATGCTGAAGGATCTTGGGGAGATCCAGAGTTTGGGGGTCTGCAGCAACAATCAATATGTTAATCACCTAACAATCATCAAACAATTTAATAGTAATACTTCCAGTATCCTGGGACTGGTACTTTCCATTTCTATTCCCCCTATGAGGGCGGGCACAAAAGAACAGTGTTCAAGGTTAGCAGGGGGCCTGGCGGAATCCCAGCTCCACTCTGTCCCCATGCCCACACCCTTGTCTCAAGCCCCCTCGCCTGTCATTTCTCTGCATTAAAGGGATCAAGCCTCTCAGTGGTGGGGAGTGCTCACCACTCCCCATTTAGGTTATGAAACCTGCCGTTTCAAAGGAGAGAGAATGAAGATCGTTGAGGGGGGATGGGGAAGGAGACAGAAATAAAGAGAAGGGGCTGAAGGCTGATACATGGGCGAAAATAATGAGTTGAGAAACCGACTTGCTAGAAAATGGCCAGAAATCTATGAAAGGGAGGAAAGGGGTTCCTGTGGAGAATGGGGATGGGGCATGAGAGAGGAGAGAGCGCCCACAGAGGGAAGCGAATACTGCACGGCCGCCTTTCATATGTGAATCCATGCCAGGACCGTCCCCTAATTATTTTTCCTGTATTGCCTTTTTATTTTTTTTATTCTAAAAAATTTATTTAATTTTAATTTTTTTATTTGAGAGAGAGAGAGAGAAGGAGAATGAGTGGGGGAGGGGCAGAGAGAGAGGGAGAGAGAAAGAATCTCAAGCAGGCTCCATGCTCAGTGTGAGCCCAACATGGTGCTCAGACTGGGATCCATGGGTGCCATGACCCTGGGCTCAGGACCTGAGACAAATCAAGAGTCGTCTGACTGAGCCACCCAGGTACCTCTGTATTGTCTTTATAAATGTGACATCTGATACATACAAAAGAATATGTAATATCCCATGTTGTTTTTCAGCTGTTAGAATTTCATGCCTAACTAAAGCGAGAGAAAGCACATAGTAGGTGAAGCAGATTCTAGTCCTGGGTGAGAGGCAAAAAGAAGAGGTATCCAGAATATGGGATTGATAATTTCCCCCTTCACTGCTTGAAAGAGCATATTGCAGATTAAAAAACAACTACCTTTAGGGACGTGAACAGCTCTCCCCAGTTTACAGGGCTTATATCTACATCCCTTCACAGCTAGCTTGGAGACAGATTTTACACTCAGGCCCTCCTGTAGGGAAATGCTTGTTTTCTCCTGGTGATGGTCTTAACTGATGTTAAAATAATAGAGTGCTGTGAGTCCCAAATAACTCTTTCTTAGAATTAGATTTTATGGCAAGAGGTTAATTCAGGAAATATGACCTGCAGAAAATTAAACAACTCCAAAACTTTAAAGTGCATTTGTCAAGAGTCATCTACCTGAAGAAGCCTGACTAAGATTTGGTCCCACTGGATGGTGACACTTCATGGAGGACAACCCAGGTGTTTCCAGGTCCTATTTATCGAATGTCTTCCTGTGTTCTCTGGGACTCTGACTGAGCCCAGATAACACGGTTGGAGGGGCACAGGGAGCTGCAGACAAGCATTTGACATTCTGTGGAAAAATCCTCAGTCCAAACATGGGACAGGAACTCTTTGGGAGAAGAGGAACTTGGGCATCCCTGGTCCCTGTCATGAGCAGATGAGGAGCCTCTAAGCTGAGGGGAGGGAGCTGGAGAAGAACCGAATTAGATTCCACAGAGGACCTTGCAGCCCCCTCCCCACATTGAGCCAAGTCACGGAGGAAGAGGGTAGAAGAAGATGAAAGAATAACCACATAATTTGAACGTTGCTCAGTAGAGGCCACCACTACCTTGCTTTTTTGTCTGGAATTCTCTCCTGCGGGACCATAATCAATATAATCAATAATGCAGTGTATACAAATATAAACATGCCATTTGTTTTCCTTTTTAATGGGAATTGGGGGTATAGGTTCTCTGTGTTCATAGGACACAATCTCTGTGTTCATAGGGCACAAACCATACAGACAACAGTACATCTGTGTGTGAAGTTGCATGTTTTTATTAATCTTGACATTAATAATAAGCTCATTTGATGATGCTAAAGGATAAAGTAAATTATCTTTCTATTTTCTCCATTGAAGACCATATTACAAAAACAAACAGTTGGAACCAAAAAAGGTGAGGAAAAAGTAGCATAGAGGTGAGGTGGGCAATTAATGAGTCATAATAGTTGTTATTTTTCTGGATTTTCTATTTGTGGTATTTGTCAGCTTTGTAAAATCAGTGATTTGTTGGGGTTAAATGTTCATGTTTGCATTTAATTTTTCATGTGTATTAAGTCTCTTTTTAAAAAGTTTATTTATTCATTTTTAGAGAGAGTACAAGTGGAGGAGGGGCAGAGAGAAAGAGGAAGAGAGAGAGAATCCCAAGCAGGCTCTGTGTTATGAGCATGGAGCCCGATGCGGGGCTCCATTCCATGAACCATGAGATCATGACCTAAGCCAAGATCAAGAGTCGGACACTCAGCTGACTGGGCCACATGGGTGCCCCTAATTCTCTTTCTTAAAGAATGTCTTCAAAATTATTTAATCTGCTCCCCCACAAAACTCTATTTGCTTTCAACTCAGTTATAGAAAAAAAAAAAGAATAGCAATCTGTGCATGTTGAATGCATGTCTCAATACTACACTCAGGAATTAAAAATATACTCAATACACAAAATAAATATAATTTTGTTGTTAGCAGAGATTGTGATTAATTTTTGTCCTATTTTTCCCTAATGGTACTAAGTGAAGTTTCCTTCAATGACATTAACTGTTCTTTACAGGAGACTCTGTGGCAGAGCAAGTGCTGTTGTCTAGGGACAGAAGGAGAGCATCTGCTCCTTTGCGCTGCCACTGACCCCGGGTGGGCCCTTTACTGTGTGTCTGGTCTTCCCTCAGCCACCGTCTCCTGCCTATTCAGGAGTGATGCATAGTAAGTGCACCTTCACAAACCCGCCCACCACCAGGATCAGAGAGACCTGTCACCCAGGCCCCTCTGCCAGATACCAAATGCTTTCATGAGTAGATATTTAACTTTGTCAGATATTTTTCCTGAATGGATTTAGATTATTGTGCGTTTTTTCTTTTCTATCATGCTAAAATAGTGTTTGAGTGATTTCTCTAATGATTTATTTATTTATTTATTTGAGAGGGTGCGAGGAGGAGGGGCAGAGAGAGGTGGAGACAGGATTTGAAGCAGGCTCTGTGCTGATAGCACTGATGCCGGGCTCAAACTCCCGGAATTCTGAGATCACAACCTGAGCTGAAGTCAGATGCTCAACCGACTGAGCCACCAGGAACCCCTAGTCAGTAAATTTCTTTTGATTGGAGCATTTAGTTGATTTACTCAAAGTAATTATTGATTTGCATGTACTTATAGCCATTTTGTTAATAGTTTTCTTGTTATTTTGGCATCTTTCCCTGTTCCTTTTTTCTTTTTTTGCTCTCTTCCCTTGTGGTTTGGTGACTTCCATTATTGTTATTTTTGGATTCCTTTCTCTTTTGTGTGTGGGTATCCGTCATAGGTTGTCAGTGTGGTTACTGTGAGGTTCATCTATAAAGTCCTATGTATATGCAGGAGTCTATATTAAGTTGATGGCTGCTTAAGTTTGAACACATTCTAAAAGCACTAGATTTTTACTCTTTCATGTTTTATGTATATGATAACATATTTGCTGTTTTTAGGATTCTTTGTCTTTCATTTTTGCCATTTTAATTATCATGTGTCTTGGTGTGGACTTCTTAAGTTCATCATATTTGAGTTTCTCTGTGATTCCTGGGCCTGGATGTCTTGGCTATTATTTCTTCAAATAAGTTTTCTACCATCTTCTCTCCCTCTCCTTCTGTGACCCCAAAAGCAAATCCCTTCCAATGACTATGTGTCAACCACTCCACACAGCTCAGAACCTTCTTCCACATGTGGTCAAACACATAAGCAAGCATGTCCTCTTTCATCCAGTAAAATGGAGTAATGAGAGGGTACCCTAATTTCTGTTTCTCTGGAGATGCTTGTAATTTCTTCCCCTGAAGCCCCTCTTCCATATCAGCATGGTTGAATGCTATCTAGGTATTCCTCTATTATTCCTTCAGAGATTACACAGTCTTTCTCTTCTCTTTCCATGGAATACACACTAGAGGCTTTGGCAATGGAAGATGTTTTATGACCATAAGAAGATGCAAAGTGTAACTCCTTTTCCCTAACACCAAATATAGTAGAATCTCTTTCTTGAGAAAGTGTTGTCTCGTGTGAAACTGAAACAACAGAAGGGGCTCTAGGATACAGTCCATATCCTTCAATTGGAGTAATTATTCACCCACCCAGAATCCTGAGTGAGGAAAGCTACATGTCCATTGTCGACACTCTTCTGTTGACTCAGCGTGCACACTCAACTTCTGCTCATACAAGAGCTCATCCAATGGCTGTGAACATTGGCTGGGCCTTTTCAGTGGCATTTTGATCAAGTTCCATATTCCCAGAAGAAGTCCGAGCTGCCTTTAGTCCTGTGCCTGTGCAACTTGGAAAAGCAGACCTTGAATTCCCAGTGTCGGCTGATGTAAAAGATGAGTTTTGTGTGACATCAGACTCACTTTGGGAACTTGTATGTTTTTCATGGCTGTCACTGGTAGGAGAAATTTCATCCATCTCCTCTGGAAAGAGATGATGATTAATAGCATGTTTTGTTTTTCCTTTGTAACTCCAACCTCTGCGGCACAGCCTTCTGGATGTCACTTTCTATAATATTAAATAAAGTTTGTATGACTGGAATAAACTCCACTTATTTGCAGTGTATTATCCTTTTTATATATTGCTGGATTCAACTTACTAATGTTTTGCTAGGACTTTTTGTGTTTATGATCTTGAGGGATACTGGTCTGTGGATTTCTTTTCTGTGTGATGTGTTTGGTTTTGACATCAGCTGGAGTGCCCCTATAATGTATGGGCAATATTTTTGGCCAGGACTTTGTCTATATAAACAATCTGATAACAAATGTTCCATAAAGTTCATTGGACTCTGTGCAGTATAATGAAGAAATAGAAAGAGGTACTTAACAGATTTTTAAAAAATTGTTTAGTCAGTGCTCAGGACGTTTCTTTGCAGTGTCCATCTCTTCCTATTTAGGACCAAAGCCCAGTTCTTCCAGTTCTTTATCATCAAAGGCATTGCTTCTGGCTTATGTCCTATCTCCTTTCTAGAGAAAATGTAGCAATGCTATGATCACTCATAAAGCCAGAACCTGTTTGTATGGGAACAACATAGATCATCTTACCTCTCAAGTTCTGTACTTTCATTTACTTAATGTTGATTACATCATTACTCATGATGCCACATCGTCCATCTACCACCTATGAATACTGGCTTCCAATGAGATACAATAAAAGTTACTACTATGCTTTGTTGATGATGACCTCAAATGTAGGTCTTACCCAAAGTATGCAGGGAAATGTGAATGATATTTCATTCTCTGGTCATGTTAAATTTACTGTTTGGAACTTTATAGCATAAATGTAGAAGTCTTTAGACTATAATAGGTGCATTTCTAAAATGTGATCTTTCTCAATGTTAACCACACTTCTGCTTTCCATACACTGCCACTGGCAGGGGGGATAATGTGAGGAAGACTACAGGTAGAGCAAGAAGCACACTCTCTTTCGTACATGAAATGTCCACCTATCATCTGGTGACCTAAATCTGTCTTGGGGTAGGATGACCACACCAACCAGAGGCAAGAGAGAACATCAGTCTGAAGGGGGAATGGGCATTCCAGAACAAGAATCTCAAAAGATTCCAGAGGCATGAACAACCACATGGACAACCATGGACTGCTGACATGTCCGCAGAGCCTACAGAGGGGATTGGGTGATCAGTGTGAATGTGGGAAGTGCATAGGGTAAAGCATTCTCACCACTACAGATGAAAGACATCTACTGCCTTCAGGTGCTGTGATTATGGGCAGCACTGCAGTCAGAATATAAATGGCTAAGAGTTGAGGCACAGGTCCCAATGTGTAGCTTGAACCCAAAAGTTGTCAGTGAACTCTTAGCAGCCCAGAAACCTAAACTTGCTACATGTCTGACATAATTGAGAGAGGCTCAAAATCAGCATGTCAGTACCATTCTGGAGGCCCAATATATCATGATCCCACAAATGCAGTATTGTGCCAGAATATTTTGAGGAGGGCACTCTGAAGCATGGGGCTTCCTGGGGCATGATGTCCCAGAGCAAGGCCCTTGCTTACTTGAGTCTAAAGCAGTCAGTACTGGATATCAGGGTGATGTTGACTTCTTAGTATATTCCTCCTTCTTCTATAATCTATGAATGTTTGTGCAAGGTTAGTATTATTTCTTGATTAAATGTTTTTCCCCCGGTTTTACTGGGATATTATTGACATGTAACATATGAGTTCAAGGTATACAACATAATGATTTGATATATGTATATATTGTGATATAATTAACAAATAAGTTTAGTTAACATCCGTCATTTTACATAGTTACAATTTTTTTCTTGTAATAAGAACTTTTAAGATCTGCTCTTTTAGAGATTTTTTTTTGTTAATTATAGTTGTCATGCTATACATTACATCTCCAAAATTTATCTTATAATTGAAAATTTGTACCTTTTGACTACCTTTCCCCTTTTCCCCCATTTCACTTAGTTCAGCTTAGTCCAATTGTAGCTGAACAGTATACTTAGTATGATTTTAATCCTATTACATGTTTGAGACTTATTTTATGGCTCAGCATATGGTCTACCTTGATATATGTCCTGTGTGCATTTGAAAAGAATGTGCATTCTGTAGTTCTTAAGTCAATTGGTCTCTAAACATCAGTTAGATTTAGTTGGTTGATAACATTATTTAAGTTTCTATATCCTTACTGATACCTTGCCTAATTATCCTATGAATTACTGAAAGAAGAGTGTTGAAATATCCAATTAGAATTATGGGTTTGTCTATTTCTCTTTCAAATCTGCTACTTTTTTTTCCCTTATGTATTTTGAACCTCTGTTGTTAGCTGCACACACATTTAGGATTGTTGTCTTTTTTTTTTTTTTTTTTTTTATCAGTGAGCTCTTTTTTCTTCCTGGTAATATTCTTTGTTGTGAGGTTTATTTTTTCGGTTATTAATATAGCTATTCCAGCTTTCTTATGACTAGCAGTGCATGGTATATGCTTTCAATTCTTTTATTTTTTTTACACTTATTTATTTATTTTTAAGAAAGAGAGAGAGAGAGAGAGAGCAGGGGAGGGGCAGAGAGAGTGGAAGAGAGATGGTCCCAAGTAGGCTCCGCAGTTAGCGCAGAGCTCATGTGGGCTTGATCTCATGAGCCATGAGATCATGGCCTGAGCTAAAATCAAGAGTTGGCACTCAACTGTATCTTCATTTTTAAAATGAATTTCTTGTAGGAATAATAAAGTTTGGTCTTACCTTTTTACTCAGGCAAGAGGATTCCTGCCTTTTATTGAAGTATTTCAATTATTCACATTTAATGTAATTATCAAAAGGTTGGATTTAACACTAAAATCTTATGATTTGTTTTCTGTTTGTCTCATGTGTTGCATGTTTCTTATTTCCTTTCTTCTTGCTTTCCATTGGATTATTCTTTATTAACTTTACTGAGAAATAAATTCATGTAGAATAAAAGGTATCTCTCCTAAAATGTACAATTTGATGAGTTTGTCAGTAGTATATACACATAGAGTCTCTACCACAATCAATAGACGACTTCTATACCATTTTTCAGTATTCCATTTTATCTCCACTTTTGGCTTATTAGTGATATCTCCCTTTTTTTAGTAGTTGCCTTAAAGATTACAAATTGCACCTTTAACTTATAGCAGTTTACCTTCAAAACTATTACACTAATTTATGAATTATGCCATAATTTTATAGGATTTCCTCCTCCATTCTTTGTGCTGTAAATTTTCATACATTTCACTCCTACATATATTTTAAACCCCACAATATATTGTTTTGTTTTTGCTTTAAACATTCATTATCTCTTAAAGAGATTATAACATGAGGAAAAATGACTTATATTTACCAACAAAAATTTTCCATATTTACTGTTCTGCATTCTGTATGGATCCGAGTTCCTATCTGGTGTCATTTGTTCTCTGCTTCTAGTGCAAGTGTAAAGCTGATGGCAGATTCTCTCAACTTTTGTCTGAAAAATATCTTTATTTTGCCTTAATTTTTGAAATATATTTCCCTGGGTATGTAACTTTGGGTTGACAGTTATTTTCTTTCAACACCTTAAAGGTGTTATTCCATTTCTTTGAGCATGCATCATTTCTGAGAAGAAACGTATGATTCTTATCTTTATTCCTCTCTATATACATACCTTTTTTCCTACAGATACCTTTAAGATTTCTCTTTATCACTTGCTTTCAGTAACATGATTATTTCTCTTGGTGTGATTTTCTTTGTTTCCATCCTACATGGACTTGTTGAACTTAGATTTGTGGATTTATAGTTTTCAACGAATTTGGAATTTTTTTGGCCATTATTTATTCAGATATTATTTTCTGCCTTTCTTTTTTCTTTCTTTTTTTTTTTCTTCATAGCACTCCAATTACATATACAGTAAAATCTTGGTTTGCAAGCATAATTTGTTCATGAAACATGCTTGTAATCCAAAGCAATTGTATATCAAAGTGAATTTACCCATAAAACATAATGGAACCACAAATAGTTCTACAACCTCAAAATATTCATAAATGAATGAATACAATACTGTCATATAACACAAAATAATAAAGAAAATACAAAATATAAAGAAAAACACACAAATTAACCTGCACTTACCTTTGAAAACCTTCGTGGCTGGTGTGAGGGAGACGAGAGAGAGAAGGGTTACTGTGTAGGATGACTTTCACTACCGCTAATGGAATCACTGCTATCTATTGGTTCAATGGAAACTTCTTCTGGATGGGGGCCATTGTATAAGCTCCCACAAGTGTTGACTACAGTACAGCATTAATAACCTCTTATCGTATACTGTATTTAATGTAACTAGCAATAAGGCAACAGGAAAGTGTTAAAAGCTGCAGGCAGCCTGACCTAGAATGAAGCAGAATGTTCCTAGGCTTACTTTTTTTTATGGAAAAGCAAATGACTGTCCATTCCATAGGTGCTATCAAGTGACAAAAAGTACACTAGTGCCAGTTGTGGGCACCTTCTAACGATCTGAAAAATCACTGATTTCTGCCAAACATCATGGCCTGAGACAGAGCAGATGGGCAAGGGAGACAATCACCCGCAAGAGACAGGAGAGAAGAACCATTGGCTCGTTTGTGATCATGTGACATTCAGCATCATGCACTACTTGTATTGCAAGACATCGCTTGTTTATCAAGTTAACATTTATTAGAAGTGTTTGCTCATCTTGCAGAACTCTTGTACAAGTTACTCGCAATCCAAGGTCTTACTATATGTTATTCTATAGGTCACTGAGGTGGTATTCATTTCTTTTTTCAGTCTTTTTATTCTCAGTGCTTCAGTTTGGATAGTTTTTATTGCAACGTCTTCACATTTACTGATCCTTTTCTCCCGCTGTCTCTAATCTTCTGTTAATCCCATTCAGTGTATATTTCATATCTAAAATTTTTGTTTGCATTTTTTATATCTTTTACCCCCAATTTCATCTCTTTATCAATTCTGAATTTGTTTCTGTGATGGACTTTCCCCTTGTTTTAGGGTCAAGTTCTCCTGCATCTTGGCATATTTGGAAATTTTGACTGAATACTAGGCATGATAAATTTTGTCTTGAATATCAGATTTTTTTTTCTCTTCCTTAAAGCGTGTTGTGTTTTATTCTGGCAGCCAGTTAAGTTTCTGAGGATCAGTTAATAAGTTTGAAGCTTCTTTTAAAGCTTTTAAAAAGTGGGTCTTGAGTAACCTTTACTCAACAACTGTGACTTGACCCTTCTGAATGTCCCTTCTACTCAATGAGTCCTCTTCACTCTGGCCAGTGGGAACATAAATTATTCCTGGTCTTATGTGAACTCTTAGGTTTATTCAGATTATAGCCATTCAGTAATCATTCTTTACCCCAAACTGTAAAGCTTCACCCTGTTAATGTGAAGATTAATATTCAGCCGAAGACAGAGGGGACTCCAGACAGATTTCAGGAGCTCCTTTGCTTTCTAACTCCCTTATGTGTATCTGGTGCTCTACTCCACAGATTCTAGTCACTTCAGTCTCCCTGAACTTTGGGCTTCTTAACTCAGTGAGGCCACCAGGCTTTGTTTGGGATTCCCCTCCCAGTGTGATGATCTGGAAATTGCCTCTAGGCACAAAGCCAGGGTGATCATACGACACACATAGTTTATTTCCCTTTCCCTTAAGATCATAGTCTTAAGCATCTCAGTTGATCAGTGTCTGAAAATGAGTGTTTTTATTTTACCATTTATCATTTCTAGTTTACAGTTGTGGGGGAGATAATTCCAGATCCTATCACTTCTTCATGACAGGAAGCAGAAATTCCCTAGACAATAAAGTTTCTTTCAGTTTGATTATTCCGCTCTGAGTACAGAATAAATGTTGTAGGTTTCTAGGCTTTCTCACAAATACAAACTCTATTTATTCTGGGGCTTTCTTCCCTTATCTCTTCTACCTTTAGTTCTCAGAAACTTTCAGCCCAGAGTTTCAACTGGGCTGTTGAAATCAATATACTGACCTCCTGAATTATAACTTAACTAGTGCCAAGATTATAGTTTCAAACTGAGCCAGTTTAAGTGGAAAACTCATTTCTTAGAGGCACATCATTGGGGATCTGTTTTTGGAAAACCACCATGTAATATAAAAAAATTCCAAAATTAATGATGGCTGGAATACAAATTTTATATATATAGAGTGGTAAAGGGTTGGTGAGGGACATTTGTGCTTCCCTGAAACTGCCCACTAGAATCCACGGTTCAGGATAAATCTTGCCAAGTGTCTCACCTTTTAAGTTCAGAGGAATGTCTTCGGATGCCAGTCCCACACTGTGAGATTGCTAACAGAAGGCATCCAGGAGAACCAGTTCCTTAACCCCCCTTCCTTGGTCTTTATAGAATAAAGGACACAGAGGGGGCAAGGTTATTAAACCTTTGAAGGACGGTTCTTGAAACATTAACAATACCTTCTCCCTCCCTTTCCTTGTTAGAGAGCCTGGGAAGCAGGGAGCAAGGAAGTTTCTATTCGTTCCACCCTCTTGTGTTGAAATAAATCAGTGTTTCCCAAGTTTCCTCCACCCCCAGTAAGAATTGTGAGGGTGGGGGTGGGGTTGTGCACCACTGAGATGACAGAGAATTTGGTGCTGCTGATGGAGCAGTGAGAGAGCCTGCCCCAGGGCAACCTGTGTTCCCACCCTTGGCTTGGCAGGGATTCATGAGTGCTTGCCATGAAAGGTGGCTGGGCCTTGCCAGAAGCAGAGACTTTTGGGTGGATTAGGTGTTGCCTTGGTAATAAGGGAAAAGAGCACAGGGAAACTGCACCAGGGTGGGCCCCGTGGAGCTGCCTGATGAGCTGACGATTTCATCCCCACTCAGATACTTGATTCCAGCCCCTTGGTGTTGGGCTGGGAGGCAGAGAAGGGACTCGCCAGCTTTGATGTCATTTGCTGTATAAGCATAGATCTTCTCCCCTCTTCTCCAGGCACAAGGAAGACAGAGAGGGAGAGGGAGTTTGGACAGTTTGGATTTCAAAAATCACGAGATTAAATATTAAACCTGAATGAGATGAAGAAATAAGAGGTCTGGCCTGGGTAGGGTGTAGGTTTGAGGAGCCAGAACATTTAGTGTTGCTTGAATATAAATGAATTTCATTCTTGGCACGTATCTATGATGAGACTATTCTACCAAATGGATCAATATGCTTGTGCGTGTAGGTAAAACCAGAGATAGCATTTTAAAAAAGCTTTTAATTTGTTTGATTTTACACACTTACAATGATCCCTTGAGAGAATTTTACTGCATGGTTTGATTTGGTTGAGGCTTTATAAATCTGGGTGTCTGGGTGGCTCCATCAGTTAAGCATCTGACTCTTGGTTTCAGCTCAGGTCATGATCTCACAGCTTGTAAGGTTCCAGCCCTGTGTCAGTCTCTGTGCTGACAGCGTGGAGCCTGCTTGGGACTCTCTCTTTCCCTCCTTCTCTGCTCCTTCTCTGCTCATGCTTTCACTTTCTCACAACAAATAAACTTTAAAATATATACATTTTTTTTCAATGAAGCTTGGCCATAAGATGCCCACTTCTCCTCCTGGCACATCTCCCTGTGACAAGTACAGGCATTTGTTTTTAGTCCCAAATCCTTTGAATGGTACTTGAAATTAGGGTCATCTGTGTCAAAAAGTTTCATTGCCCAGCTGATCAGTAGGCATGAAAGTGTCCAAAAGTCTTTGAGGGTTTCCATGGGGACATCTTCAAGCATCTTCAGCTCTTCTATTTCAATAAATCAGATGAGTATGAATGACTTTGGCTGTCTTCTCAGCATAGGACAAGTGGTTTGGCTTAGTGAGATAAGTGTTGGTCACTCAATTATCACAAAGTCACAAATACGAGTTTTGGATATTAATTTGTGGCTATTCCTCTGTGTGTGTGTGTGTGTGTGTGTGTGTGTGTGTGTGTGTGTATGTGTGTGTGTTAGCATAATGCAAAATAACCCATATAAATATGTAAAAATGCTTAATGATTATGTATTATTTGTTTCCTATTGCTGTTGTTAAAAAAATCACCACATATTTAGTGGCACATTTATTACCAGACAGCCCTGGAGGTCAAAGTCCTAATGTCAAGGTGTCAGTAGGGTAGAATCCCCTTTGCGGCTGCAGGGGGAGAATCCATTTCCTTGCCGGTTTGAGCTTCTACAATCTTTGCTCTTCTTCACTCCAACTGCTTCAACCATGGTCATGCTTCTTTCTCTCACTGGGACTTACTGCCTCCCTCTTATAATGGCCCTTGTAATTATATTGGGTACACTGCATAATCCAAGGTAAACCCCACAACTCAAAACCCTTAACTTAATCACACCTTAAAATCCCTTTTGCTGCAAAAGGTAACATATTCAAAGACTTTGGTGATTAGGATGTGGACATCCTTTAAAACCCTTGCTACCACATTATATTAATGAAAAAAGCAAGAAATAGTATGATATCATGTACCTCTAAAATGTTAAATTTCAAGGTCCTTCCTTCCTTCCTTCCTTCCTTTCCTTCCTTCCTTCCTTTCTTCCTTTTCTTCTTTCTTTTCTTTTCATTTTTTTGAGAGAGGCACAAGAGAGTGATGGGTGGGGGGGAGGTGCGGGGGGAGAGAGAGAGAGAGAGAAGCAAGGCTCATCTGAAGCGGGGCTCACGTCACCCAAAACAGGGCTCTAGCTCACCCAATGTGGGACTTGAACTCATGAACTGTGAGATCATGACCTGAGCAGAAGTCAGATGGCTTATCCAACTGAGCCACCCAGTTGCCCACCAACAGTTAGTTTCTGATCATGACTTCCTGTCTGTCAATTGCCTTCATTTCCTTGATAGATCTTTCTCCAACTTTACTGAGATTGCCAATCTGGATCCTTTTATTGTGTCCCAACGTTTGTCCTATTTCTTTCCTCTTCACTTCCTTCTAGACCACATGATTCATCTTTCCAACCACTCTTGCCAATATCCTGGCTCTTACCGGCTTGTCCTTTTGTGGCACCTATACTTCTTTATTTTTATTTTTTTTCATTTTTGAAAGAGACAGTGTGAGCAGGGGAAAGGCAGAGAGAGGGGGACAGAAGATGTGAAGCAGGCTGTGTGCTCAGAGCAGCAGGTCTGATGCAGGGCACAGACTCACAAAACATGAAATCATGACCAGAGTCAAAATCAAGATTCAGATGCTCACCCGACTGAGCCACCCAGGCACCCTTGTGACACCTATACTTCTAGACCAAACTTCTTTACTCTGGCTGGCCTGTTGAGGTTTCTTGGAGGAAATCCCACAATGGGCCTTGTTATCATCAAGGTAAAGTTGTGATCTTCAACCCTCCCCCGGGCCCACAGTGTGGGCGAGAAAGCTTTCCATGTATTCACAGTCTGTGCCACTCTTCTCAGAGTAAATTACAAGCTCGAACCCCATCCTCTGTTCTTTGTTTCTCTCTTCAGGCAATTCTTTAAGGGGAAAATTGCAGCCACTGAAGCCATCAAAAAGAAGTCTGTGACTGTCTTTTGTCCGGCAAATGCACTTCCAAGGACATTTGTCTCTTTCAGTTTCTTTCCTGTGACAGTGGGAGGGGTGTTCCCTCCTAAACCTAACCCAGAAGAGTCACAAACCAACAATATCCACATTGGGTTTGCATTCCCCACAGAGCTTGTGTGTGTCTGTGTAAGTTTTGTTCTTGAAGTAGTCATCTCGCTACTGCCTTACCATCCACTAATGCCAGTAACTCCTCAATTCTTTGGAATCTAGATTCTGTCCTTACAATTTCATCGAAATAGCCCCTGATCTACATTGTAAAAATCCAAAGTCAAGTTCATCATCAAACTCCACTCCAGCCTGGTTCTCCTTCAGGTTTCTTATTTAAAGAAATGATGCTATCATTGTCAAGAACATATCTTAGATGGTTTTCTCTCAATGATTTCACAATATATCAGTTGCCAGACCAGATTCGATTCCCTAATATATATTACATTTCATTTTCTCATATGCATTATATATAATATTCAATTTCTTAATATATATGTTATATTTCATTTCCTCACATATATTATAGACTTGACTTTTAAGCAATGTCGGTTGGGTTAGGGGTGCTGATCTCTTACACAGTAGAAAATCCATGTATAACTTTTTTATTTTTTTATTTTTATTTATTTCTAGGAGAGAGAGAGAGAGAGCGTGGGCAGGGGAGGGTCAGAGAGAGGGAGACACAGACTCTGAAATAGGCTCCAGGCTCTGAGCTGGCTGTCAGCACAGAGCCTGACGCGGGGCTCGAACCTACGAACCGTGAGATCATGACCTAAGTGAAAGTCGGATGCTTAACCTACTAAGCCACCCAGGCACCCCAAAAAATCCATGTATAATTTTTGACTTCCCTAAAACTTCACTGTTAATAGCTTACTGTTGACTGGAAGCCCTACTGAAAGCATAGAGTCAAGTAACATATTTTCTATGTTGTGTGTACTATACACTGTATTCTTATGATAAAGTAAGCTAGAGAAAAGAAATTGTTTTAAAAAAATCATAAAGAAGAGAAAATACATTTATAGTATGATATTATACTTACTGAAGAAAACCCACATCTAAGTGGACCCATGCAGTACAAACCTGGGTTGTTCAGGGTCAACTGTATGTAATATTCACTTTCCTAATATATATTTATGTATAACGTATAGGTACTTTTTTCTATATCTCTGTTGTAGGATCTCAGATATTCATCTGCATTTTCTTACACTTCTCATACCTTTCTTTCTTTTAAAATATTTTTTTAACATTTATTTTTTGAGAGCCAGCATGAGTGGGGGAGGGGCAGAGAGAGAGAGGGAGACAGAATCTGAAGCAGGCTCCAGGCTCTGAAGTGTCAGGATAGAGCCTGACGCAGACCTCGAACTCAGTAGCCCTGAGATAATAACCTGGGCTGAAGTCAAACGCTTAACCAACTGAGCCACCCAGGCGTCCCTCTCACGCCTTTTTCTTATATTTCATCCTTTAATCTATATGAAATTGCATGTGTGTATGTTTTGTGTGTGTGTATGTGTGTTTTAAGGAAGGAATGCAGCTTTTTCTTTTTTACCAACTAGGATTCATTTGTTGCAGCCTACTCATTCAATCATTTATTATGCTCTTGCTGATTTGAAATGCCATTTTATTAATTGCTAAATTTACTTATATGTATATATATAGTTGATTTTTCTTTCTATTCTTGAACATACCACATTATTTAATTATAATATTTTATAATATTTTTAAAAAAATTTTATTTATTTTGAGAGAGAGATTTAGAGAGCGAGCGAGCGAGCATGAGCGAGGGAGAGGCAGAGACAGAATCCCAAGCAGGCTCTGCACTGTCAGTGCAGAGTCCCTTGTGGGGCTCAAGCATCTGAACTGTGGGAGTTTGACCTGAGCCGAGATCAAGCTTTGGACCCTTAACCACTGAGGCACCCAGGCTTCCCTATAATATGTTTCATTGACACAAATATGCTTTAATTACTTGTTTTCAAGATTTTTCAGTTACTTTTACTGATTTTCTTATTATTTCTGAGAGAGAGAGAGCATTAGCAGGGGAGGGTCAGAGAGGGAGACACAGAATTTGAAGCAGGCTCCAGGCTGAGCTAGCTGTCAGCACAGAGCCTGATGCGGGGCTCGAACCCACGAACTGTGAGATCATGACTTGAGCTGAATTCAGACGCTTAACCTACTGAGCCACCCAGACCTCCTTTTACTGATTTATTTTTCTGTTAAATTTAAAAAAAGTTAGCAAATTTAGAATGGAGTTATACAGTACTTATAAATCATTTGGAGGAAGGAATGGCATCTTTAAGAATAGAATTTTCTTTTTCAGAATTTAGTATATCTTTCCATTTTGTCTTTTTAAGAAGTTTCTCAAGAGAAAAGTATACATTAGATGGTCATGAAAAATTATAATTTTATTACAGTATTAGATTTACAGTTCTAGTATTTTATCTACCAAAAGTGAAATTTGGTGCTCTTCTGGCTTTATTTTGATGGGTATGTTAAGTAAAGTAAGTTGAGAACCTTTCCATTGTTCTGCTTCTTTGGCACAATTTGTTTTTTTAAATGTTCATCTGTTAATTTGCATTAGATAATTATTAATTTTCTTGTTTCCAAAGTGGAGCTCAAAGCACATTCCCCCCACATTGTGGATGGTAGGTCGGTCTTCACCAACCTATACAGAGAAGAGGGTAAAGCGAGAGCATTCTCCTGAGAGCTGGTGGGAGAAAGTGGGAGGGTGCGAGCCAGAGGGAGAGATCTCTGCTAACTCCATTCTCATCACTCCATGATTACAAGGCAGGCAGTAGACTCATCGCAATGGATTCTGCTCCAGGGCAAGCAGAGTTTCCGTGGTGGGTCATGGAGTGCACTGGGGCGGGAAATGGGCATGTCATAGCGAGTTCCTTGCATCTGCAGAGACAGCCCTGGGCGTCCTGTAGAAGTTTGCCCAGGGTTCTGGGTCTGAGGTTCCTAAAGCAGAAATGATCCATCACAGAAAACTGAACCAAACCCCAATCTGATCACATAATTGAATTTCAAACATAGCAGTGGTGCATACATCCCAGACTGTGGCAAGGTACTTAAGTCAAATTAGATTCACATCTGATGATCACAGGCATCAACTTCTTTGGGTGTCATTTTGGTGACTAAAGTGAAAGTGTTATTTGCTAAGCGACAGGGATAGTCACATGGTCCCAGAGGAATTTTGTCCCAAGAAGTTCTAAAAAATATTCCACTCCTTCAGGTTTACTCTCCTGAGAGTCATTTGGAGAAATGGTTTCCTTTTAAATGGTGGCTTTCAGGGCACCTGGGTGGCTCAGTCAGTTAAGCATCCGACGTCTGCTCAGGTCAGGATCTCACTGTGTGTGGGGCCCCGCCCCGGCTCTGTGCTGACAGCTCAGACCCTGGAGCCTTCAGATTCTGTGTCTCCCTCTCTCTCTGCCCCTCCCTCGCTCTCACTCTGTCTCAATCTCTCAAAAATAAGAAAGACATTAAAAAACTTTAAAAAAATGGTGGCTTTCGCCATGTTCTGCTTTTTCTTAAAACATTCAATTTTCTTTTTCACTAATAATATCAATTCTCAGTTACGTAAAACTTTAACATAAAGCTTTTTCACTTCAGGTCAAAATATAACTTATTTGATGCTAGACCTAATATTCTCCAAGACCTCAGAAGAATAATAGTAGCAGTGTCATGAATATCATCTTATTTCTGATCTTAAAAGGGAATATCTCATGATATGAGATATTTTAATATTATTGTTATTATCAGAAATAACTTAAAATTTCTCAAATGGCTTGGAGCAACTATGGAGAGAATCACATTTTTTTTTTACTTTTGTGCATTAGAGTGGTCCACCCCTCATATGAGTTTTCACTGGTCAGTTTTAATTTCCACGTTTCAGTTACCCGCAGTCAGTCATGTGTTATTCACCTCACTTCATGCCCTCACATCCTTCACGAGAAGGGGTGAGTACAGTGATAAGATATTCTGAGAGAGGCCACATTCACATAACTTGTATTTCAGTATATTGTTATAATTGTGCTATTTTATGATTATTGCCGTTAATCTCTTGTGCCTAATTAAGCTTTATCAAAGGATGTATGTAGAAGGAAAAAAAAGCATAGTATATATACAGTTCAGTACTATCCGTGTTTTTGGGCATCCACGGGGGGGTCCTGGAATGTAGCCCCTGCAGATAAGGGAGGGGGCGGGGAATGACTCTATTGAGGCTGTTTTTGAATAAAAATTGTAGTATTAAGCCATCCTTAAATTTTTAGAATAAATCTTATTCAGTTTTGAAAAATTATTTATGTAGTATTGGATTTATGTTGCTGATACCTTAGTTAAAGCGAATGAAAATTTTTATTTTGCTACATTGGCTTTGTTTTGAGGGTTATATTAACTTTGATAAATAATTTGGGAAGTGTTTCATCATTCTGTAACCTTGGAACAGTTTAAATAACATGACGGTTGTTACTTGAAAGTTCTGAAAGACTTGCTCATAAAACACTCTGGACCCAATTCCTTTTTTGAAGATAGTTACTTGAACATTAAAAAAAAGTCTTCCATGAATATCAGTCTATTACAGCTTTCCAATTCTTATTGAATCCATTTACTTGAAAATTTCATTGGGTTCTAAGAATGTGTTGCCATAGAGCTAAAAGTTTATTTTTATAATTAAAATAATTGGTTTCATATTAGTTTATATTGGCAAGTATTTGTGTTTCTCTCTCTAGTTTGCATATTTTTACAATATTTGTATAGATGAGATACTGTATTTATTAATCAATTTATTTATGTATCAATTCCACTGTTATGTTTCTCCTGTCTTACTTAATTTCTGCTTTTATTTTGATTAGTTTTTCCTTACATTTCTCTAAGATTTATTTTTATGTGTTCTCTACTCCATGTTCTGCATTGTATTATTTAAACATAATTATTGCCAAATATAACTTTATAAGTTACCTTTTAAAAAATTATTCTTTTTTAGATTCATCAAAAAGATACACATTTGGGGGGCGCCTGGGTGTCTCAGTCGGCAAAGTGTCCAACTTCAGCTCAGGTCATGATCTCACAGTTTGTGAGTTCACATTGGGCTCTGTGCTGACAGCTCAGAGCCTGGAGCCTGCTTCAGATTCTGTGTCTCCCTCTCTCTGCCCCTCCTCTCTCTCTCTCAAAAATAAAGAAACATCAAAAAAAATTTTTAAAAGTTACACATTTTAGAATAAAAGAATTATTAAGACCTATATTCAGTAAACCCATTTTCAAGAGGTAATAGGAACAAAACAGCAGAGGAGACACCAGTATTGAATACACTTTGCAGATATCAGACTGGGGTGACTTGGTCTTTATTCAAGTTTGTTTGAATATAGGAAAAGTTTCACAAGATTAAATCATGAGATTCAAATACACTCAGGGTTTTGACTAAATTGATGTGATTATTACTAACATTGCCTATTTGAGGCAATGGTGACATTATTGCAAAACGGAACACCCGGCACACTTCTTCCAGAACTGCCCTGTGGTCCAGGGTCGGTATCCCAGCCACCCGCAGGACTCAATTTGCGAATGCCTTGCTTTACATCTGTACCTTCGATTTTTACATATTTCTCAACAAAAAACACAATCGAGTTTTGTTCTTCCTCGATTAAATGGAATTACAATTGCAAAAATTAAAAACCAATGATCAATTTTAGTTTTAAAAACTAGAAGAGGGAAAAAAAAGATGTTACTATCAGTAATGAATTTGGAAATAAGTCTTTAAAACATAACGAGGGCAAGCTGTCTTGGAAATAATTGTATTCTATTCTTATATATATTTCTCTATAAAGGTGCCCCCCCTCTGGGGCAGAGAGGCTGAGGTGAATTCCACTGCTTTCTTCACCGCTTCCTCTCCTGTACAGCCAATGCCCAGGGGGTAGCGAGTCCTCAATGATGGCTCAATCCAGCTCTTTCATTTAGACTTAGATCTCATTCCAATTTAGGCTTCTCTTTCTCTTCTTCCATACCTAGAAATTCAGGCAAAGTTCTTTATTTTAACATCAGATTAAACTGTGAGCAATTTTGCCAAGGCTGCTCGTCTCCCACACATCTTCCCATCCACTCTGCTGCACCCACTCCCTTTCTCCTAAGTAAGAAGGAAAATAATTTCCAACTTTCTCCTGAAACTTCCTTGGTGACCTCTGTCCCCACCCTTGCCCTGAAATCAGTACACACCCAAGTCTTATGGCTTCTGGGAGTGATGGGTGCAAGTCGGCTCTTGACTCATTGAATCTGCTCAGAACCCCCCACCAGACCGTGTTGTAACCAGCTTCTAACAACACAAGGTGTGCAGCTGATGAGTCTCACTGAGACCTCACTCATTTAGATTTTGGTCCTGTTTCTTCTCAAGGCAAGGACTCTGGATTTTCAAAAGTCAAGAAGAAAAAACAACTTCTTCTTTTTTTTTTTTTTTTAACTCACTGAGAGCTTGTGAAGCACAAGGACTGTTGATTTCCATACCTTTATGCACTTCAACTCAAGTTCTCCCTTTATTCACCCCACTCCTGGTAGAACTATGTTTTACCTCCTGAGAGACTCATATGTACTGGACCAGTAAGACCTCTGCCTGTGGTCCGTAGTGAATAGTTAATGATGTTTCATTTTCCTGGAAGTGAAAATGTTGAAGTCATTTTCATGCATTAAAGTTAAACTGGTAAATGCTCCCCACTTTTTCTTTCTTTTGCTTCTTGCTAAATATTCTTTTGAAACCAAATTCTCAGATGTTTTGCTGGAACAAAAGAACCCCAAATACTGCTTTGCGGGTTTTGTTGGTATTTTTTTATGTGAGTTATTAGCTCTCGAAGGCAGAGTCCTTAACTGTTTTCTTTCTGATAATATCCCTAGCACCTAACACAGTGTCTGATTCACAGGAGGAGCTCAATTAATCATTATGGACTCAGTTAATAAACAATGAATACAAGGACGGCCTCAGAAGGCTATGCTAGTGGGAAAGCAGAATAAAATAAGGAACTTCACAGTATAAAAAAACATAAAACCTAATCCCAGAGGGTTACTCTCACAGGGCTTATATTATGGAGAATTCCCCTTCCCCTTAGTTCTCAGTTCCCAGTATTTGTTTTGTGGAGTCAGGGTGGCGGCGGTAGGAATGTGGGTAACATGCTCTGAACAGGTGTCCTTAGACAATCTTTCAGGTTTGGTTTTCATGACTAAGGAACTGGCACAGATCTATAACACTTCTTCCAAAGTACTTCTCAGAAATCATATTAAGGAAAACTTCAGATTAAGGAATAAGGACGTCTGAAGGGAGGAGGACCAGGGGTCTTGGGGGGGTGGGGGGAAGGCCAGGAGATGCCTTCGTTGTTGGTAACCAAGACAAAGGCAGAAAAACACAACAGAGATTCTGTTCAAATAGCACACATGACTTGGGCCCCAACTTTGTCCCATGTTCCCTCTCCTGTGGAGAAGCTCTCAGGAACTAATAACTGCTTGCTTTTCTTTAAAGTCTGTTTCCTCCTAAGCATTCTCCTGCAGATGGGTTGACTTGGCAGCAACAGTGGAATCTTCAAAAGCGGGGGAGGAGAGCAGGGGGTGTTCATTGACCCAGACAGGAAAAATGGCTCCCCACCTACTTTAGTTTGGCAGCTTTACGGTAGAGGGAAAAAATTAGACAGCTGTAAATAATATTTGGAAGAACCAGAGGTATAATTTCCACACAAACAGCAGAAAGAAACCTGTCACAAAGCTGAGGCAGGATGTGCTTTTGGGAACCTGGAGGAAGAGTTGATTGACCCTGAGAGAGTTAGTCACATGTGATTCCCCAGGCTGGGAGAAGGGCTCAACCAGAGGGCAGTGCTGGGACACTGTAGGCCTGTGTGGGCCTGTGTGGGCCATGGGCTGGAGGGGCAGTGAGGGGAGAAAAAAAGAAGGAAGGTTTCTGTCACAAACATCTGGCTCCAACCTCCTTTCTCTTTTGCTTGTCTCTGTCCTCACCCCAACCTTTCATTTTTGGACACTTTCATTTCTGGTCGCATTATGTTTTACTTTTAATAAGATTGGTCACCCCAGATAGACACACGGGAATTGGAATAAATTCTTAGCTTAAGTACAGAAATATTTCAGCTATTACAGGTTGAACTGTGTCCTTTTACCAACGTGCCCCCCAGTTCATACATCGAAGTCCTAACCTCAGAACCTCAGAATGTGAGAGAAGGCCAAGGGGTGTGGTGAGGCAACCATTTGCTAAAAAGGTTAGGGCATATCATTCATGGATGCAATTAATCATTTAAGCAGCAGCCAGGAGAGATCTGTGGGGGACCTTCTTGTCTGATGATTTGGACCCCTGTGAGTTGCATAGGTAGCCAAAAAGGTTTCTGAGAATTTTGTGCCAGCAGAAAACAGTGCCAGCCTGGACTAAAAAGGACAGAGACAGCATGAAATGAAAGAATGACTCTTAAGTTGGTTCAGGGGCTAGTCTCCTCCAGAGGGTAAGGCTTCCACCTAGTGACAAGGGGCAGTGGCCCGAGGATGGAGCATTCAGCCAAAGAGAATCACTGGCCTTTAAACCTAATAGAACTTGCCCTGCTATATTTCACACTTGGTTAGGAACTGTAACCTCCATTCCCCCTGTGATTTCTCCTCTTTGGAAAGAGTGTGTATATTCTAATGCCTGTCCCACTATTATGTTTGGGAAGCAGATAACTTTCTGTCTGGCTTCACAGGTTCACTATGGAAGAGCAATTGTGCTTCAAGATGAATTATACCCTGAGTCTTAATCACACCTGATTTAGATGGTATTTAAGATGATATTTTAGACCTAAGAGTTGATGCTGGAAAGACTTTTGGGGCTCTTGGGAATGTATTTTGCATGATGAAGAACATGAATTTTGGGGTCAGAAGGCAGAGTGTTAGGGGTGAATTGTGTCTCCCCACATCTAACCCCCAGTATCTCAGAATGTGATCGTATTTGGAGATGAGGTCTTTACTAAGTCAAAATGAAGTTACCAAGACCCTTTTCAAATATTGCTGTTGTCTTTATAGAAAGGATATATTTGGAGACAGCTTCACACACGAGGGCAAATGTCATGTGAACATGAAGACCGTCATCTATAAGCCAAGAAGAGAGGCCTGGAACTGATCTCTCCCTCATGGTCCTCGGAAGAAACCATTCCTGCCAATACCTTCATTTTGGTCTTCTGGCCTCTAGAACTGTGAGACATGGCATTTCTATTGTTTAAAGCCACCCAGCCTGTGGCACTTCAGTGTAGCAGCCCTAGCCAACCATTACAACAGTCATAACTCCACTTAGAGTTACTTTTCTTTAAAAGGAGCAAATGCTTACCTATACGGTTAACCTATTTAAGGGCTTTTTGTCCATTGTTCTTATCAGGTTCGTCTATTTTGTTATTTTATGAACTAGGTCCACGGGTCTTAGTGAAGTTTCTAACCTCTCATGGGTCTTGGTTTCCAATGGTGACAATCTGATGGTTCAGTAGAAGTAACACTGGATTGGCCATTACGCAGAAGGCGTTGGCTCTGCAGCCACCTATTTTGGTGGATTGTCTAGGATTCCAGCTTCAGCTGCTGCGTGGTAAAAGGACCAGCTTAGATGGTTTCAAATATTCTTTTTGGTTCTAAGATTCTATAATAATGTGATTTTACCTCGAAATTGAAAACACAGCATAACCAAATGGAGGAAGTGAAGCCATTAAAAATCATTATGGATACAAGGAAGGGGGGTCCCTGTGATATCCCTGCTTTTGGAGGATTTTGTTTTGGATATAGTAAATGTACTCAGGATTCTGACTCTAACTGTACTCAGTTCATTGCGACACACACAAACACACACACGTACACACACATATATGGGCACATACTGTTTTTAATCAGCACTTTTTCAATTTAAATACATATGGAAGCAGGCAGCTAATGTGGTGGAGCAAAGTGGCCATGTGAGAACCAGGAACACTTAAGGAGCCAACTCAAGGAGGCAACTGGTCCTCAATTCCAATCCATTGTTGCCATAAGAGACAGTGGGCTTGGTGTTGCTGATAAGCTGATGAGTCTGGCCTGTATGTGTTATCTCCCAATTTTTTAAATGTTAGTTCAAAAAGCAAAATCCCACTAAGTAGGTCTAACAAAACTTTTGGCAAGTAAATTTGGGGGGAGGCCACCAGTTTGCAATCTTTCTCACAGATGAGAAAAATGTGCACATTGACATCAAACATCTGTCTTTGTCGAATTAACTAGATGGTTCCATGTAGATAAAATTAATCTCCATACCTAAAATGAGTTACAGAATATGAGTCAACCTTACTTAAGAGAATGGCACAAATGAAATCAAACAGATCATTTAAAAAACCCTTAGTTTCATTATTTGTTTTTAACTTTTTACTTAGTGCTGTTAAAAGAAGAGTATTCTATTAATCCACACGGATTTTTCTCTTTCCTGGTCTTCAGGCCATCTTCTCTTAGGAGTAGTAGAACAATGGCCAAATGACCATTGGAATTAAGCCAAATCAAGGGGAAAGAGTCATAAATACTTCCTGAATAACATATATTAAGCATATAAGCCTACATTTAAATATAGCTTTTCTCCCAAGAAGCTGAGAAAAGTTTACATTTGTTCTCAAAATATTTCTGTAAGTTAGCTCAATACTTCCATAAGTTAACTAATAAAGATTACTATTCCCATTGAACAGAGAAAGAATTGTTAAAAGACTAATTTCTGACTTCCCAAGCTGTGGCCTGAACCAAATAAAAAATGTTGAACTTTTTCTAATAGACCACTTAGTAAAATTAAGCCAGCTGCTGAGAAAAGAAATCCTTAAATTCCTCCTGGCCGTTCACCGTTGGCTAATACCTTGACACACAATCTTAGAAGGTTCATGCACAAAAAAGTCCAATTTGGTAACCAGGCAACGACTGTGTTTTATTTGTCTAATAAGATCAAGTTCCTGGCACAGTGTCTGGCAGAAAGTAGGGTGCACCATGTTTGTGGAACAGGAATCATTTGCTGGTGATATCTAGAATGTTTTGATTCTACTGGTGGAGATGCCCAGAGCTCTAAAATTCCCAAATCATCTTGCCTTTGGAAATACTTTCATGCAGGACTCAAATCACTACATTCTGTGCTGTTGCTTTTTCCACATTCCCATTTGTATGTTATCTTACATACACTTTGCACAGGGGTTTGCACAGCTTGGGTAAGATTACGTGCCTTGCCAAGATGGAGGCTCTGGCATAAATAGAAACAAAAGAGAAATCAAGTCATAGGTTAAGAGAGTTTCCGCAGCAATGAAGCATTATTACCTTTACTGCCTGTACCTCTTTGTCACCTCCAGCCCTTGAATATGACAGTCACTGGTGAATCACAGTGGCCACAGGTATTCTGAGCTGCTTGGAGTTCTAGTAGAACAGTGAGGGAGACTTCTCTGAAGCTACTGCACCCACAGAAAGGATGATGTATGATGTCGAGGTTTAGGTGGCTTTTAATGAGACTATTTGACTACATTTAATATTTTGTCTATTTAATTGTAGGGGGGATCCCTTTAGCTAAAGCAGTATTTTGCTGATCAGAGTGAACTTCCTAAATTTTTCTTGTTGTTAACACTACATTTATCCCTATAAAACTTTATAGACATGCTTCTTTTCTCTGAGATTTGGATGTTTTACTAGCTAATAAGACAATGTGAGTAATAAACCTTTCAGGTAACTGCCAGCAGCTCTTAAATTAACATTGTGAAGTTACAAAATGAAACTCTTCACAATTGATCCTGGGCTATGATGGAATTTTCCTGCAGTGTCTGCACACACTCTTTTAGACAGCAATTCTCCTGTTTTATGCTCCCCTAAACAATACTTACTTCTCTGTGTATCCCAGATATAGCTGTTCAGAACTTCTCCCAGCAGGTACAAAAAGTTCATTAAGATGGTTGTAAACCCAAAGAAGACGATTCTGGCTCCTGGGCCAATGTGTTCCAGGAAAGGATACACCCACATCCCAGTTACGTGATGCACCCAGCACACCCTGCAATAGAATTGGAAAGGAGACAAAGTCAGGAGTTCCTCTCATGTCAGATTTCAAAGCTCTTGCTATTGTGAATACAGACCCATCACTCGGGACTACTCTTTGCTAATGCCGGTCAGAAGTTTGCTTCTGATGCTCAGGAGCTACCAGGAAGTGTGTTCTTGTTGTTTGTTTGTTTGTTTGTTATCTTATACTTTTTATTCTATAATAATTTTAGACTCACAGAGGAGTTGCAAATGTGGTAGAGTTCCAGTAAGACCTTCACCTCAGCTTCCCTGAATGTTAACATCATGTACAACCATGGCACAATTACTAAGGCGAAGCCATTCACATTACTAACTGGACTGCAGAGGTTATTCTGAATTCCCATTTCCCCATGAATGCCCTTTTTTCTGGTCCAGGATCTCGCGTGTGCTTGGTGGTCACATCTCCTTAGTCTCCTCCAATCTGGTAGTTCCTTGGTTTCTCCTTGTCTTTCTGACCTTTGATGGGTTCTGGCCAGGTATTTGAAATGTGTTTTTCTCAATATTGTTACACAATCTTTATTTCTTCCTTACATACTGAGACAATATAGCATCAGGCAATGACACTGTAATCAAACCTCGGTGAGTATGTGCAGGCATCTTCCATTCTGCCTTCTAACCAGATACCAGTGGGTACTCAGCCGTGTACTCAGCGTAGATCACAGTGTGTATATACTGGCAGAGCCATCCTGTAACCTCACCAATACTTGGTTTCCTACCACCTGGATTGTTGGCTACTGTATTTGTTTCTTGTCTTTGTTCCCCTTAGTTCACACAAAACTTGCTTGCAATAATCTATTTGTGTTCTGGGGATAGTTTAGGCTCAGTGGGAATACAACATCATTAACCTCCACAGTTTTCAAAAGTTTAGCTAGAATATTTACTCCATTTGGTTTGGTCCTGACATTCTTGGGTTCATCACCTTATCAACTGCTGTCAATTTGGAAGACGAATTATAACATAAGTAACATGATTGCATGAGGAATAAAGATTACTTTTTATACTGATGCGTTTGGGGGTCATCTTTATCATCCATGGCTTCACTCTTTGTTAAGCACTTTGTCTGTGTATATTTACCTCACTGACGCAAGAACCCTGCAGGTATTTATCTTAGAGCTTGCTGTCTCAGTGAGGGTGATACCACTCCCCCTCAAGGAGGTGAAAATTGGTTCTGAGAGGGTGATGAAATCTTACTGTTTTTATGTGTGAAGCACAGACACATATATACACAGAACATAAACAGATACACAGCTTATCTGTGGTATTAACATTTCATGGGCCCAGCTATTCCGCATTGACATAAATCCAAAAGAATTGAACTGAAAGCAAGAACATACACAGGTATTTGTACGCCAGTGTTCACAGCAGCACTATTTACAACAGCCAAAAGGTGTGGAACCAACCCAGGTGTCCATCTAGGATGAATGGACACACAAAATTGGTATAGCCATACAATGTAATATTATTCAGCCATGAAGAGTGATGACATTTTGATACATGCTACAATATGATGGACCTTGAAAACATTATACTAAATGAAAGAAGCCAGACGCAGAAGGACAAATAGTGTATGAATCCAAGTATATGAGATACTAGAACAGGCAAATGCAGAGACAGAGCAGAGACAGAAAGTATAATAGAGGGTATTAGGGGCTGGAGGGAGTGGGGATAGGGAGTTAAGGTATAAGGAGTATAGAGATTATGTTGAGGAAAATGAAAATGTTTTGGATAAACATAGTGGTGATGGTTACATAACATTGTGAGTGTACTTAATGACACTGAGTTGTATGATTATAAATGGTCAAACGGATAAATATGTTGTGTATATTTTACCACAACACAACATTTTTATGGGTTGGAGATTAGGAAAAAATTTACCTAAAAAGGTTCCTTGGTGGGGTTCTCAAAAAGGAGAGGAAGGTGGAGAAGCACTGTCTTAGTGGGAAGAAATGGTCATTAGGTCCAACCAGGTCAGCCTCAATAACTTCAAACTAAAAGCTTTTTCCAAAAGAAGAAGCCAAGCTAGTCAAGATTTCTCTTTCTTAAAAAGATTGAAGGATTTGTGAGAATCAGCAGACATTAAATTTTTAGAGCTTCCCTATGGGATTCTGATGCATCATATTGTGTTTGTCCATAAATTAGAGGCAGTTTTGTCTTCTTAATCTTTTCTTCACTAGTGTAAGGAGTATTGTGTGCTCATCAAGTGGCTTATTAATTTCCATTGAGATAATATGCGATATCCCAAAAATGTAATGCCATAAAGCTATAACTGACTTTGCAAATCAACTTATAAAACTATAATCTGACTCACTGTGAAATTGTTTCCTCAATTAGGCAAATTAGGAGCAATTCAAGTTATGAATGCTAGTTACATGTTTTCCTACCTGTTCCTGGCTTTCTACTTGCTTCTGGTAGAATGAACCTTTCACTTGCAGCTTCTGGTAATGTCTCTAATGGAGGCCTCTGCTCCTCAGACGTTGTTTGCAGTGTACTTCTGGTCTCAGTGGAGCCACTCATACTACTGAATAGATCCAATGACCACAACCACATCCCATCTCTCTGTAGAGACCCGTACATTTACATCTTCAGTCTTGACCTCTCCCTGATCTCCAGAGTTCTGTACTCAGTTGCCCACCACACATCTCCCATGGGAAGATACACCTCCAACCCAACACTTCCATGATGTCATCATTCATCTCTGCATCCTAATTCCTGCACGTGTCTCCCCTCCTCTATCATCTAACAGCAAACATGCACGTCCCACATCTTTCACTTCTCACATCAATGACTACTACATTACTGCAGCAGTAGTTTGGCGCAGAAAATGTAGAGTCATTTCTGACTTTTCTTTTTCTCACAACCTGCACCTAATCCATCCTTAGATCCCATTGGCTCTATTTTCCAAATAGACCCAAGGCATCTACTTCTCACCATTGCCACTGCCACGATCTGGGTTCAAGCCATCATCATGTCTCACTGGAAGCACTGCAACAGCTTTCTGTGTCTCTTTTTACCCTTGCTACTGTCTGTTCACCAGGCCATTCTCATTGGAACAGCCAGACTGATCTAGATTACATGCAAATTAGGTTGTCTCACTACTTTGCTCAAAACTCTTGCTTCCCTTTCTCACTTAGAATAAAAGCCAGAGACCCCAGGTGGTTCTTCAGGGAACTACCTAGGCTTGATGGGTACTTTTCTGACTATTCTCTTCCTCTTCTCCTTCTCGCTCACCCCACTCCAGCCACACTGACTCCCTGGCCTTCCTTAAGAACACCGAGCACACTGTATTTGTTCCTGTGGCTGGCACATGACTTCTTACCCCCGTCTCCCCTACAGTGTTCCCAACGTTCCCTTGTGTCCTTCGGCGTTCACTCAAAGGATACCTTCTCAGTTAGGTCTTCCCAGGCCACGCATCTACAAGTTGCAACTTTTATCCTGAATCTTTCCATTCACCATCTCTTTATTTTTCTCTCCAGCCAGTTAATTTACTGTATTTATTTTCACTTACCTGTTTATCATCTGTCCAATGAGCATAAGCATTTTTATATTTTTATCTGTTAGGTTCGTTGCTAGGTTCTGTGGCCCTTGGAGCAGTGTCTGGCACACAGGATGTACTCAATAATTATTTATTGAATTAATACCTGAATAAAGAAATACCAAACCAACAACATCTGTTTATTAACTCTTTACTATATGACAGGCACTTTGCCAAAAACTTAAAAAAACAATTTAAAAAATCTTCCCCCTCACCCTCCAATCTTTATGTCCTTGGTTGTCAGCAAAGCTTTTCTGTGGAGAACTAGATAGTAAGTATTCTCAGTTTTGGAGGTCATACGGTCTCCGTTACAAGTCTCAACTCTGCCATTTAGTGCAAAAGTAGCCATAGACAGTAGGTGAACTAAAGAATAAAATTGTGTTCCAAGAAAACAATGGAAATGTTAAGATTCTCCTGGCAGGGGGGGCGCCTGGGTGGCTTAGTCGGTTAAGCGTCCGACTTTCGCTTAGGTCATGATCTCGCGGTTCGTGGGTTCGAGCCCCGCGTCGGGCTCTGTGCTGACTGCCAGCTCAGAGCCTGGAGCCTGTTTCAGTCTGTGACTCCCTCTCTGACCCTCCCCTGCTCATGCTGTCTCTCTCTCTCTCCTAGAAATAAATAAAAAAATATTAAAAAAAGAAAAAAAAAAAAGATTCTCCGGGCAGGGGAGTGGAAAGCTATTCTGAGGACAGTGCTCTGAGATAGTATGTAATCTCCTTCACCTTATTCAACCACTGTATGAGGTATGATTACCCCCATTTTACAGGTAAAGACGCTGAGGCTGGACTAAAGAATGTGCTGGAAAAACAGCAAGCCTGGGAAAGGAATGATGCATATCTGACTTCTTTTCTGCTGCAAGGACTTGGTTCCCTAAATGAGGCTTTTACTATAGACTCCAAAATGAAGGAAGGTTTTCTTCTTTAAAAAACGTTGTCTTGACTGCACCTCAGATACAGGAGTCGTGTTGTGTGGGTTTCACGGGATCCGTGTGAACGATGCACCTACTTGTTCTAACAAGTTGTGTTTTTGCCACTTGTTTCCTTGATACAATCAGGGCTCTATTTCCGGCACAAAGATGACTCATGGCCTCGCTCATCTATCTGTGGAGAGTTCCCAGTTCTTGGTTCACTTTCAATTTCTATCTTGTTCTGAAGCCTTCCTGTCTTAATGCCAAATAGCTTATTCTTTTTTTTTTTTTTAATTTTTTAAAAATGTTTTATTTATTTCTAGGAGAGAGAAAGAGAGAGAGCATGAGCAGGGGAGGGTCAGAGAGAGAGGGAGTCCCAGACTGAAACAGACTCCAGGCTCTGAGCTGGCAGTCAGCACAGAGCCCGACGCGGGGCCCGAACCCACGAACCGCGAGATCATGACCCAAGCGAAAGTCGGACGCTTAACCGACTAGGCCACCCAGGCGCCCCAACCAAATAGCTTATTCTTAAGGTAACGACACCAAATTTAATTTTAGCCTAAAAAAATTGATGTGTGTGTATGTACTTGTGTGTGTGTGTGCGCACGTGTGCACACACAGATATGCAGATGTTCGAGTATCATGAGACTTCTGGGACCATCTATTTTACTAAATATACCTCCATGTTAGTTCACTTTAATGTGTAATTTAAGAAATGATGTACCTATTAATGCCTCCTATCTAAGTGCTGTGCTACAGAGGTGTCTTTCATTAAAGCATAACCTAAAAGTTTCTGTCAACTTCATAAATACTGTTCTAGATCTCATCAAAGGCAAACGTCTCCCGGGAGTCTTCACTCAGTGACTCCATTTCTATACTTTGCAGTCATTCCTCCCACGACAGTCTGGCTTCTTGTCTTGATACTCCATAAAAACAAGGCAGCTCTGTGACATCAATTTCTCCTGGTTTTCCTCCCACCTCTTTGGCCATTCTTCTTGGTTCTCTTAGTAAGTCCACCCTCCGCTACCCAACCAGGAAATGTTGAATTTCCTTAGGGTTTGGTTTTTAAGCGTTCTTCTCATATTGTGCATTCTTGGTTAATGAATTCATTTATGTCCACTGCTTCATGTCTATAGCCCCATATGTAGATATTTCACAAAACTGTGTCCTAATCCAGACCTCTCTTCTGTGTCAGAGAAGTTTAGCAAACAGTCCTTAAAACACCTGAAACATACCTCCAAACCCATACGTCTAAAGCTAAGGTCACGCTGTTTTCCTTCAAACATGGTCTTCCTATGGCATTCCTTCTATCTGTACATGGTACTACCACTCATTCAGTTTTGCAGCTCAAATCTGGGAGTCATCTTTGCTGCTTCTTTCTCTTTTGCATCACATATATTCAATCCATTATCTTATCCTGTCAAGGTTATCTCACACATCCTTCCAATATGTTGATTTTTTTCCATCTCCATCACCGTCATTTGTGTTGTCGTCTTCTCTGTTTGGAGTACTGTAATAGTTTCTAATTGTCTCCAATCTACTTTTGTCCCCTCCTGACCCATCCTCACAACTGCCAGAGTAATCTTTTCGAGCCAAAAATCTGAACGCATAATATCCCTGCTTCAAATACATCAATGGCCTCTCACTGCTTTATTGTTAAAGCCCTAAATTTATAACAAAGTCAGAGTGCTCATCACAGAGTGGCTTCTACCTGTCTCATACTCCCTCTCATGCCTGGCTCTCGTTTTCATTTGGTTCCTTGATTTTGCCATATTCCTTCCTGCCATGTATATTTTTACAAGTTCCTCCTCTGCCTATGCTGTTAGTTTCCCATCCCTTAGATTCAATAAGTTATACTTCCCCTTTATATCTTAACTCAACCAATGTAACTTCTCAGTCATCACTTTGGAGAATTTTCCTTGATCTATTAGATTAGGTCAGATTAGCTCATGTAGAGCACTCAATCTATTTTTAAGCTCTTCTTTTATTAGCACTTAAATTTGAATGATTTCTTTACTGGAATATGTGTCTCCCTGTCTAGAGTACTCTTTGAGGTGAGGGGTTGTGTCTATTTTTACTTGTATGACCAGCACTTACCACAATGTCTGTCACATAGTGGGAGAATGAGTGAATGAATTTGTAGCATTTAAGCTGTGATAGAAAGAATGAGTAAGAGTCAGTTGAACAAAGATGGAACACATGTGCAAAGACCTGAAAACAAGGGAGAGGTCCCAGATATTCATGAAGAAAACATTTTTGTTGAGTTCAAGGAAGAGAGGTCATGAGGGGGCAGGCAGACACCAAACTGTAGGTGGCTTTTTAAGCCATGGTAAGAATTAAAGACTGTATTCTCCTGTGGGCAACAGGAAGTCTTTGAATGGGATTAAGTAAGTCTGAAACATATCAGTTGACCTGGAAACCAATTCTATCAAAAATAGTGGTAGCCCAGATTGGAGTGGTAGCATTAGGAATGAATATTAGCGGTAGATTCAAGAAATATTTAGACTAGCATGAATCAAACTGTAGGTCATAAGCAGTGGCATGCTGGAGATTGTGAGGAGAGCTGGTTGTTGGATTTTGGGGATGCTTGCAAGCTCCTTGGTTGGGAGCTTAGATTCATCCACGGTGGGTGTACTTACACCAAAGACTCAAATGCTACACATCAAGTCCCTACCCTTGCTTCCAGAAGAGCTGGTTCTTAACCATTTGCCAGTCACCCATTAGTTACTAGCATTTTAAAAAGCAGCAACAGAAGAAAACATAATAGAAAATGTCAGAAACCTTTGCATAAAATGATGATAAAAATTGCTTTGTGAAACCTGTGTTTTACTTGTGTGTGTGCGCGCGCGCGTGTGAGCACGCACATGCATACTGGCTGGGTCACGAAGCAAAAGACATTTCTTTTTACTCACAGTAAAATAAATTTGAAAGACAATGATTTAGAAAACAGAATGAAGAGAACTTGGTGATTGATGGGATTTAGGCAGTGAGGGAAGTGAGATGAGTTTGGGATGAATCATAGATTCCTGGCTTGATTAACTGGGTGGAGAGTGTTGCCATTTCCTGAGATAGGGAATGCCATAAGGGAGCCCATGTGAGGGGATGATGAGTTCAGTTTGGACATGTTGAATTTGAAGTGTCTGTAAGAGATCCAAGGGGAGATTTCCTGAAGGCAGTTACATGGGTTTAGACTGTAGAGAAAGGACTGATGTGGCAATTCAGAGAGAGGGTTCATTGGCCAAAAGATGGTGGTTGGAGCTATCAGAACAAAGTGAGATCACTCAGGTAGACTATGAGGCATGAAGGGTCCATGAGAAGGCCTTGGAAAAGATCAAGATCTACAGGGTAGTTCAAGGAGAATGAGGCTACAAAGCAGACTGAAAGAAAAAAAAGTCCTAGGGACAGGGAAGGAAGATAGAGAAATATAGTGTCTGGCAGGCAGGGGACAAGTGGGAAAAGGAAAAACTAGACAACATCTAGTAGCACAATATATTTGAGAATTGAGACTAATTAGAAAACTGACTTTCCTCCCAAAAAATAGAAGGAAGAAGATTTTCATATTCCAAGCGGTATGTGTCTCATTCAAATCTATTTTGGATTCCGACCAAGTATACATGATAAATAGTTAAGTAAAGAAAAATTGACCTTATTAAACTCGCTGGCTCTTATGCCACATAGACAGATTTCATCCTACGCCATAAATCGTGAGTTGTGGTGGTCACTGGAGCCTTGGAGGAGCTGGAGTGAAGAAGGCATGTCACCCTCCCCTTTTCTGATTCTGTCACCCTTATTTATCCTGAATAGACACATGTACCTGTCTTATCATTGATGACCTTTCAATTCTTAAGATTAGTTTATTTTTAAAAGGATTTAAAAACCACTTTTATTAGTCACATTTAGATAAGGAGCTAGGCTATTTGACAGCTGAGCTATTGCTCATAAGAGATACAGGACACAGACTCATGCAATAACAGCTAATAGCTAACAACATTGACCTCTTAGTGATAGGCACTATATTAAATGCTTTATATGAGCAACTCTTTGGAGAGGTGTTATATTATTACCATTCTGTAGATGAGGACACTGAGGCCCCAAGTGGTTCAATAAGTGGAGAAGCAAGGATACATATTTCAGCAGTCTGGCGCTCAGCCTGTACACCAGCCTCCTCTGGTGCTCTGAGGAACGGGACACGATGGATGGGAACAGGGCTCTGGCCAGCTCTGTTTAACGTGCTCAGAACCAAAAAGTGATCCAAGTATGAAATCTCTGCGTGATTTTTTTCCTCTACTCCCCACTGACTAGAAAAGTTATAGAAAATCTGTGAGATACAGAAATGCCGCAAAATGTAAGATAAATCAGTTCTGGTGAAGTTTTAAACAAGACTGAGTCTCTTATAAAACTCAGGGGTCAGATTTTACAACTTCTCCCGAGGGGAGGAAAAACCACTGCAGGGATAATGTAATAAACACTTCCTTGAGAGGAGGCATTGACTTACCTCTTAAGAAAGAGTCGCCTCATATGCACATTTAGTCTACTGGAATTTACTACACTGCTTGGCAGGCAGTGAGCATGTGTTCCAGGGTGGGGCAAGATCCCGGATGTGCATTGCATCAGCTTCCTGCCCAATGGGTCTCGGTCTGTCTCGCATGGTACCTCCAACCCGATGCTTCTGAAGGACTTGTCCTAGACAGTGGTAAGTTTTGATTCAAAGGCTAACTTTATACCTGGCCCTCTTCTTAGGTCTAATCATCTCAATTTAGAGCAATTCTGAAGGCCGCTTGGACCATCTCTTGCGTATTGACTGCAAGGAGACTGGTTCTTGCTACATTTTTGAGAATCTAGAATTCTGCTGGATTTTTCTGGAGTTTATGTCCTCGTTCATTTATTCAGCAAACATTTCTCGAATCCCTTCTGTGTGTCAGGTGGGGTGCGCAGCAGGAAGGATGCAAAGGTGTGTCCTCCAGAGTGCATGCTGCGGAGGGCTGCCAGAGTTCTCACGGAAATGGCCATAGGTGCCAGGGAATGGGACAAAGAATATCTGCCTAGATGGAAACTGGGCTCTGGAAACAGGCCTCAAAACATTCTTCACGGTGACGTGTACGGTGGTGCTAGAGAATTAATGCATCAATTCATAGGCGATTACCACACAGAGGGATCCCATCCGAAGCAGTGTTGAAATATGCTCTAGCTCAGTTACAGAGATAATTTTAGAAGCTACAGATATAATTATGTAACTGTTCATTTACTGTGGGTTTAAAAGAGTATTCTTCAAGATAACCTTTTAAGGCAGCATCATAATTTATAATTTATCAGCATCTTTCCAATTTTCTCATTGGAGTTAGCCCAAATTTACATACTTGAGAGGCATCTATACATGAGGCCAGCTTTATGAATGTGCATCCTGTGTGGTCACATGTGGCCCTGGGGTCAGAAGGGCCCACATTTGGTTTGTATCTTAAAATTTGTAATAATTTCTGAACTAGAGTCTCCACATTTTTATTTTGCACTGGGCCCCACAAATTACCAGCTGGTCCTGATCACGTAGCTGTGCCTTCTATACTCCGGATCAACTTGAGCTCATCCACCTAATAGGTCACCTTGAATAGTATTTAACTTTCAGACCTCAGTTTCCCTCTGCTAAAGGGTTATAAACAATACTGTCTATCCTAAAGAGATACTCATCAGATAACATAGTTATAAGCACAGTCAACTTAGATTAGATTAAAAAAACAAGCAAACAGAACAAACCAACAAAATCTCCCCACTGCTTCTCCCTATGCAGAAATATATAATATTTTTTCTGTACTTGTCACACACAAAGATATTTTCAAGGTTTTGTCCCTCCGCCCATCCTTGGGGAAAAAGGCAAATTGTGCATGCCTCCCAGAATGAATTCCTATGAGGTAATCAGGGAATGTGTTTTCTTCCTGATTCTAGATCACAAATATCAGAGTAATTTATCCATACAGGCAGGCCAATAAGATACTTCAGAATATTTTCTTCCACCACATGTCCTGGCACATGTCTAAACTGGTTTCAAGTGATTTGCTTCCTTTGAGTCTTACTTTCTACAGCCTACCTGGTCTTATGGTGATGTTTCCCGAGAGAACTCAATTCAAATTTCCCTTAATAAACTTCATGACCAGTTTCACTTAACTTTAATCATCTGGATCTTCTTAAAGTACACAGATGCCAAACATCAAGTTGACACATTGAACGTTGTATGAAATGTGTTTTTTCTAGAAGGAGGTGGGAAGTGTGGTCAGCAAGGGACTCTTACGGCCTGAGCAATCATCAGAATTGGCTGAGGGAGTGAGAAACCCATGCACTTAAACCACTAACTCTGCAAGGGGAAGAGGAACACCCTCAATCCCACATCGGAAAATCATAATTTTCCATATTTTTCAGAAATGATCTCTAACGACTCCCTAGAACATTTTGTGCTTCTCTCTCTCATAGATTCTTAGTTTTAGGACTCCAGTGTTCTGGTTATCCCTGCCATGATTACATCTTCCTTGAACCTGCCACCTCTCTGAACTAGCAATTTCTCTCTCTCTCTCTCTAATTGCCAACTTTCTTTAATAAATAGCAAATTTCCGGACATTTCTTGAGCTCTTGCTTTGTGCTAGTGCCCAGTCTCAAGTCGCAGTGAGGTCACCTCATTATTTGTGGTATTATTTGCCACATCTGTCCTCTATGTGCTGCTTCTAGAACTGTTAAATGTTTCTTTTCCCATAAATAGAATAATTTATGGTCCAATAAATGTGGACCAGTGTCTAGAATGTGTCAGACACATAAATGCAGCAGTATGTAAGGTAGATGTGATCCTGCTCTTGTAATGGGGGTCCCATTATTAACAGAAATACAGACATTAGATGACACCATGGTATTATGCCCTTGCTAGTGCTAGGGAGGGGTGGTAGGGTCAATTATTCTTATTTTTTTCAAGTTGAGTTGTACTGTTTGTTTTTCAACTGAATTTTAACTTTTATCAGAACCACCAAAAGCTCTAGAAGGTTTATATTAAAAAGCAGAGAGTCCCTGCCATACCCAACTGGAGTCTCCTTCCTATGCCTTGTCCTGATCCCCAGTGAACGCCTTATTCAACAATGTCAGCTGTTTTTTGTTTTTAGCTTTTAAAAACATGTATATTTGTTTTTTTAAAAAATAATTATTTATTTATTTTGAGAGAGAGAGCAAGTCAGGGAAGGACAAAGAGAGAGGGAGGGAGAGAGAGTCCCAAGCAAGTTCTGCACTGCCAGCACAGAGCCCAACACAGGGCTTGAACTCACAAACCGTGAGATCATGACCTGGGCTGAAATCAATAGCTGGAAGCCTAACCGACTGATTCACCCAGGTGCTGTTATGTCTATATTTCTTAAAAATAGCCATATATTGCTGACATTCTTGATTGATCAACTTGAGATAGTATCTGCTGATTACTAATATGGATGATATGTCCAGCCATTTTATAACTCCTTCCCTCCTTTCTTATTATCTTTTACCCACAGAATATATTTCTATCACATTTGGGCAGGCTAAATCAGTCTTCTGTATTTAATTATTTTCCTTATGCTTTTGGTGTTATGTCTAAAAATTCTACCAAACCCAAATACCTTATGTTTTCTTCTGGGAGTTTACAGTGTTGAGCTTGACATTTAGATTTATGATGCACTTTGAGTTGATTTTTGTGAAAGGTTTAAGGTTTGTATGCAGACTGAGTTTTTTTTTTTTTCCATATGGACTTCCAATTGTTCCAGTACTATCTGTTGAAAAGATATCCTTTATCCATTGAATTGCCTTTGCGCCTTTGTGAAGTATCAGTTGACTATATTTATGTGGATCTACTTCTGGGGTCTTTATTCTGTTCTATTAAACCTTGTGTCTATTCTTCCACTAGGGCCACATTGTCTTGATTATTGTAGCTTTGTAGTAAGTCTTGATGTCAGATAGTATCAGTTCTCCAATTTTCTTTTTCTTCAACGTTGAGTTGGCTATTTTGGGTTCTTTGCCTTTCCACGTAAACCTTAGAATTGGTTTGTCAAAATCCACAAAATAATTTGCTGGGATTTTGATTGGACTTATGTTTGAATCTACAGATCAAGCTGATAAGAACTGACATCTTAATAATATTGGGTCTTCCAATCCATGAATATAGACTTTTCCTTCACTTACTTACATCTTCTTTCTTTCTTTCATCAGAGTTCTCTAGTTTTTGCATACAGATCTTTCCATATTTCGTTAGACTTATATTTAAGCATTTCATTTTTTTGGTGCTATTGTAAATGGTACTGTTTTCAGTTTGAAATACTAACTGTCCATTGCTAGTATACAGTAAATCAATTCATTTTAGTATATAAACCTTGTATGCAGTGACTAATTAGTTCCGGGAGGTTTTTTGTTAATTATTTGGATTTGTCTCCATAGATAATCGTGTCATCTGTGAAGAAAGACAGTTTTATTCTTTCCTCTTAATCTCTATAAAACTTTCCTTTCTTTCTTGTCTTATTGCACTGGCTAGGACTTCCTGTATGACATTGAATAGAAATGGTGAGAAAGGACATTTTTGCTTTATTCCCAGTCTTAAGGAGAAAGCATTCAGTTACTTGTTTTTGTTTTTTGCTTTTTTTTTTCTTTTTAACCATTAAGTATGACGTTAGCTGTAGGATTTTAGATAGATGGTTCTTTACCAGTTTGAGGAAGTTCTCCTCAATTGATACTATGCTGAGGTTTTCTTTTTTAAAAATCACGAATAGGTGTTAGGCTTTGTCAAATTCTTTTTCTGCATCTATTAGTGTGATCATATTATTTTTCCTCTTTAGCCTGTTGATGTAGCAGATTCTATTAATTGAATTTTGGAATGTTGACTGGTTTTACATACCTGGAATAAATTTTCACCTTGTCTTGGTGAATAATTCTTTTCTAATATATGTATCCAGTGTTCTAAATTAACCTCTGAGCACTGCTTTCTCTGAATCCTACATATTTTGATAACTTACATTTTCATATTTTTTAAGTTCACAATATCTTAAATTTCTTTTGACACTTAATCTTTGGCACATATGTTATTTATTAGTGTGTTACTTAATCTCCAAATATTTTGAGATTTTCTACCTATCTTTCTGTTACTGATTTTATAGTTTAATTCCATTGTGGACTATGAACATACTTTGTATGATTTCTATTCTTTTAAAGTTGTTAAGGTGTGTTCCATGGTCCTGAATATGATCTATCTTGGTAAATGTTCCATGTGAGCTTCAGTAGAATGTGTACTCTGCTCTGGCTGAATAGAGTATCCTATACATGTCAATTAGATCAGGCTGATAGATGGTATCGTTCAGGTCAACTATATCCTTGCAAGGTTTTTTTTTTTTTGCCTGCTTGATCTATCAGTTACTGAGAGAGATATTGAAGTTTCTAACTATAACAGTGGGTTTGTATATTCTTATTGCAGTTCTATCAGTTTCATCAGTTGTTAGATGCATACTCACTAAAGATTATTATGTCTTTGTGGAAAATTAATCCCTTTATCAGGTAATGCTTTTCTTTGTCCATGTTTTTTCTGTTTGTTCTGAAGTGTTTTTCGTCTGAAATAAATACAACTACACCATCTTTATTTTGTATATGTGCTGCCGAAGCGAGCACTACCCATCTTTATTTTGATTAGCATTCGTATGTTATGTATTTCTCTATTCCTTTTTGCTTACCTATGCCTTTACATTTTAAGTAGGTTTCTTATAGGTAACACATATTTGGTATTGTTATTTTATCTATTCTTATATTTTTTGTCTTTAGATTACTATACTTAGACCAGTCACATTTAAAATAACTATTGATATAATTGGATTACTATTCATTGTACTTGTTTTTGTTTTTCTATTCATTGTACTTGTTTCTTGTTTCTCCTTCTTTTCTGTTTTCTCTGCTTTAATTAATTTTATATGCTTTCATTTTCCTTTCTCTCTTAGAATAAATTGTGCCTCTTTATTTTTCTGCAATTTCTTTCTAGTGTTTCCCTAGAATTGAAATACACATTTACAACAAATCTAAGTCAACTTTCAAATATCAATTGATAGATAGTGCAAATACCTAATAAGAAAGTATTCTCAATTTCTCCCTCCCCTCCCTTATAACTTTGTTGTTACTCATTTCACTTATTCACATACAATAATCACCCATACAAGTTTCTGTAGATCCAAGTCTCTGACCTATCTGATTTTCCTTCTCTTTTAAGAACACTTTTTAAAAAAAAAAATGTTTTCTTATTTATTTTGACAGAGACAGAGGGAGAGCAAGAGAAGGGGAGGGGCAGAGAGAGAGGGAGAGAGAGAATTCTAAGCAGATTCCATGCTGTCAGCACAGAGCCTGATGTGGGGCTTGATCTCACGAACTGTTGTTTCCGAAGAATCTTTTTTCTTTTTTTTCAGAAGAATCTTTATTTCTTCTTCACTTTTTATTTTTTTTTAAAGTAAACTCCATGACCAATGTGGGGCTTGAACTCATAACTCTGAGATGAAGAGTCACATACTCCACTGACAGCCTTCCAGGCATCCCTCCTTCACTTTTAAAGAATAATTTTGCTCAATATAGGATTTGAGGTTTTTGTTTTCTTTCAATGCTTTAAGTATTTTACAACACTCTCTTCTTGCTTGCAGTGATTTCTGATGAGAAGTATGCTATAAATTCTATTCTCTTTGTTTTATAAGTAAAAGGTATCCTTCACTTCTCCAACCCTGCTCCAGCTTCATTCAAGATCTTGTCATTGGTTTTCTGCAGTGTGAATACAATATTTGTAGATGGTTTTGTTACTTATCCTGCTTCGTATTCTCGGAACTTCCTGGATCTGGATCTGTGGTTTGGTGTCTGTCATTAATTTTGGAAAATTCTTGGCCATTATTACTTAAAATATTTCTTCTCCTCTGTTTTCTCTTCACCTTCTGGATTCCAATTTTGGTATATTACATCTCTTGAAATTGCTCCATAATTCTTGGATATTCTGTCCCATATTTTAAATTCTCTTTTCTCCTGCACTTCAGTTTGAGAAGTTTATACTGACATATTGTTCTTGGCTATGTCCAGTCTACTATGCATGAGCCCACCAAAAGTTTTCTTCATTTCTGCTAAATGTCTTTGACTTGTAGCATTTCCGTTTGATTCTTTCTTAGAGATTCCAATTTTGTTTACAATACCCCTGGTTTTACATGTTGTCCACTTTTATGATGAGATCCCTTAACCTATTAATTATAGTTATTTTATTTATTTATTTTTTAATATTTTAATTTTTATTTATTTTTATTTATTTTTATTTATTTCTAGGAGAGAGAGAGAGAGAGACAGAGTGAGCAGGGGAGGGTCAGTGAGAGAGGGAGTCACAGACTGAAACAGGCTCCAGGCTCCGAGCTGGCAGTCAGCACAGAGCCCGACGCGGGGCTCGAACCCACGAACCGCGAAATCATGACCTAAGCGAAAGTCGGACGCTTAACCGACTAAGCCACCCAGGCGCCCCTATTTTTTAATTTTTTTAATGTTTTATTTATTTCTAGGAGAGAGAGAGAGAGAGAGAAAGAGAGAGAGAGACAGCGTGAGCAGGGGAGGGCCAGAGAGAGGGAGTCACAGACTGAAACAGGCTCCAGGCTCTGAGCTGGCAGTCAGCACAGAGCCCGACGCGGGGCTCGAACCCACGAACCGCGAGATCATGACCCAAGCAAAAGTCGGACGCTTAACCAACCAAGCCACCCAGATGCCCCAATTATAGTTATTTTAAACTCCTTATTATAATTCTAAAATCTGTGTCATATCTAATTCTGATGCTTGGTTTGTCTCTTCAGAATCTATTTTTTCATTACTATTATCATGCTTTGTAATTTTTTATTGTTGAAAGTTGGACATGACATTTTTGGTAGTAGAAACTGAAATAAATACAATTTAAGTGTACTAGTCTAGCCAAGATTTGGGCTATGTTTGGTGTTTGCTTTAGCTGCAAGTGCTAGAGGCTTCATTTTCTTTCAGTGTCTTTGTTTTTCTTTCCCTTTTATCTTTAAGTTTCCCTATGAATTCCTTCTAAAATAGAATCTATATCATGTAGCTCTCTCAACTGTAACCCACTGTTATGCTGGAGCCCTGTTGATGTGGTGGTAGGTGTGGGGATGGGGATGTGTTCTATAATCATATGGTAAAATCTTAGTCTTTTAGTGAGCCTGTGTCTCTGGGTTGTGAGACCGGAAGGCTAGAGAGGGGCTACAGCTGGGTAACTGCCTCTCTCCCACATCTGTAAGGCTCTGGTAAAGAAGGCCTGTGTTGTTGAGAATGCTCTGGGTGTATATTGGAATTGTTATTTTGTCACTCTTCTTGCCAGAAACACAAGGATTTCTCTTGGCTTTTCACCATTGATCTCACCCGTCTTTGAGTCTCTATCTGCTAACACAGCCAATAACAGAGTAATAATGTAGACATCTACATTACATTTACAAATAAATCAGTAAATAAAGGCTAAGTCCATAAAGATAGTGTAGAATAAAAAGTAGAGAGTATTTCCACCTCAACACTGGTGACTGCACTCCAAATGCAGGGCAATTTCAAATTTATATCCATTAAACAGAGGCAAAGTGTTGATTTTTGCTAATTTATAAGATGAGAAAATAGTAGTGCTTTGCACGTTCCAGAATTCTGTCAGTCTAGCCCTTCCTCCAGTCTGACCAGAGGCTCTACTTCCACTCCTTCCTGCTCACAGTGTTCTACAGTATCCCCTTTTCTTGGTCGGTAGTTTCTAGTCCTGCTGACCTTGAATCTCTCCCTGGCCCTGATTTCATTTTTGTCAGTCCACTGGGAAAGCCCACACTCCCCTATTGTCCACCCCACCTGAAAAGTGAATGGATGCTTCCGAACAGCTTCAAGCTGGAAGCCTTCAAACCTTGATTCAGTTTATATTTCTTCCATCTCAATCCTGGATCCTTTCTATTTCTACAACACTGGCCAAATCTCATATCTAATTTCCTTTTAATTCCTGTTCTCCAACTCACTGAAGTTTTCTTTTTAAAGTGTTGTAAAATGTATTTAATGTACAGTAGAATTTTTACATAGTTCCATGCATGTTACACCTACTTAGGGTCATTTATAATGAAGGCTAACACAACTCAGGAAAGCCATACAATGCCCTGTGGAAATTTCATAAATTAAAGTAGCTAAAACTGAAGCACTAAAATCCTACCAGTTCATAAATGTTTTCACATCTAGCCTGGGGGAAGGAGAAAATTAAATTAAATTAAATTACATTACATTAAATTAGACTTATACTTTTTACTCTCTCCTGAGTGAGTGGCAAAAATGATGTTTTAGCAGAGCCAAATAGAAGAATGATGCTAAGTCTTAGCAAATTATTCTCTTTATTTGAATGAATGCACACCAGGTGACTTCTCTGGTGATCTCCGTTAGAACAAGAAAAGGCTGCAAATAAAACTCACATGTGCTGCTATGAGCTCAAATAATTGAGTCACAACCAAAGGGAAGTGACACTTAACCAGAATGCATTTGTTTTAGACAACAAAGACAATGGGAAATCTAGGTGTTGAGCCACTAAAAAAATGAACATATACACGAACACAAAAAAAATTCAAAGCTATTTTCCTTCTTCAGTGTTATCCTTGTATCTTAAAAAGTTGATTCTTTTCCTCCAGTTTTACATAACACTCTTATTAGTGTACAGTTGCATTACCTGTTCTTAGAGTAATAATATGAGACCCCTGAAAGTCATTAAAAGGACATATATAATAAGATCAAAGGGACACCAGTCATACTTAGTGGATGGCTGCATTAAAGAAAACTTGAGGAGACAGCATTCCCTCCCTTCTAGTCACACCCAAAGACCAGCTTCCGGACTATACTGGTATTATTAATATTCTATTTCTTTTCATTAAGCAGTGACACGGTGAGTATTTGGATACTGTCTATGTGACAAACGAGAATAACAAAAGAAGGGTTGCTACCATGGAAACCTACCTGATGGCCTTTGTGGTGAGCTCCTTGCTACTTGAAAGCAAGCAAACTCCACAAGACAAAGGGCCAATCAACGTTAGGCATTAAGCTTGTAGGCTTGTATGCAAGAGCACTGATTATTAACTTTAATGAATGCCTTGAACATTGCAATCCAAGATAGCATTACTCTTGTCCAACCTCATTATTAGATAAGCACAGGGGACCGTGCATTAAGATATACTTTGGATTGCAAAGCCAGAGCCAATTTAAGGCCATCTCCCACTATTTGTCTCTTGTAAAAATAAGCCATATAGCTCGTTTAAAGATGCGTGCTCTTAGAAATAAACTATTAAAAGCAAACTTAGGGGCACCTGGGTGGCTTAGTCGGTTAAGTGCCCGACTTTCGCTTAGGTCCTGATCTCGCGGTTCGTGGGTTCGAGCCCCGCGTCGGGCTCTGTGCTGACTGTCAGCTCAGAGCCTGAAGCCTGTTTCAGTCTGTGACTCCCTCTCTCTCTCTGACCCTCCGCTGCTCACGCTGTCTCTCTCTCTCTCTCTCCTAGAAATAAATAAAAATATATATATAAAAAAAAAAAAAGCAAACTTAGAAGCTGGACTGTTGCCAGCTACATTTCAATAGATCAACCTCACTTAATTTGTATGTGTCAGATATTTCTTCCTCTCCACAGTGCCTTCCTCAGAGGAAAATTCATTCAAAGTCTTGGAGCAAACAGTGTTTTAAATGTAGCTGTATTTTCAGTGTGGTGATTTTAAAGAAGGATTTATTTGGTCAAGTTCAGGCAATATCCTTATTAATGCAATATGCTATTAAAAATTCAGATATTCCATAGTTTAATAATTTGAGGTGTATACACATGAAATTTTAATTAACAAACAGGAATAAAAAGTTAAGAAAATTGATGATAATGGGGAAAGCATATTGCGAAGTTTTCTTTATTTTGAAAAAGCACTTTGACCCTCTTCAATGTCAATTAAGAGGCTATCATTAACGCTAGATTATATTTTAAATTCTGGCTAATACGCTATTCTTTTCTATGTCCATTTGGGTGAGTAGCCTCTTGTCACTTCCCAATTTTGTTCTAGAAATCTTCATTCAAGAATGGAACAGCAAATGTGGACTGTGAACAGACAGGGTTGCTGGAGGGGTGTTGGGTAGGGGGATGGGCTAAATGGGTGATGGGCATTAAGGAAGGCATTTGTTGGGATGAGCACTGAGTGCTATATATAAGTGATGAATCACTAAATTCTACTCCTGAAACCACCACTACCCCATATGTTAACTAACTTGGATTTAAATAAAATAAAAAAGGGAAAAAAATTCCATTATGGATCTCTATTCAAGTATTAAACTATTTATTGAGGAAAATAAACAGCTAAAAAAAAACCCTATGAGGATATTTTATTCATTACACTTCTATCTTTAGTCAAAAAGCTGGAAACAATCCAAAAATGTCCATCAACTCAAATATTTGTCCATGAATGGATAAACAAATTGTACTATGGTCTGTGGAATATTATTTGGCTATAAAAATGAGTGCAGTGCGATATATGCTACACCATGGATGAATCTTAAAAAAATCATGATAAGTGAAAGAATCCAGACACAAAAGGCCACATATTGTGTGGTTCCATTTATATGAAGTATCTAGGATAAGCAAATCCATAGAGACAGAAAGTAGAGTAGTCATTTCCAGAGGCTGGGAGGAAGAGAGAATGGGGAGTGACTGCTTAAAGGGTAGAAGGATTCTTTTAGAGGTGATAAACATGTTCTGGAATTAATAATAGTGGTAGCTGAGCAACTTCATGAATATTCTTAAAACCACTGGACCGTATGTAAATTTTATGCTTACAAAAATACAATAATAGGTGTAGATGAAACAAGTTTGGCAATATATTGATAATTATTGAAGTTAGGTGATGGATAGTAGGAGTTTATTGTATCATTCTCTCTTAAAACAATAAAACAAGGAAGCCAAAAACCCCTTCCATGTCACTCACATTCCTCCTTGCATTTAGATAATGCCGTGTCTCAAAGAAAACAGAGGCCAAGAGATAATTCACTTGGCTTGTGGTCACCAAACTTTAATGTTTGCTTCTTTTATTGTTTTATTTATTTCTGAGAGAGAGAGAGAGAGAGAGAGAGAGAGAGAGAGCGAGCAGGGGAGAGTCAGAGAGAGAGGCAGACACAGAATCTGAAACAGCCTCCAAGCTCTGAGCTAGCCGTCAGCACAGAGCCCGACACGGGGCTCGAACCCACGAACTGTGAGATCATGACCTGAGGCGATGTCAGACACTCAACCGACTGAGACACCCAGGTGCCCCTAATGTTTGCTTCTTATACATTCACCTCTTCTTTTTCATTCACCTCTGTGTTTAACATACATTTTGAGGCAAACATTTTGCCAGGAGGTGGGGATAATGCAATGGACACAAGAGGCATAGACCCCACGCTCAGGACTTCGCCATCTGGAAGGAAAGCCAGGCAAAAGACTGACAGGTGAGGGAAGGACATGTGTGAATGTCTTGAGGCAGGAGAGAGCACAGCATGTCTGAGGATGGAAAGAAGTCAAGTGTGACTGAAGGGTAGAGAGCGAGTGGGCAAGGGCAGCAGATGAGGCGGTGCAGGTAGGCGGGGATGAGGTCATTCAGGGCCTTTGAGGCCACTAAAGGGTTTCAGCAATCAAAGGCTCTCCAGATACTGTCACTTCTTCAAGGGCAGTTCCTTTTTTTTGTTTTTTGTTTGTTTATTTATTTATTTATTTATTTATTTATTTATTTAGAGAGTGTGAGCTGGGGAGAGGGAGAGGGAAGGAGAGGGAGAGAGAGAATCCCAAGCAGGCTGTGCGCTGCACTGATGGCCTGCTGATGCAGGGCTTGATCTCGTGAACCATGAGATCATGACCTGAGCCGAAATCATGAGTTGGATGCTTAGCTGACCGAGCCATCTAGGTTCCCCAAAGGCAGTTCTTTTTCATCTGTGTAGGCAGGAAATGAAAGGATCAGGAAAAATGGAGAAGTCACTGTTCTTTACCTCAATAGTGGCTCAGGCATGAGAAAGGAGCTTCTGCTAAGGATGATAATCAGTGTGCCTGGTTGCTTCTGTTATTTATTGTGCCAAACAACAGGATGCCATGGTAGGTATGGGGCAGAGGGAGATCATATGGATGATGAACCCCAAACAAGAGAGGGGTCTGCCACCAAAGAATGCCATTATGTGGCTCTATTCCTTTTTTTTTTTTAAATTTTTAACTTTTTTTAGAATTTATTTCTGAGAGAGAGGCAGCGTGAGGAGGGGAGGGTCAGAGAGAGAGGGAGATACAGAATCTGAAACAGGCTCCAGGCTGTGAGCTAGCTGTCAGCACAGAGCCTGACACAGGGCTTGAACCCACAAACCGTGAGATCATGACCTGAGCCAAAGTTGGCTGCCCAACTGACTGAGCCACCCAGGCGCCCCTGTCTGGCTCTATTCCTACTGTGTGGGATGGGGAATCTGACTCTCTACCTTCTTCAGTGATTCCTATTCCCTTAAGTGAAGGTCCCTTGAACCTCAAGGCCACCTGCCACAGGTCCTGTGTATAAATGTAGCCCAGGTATACATTTTGCTCTTCTGAGTATGTTGTTCCTGCATGCCTCTGGTCAGACGATGCCGGGGGTACAGACTTGGGTAATGGTGTCACCCACATAATGCCCACTTATGAAGGTTACATCTGGTCCCTGTAATCTCATTTCTGAACTCAGCTTGTTGAGATTTGGAAGAGTATTTCCAAAGACTATGAGAAAAACATGTTATAGCTTCACTATCACAGAAGTGAAGGAAATTGTGCCTGGCATCTAGGAGAAGTGGTGCCATCCTATTCTGGATGTCAAAGAGGAGGTATTGCTGTGTAGTGTCCCCTCTGGAGAATAAAACTGAGCTTCTTGAAGTCAGCTGAGGCTCTCCGAAAATGAGAGGGTCTTAGACCCAGAAGCTCTTTCTAGCTATCCTTCTTAGGCATGGGATCATGGCATTCATGAGAAGGCCTCTAAGGCAACCATAAGATGTGATGCTTATAGTGGGAAGGGCCTAGATGCCAACACAATGTGCACTGTGTGGCTGGTGGTATTACCAAGTAGCCCGGTGTTAGTGACTTCAGGACACAGATGACACAGCTATGGAGCCAACTACAATGAAAATTAAGGTTACCGCTCCTTTGAGTGCAATTACGGTGCCGGGCTACTCCTTTAACCTCCCAGCAGGTGTGGATTAGCAGGTAGAGTGCCAGTGAGCTTGGCCTGTATGTTTGCCACTGCAAATACTTTTAAATGAACTGCTGGCAGATATACAGTTTTCTGTACGAGTCAATCCACAAGAAGAGGTTTGCCCTGGCAGAGGTATACATCTTACGTTAGACTCACCTCCCTGGAATATGCCTTTTTAAAAAGACACTCGTTCTTGCCTGACAGGAAGGCAAATAGCTTGTTTAGCACTGTCCTCATTAACTATTTCTTTATAATACATTTTCTGAAATTCCGTATGTATGTTGGGTTTAAAGTTTATCATTTGGTGGGGCATTCTGTGTGACACAGGGAGGCTAAGGGTAACGTGTTTATGGAAGGGACTTGGACTGATACGAGGGCTTTTGGCTGACTGACAATTTCGTGTGAGCTATTCACTCCTCTGGGGCTTGATTAGATCTGAACAGAGTACTAATGGCAATTCCTGGATTTCTCTAGAGGCTGGCAAGACTTTATGAATGAACTGTCACTTCTTTCTTGCAGTGTTCCAGCAGAGCTAGGAAACACAGCTAATCCAAGCCTTTGGACTCCATTTTCTTTCTCATCCGATGTGTTTTCAGCATAAAAGCACAGGGCTTAAACTACTCACTATAGTGGCAAAACAATTTGTGTATTTGTACCTGTAAATTTATGCACTGTCTTAATTTATGTAAGATTTTGGTATTTCTCAGCTTTTAAGGATGACTTATGCATCTTATTTTTCTACTGCCATGTGAGAATATCACAGCCCAAGGGTACGTCATGGCATAAGGAAAAATAAAAGTGCTACCAAAAAGAAAAAAAGAAAAACCCAAACAGGAAAAAACAAACAACTGAAGACTTTTAAAGTAGGAAGATTGACATGATCAGATTTGCATTTTAAAACACTCCGGCCAAGGGGCGCCTGGGTGGCTTAGTCAGTTAAGCGTCCGACTTTCACTTAGGTCATGATCTCGCGGTTCATGGGTTCGAGCCCCGCGTCGGGCTCTGTGCTGACTGCCGGCTCAGAGCCTGGAGCCTGTTTCAGTCTGTGACTCCCTCTCTCTCTGACCCTCCCCTGCTCATGCTGTCTCTCTCTCTCTCCTAGAAATAAATAAAACATTAAAAAAAAATTAAAAAAAAAAATAAAATAAAAAATAAAACACTCCGGCCAAGAGGGGAGGGTGGATTGGAGACAGTATGAGAAAGTGAGCGAAGAGGGTTTGAGCATGAGTGGGACAAGATCAATAGGGCCTGCCAAGGAGAATGAGGAAGAAAGGAAGCCAGAGAAAGCCTGGCATCATGGGAAATGGGCAGACCAACCATCACCCAACCAGCCAACCAACAACCAAAGGAACATGCACAAAAGAGGCTCAAAGAAGTATGTTGTAGAGAGGTGAAATTAATGTAGTTCTGGTGGGAAGAGGAAAGGGAGAATTTAGTTTGTCCTGATGGGAAGGGGGCAAAATATGTCTAGCTCCAAGTGCACTCAACTTCTTTGATGGACTGTAATTTGCCCTCTCTTGCTTCCAGACCATCTCCTTTCTCTGTCTGGTGCACTTTTACCCCACTTTACTGGACCTTCATCTGGCTAACACTTACTGACCCTCAAGGGCCAGCTTATATGTCACTTCTTTCAGGGGACTTTCATGACCCTGTAAGTCTGGGTTAGGGAATGTTCCTCTGGGCTTCCAGAGCCTTCTGTGTTTCTATTATTATAAATAGCTCTCATCAGCTATAGAGTAACTGCTTTTTTATTTTTCTGTATCCTTCAATAGAAGGTCGGTTCCTTGAGGGCAGAGCTGAAGCTTAATGTATCATTTACCCTCTGCACCTAGCACAATGCCTGACACACAGTCGGGATACAATAAACACTTGTTTGAGAGAGTTATTGAACCTTGTTCTGAGTCAACATTGACAGAGATCTTTCAGATTAAGGAAGAATTAAAATATAATGGTAATAATAATCAAGCTAGTTCCTTCTCTTTGAAAATTACTAGGGAAATAGGTCTACTTACATATATAAGGTCAAAATTTCACATGGCTATTTTAGACTAAGCGTCTCTTGCCATCTCCATTAGATCTCAAACAAAAGGTCATTTTGGCTGTAAATTTCTTTCACTCTTGTGGCCTAAACTCAAATCTGGTACAGATATCTCCTCATCTGAATTGTTTATTTTCTACCAATTTTTATTTTGTGCCTCTGGGGAGACCAACAATGTTGGGTGCTGTGGGAAACATAAATGCCTGGGAACTCTTTTCTCCCAGTTATTGCAGGCTGTGGAAATCCTCTGCTGAAGGTGAAAGTGGGCAGGGCTGAGGGTCACCGTTAGGATGTTCACATCATCCCCTCTTACAGCCACCAGAGGATATGTTCTGAACCTTCAAAATGCTCCCATATTCTCTGAGACACCGAGAAGGTTCACCTCAGGGAAATGAAGAGGCTATAATTTGGCCAATAAATGAATCTTTCCTCTATTTGAAATGTTTTTATTGCCTGAACTGGGTTACCTCCCATATAGGATGTCATTCTGGCAAGGAGCGCAGTCTGTGTGGTTTTTTTCTACAAGTCTATCAGCGTCAGTTGGCAATTTATGTGAACCAGGATGGTGGGAGAAAAGACAAGCTGAAATTCAATATTAGAAAAATGGGTGGTATGAATATTGTAAACCACGTTACATGGTTACCATGGTGTAAGGTAGGTGTGTGTATGTATATATATAATTTAAATTTTCCCTACTTTATCTGCTTGCATTTAAAACTCAGACACTGTCACAATTTCTTTTATTAAACAATTTATCTTAAGAATATTTCTTGACATTTTGATTGATGTGATGTCTAAAGGAAATGTGTTTGTATTAACCTTTAGAAAGCTGTAGAAAAGGAAGCTCTCTTTATTCTCCTCAAGACCAGTTCAACTATTGACCTTTCTCTTGCTCTAAATAGTGAAAGGAAGGGATCTGGCAGGCAGACTTTGAAAAAAATTAACCAAATAACCTCATAACTACAACTGCTCTTTAATTCCTTAGATGGAAATGAATAGGGCACTAAACCAGTGTACTGTGGAGAAGCTGAACCAAGTCTTGGGAATCAGAGGTTTCCCTAAGAGATATTTGAGCAGAGACCTGAAGAATGAGTAGGATTTAGGATGAATAATTGTGGGGGCATGAATAAATGTGGGTGAAGGTATGAAGAAGGTGAAAGCTTTGAGCTTAGAAGAAACGTAGATTGCTTTTAACTATCATTGTGCCTGGAGATAGCAAATGAAGAGGGCAGAGGAAGAGGAAGAGGCTAGAGAGGTCAGTGGGGTCAGATAATGCAGGTCCCCTAAACCATGCAAAAGAACTCTGGACTTTATTCCTAGAAGCAATGGGAAGTCATCCATACTCTCTGAACAAGGGAGTGACATGGTCATGAGTGTTTTTATTTTTAATGTTTATTTATTTATTTTGAGGGGGAGAGAGAGAGAGAGAGAGAGAGAGAATGCAAAGCAGGCTCCACATTGTCAGCACAGAGCCTGATACAGGGTGTTATCTCACGAACCATGAGATCATGACCTGAGCCAAAATCAAGAGTCAGATGCTTAACTGACTCTTTAATATATGTTTTTAATGTTTATTTATTCTTGAGAGAGAGAGAGAGAGAGAGAGAGAGAGAACGAGCATGAATGGGGGAGGGGCAGAAAGAGAGTAGAAGACACAGAATCGGAAATAGGCTCCAGGCTTTGAACTGTTGGTACTGAGCCTGATGCAGATCTTGAACCCATGAACTGTGAGATCATGACCGGAGCTGAAGTCAGACGCTCAACCGACTGAGCTATCCCGGTGCCCCTTGTCAAGTGTGCTTTTAAAGGATCACCCAAGGATCCTGCAGGTAGACATGGAATTCCAGTTCTGTGCAGTGGTTCAGGAGAGAGATGACAGAAGCTGGGATCCTGGTATTGACAGTGGGGAGGGAGCAAAGTGTAAAGATTCTAGAAGTTCGTTGGAGGCATAGAAGCCAGAACTTGGTCAATGAATATCTGTAAAAGGCCTCAGAAGCTGTGACTGTCTCATATATTTCTGGCACAAACAACTGGGCGGAGGGCAATGCCCAGGGAATACAGGTTTGGGATGCAGTTGGGAAAGCAAGTACTGCATGGGCGTGGTGTGCAATTGCAAGCATGAAAAGCTTATGAGTAGGTATCAGAAGAACGCTCTGAGCTGGGGATCCTGGATGGAAGAAATCACAAACACTGAGTGGATGGGTTTACTTAGGGACAGTAGGTAGTAAGAAGAGGACCTCGGCTAAGAAGATAAATCTCAAGTTGAGTATTCTTACCACAATAAAATATGGAAGTTAATAAATAAAAAAAGAAGACCGATGGCTGAGCTCCAAAGAACACCAGCACTGGGATTTGGGGAGAGTGGTGGGAGGGTCCCCCAGACGACACTGTGGGGGATCGTTGTGATAACTGGAAGGAAAATTGGGAGACTGTTACATCATCCAAGTCTGAGAAGAGAGTAACTCAAGAAGGGGCGTAATTGAGTATCAGGACTGCTGAAATATCAATGGAGAAGAGGTCTACAAATCGCTCAAAGAATTTAGCAAAATAGACGTCACTGGTGACATCAACAAAGATTTTGCCAAAGTAATGCAGCTAAACTCCGACTGGAGTGGGTTAATAATGACAAATAAATGATAAATGATAAATAATGATAAATAAACTAAAAGTGCACACTCTTCTCTGGCTTTACATACACTGAAGATTAATACTACGTTAATCATCACAACAACCCTATGAAGCAGGTACTTTCATTACACCATTCTGTAGGTGAGGAAACAAAGGCACAGAGAGGTTGAATGACTTGCGCGAAGTCATATAGTAGAAGCAGAGTCCAAGCTCAGGCAATTCAGGTCACAAACCCATTCTTTTAGTGGCTACAGTGCCCTGTCCCGTAAGTGTGTAAAAGGGACTAGAGACAGTATAGACAACTCTTCAGTAAAGCTTGGATGTGAATAGGGAGTCCATACAGTAGCTAGATGTAAAAGGGGGGCATCCCGGAAGGGTAATTTGTATTTGAGATAGGACTAGGATGGAGAATGTTCCAGTATTCATTAGAAGGACCTGTCGGTGGGACTGGAGTTGCAGCAGGAGAATGAAATGAGGGTGGATGAAGAGCTGGAGGGGGGAGGAGCCAGAGCACAGAGGGATGGTCACTTGTTGGAAGGTGTAGAAATTCTTCCCCTATCATCACAGGAGGCAAGGAGAGAAGGAGTACAGTACGGGAAGAAATGGAGAGAATTCCTGTTTAAAGTCTTTTTAGAGTTTCTGTGAAATACAAGGTTAGGCCATTTTCTGAGAGAGGACTGGGGAATGTGAAGTGGGGGCAGAGGGAGGGGGGCAGAGCTGGTAGAAGAAATGGAAAGTAAAATTGCCAAGGAACATTGAAGACACAAGCAGCATCAAACTGGTGATTCCAGAAGACTACAGGGAAAAGAAACAGTCATGTTGGTATGGATGTAGTGCTGGGAAGTGTGGGAAGAGTCATAATCACATAGAAAATGATTTCTTGGGCAGGGGGCATGGTTAACAGCATATGGGGAATTCGAGTTCTTTAAAAGCTCCCAGCAAGTCTGAGAACCAGCTGTTGGGGGTGGGAGAAGATGAAACTCAGAACAATAAATACTGGGAACCGAGACGGATTATACACACAAGCCTCCTCTGTCCAGATGCAGATCTAAGAAGCTGATTTACTCAACACCCAAGCGAGCACTCTGAGGGGCTGAGGGCAAGCCCTACTCTCAGTTGGCAAGGCCTCCATTGTCCAGATAGACTTCTTAGAAGACGAGAGAAAAACTCTCAACAACGTGTTTGTAAAAACAAGCAGACCAGAATAATGGGAAAGCAATGACATTCTCTGTTCTCAGGGGAAAAGCAGAGCTTGGGAAATAACTTAATGTACGAACCATAAGAAATTTTCAGAAAGCCCTTCAGCATTCTTAATAGGCTGTAAGGGGACACAAAGCCCATGAAACAGGACCAGAATCCGTAAGAAGGGCAGAGGATAAAATGACAATAAAGGGTAGTGGGGAAGAGAGAGAAGAAGAAATAGGACTTTCCCATACACTCCTCAGACGTTCCAGATTTTTGTGGTGGGAGAGAGGAAAGATGTGATCATTTCCTGAGGGCCCCATGTGCTTGTTGATCCCCATAGCAATTCTGTGGTGCAGGCAGGACTCCCATTTTAAAGGTAGTAAAAGGAGGCTAGAGAGGATTAGTGATTTGCCCAAAGCAAGGGAAGAGGGAAACAAAAGATGGTCTGACTTTCCAGCTCCCAGAATGGGCACCACAGGTTTATGAGTGAAGAAACATGCAGAAAGGGGCTGGGTTTAGGGTACTTTAGGTCTGAGTGTTCTTAGCATATGACTAGAACACCAACGATGGCTACCACTAAGTGCTAATTATGTGGCAGGCTTTTTTCTGACGTTCAGAGCAATCCTGCCTAAGTACCATCACCCTCTTCTTTTTTTCCAGATGCGGAAACTGAGGCCCACAGAGACTAAGTAAATTGCCCAGGTGTGTGAGTTTTCTACTGCTGCTATAACACATTACTACAAACTCTGGAGGAAAAGCAACACACATTTATTTTACAATTCTGTAGGGTAGCAGTCTAACACAGGTCTCACAAGGCCATAATCAAGACATTGGCAAGGCTGGTCCCTTTCTGGATCCATTGCTTTGATTTCTAGCTGCTAGAGGTGGCCCACACTCTTTGGATCAGGGTCCCTTTCCTCTATCTTTAAAGCCGGTAGGAAGGTTTGGGTCTTTTCCCTGTATTATTCATCTGACCCTTTCCCCACAGTCCGGCCCCTCTCTAAGCACAGCTGGGAACTCAGATGATCAGCCTGAGCCCACCTGAATCATCTCCCCACCTCAAAGTCTTTAACAACATTTGCAAAGTCCTTTTTTTTTCATGTTGAGGTGGTATTCACAAATCCTGGAGATTAAGATGTGGACATTTCTGGAGCCATTATCCTGCCCACCACATCAAGTTAAAAAAGTACTGAAGGAGCACATGGGTGGCTCAGTCGGTTAAGCGTCGACTTCGGCTCAGGTCATGATCTCACGGTTTGTGGGTTCAAGCCCCGCCTCAGGCTCTGTGCTGACAGCTCGGAGCCTGAAGCCTGCTTCAGATTCTGTCTCCCTCTCTCTCTGCCCCTCCCCCACTTATGCTCTGTTTCTGTCTCAATAAGAAATAAACATAAAAAATTTTAAGAAAAAACTATTGAAGGGCTGAGCCCAGAGTTTAATTTAAATTTGGTTTAAATTAAGTAGGAAATCCTACCAGCTCTATCTTCAAAATATATCCAGAATCGTCTAGTTCTCACACTGCCATTTCTACCAACTTGGTCCAAGCCGTACCATCGCCTACTAGAGAGGATTACTTCTTTAGCCTCGTAATTGTTCTCCAGCTCTGCCCTCGCCCCCAGTCCATTCTTAACACAGTAGCCAAAGTGATCCTTTAAAAACATCTTAGATCATGTCAGTTTTCTGTTCAAAACCTTCCAGTAACTTTTTTTTTTTTTAATGTTTTATTTATTTCTAGGAGAGAGAGACAGCATGAGCAGAGGAGGGTCAGAGAGAGAGGGAGTCACAGACTCTGAAACGGGCTCCAGGCTCTGAGCTGGCAGTCAGCACAGAGCCCGATGCGGGGCTCGAACCCACGAACCGCGAAATCATAACCTAAGCGAAAGTCGGACGCTCAACCGACTAAGCCACCCAGGCGCCCCTCCTTCCAGTAACTCTTAATTTCAGTATGAAATTAAGGACATGGTTCTTACATGGCTTATGAGAGCTTCATAATCTTCCTTCCAATCCAGGGGTCTCCACTCACTCTCCCCTCGCCTTGCTCCAACACACTGGCCTTTTGCCTGCATTAACACCCCAGGATTAGTGCCAGAGCCATAAGTAGGAAGGGGCTTTGCATTTCTGTTCTGCCTCCTCCTCCTCCAGTACCCTGAAGTCGAATGAGAGGGCACAGCCTGGTTCTGGGATGCTTCTTTCTTACCTGGGAATCTGGAGGGGAAGTGGCTGGAAGATGAACATCTCCTGACTTCACTGCTCATGGCTATGCAAGTGGTTTCCCTTTTTCCTCTGGTAACACCAGCTTCCTACTCATAAATGCTGTGAGGCTGATGGTCAGATACTCACTTTTGCAGGGGGCACTCATGCATGTTTGTAGGGGCTTCTCCACTGCACAGTTTCCGTATGTGGGGGATGGACTGGCTTCTATTCATGGTAGTACATTCCAGTTTCTGGCTGCTTGGAAACCCTTGCCCAGGGTTCTAGACATCTAGGCTATCATCAAGACAGTCCAAACCCAGTGCCCTCCATCAGCGTCAAACCAGATCCACAAGAAACTCATCCATCTTTGCCACATGATGGGGTCATAGACTATATAGAGACAGCTCTAAAGCTCTCTCCCTCCATCCTGTCGTGTCCCTCCAATGCTCTTCCTTGCTCAGGAAGGAAGCAAAGAAAAGTTAACAAGTCTGCTTCCCAAATGAGATTCCTGTCTCACACTTGATATTTACTGGGGATTCTCTTAGAGCCTCTTACAATTGGCTTTGGTGAGTGTGGGGAGCCACTTCCCTCCCCAGTGGCTCCCCTAGACCCCTAATTCTGTAAAGACCCCTCCTTCTCCCTAGCCGGGCTGAGGAAGAAAGGTGGAGAAGACAGGCACAGCAAAGAATGCGGATGGCTTTGGTGATGGGTAAGGGAAACAGAATGCTTGGGCTGTCTCTCATAAGACCCAAGAAAGGCACCTCTCTTCCGAATGCCAGGTACTTGCTGCTTTACTTTTTTTTTTTTTAATAGTTTATTGTCAAGCTGGTCTCCATATAACACCCAGTGCTCATCCCCACAAATGCCCTCCTCCATGCCCTATACCCCTTCCCCTCTCCCCCCCCATCAGCCCTCAGTTTGTTTTCAGCATTCAAGAGTCTCTCATGGCTTGCCTCCCTCTCTCTCCCCACACTATTTTCCCCCTTTTTCTCCCCCATGGTACTCCGTTTAGTTTCTCCTGTTCCACTTATAAGTGAAAACATACGGTATCTGTCCTTCTCTGTCTGACTTATTTCACTCAGCATAACACCCTCAAGTTCCATCCGTGTTGCTACACATGGCCAGATTTCATTGTTTCTCATTGCCATGTAGTATTCCATCGTATAGATAAACCACATCTTCTTGATCTATTCATCAGTTGATGGACACTTAGGCTTTTTCCATGTTTTGGCTATTGTGGAGAGTGCTGCTATGAACATTGGGGTACATGTGTCCCTATGCATCAGCACTCCTGTATCCCTTTGATAAATTCCTAGCAGTGCTATTGCTGGGTCATAGGGGAGTTCTATTTTCAATTTTTTGAGGAATCTCCACACTGTTTTCCAGAGGGGCTGCACCAGTTTACATTCCCACCAACAGTGTAGGAGGGTGTCCATTTCTCCACATCCTCGCCAGCATCTATAGTCTCCTGATTTGTTCATTTTAGCCACTCTGTTTCAGCACCTTACTCTTTCTTACTCCCCATTCTCTACTGCCAGGAAATCAGGAGAACTTTCACGCACTATTACAGATGTAAAAGTCATTGGAATAGGTAGTTAATGTAGAGGGAAAGGTTGAAGCTGAACAGGAGGAAATGTCATCTCCTTGTTAGATAACAGCTACATGTTGGCCAGATTTGCTTAATTGAAGAAGCAGCCAATTAAGTAGGGGAACTTTAAATGTGGTCTAAAATTTCACTTTTTTTTTTAAATTAAATTTTAAATTTTTATTTATTTTTTAGAAATTATCTTTTAAAGTTTATTTACTTTGAAAGAGAGAGAGAATGGGGAGAGAAGGATAGAAGGAGAGAGAGAGAATCCCAAGCAGAGATGGGGGGAAGAGGCTTGAACTCATGAACCATGAGTTTTTTTAGTGAAGAGGGGGTAAATCTTATGCTAAAAATTTTACTCATTCATGGCTAAAAATTCTTTCTAAGACTTTGATCTTTTACTTTTCATCATTTAAAAATTTTTAAATGTTTATTTTTGAGAGAGAGACAGAGCACAAGCGGGGGAGGGGCAGAGAGGGAGACACAGAATCTGAAGCAGGCTGTCAGCACAGAGCCTGATGTGGGGCTCAAACCCACGAACTCTGAGATCATGACCTAAGCCAAAGTCGGATGCTTAACTGAGACACCCAGGTATCCCTCCAATTTGAGTACACTCTTATTTTTAGTATTTTTTCCCTCTGTTTTTTTTTTTTTTTTAAAAACAGTGCTTGTTGTGGTACCTGGGTGGCTCTGCTGGTTGAGCATTCAGCTCTTGATTTTGGCTCAGGTCATGATCCCAGAGTCATGGGATTGAGCCCTGCATCAGACTCTGTGCTGAGTGTGGAGCCGGCTTAAGATTCTCTCTCTTTCTCCCTCTGCTCCTCTCCCCTCCCTGCATTCTCTCTCCCCCTCTAAAATAAGTAAATAAACAAATAAATAAACAAACAGTAAATAATAAAAAAAAATTTGTCTCCTGTACAAACTTGAAGTAAAGAAAAGTTTCAATAAGAAAACAAAAAATAATCTGCAATTGCATAGCTGAGGGATAATCACTTTGGTGGAGATAGAACTCTGATTTAGGGCAGCTTAAGATTATATCATAGAAGGATTTTACTTTGTTTTATGTTCTGTTTTGAGAATTGCACCATGGACCCATTTGGGGTAATAAGATTTGTAACATGAAATTTATCAAAAACCACTATAGCCCAGAGACAACAGAAATCTCTGTTCTGCTTTAAATAAGTTCACTATAGTGACAGGAAATGTTTATCCATAAGAAGAAATTCCTAGGACTCATTTTCTCTCCTTCTCTAAAGCCTCCTTGCTTCTGACTATGCCTTGAATTTAGTGTTAACATGTATTATGCCTGGGCTCTGAGATCTCATGTGGGCTCTACCGAATGAGAACCACCTTGGGAGGGGATGATGGGCAGGAAGAAGCCTTCTCAGGACAAAGGAGACCCACTGCTGAATTGTTGGGGATATAAATTTCCTAGGTTTTGGGTAGTTTCCTCTTTCTGTGTCCTTCAGATTTTAAAGCAGAGCAGTGAGTACTACAGGGAGACAAAGATACGAGGTGGTGTGAGGCCACAGCCAAGGAAAACATTGGCACCAGGAGTTCTGCATCAGGTGGAGTAAGGGTGTCTTCTCTTACAGAATTTGTTAACTAGAGGGAGACAGCAGTCAATATCCCATGATCTTAAAGCTTTCTGACTTACTCAGTCCCCCTTTAAGATTTCTTTATAGTCTTTCTAAACTTAAAAAGAAAAAAAAAGTGATATTTTCATATTCTTTGGGGCTATTTTGGTTTTTTTAAGTCAAATGTGTATGAGTGAGTGAGAAAGAGTAAATGGAAAAGAAAGGGCTTTACAGCATTGTAACCAAAATTCTCAAACCCTTGGTAAGAAAACACTATGAGCTCTGCTACTATTTACTGTTCTCAGAACAGCAAGTATAGACATATAATACTAACACTACTACTACTACTAACAATGATAAGAAATATAGAAATTTTTTCTGTGTGCCAGGCATTGTTCTATGGGTTCTACATATAGTAATTCAGTCCTCACAACTGTTCTGTGAGGTCCTTACCCCTGTATTATATCTGAGTAAGTGAGAGCTCAGAAATAAAGGGCTCAGAATTCTAACCCAGGAAGTGGCCTTAACTGTTAGACACACTGCTTCTGATGCAATGCTTCAAAACAAAACAAAACCAAAACACGCACTTAGTCTGTAGAGGCACTCTTCATCCAGAAGAAGGCAGTGGAGAGCACGGTGAACGGTACAGACTGCAGACACACTCCAGCTCTGGTAACAGTAAGTGGCTTTTCCTTGGGCAAGTCATACACTCTCTAAGCTTTAGTTTCCTTATCTGTAAAATAGGCCAGATAATGCCTATCTCGAAGGGGTATTTGAGGAACTAGATAACATAAGTTTTGAAAAACACTTGGCACTGAACTCAAAAGAATGGTAGTCATCTCATTTTTTAGGAGAAATCCCACAACTAGGGTGTAGAGAATGCATGGGGGAATGAGTTAAGGAGTTAAGAGTACAGGGAGATGCCTATGTCCGGGACACTTGGGCAAATGGAGAAGTACGGTGGGAGACAGAAGGTGGCAGGGGAGGAGTCTGGGATGACTTTTGATGCTCAGCTTGGGAAGGCTGAGGTAGGGGCTGGGAAATGGAGCCACTCAGGGAGGCAGCTCAATGGGCTCCAGTCTACGAGGAAAAGCTCCCATAACCCTTGCTTCCTTGACTGTGGCTGTCCAAATCTAGGAATAGAACAAGTTCAGATGGGGAGGGAGACGTGTGGGAATGGACAGCAAGCGAGAATCAGAGTAAAGCACAGACAGCCTGGCCAGCAGCCGCAGAGGTCCAGGTTTAGCTCCATCGTGCAGACGATTGCTGGGGAGAGCTATTTGTTTTATCATTAGCACGTGATAAGAGGAATGCTTTCTTCCATTTTGGCATTCAAAATGGAATGTCCAGTCACAATCCTGGTATGCTATCAAAAGATTTCATATCCTGAGCCTTCTACTGTCGTGTCACTGGTACGGTGGCTCATGGGATAGTCTGGTAGGAAGCAAAAGCCAGCACCTTTTTGATAACAATGAAAATCCTTGGATTTATATACTATGACACAATGTGAGGGGCACTGTTTAGCTCTTGGCATAGCTATGAATACCTAGGGCAGAACACCAAAGGAAAGGGTCTACTTTGAAAGCTCTCTCAGAACATATCTGAGAGAATTTGCTGGTTAATGCAAATTCATGTCCAAACAAGTACTGGTTTACTTAGGGAGTACGCAGAGCTGGCAAGCCTCACTTGGCATGAAGAGCGTGAGTAATGCTTCATTTTAATGAGGGATCTTGGGGGTCTGTAATGAAGGCTATGTGGTATTTCCCATGTGTCTCTTTGGAACGTGAACTGAGTATACCCACAATGGAAGAAAAGCCATTGGAAAGTACATAGTTCCCGAAACCTCTGGGGCTCTATAAGATTCAGATAATTTTAAAAAAATTTTAAAAAAATTTATTTCTGAGAGAGAGATAGAGACAGCATGAGCAGGGGAGGGTCAGAGGGAGAGGGAGATACAGAATCTGAAACAGCCTCCAGGCTCTGAGCTGGCTGTCAGCACAGGGCTCAACGTGGGGCTGGAACCCACAAACTGTGGGATCATGACCTGAGCCAAAGTCGGATGCTTAACCGACTGAGCCACCCAGGTGCCCTCCCCTCCAAAAAAAACCCTCTTTTTTTAAAAAAAAAATTTATTCATTTTTGAGAGACAGAGCATGAGTGGGGGAGGAGCAGAGAGAGAGAGAGGGAGACACAGAACCTGAAGCAGACTCCAGTCTCTGAGCTGTGAGTACAAAGCCAGATGCCGGGCTGGAACCCACAAACTGAGATCATGACCTGAGCTGAAGTTGGACGCTCAACTGACTGAGCCACTCAGGTGTCCCCAGATTCAGATAATTTAATGTCATATAAATGGATTCACAGAAATACACCCAGAGATCTCAGATTTAAAAGCTTCCCTCCCCACAGGTAAGCATATATGAGTACACAGTAATAAATTATATTTTGGGGGGCTTGGGGGCGGGGCTTTGATTCTTAATGATTTTTGAGTTTTAAATGAACGTGTCCTTGGAGTAATTCATGTTTCCCTACAGGACTCTTCTGAAAGGTAAGAGTCATTTCAATATCAAGTTAATACATATAAAGTACCTATATTCATTTTTTAAGACATAATTTCAGTCACGTTTCACCTGTGAGCCCAGACCACCTGGACCTTTTCTATCAGAGAAAATCAATACTTAACATTTTGGGTGGAAACAAAAGATCTAGGAGGTGACTAGGAACACAAACATTCCCTAGTCTTTGACTAGTCAATGAAATGGCAGAGGGAGTGAATATTACTGCATGTGTGTTCTGGGGTCTGTGGTCTGGGTGTCCCCTTAGATCCAGGGTAGGACCTCCTAGAAGCAAATTCTCCTGGTCAGGTCTGGGGCATTATGTGGTCATCCACACAAGGGATGTGAAGTACTATACTGACCTCTATTTTGTATTTCTGGGCTGGCTGGAGCAAAACACTCCATGAGGCCCGGGTCTCCCAAAGCGCTCTGGGATTTTGAAGGGCTTAAGCACAGTGCTGGGGTGTTTGGGGGAATGTTGGTCAGTCCCTCAGGCTTAAAGGAAGGGATGATGACACAGAACTCAGGACGTGAGTCCCAAGAGGCAGCAATGCTGGCAGGAAGACCTCTTCTGTGTACGCTAATATTTCAAAGAGGACTTGGAATTCTAAAGAGAAGTGAGAAATTCTGTGTCTTAAAATGAATAATATTGAAACATTAAAACATGATAAGAACTGAAGTGAATGTGAAGTAAACTCAACAGGCAACTGCCCTGTTATCAGATTAATGTGGCCCCATCCACTTGGGACTTATTCGTGCGCAAGAGGCCAAGTGGAGATTTCTTGTGATTTATTTATCCCAATTCTAAAAAACAAAACCTTTAAATGCGTGCTATGTGTAATCGCTAATTGTAAGACAGGCTGTCAACTGACTCAGGCAAATGTCCACTTTCCCTCCGTTTCCTACGAAGCTTAAGGTCACTCCTCTCAACGGGCCATTTCTTCTGTCCTCATTTGCATTTGCTCACCAACAACAGCAACAACAAAAAACTCCCAAGCAAAAAGCCCTTAAGCAATAAAACCGCTGTCCAAGAAAAACATTTAGTTTGAAAAAGAGTTGAAAAATGTAGCCTTGGAAGAACCATTGCTTACATGGGATTGTTCAACAAATTCCTGTTGTGTGAGGTTTGGCATATACTTTCTAAAAATATAAGCATCTGGGGAAATGAGACAAAGCCCAGGTCCTGGACCAAATGAGGCACGCAGTGTGAATCTGTTAGTGATTATATCCATAATGAAATATGTGCCCAAATTTAGCAGTGCAAAATCTAATACAATATGAAAGCCCAGCAGGCACTGTCCTTACCATAATATATAGCCAACAGAGAAGGTACATATGGCGGCGAGTCCGCTGTTCCTTCTGGGATACGCATGGTGTGATGTCCTCATCTCGATTAATATAAAGGGCAAAACTGTTGTGTGCTGAAAGAGAACAGAGAGCAGGTGACACAGATTCTTATCATCGCCACTCAATAGCTGTTTTGTCTCCAGTAGGAGAATGGATCATGCAAATTCCTAGCAAAAGGACCACAGCAGACAGCAGCTGTATAGGGCTCGCCTAAGAGGTATGAGGGACAGGAAAGCATGGGGTGCATTGATCGCTCTATTGGTATTTTTCTCCTGGATCCGAATTTTTAAAGTTTTATTTTATTTATGACAAATACAGGAAATTTCAGTAATGTTGAAGGATGTATTAGAACATAAGAAAGGAATAAAAAGAACTACTTTAATATTTTGGTAGATGTCTTTTTTTTTTTTTTGCCCTCTCTTTGTTCATATTATTTATACATAGTTAAGATTGTACTGTGCACGCGATCTTGTTTTGGACTGTAGCATGAGAATTTTTGATATGCCATTTCAGAAATCCTTCTAGAATATCAACCTTGACCATAGCTGCTTAAAACTCCATTTTATGGATATACTAACATTTATTTGACCAATTCCTGTTCTTGGACATTAACTAGTATAAGATTTTCAACTTTTTGTTTACGAAAAACGTCATGGTGAATATCTTTATAGAATTCTTTGTCTGAACGTCTGAATGTTAAATTGTTTTCTTATGGTTAAAGTCTATGAAGATTTTAGGACTGCTGACACCTAATTCCAGATTATGTGCGTATTATCAGCAACAGGTTAGGAAACGAAGCCAAAAGAGTTTCCAGAAAGGATGTATTGGTTTGTAACAGCAGTACATGGATTTAGACATGATGTTTGAAGACAGACTCCAAAGAAGGTGGGCAGGACCTTCCCATTTCTTGTTCGGATGCAGTGGCCACTCTGATGCTCAATTTAGTTGGCCAAGATGGGGATGAAATTTGGTAACAAGAAAGGAAAATCAGCTCGTCTTGTTATTGAAGTTTGATGGAGGCATAAGGGACAAAGATCTTCTTAGGCAAAACTGGGTTCGGATATAGATTTACCTTCCAACACTGGAGTTTCTCAAGAGTAAGAAGATGGCAGAATTGAGAATTGAACCACCAGTAAATCTGAATTCGGTTTAGTATCTCCTAAGGGCCATGAAAGAATCTTTGCTCCTCTCTTGCTGTCTTGTTTGCATATTCAAAGGAAATGCAGGAAACAGAATGTTATGATTTTCAGACTCTAATAGGATTCATGGGCAAAATGGAACCAGGTGGCAGGTGGGCCTTGGCCGGAAAAGACATGGTGGTGATATCAAAGTGAACATCTTTGAAGCAACATATTGTTTATATTTATAGAGAAGCTAGAAATACCGATTTTAAAAGAAATATTGATAGCAGAAATTCTTTGCTTTAAAAATGTTCTCCTCTAGATAACTGTTCTGACTGCCAATATATTAGTAATTAGAGAACAGTATTCCTAGAATGTCAGGTGGGTGATTCCACAGTTGGGTAGCTTTATATTTTCTTATCCTTTGGTTCTCTATTGTTGTCTTAAAACAGTATAATTAGCACTGAAGGGAACCATGCAAAATGTACATGTCTGTTGATACAGAGACAGTATGTATTTTAAAGATCTATTTTATTGGGTTTTTTTTTTTTTCACTATAATCTAGTCACCTCAGATGACATTGGCCTGGAGTTTCACCGATTTGAAATGCCAACACTAGTTTTACAATGGTGCATTCATGTGTAAAATTCAAATGTATAGCTAACAATAAGGCCAAGTCCTGCCAATTCTCACACAGAAAAAAAAATCCCTGCAAATCAAACATTTTCACTGAAGATATCGACTCTGACGGTCTGTGTGGGTTATATACAGAATGACAGTGATATATTATTTTTGACTTGTTAATAATAAAAAGTGTGTAAATTCTACATCTTCATCCATTGTTCCAAACTGAGTATAAATCATCCATTTTTCTATATTATATAAGTTCAAATAACTAATCTGAATATTCTTATTTATCCAGTTATCATTATTTTACCTAACCTACTTGCTGATTATCGGCTGACACATCTGGAAGGGTTAGGATGTACTCTGATGAGGCCAGACAGAACAATCTCTTTGAAAAATGAAGATCTTTCTAGATCACTTCATTAATGGTATCATCACCACTAAAAAGTAGCTACTTATTCCATCAATGACATCATCAATGACAGAAGATCTCTTTGAGGCTAACTGTGCCTGTGCCAATTGGGCCAGGGACAGAAATCAGGGTAACAACTTATCATTCAGAATTTTCAGGCACTAAATACTATATATCTCCCTCTCTAAAAATCTGTAATGCAAATTATGGTTACTGTTAAACAGTATATATTAACAAAAGTAAAAGCAGTACAAAATATTTATAGCGAATACAGACTTTGCTCTGCAGGTTGGTAAGGTTTTATAAACTAAAAAAAATGGTGAAAATCTATAAATGATCCTGCTGAATCTCTAAGTAACCTTTAGCAGTTCAACTGTAACCCAAAATCTGTAGCAGCCAGAGGGATAATTATTTTAGAACTCCAGGTATAAGAAATCCAGTTCTAATCCACTTCCAGGCAATACTTTGCTTGAATGACTTAAGAACTAGGTAGGAAATATTCAAATATTCAAGTCCATCCAAGACCACCCATTGCACAAGAATGGTAATCTATTTTTTGTTCACCGTGGCATTTGTAGAAAAGAGCTTGACATATAAGAGGTGCTCAATAAATATTTGTGGAGATAATTTAATCTTTGACACAATAGCTTAAACGAGAATTATTAACTCCATTTTGCAGACGAGGTAACAAAGACTCAGAAAAGGTAATTCTCTTGCCCAAGATCACAGAGCTAGTAAGTCTGGAGGGAAAATTCAAGACCAGTCCTGTCTCCAAATCCTAGGCTCTGGTTTCTACATTAGAACTGTATTTTAAAAGATATAGTTAAATAATCTTTGACTCAATAAACCCGTGGGAGTGCATGACTGAAGATCACTTATGTTGTCATTCAACTGGTCAGAACACTTTTTTAGCTGAGCCTCAAAAAAAAGGAAGAGGTCTTCACTAAAAGAAATATATTTTGGCAAATGTATTCTTTCCTGTGGTATATAAGCATTCTGAATAATAATAAACAATAAAACCGCTGGCATAAAGTCAGGAATTTTCAGTGGTGTGATGTTAAAGATGGCTGGAGGCAGCTCTTTTGTCTTTTGGCCTGGAAGAGGTTAAGGTGCAACATTATTGGTTATCCCACTCTCGAATGATCTGGTACCGGCTGCCTCCACCATGTCTCCTAAACTCCACCCCAATGGAATCAAACCTTAAGTGCAGGAGCCAGGAAGTCAGTGCCACGTCTGCCCCAGCCATCAAGACTGGACCCTGGGTCTGTCACTCAACAAGGCAATGATGGGATGATGACATCCCAAGGCAACAGGTGACTGGAAGGGTCTAAGAATGACAGTTAAACTGGCTATTGTGAATAGACAGGCCTAGATTAAGTAGTACCTTCTGCCTCGGCCCTGGTATCAAAGGCCCCCAGGAACCAGTCAGAGACAGAGAGAAGCTAAAGCCCGTCAAGCACAGTGAAAGTATCACTTTTTTTTAATATATTCTTTAAATGTTTTATTTATTTCTAGGAGAGAGAGAGAGAGAGTCAGCGTGAGCAGGGGAGGGTCAGAGAGAGGGAGTCACAGACTCTGAAGCAGGCTCCAGGCTCTGAGCTGGCAGTCAGCACAGAGCCCGACGCGGGGCTCGAACCCACGAACTGCGAGATCATGACCTAAGCGAAAGTCGGACGCTTAACCGACTAAGCCACCCAGGCGCCCCTGAAAGTATCACTTTTGATGAGATGACCAACACGGTCTGACAGATGCAGTACCTATCTTTATTGTCAGACAGCTCTCTAGAACCATTAAAGAGAACCTGGGGATTTCTTCAGTGTGTGGGATGCACTGTTGATGGCTGTCATTTTCATGACATCATAGATGATACAAACAGTGGTACAGTGGAATGTCCAGCTACTTAAGAAGTACAAAGGAAAATATTTCAATAAAGGATCATTGACAACTAAAAAAACAAAACAAAACAAAACGATACTCAGGAACGATCTGTTTCTATTTTCAAACATAAATACCTTTTAACTTAAAGTTTTCTCAGGTATAGACACACACTGGCTAACCAAAGAAAGAGATAAAGTCTGGTTGCCAGAGGGGGCTCTTAAGAATTGTATTGGACTGTTTTTCTATAGTGCATTGTCAATAGAACAATCACTAGCAGCTGAGTTGCTAAGATTTGACTTCCTTCCTTCCTTCCTTCCTTCCTTCTCTCTCTCTTTCTTTCTTCCCTCTCTCTCTTCCTTCTCTTTCTCTCTTTCTTTTTTTTTTTGTTGTTGTTTTTTAAACTGCTATGTAAGATGAAGGGTTGACAGCACAAGGAATAAACCTTTGATCTAATCTATAAACTTTACCCTGGAAAGCACTGGTCTATTATGTAAGTAGTTATTCTATCCCAAGCTCAAGTTTCCATTGCTGCTAATTTTAATGAGACAGATCAGAAAATTGTGTCCAAAAAGGGAAGTCCAAATCTATCTTGGGTTTTTGTACCCCTTGTGTTTATTTTAAATGGGGTTCAGATGGGGTCTCTTTACGAAGCAGTGATTATCACCATGAACTGACCAGCCCCCCAAGGTAAAGGTCAGACTGCAGAGAGGAGACCCCAGATGTTGTCTGTCACCCATGACTTAATTGTGATGTGAAGGAGATGGTTTAAGACAAAGGCTTTTGAAGGAGAGGCTCCCAGGAAGAACGGAGTGTAATTAAGTGGAAAGATCAGGAAACTAGCATTTGGGATCTAGTTCTGGTTGTGTCTTACCACTAGACACTATAAGACTATAAGACTTGAGGCAGGGTCTTGTACATTTGTGAAGCTCATTTTTCGTTTTTGTTTTTGTACAATGAGGGAATTGTGTTAAACTAGTGCACCACAAACATCAGTCATGATAAGCTAGCATTTTAAGCTTTGTTATATCACATACGAGGGCTCACCCAGGCATTAGGCATAGGAGACACAGTGTCCATGGCCCATGAAAGTGTTTTAATTTCTTTTACAATCAGAAGAAAAAAATGAACTTTTAGAGTTGAAGATTATATTCATCTTTATGTAAATGCAGTCATAAAATATTACATATTTAATATATAAATACATATATACACACATATGCAATATATAAAACATACAATATATTTATATATGTAAGTGTGTATATATATCTGAATAAATGTATATACATGTATGTGTATGGATACATAAATGTTGGAAAGGACCCAGAAATGCAAAGTGCTTAGGGCGTAAAAATGTCAAAAATCATAACGCAGCCCTGTTACATGCTACCTGACTTAAAAAAATTATTTTCGTATTGAATTCACATTTAAAAAATAAATGTATTTAAAGGGAAACTTAAGAGACTTATACTATTCTATTCATGAATAGAATATCACTTGTCATAAATAGAATATAATTACAAAAACAAGTACAATGGAAATTAATTGATATTAATGAGTGTTGGCTAGAGATGTCGGGCTGGTGGATGGCTCTGATTCTGAGGCCTGTTCTAAATGTGCTCAGTAGGGAAGTCAGTCAGCATTGGAGGCATGAAAGACACACTAGCACGAGACAGAGACTTCTCTAAAGAAATCAGAAGGATTGAAAGATAATTGAGAAGGAATTACCTTTTCATTATATGATTCAATATTGCTTAACACCAGGTCCCTGTGCCAGATAAATTATCTATCATCTGAGCTACACTCTCGATGCATGGGAACAGGTTACCTATACATTTTAGCTATGCCCTTTGAGAGCTCAATTATTTGATTTATGAACAGATGTTCTTTGGTCAGAAAAATGGAAAGAAGATGAGTAGGAAGTAGAGGTACTGATGAAGAATCTAAGGGTATTTAACAGGATTAAGGAGAAGGGCCTACAATACAGAAAGAGCATCTGGATGTGCGACCAGGATAGACATTTTGAGTGTCTGTGATGGCAATCAGTAGCCTACAAACTACAGGGAAGTCTTAGAATAAACTTTGCTGTGGAATAAATAGAAGGATATAAACTATGCTGTGTGATGGCATGAATTCAGGCAAGCAGAATGAATCAATTGGGGAACGGCTCAAGATTATTTTAGAGCTCTGGAATCTGGACTTGCCATCTGAGCGTACAGTACCAAAGACCATACAAAAAATAATAGACAAGATCTGAAGAGTACGTTCACCGCCATCTCTCTGGTTTTTCTCCTTCTCTCCAGAATATATATTTAAGAACTTTTAATTTAAAAAAATTTAATGTTTATTTATTTTGGGGAGAGAAAAAGACAGAACTCGAGCGCAGGAGGGCAGAGAGAGAGGGAGACAGAATCCAAAGCAGGCTCCAGACTCCGAACTGTCAGCAAAGGGCCCAACTCGGGGCTCAAACTCACAGATCGTGAGATCATGACCTGAGCCAAAGTCAGACCCTCAACCGACTGAGACACCCAGGCGTCCCTCTCCAAAACAGTTTTTAATAGGACAGTTCTGCTCCCATACCCCAAGGAAGAACTGCTTCCTCCTTTGGGGCAAAATCAGCCTTTGAATGTGAGGTATCAGACCAGTCCCCGCTCAGCTGGTAATAAGAGAGCTGGCTGGCTGTGTCCACCTGTGTGAACCCGCAGGACCCAGGCCGACCTCTGGGAGTGTTCTCAAAGTAACGCGTACCTCAAATCACCAGGTGAGCTTGTTAAAACTGAGACTGCTGGGCCTTGCTTCCCAGGTGTCTAGTTTATTGGATGCGGGGTAGTGCTCAAAGTGGTTCTTACCTTCGTGTTTGTCAGCACATCGAGGGTTTCTTCTATCCCTAGGTCCACTTTTGACCACAAAGAAAAAGCTGAAGGATGGTTGTGTGTGTGTGCACAGGTATCAGGACGCACCTGCATTATCGGGGCTCTCCAGGCTGCAGGCAGGGCTAGAGTAATGACCAGACTGTCCTAGCAGGTTGGGGCAAGGGACAGTCCCTTTGGTGTCCTAACAATTTACAGGTATATCATAAATAAAAATCTCCAACTGGAAAAGTGCTCTAGGATACAAGAGGTTGTACTCCCCTTATTGTAACTTGAATATTTTTTAGGTGTTTTATTTATTTATTGAGAGAGGAGAGAGAGAGAGAACAGGGGAGGGGCAGAGCGAGTGAGCCAGGGAGAGAGAATCCCAAGCAGGCTCCCTGCTGTTACCGTGCAGAGCTCCACACAGGGTTGGATCGCATGAACCGTGAGATCATGACCTAAGCTGAAATCAAGAGGAGTATGTTTACCAGCTGAGCCATCCAGGGACCCCTGTAACTTGAATATTTTATTTTTTCTTGCCACTCCCTCACCTTTAGAATAAAAGATGCTATTAAAAGAGAGAAATCTTATTCTGCACTAAAGCAAGAAGGAATTTCCAAGTTTGAAGATAGAGCCCATTGTATTAGCAAAACATGATCTAGAATGTAAAAAAAGGTGACATTAGGAAAGACTGGCAAAAATCACAAAACGCTGACTGATCCAAACTTTGCAAAGCTTCTGGACTCTCCAAATAAGTCAAATGTTTGATGGATTCAGGGAGAAGCCCGGCTGGGTGGCGACTTGCACAGAACTGGGTGGGTCTTTCCTTGGGGTGGCTGTACATCCAGACTCGGTGGATGGAAGGGTATGGTGGCAAGGACATCCCGGGCACTTTGGAAACAATGCCGATGTAGGCTCTAAAACGCTTAAATTTTTAACTCGGAAAATCTGCCCAAAAGTTTTATCTTGTCACCAGGAATGGTCTTTGCTAATTTTACTAATGGGTCAGCTCAAAATGTGCTGGTCTCCCTCCCTTTCTTCATAGTAGAGGTATTTTAGTGCTTGGAATGCCCGTCTTAACCACTTCTCCACAAGTCAGACTGAGCCTCCCGCCCCTGAGGGCCGAGGTGCTGTGCTTAGTGTGGCAATGCTTGCACAATAATAGCACAGAATATCTCCGGGAACGGCTGGAGTGTGTTTGATGATGCCTCTCTGCTGTGGTCCTGGGTACCTGTTCCTGCTGGCTTACACCGGGCATCTCAGAATTGGGTTAGAAATGTGACCCAGGGTCGGAAACTCAGATTCAGATGGAGCCAATATTTATCAGGTGCCAGTTTGTTCCAGACACTTCCAAAACTCTTCCTGAGCCCAGTACTACATGTGGGACTCACCCAGTTCTAACATTAGCCCCAACAACTGTTAGGATATGGTTTTAATAATTAGGTCAAATAAACAAAAGAGTGCCATGCATTAAACTAAGACATGCAGATCTTTGCAATTAAGGGCAAACGGTGCATCACAAAAATACAGTGGGACAGTGGCTATTTTACTGGGCTATTATCTTTGCATTTAAAAAGCATTTTAATTTTTATTTATTTTTCTGTTTTGTTTTAGAGAAAAAGAGAGCGCACAAGTGGGGGAGAGGAGCAGAGGGAGAGAGAGAGAAAACCCTACGCAGGCTCCATATTCCGTGTTGAACCTGACATGGGGTTCGATCCAATGACCCTGGAATCATGATCTGAGTCAAAATCAGGAGTCGGATGCTCAACCAACCCAGGCGTCCCTTAAAAAGCATTTTTAACATGACCTGAGGCCAGTTAATACCTCCTGCTGAATCCTCCTATGGAAGGTATCCACAAAGGGCTAAGGGTCTGTGGCACAGTTAGGGAGCTCCATTGTGGACCGAGCAGCCAGTGGGCCATCACAAGGAATTCTTTCTGTAAATGTGATGCCAGAGATGACCCGTGCTATAAAGGCAACTTTAAAGGGACCTATACTCACTTCTTCCATGAACATTGCACAATTAGTGTTTGGGGTCCTCACAGAACAGCACCCCTGGTGACTGTCCTCAGACAGTCAAGCAATTATAATATGATGAGTCACACACAGGCGGCAAGTCTGTGATGGTACAATGGCCAGGTGATCTGGTCTGCCCAGGCGGGCCATGGGGAAACTCTATGTGGCAGGAGACATTTGAACTGGGTCGTTACATGTGACTAGGGCTTCAAGGAAGAAGTTCATTCACAAAGCCAAGAAGTGTGTAAAGGCACAGCATACCTTACTGAGATGACTGTCACCGCTATAGGACATGAAGGAGACGGAGGGTTAGGTAGGCATAGACCAAATCATGGGGGGCTTTCTATGAACTCCCCTGTAGGAAGCAGAGGTACCTCCAGAGGCTTAAAATCCTTCCACGGAGTTTAATATAGAGGTCAGAGAAGCATACTGGGATATTAACAGGAGAAAGAGCAAGCTGGGGAATAGGCAGGGTAGAGGGTGGTTTGGAGAGAGGAGAGATATGTCTATTAACCTGCTCCCTTGCCCTTCTTTCCTTCTATCTGACTTGATTTTTCTTCTGGAATGGACGTCATTCTCTCCCTGACTTCCTTCTAGGGTTTCCTCAGCCTGCCTTCTTTCTTAACTCTTGGCAGCCTCCTCGCCTATGAGTCCCCCCTCCACTCTGGTTTTCTCTTCCACTTTAGTAAGTACCCTAATGCCGAAGACAACAGAAGTACAAGAAGAAAGAGAAAGCTAGTCTTTAATTTTGGCAAATACATATTTGACACATAAACACAGAAACACGATTTCTGTGTTTCATGTTGCTTTCCCCATTATTAACTGATGAGCATACATACTGAATACACAGTCACAAGAACAGCTACCATTCACTGAGCTCCTAAGATATGCTCAGTTTTATGCTGGACGCTGTCCACCAATATCATATCTGAGTTCCCACAGCAACTGTACGGCAATAGCTATTTTCATCTTCATTTTATAAGTGAGGAAATGGAAGAAGAGAAGGATTAACTTATCAGAGATCATGTACCTCCAGTAAATGGGGCGGGCGGCCTTAGACCTCAGATCTACCTGACTCCAAAACCCATGCTTTTACTGAGATAGACATACTGTTTCCCCATGCTTGATGTTTGTTCATTCATTCAGCAAATACTTACGGTTCTCTACTATATGTGCCACTCATGATTTCAGGTTCTTCACATATATCTCAGAACAGAGCAGACAGAGATTCCTGACCCCCCAGAGATTACCATTCTTGGGAATGCATTTCAGTTAGGCTCATACACATTTAAAGTCTCACCTCAGAAAAGACCAAATTCATTAGGATTGCACGAAGATTATATGAGATGCTACTGTAAGAGTGGCTTGCATGGTACATGCAAAAAATAATTGAAGTTATTCTGTGAGATCTCCCACTTAAGACATGTTGTCACATAATACTGTCTAACATTTACTGTGTTCCAGGAACTCTACTAAGTACTTCGCAGGGACTAAAATGCGTTTACATCTCACAACGATCCTTTGAGGCGTATATTGTTATTAATCCCTTTTTACAAAAACTGAGGCACAGTGAAATAAAGAAAGTTGCTCAAGGCTGCCAACTGGAAACTGGTCGATTTGGACTTACACTTGGCTTCAGAGCTACCCTTTGACCATGAGGCCATACTGCTTCTGGAGTGTCTGGGAAGACCTGAGGACAGGGGAACTGTTGGTGGAAGAACTGGTATTGGAGAAGGTACGTACCTGTTGGCTTTATGTCGTGCCTGAGAGAAGGAACCTGCCTCCTCTCAACCACCCATTCACCTTGGTAAGATTCCCGGGGCTGAGGGATGAATGGCTCCACATTCAAAGTTCCAAGGAAGACAAGGAGGCCAGACTTTCTGCTCATGCTTGGGGGTAAATCCCATGGGCACTGAGGGCCTCAGCTAGGTAGAGGGCAGAGGTAAGAATAACCCCAATCCACTGGCATGGAAAGGCACTCTGAGATGCTTTTCATGCTACCTTCTTTTGGTCTTTTCTTTGGCTCACTCTCCTTAAATGTTTTGAAGTTTGAAAAGCATTTTAGGAGGTGGGTTGGAGAGTGGCGGAAGGGAGAGCCATGGGGGATATGGTACAGGTAGAAGGCCAGGGGAGAGGAAATGTAGTCAGAGGTTTCAACAGCTCATGTGACCTAAAACCTTCTTAAGGATTGTGACACACTGACAAGTTTAGGGAACAAGTATAGAAAACAAAGTCTACTGTTAGGAGCGCTTTGAAATGAACAAAGAAACTTCAAAAAGAAGAAACTACAATACTAATGTTATTAATTAAATAAAACAAAATTATTTTGAGCTCAACAGAATCCACTTATCCACATATGACAGCACCCTCCACTGTTAGGATATTCCTCTAAAAATGCAATTCTGACCATTTGGTTTCCTTCTCTGAAACCTTCTCATGATCTTCAGAACAAAGTCCAAATTTCTTAGCATTGCCTTCAAAGGCTCATACCATTGGATTTAATCTATGTTTCTCCCCCCCCCCCATTGTTTAATGTTTATTTATTTTTGAGAGAGAGAGAGAGAGAGAGCATGAGCAGGGGAGAGGCAGAGAGAGAGACACACACACACAGAATCGGAAGCAAGTTCTAGGCTCTGAGTTGTCAGCACAGTGTCCAATACGGGGCTTAAGCTCAGGAGCCTTTGAGCCATGAGATCATGACCTGAGCCGAAGTTGGCTACCCAACTGACCGGGCCACCCAGGCGCCCCTAACCTACATTTCTAGATTAACCTCAGACCATTCTATGTGGGCAACTGTCACTGTGTCCCCAAAAGGCCTCACGTGTCCATGCCTTTGATCATGTCCGTCTTTCTGACTGTAACTCCCTGATGTCTGGGACCTGTTCTGTAGTATATACATAAGACTTGGCCATTTCCTGCTCACTAAAGAATCATTCCCATAGGGTCTAGGCCATTGTGCCTAGTTCTGTTCACAGCCTATTATTAAAAGAAGTTATGTGGACGCTTTTAGGCCAATGCATTTCCAAGCCGGGGTGAATACACAGTGGTGTAACATGCCACATAATGCTACAGTTAACATGAAGGATGGAAACCCTAATGCAGTGGGAACAGTTCTTTAGGGAGAAGGACCAGACCTTATTGACCACTGAGGCTCAGCTCCCTGCACTGCACAGAAAACTCAAGTTACCCTTAGTAGGTCTTCAGTAAACTTTTGTTCAAGGACCATGATAGTAAGACTTTCTCTTAAGTAAACCTTATTTTCTTGTTAGTTTTATTATTTTAAAACCCAGCAATTTAAGAGGAATAAAAATAAGTTCCCGGATGCAATACATAAATAAATTTTAAATAGTACATTCATCTTGAAAGCACAAAAACTCTAATTTTCTATTACAGAAGAAGGGTGCTATTTTGCCACAAACCATATTCACATGGGACTAAGTCACCAAACTAAAGCTGCATATTCACAAAATATACAGAGTTATTAATCTTTTGAAGTGAAAGACAGTAATATGTTTCCACTGACCTTTTTAATTTCATCACACTCGTCTATCCCAGGGTACAAGCAGATTTCTGTAATCCTAAAGAACCTTCCTCAACTGAGTCTCCAAATACGATTTCAAGTGGTTTTCATTTACCCTTGTTTACGATAAAATAAATGTTATGCTGATTGATCGGCAAATGTCTACCAGCAGCAATAAGAGCAATTATGTTTGACATGAAGACATTATAAAATCTATAACCCAAACCTTTAAAGCCCGATTTGAAATGTCAAATTTGACTTATGAGAAACAGTTATAATCCTGCTTCATGCAAAAAGCATTAGGTTAATGCTGGAGCAAAGTACTGTTGCCAAGCGTGTGCTGGCATAATTAATCAGGGATATTTCAGAAACGAATCGTCTCCAAGAGGTTATTGATTTACTGTCACGACACATTTTCCTTACGGCTGCGATGGTGCTCCAGAGCTGGGATGCACTGGCATGAATGTTTCAGTGACTAAGCCTTGATCCATCCTCCTGGACGCCTGCCGTCCTGCACTGACATCTGCAAACACTCACATTTGACAGCTTCATGCCTGAGTGTGGTGGCTTCCAAGTTGATTAGGATTAGTTCAGAGGGGTTTTGGACTAGTCTGAGTGTAATCGAAAGCAGAGAACTGTGAGTCTCCAGAGAGTGACATGCACCCAGTAAATGGCATCATATTAACAGAGGCTGTGCATGTGTATCGACACATACACAAGCTACACCCATCCATGCACACACATGTGCAAACACACATGTGTAAACACAATGCACACACGTAAACACATATGCACACTCTCATGCAAATACATACGAATGTACACACACATAGAATACTTAAGGAATGGACAGATTTAAGTTTAATTTTCAACCTTATCTCTATTATCTACTAAACTAAAATCAAGTCTTAAAGAAATATTTTAGGGGTGCCTGGATGGCTCAGTTGGTTAAGTGTACGACTTCGGCTCATGTCATGATCTCACAGTTCTGTGGGTTCAAGCCCTGTGTCGGGCTCTGTGCTGACAGCTCAGAGCCTGGAGCCTGCTTTGGATTTTGTGTCTCCCTCTCTCTCTGCCCCTCCCCTGCTTGCACTCTGTCTCTTTCTGTCTCTCAAAAATAATAAATGTTAAAAAACATAAAAAAAGAAACATTATTTTAAACACATACAAAGTAGTTATAACTTCTTATTTACAATGATTCCATGATATAAGGTAATTCTGTCAGAAGAAGTCTTTAGAGCATTCAAATGTTCTTCCAAAGATTACAGGGGACAATTTCCCTGATGAACACGGATGCAAAAATACCCAACAAGATACTCGTCAACAGGATCCAACAATGCATTAAAAGAATTATTCACCATGATCAAGTGGGATTTATACCTGAGATGCGGGGCTGGTTCAATATTCTGCAAATCAATATATCACATTAATAAAAGAAGGGACAGGAACCACATGATCTTGTCAATAGATACAGACTTTCACTCTTCCCAGATTACAGGGGACAGTGAAGGGAGAAAGTGATAATTTAGCTCACAGCTCAAAACTTTTTCTCTGCAGATTTTTAATTTGTTTCTGCAAACAGATAAGAACACACTTCTACACAAAGCAATGTTGTTGCTTATAGGAGTGTGGATGGACCAATGGTAGATGCTGGGTGGAGAGAGGCCTGTAGGGAATGGACAACATCTCTGTGACTCTGGGCACAGTATATTAAGGTTCTATGCCCCTGCCAGGTCTGTTTTCAAGCCATATTTCCCTGCACATTTTATGTCTTGCTTAGGCTGCCTCAATGACTGTATGGCCAACACTTGAGTACAGAAGAATGGGGAGTGTAATGGCTGCATAAGCTCTTCTCTCTGAGGGGATGTGAAGAGAAAACAGGGCCAGGAAGCCATTCACCGTTAGCTGGCGACATGACTTCGAGCCCTTTTGGACCCCAGTCTCCTCATCTGTAAGAGTCCGCAGCCGTGGACAGCAGGGATCCTGTTCAAGTCCTGAGAATTCATGTCTCCATCCTTGATTATACATGTCTGTATCCAGTGTTAATATCTGCCCTTCCTTCTTTCCTTACTGTATAAACTTTCATCTTAACTATAACACATATACAGAAAAGTGCAAAAATAAGAAGTGTCCAGGAGATGAGTGTTCACAAAGTGAACTCACTCCCATAACCGGCACCCACATCAAGCAACTGAGCATTACGAGTTCCCCAGAATATTCTCCTCCTATCTCTTCTTGTCACAACGAATCCCCCCAAGGTGACCACTCCTCTGAGTCTGAGCACCAAAGTAGTTTTCTTTTGTTGTAAGATTTACATGAATGAAATGCAGTACATGTTTTTTTTTTCTTTTTCTTTTATTTTTTCTTTTGTGCCTGGCTGGTATATTACCTCTGTGGGATACATCCATGTTGAGGTTTCAAGTTGTGGGTTTCCATTCTCACTGCTGTATAGTACTCCATTGTGTGAATGCAACACAAAATTTATTCATTTATTCTACTGTTGATGACACCGTGGCTCTTTCTAGTTTGGTCCATTGGGAAAACATGCTGCTATGAGTATTCCCAGATATTCTCCTTTGGGGAACACACGTTTGCATTTTTCTTGGCTATATACTGAGGAGAGGAGTTGCAGGGCACACTTCTGGGTATTCAGCTGTAGTAAATAATGCCAAAAGTTTTCCAGAGTGGATGTACCAATTTACGCTCCCATCATCAGTGTGCAGAATCCCACTGGTTCTACATCCTTGTCAGCCTTGATAATGCATTTCATTGCAGTCATCCTCATGCTTGCCCTTTAAATGACAGGGTTGCATTTCTGACTTGCATCACCTTTGGACCTACGGGCCCAGGCTGCCATAGTGTCGCAGGTCAGGTTCCCTGGGGAGCAGACTCTGAGATGGAAACCAGCATGCAGTAGGTTCCTTAGGGAGTCTCTGAGCATCTGCGTGTGTCAGGGGAAAAGAAGGACGAGCAATGCAGCAGAGGGAGAAATGAGCCCTCAATGCAGCCTCAGCATGGCTGATGCATCCAGAGCTCTGCAGCTAGCCATGCCCTTCAGAGCTGCCAGGAGCTGGAGTAGATGGGCCTGGTCTTTATGCCCTCATGGACTGCTGATGGGCTGCAGGCTGAAACAGGGAAGGAACCTGACCTTTAGCAAGACTGCTGTCCTCAGGATAGTCCCCTGAGAGGACTTACAGGAAGGACTGGGGAGGGCAGCATACCCAGCTGCTGGGGAAGTAAGTCCTTTGTCCCAAAGGGGACCTGTGTGGCACATCACAGCATCCACTGAACACGGATGGTCTTTGTTCAAGCAGTATTTGCCAGCACATTCCATGTCTTGGCCATACAATCAGCAGTGCAGCCAGCTCAAGCCTCTATTTGTGAAATTCACGGAGGGAGTATCTACCATGATGAGAGCCTGACAATTCATAGCTGCACTGCAGGGCTATGAATGTGCTAACATTGATATTTATGTGAGCTTCTTATTTTTCGGAAGCAAGAAACTGGTCAGTACATGGCAAAATTCCTCATGACCACTTCATTTGGGGGTTATAAAGTCTGCTATTGTAAATGGTCTCATGCATGACCAATAAGTCTTCTTGACTTGTAGCTGGGTTTCTTATTAACCACCACATAGTTGGCATTAAATACTCTTTTATAACTTGTTATCAATTTGTAGCTATTCAACAATTTATTTAGTTGAATCAGGCATATGCTAGATTTATTCAGCTGAATAAGGCATAGGCTAGACCATCTAGTTTTGGTGATCATGGACTTGAGATTCTAGGAATCATGCCAGTCATACAGACAACATATTTTCTTGTGAGACAGTGCATATGGGAGGGGTTTCTTGAGGAAGAAATATGCTTCAGGCTCCAGATCTAGGTCTTAACAAATGACCCTTGTTTTTATTTTTCCTTACGGCTAGTGCTTTGTTATTTGCACCCACAGACCAATATTTTAAACAATTTTATTTCCCAAACCATATATATATACTCAATCCTCCCCCATTTTAATATAGTTAATCAAAGACACACATTTTGGCCAGCTTCGGATCAGTATGAGATCAACAGTATTACTACACAGCTCACAGAATTCAGCCAAATCAAAGAAACCTGACATTTTCATTAGCCTCTGCAGCCTAATCAAGGGTAGAGATACATTTTGGTAAGCTTAAACACAGCTTGTGGGTTGTTCCCCATACCTATTTTTTTTTTTTTTTTGACCCCTAGGAGTCAGGTCCCCATTGTGCAGATATCTTGGGTAAACAGAAAATCCCCAGTGTGAATAGTGATGAATGGAATTTGTGTCTCTTCACAGAGAGTCCTCCTCACTAGTGGCTGTTGGACCTCCAAGGGCTGTTCATCAGCTTTAGCGTTTAAGGTCAACCCATTGCTCTGGCCAATGTATCACCATGGCTCCATATTCCTCTCATTCTGATGGTCATGAATCAAAGCTTTATGAGAGCCACACAAGAAGGAAGCAGGATGAGGTCAGAGTTCACATGGAGCCCTGAGAATCTTCTGACTCTCAAGTATCATAGAGGATGTTAGAGATAGGATAGGAGAAAGACTATTCGATGGTATGAAATGAGGAGCATTATGGGTTGTGTGAAATAGATACAGCAGCCAATTGCAGAATGCTGGAGCTAGGAATAAAGTGAGCTAAGGGTAATCACAAAGCTGTGTGCTGTGCTCTGTAAGGATGGGCACCTTAGGGGTTAGGAAAGTGGAAGACCCCAAAAATGTAAATTGATTCAATAACTGTTTTGCTAAATTTGTGAATATGACCAATGAATAAAAGGTGAGTAGAGAAAGCCAAGGTGCATTAGGAATATCAAGCGTTCTATATTTAAGGAAACTCAAATAAATCCTTCTCCAGTGTGGCCTCAGAGGAACCTTTCCTCTGGTCCTCATTGATCTGGGGTCTGATTGCTTCAGTCTAGAAGAAACATGATGGCTTCCAGTATTCGAGCAAAGATGTTGGAATCCAGCAGATGCTTGAGCAGGGGATGTTTTATAAATGCAGATGGGGAACAGGAAAGGGAAGGAGAGACAGGCAAGGGCTAGCTTGTTTTTCTGAGTCATGTGTATACTCTTTCGGTTTGCCTAAGTTGATCCTTGATCACATTATTGTCTTTGATGGATTCTGGACATATCATCTCAGGTGATTTCCATTTAATACCTGCAGGGAAGGGGCCACAGTCTTATCCTTAATTCCTTTTAATTCATCTTCTGTGGAGTATTACAGATAAGCAGGATTCTAAATCTGAGTAATGAAGAGAAATGCCACTGAATGATATCTGGTCGCTGCTGGTGTGGAAAGGGCTAGAGATTAAGCAAATGAAATGCATATCGTTAGATGCACTGACTTGACACCTTACAGGGACAGCCAGGAAGGAACATGCACACAGGATCTTCAGATAGTAAGTGCTTTATTCATTTTTGTGAAATGGAGGGATTGGCGAGTGTTCTGCAGAAACACTGTGGTGCTGAAGGCATGACCGGGTCACTCTCTGTCATTTTAAGTTTACAGGGAGGATGAGCTGGTCTTTCTTTAAGGGTCTCTCCCACAAAGCTCTCTCCTTCCAGTGAGGTATATTGTGTTCAGCTCTTGCCAAACTTAAATTGCATCCATGTTAAAGGGGAAAAAAGGCTTTAGCACATTCCTTAGGGGAATGGAAACAATTTATTTTGTTTGTTTCTAATGGAGAGGGTTTGCTACAAAATCTCACTGTGAGGTCTGAGAATCTGGGTTGAGGAAGGCCAGGCAGCCAGAGGGAGAGGGAGAGGGAGAGAAAAGAGAACAGGAACCGTCACTGAGACCTCATCAGGTGACCGAGACAGCAAGAACAGCCAGTTACAAAGCCAACGCATAAACTACAGTTCCTGGATTTAGGGCAGGAATTCGTAGTTAGCTAAATATGATACGAATCGATGTGCTTTCACAATATTTAGCTTTTCTTAAAAGTGCTTGTTTTGTTTTAAAATTAAAACCTTCCTCTGCTGCTCAGCACAACCAAGTACAATATCCTTTGGGGGGGGGGTTGGTTTTTGTTTGTTTGTTTTGTTTTCCTCCTTGATATTCAGAAAATGGAACGGCCAAGCGTACAGCTCACCTCGCTTCAAAGGAAGAAAGAGGAAGTCACACATGCAAATGACCCAGGCGATAACAAGTAATGAGCCTTTGGAAAAAACTCTCTGACTTCTCAACAAGAGCTGGATGATGAAAAACATGAGCGTGATTTCTCATCGGCTGGTGTCCCCGAAAGCTTATTTTGTAATATAATTTATTTCCATAGGGTGGGCTTAGTCTCCTAACAAGAGTGGAGCCTTGTCCCTGCAAAGCTGCAAATGTCAGAATACAGCCTCAGGGTGAACATGGGCGGCATAAATAACAAGGAAAATGCATCCTTCTCTGAGTTCCCAGGACTGTAATAAGACTGCTGGCGTTTCAGTGATATACGGGGTCTTTTTATGTTCAGCAGAGAGCAGTAGGCTTTGGGTCTTCAAGATCTTGTTTGATTGCTTTACAGAAACCAATCAATAACACACAGGTAAAGTCTTCTGCAAGACACATAAATCCTAGCATGGGGAGACCAGCTGTTGTGAGATGCTGGATGGGCGCCAGTTTCCAACTGGGGAGTCTCAAGGAAATGATCCCGAATCTGGAGCTTTGTTTGGATTTCAATGGAACATAATCGGGCGACATCTGGTCCCCCACCTTGTGCTGGCGTGGCCACACTTCCTCCGCCGTGGCTCTGGGCACCTCCTGCTGGGCTTCCAGTGAGTGCCAAGCACCAGTGCCCTGCCTGTCACCAGCTGCCAATCAGTTTTTCACAGTGGGGGACAAAAAAAGAACGGGGGCCTTCAAGACGCCTGCTGAGAACGACTCATAAAAATGATCTTAAAATGCAGTTTGGGTCCCACTGCCCCACAAGTTACTGGACATGAGACAAAAAAGAATTTTAAAACTAACTTTGCAGTAGGAGGGAGGAAAAGCAAGCAGAAGGGAACGAGGAAAAGCACAGGAAATTGGCAGTGCGGGGTACCAGGTAATGGACAGGTAGAGAAGGGGTGAGAGACCAAATGAATAAGGGATAATAGTCAGCAAATTCATGGAACTATAGGCACCCTGACTAACAAGCAGTTATATGCAAGTGAAAAACAATTGTCACATGTTAAATTAGCAAGTCTTTCTTTTAAAAATCAGAATGCTCAATATTGCAAGGAGGTGAAAAATACATACTCCTGAATGCTGGACAAAGAATACATGGCAACTGCTGTTTGGGAAGGAAACTGACCCTCTTATCAAGGGCCCTGAACCCTTTCCCAAATACTGTACTTGAACCTCTGGGTCTATGCTAAAGAAATAATAGCCTAAGGAAACCAAATACAGATAAAAACACACCTTCCTCAGCTTAATAAACAAAGGTATTTTCCCTAACACTATTCACAACAGCAAAATAATCTATAAGGATGGAATGGTTTTTAAACTAAGATATATCCACTCAACAGAATATTACATAGCCATTAAAAGATGTTAAGAAAAATACACGTTATCATATTTAGACATCAAAGAACATCAAAGACTACTTACGTTGTCATATGTAGTTTTAAAACTCTTGTTTTTTGTTCCTAAAAGGAAGACATTATAATGTCATCAATGACTTCCTTTGTCTGAAGGACCATGAGGGACCATCTTTCTTGTTTCTACATTCTTCCAAATGCTTTTTAATTTGTATGTGTTACTTTATTATTAAAGGTAAATTCATGAAAAATGTTTAAGGAGCGCACTAAAGAAATATTGCGTCTGTATAGGAAAATACTTGAATGTCTTCAAGAAAACACAGACATATGAAGTAACAGAGCTCAGCTTATAATATTAGCTGAGAAGATGAGCAGGAAAAGGGTAAATGAGTAAGTTCCAGATATGAGAAATAAAATGGAGAAACTTAAGTCAGTGAAAAGAAAGTAAGAAGACCAGGTAAAATATCAGGACGTAAAAAATGAAAAGGAAGCGTTATCAAGTGAAAGTCGTGTAACTGAATATTGGATCACAGTGGGTTTGCTGGAGGACATTTAAAAACACTCGGTCACCATAAGTAGTGCCGGGGCACAGCCATGTGACTTACAAACAGTAAAGTCAGGGACAGTTGGGCTGAGCGGAGGTAAGGTACTAATCTGATTTCCCCCGTCCACCATCATGTCCAGGAGTCTTGGTGTTTTTCAGTTTAAAGTTTTCAAGTCAGCCCGTCGGGATATAAATGCCCTAACACAAAGTCCTTGTGGCTTTTCTCTGCCAACTGGTTTATTGTCTGCTTATCTCTGCTGGTAATTTTATGTATATTTCAGGCTAATTAGGTTTGTTTGTGGAGAAATGCAAAGGGGAGAAAATTATAAAGGATTGCATATTGAACATTTCTGAAAAATTGACAAAGTTTAGGCAGAAGTGTGTGAATTGTATGATATTCCTGTGGGGTCCCCTAATGATTTTCTGTCTCTGGCCCTCTGGGAAACTCTAGGGGAAAGCATAATTGTTCTATGTCTTTCTAAGACTTTCCGCTTTCTTGATTGTAAGCCTTTTTTTAAAAAAAAAAAAAACAAGTCTTCAATTTTTAGTTCTGTTTGATGTATGTTGGCTCTTATCTTTTTCTAATCCTGTGTAAAATCCCTTTGCTCATTCTGGAAACCTTTAAGAATCTCTACTTCTTAAAATCCATATATGATCAGGTAATAAGTTAGTGGGATTTCTGGTAGCAGTTTCCTCCATTTGAAGCCTATGGCTTCCCAGAAGTTCCTTATTTTCCCTACCTCTGCTTCCCTCTTTATTTTGCAGCTTGAAATACAATGAGATAAAATAAGGTTAGTTCTTGTTTTCCAGGGTCACCATAAACATCAGGCAGGCCTGTGAGTATGTTAGAATTTTTCCCACAGTAAATAATTCTTCCTACCTCTCACTTGTGCATGGAGCCTTCAATTTCCTAGAGAAAACGTGTCTGGGCAATGAGGTCATCCTGTCTCAACAACATGAAGTATTTAATATTTCCTATGCTACTTGGATTATATAAACCCATTTACCTTCTTCTGGTACAGTTCAAATTTGCCAGGAGATTTAATAGAGAGATGTTTTTTGCTAAGCTATATTATGAAAACACTTCCTCTTGCAAATTCTCAGACTGCCTCCTGTTATTTATTTCACTGCAACATCCATGGCTGGGCTGCAGCAATTGCGGAAAGTCTCTCAGCAGCAGTGCCTTCAATGTGACATCCAATTCTCTTTTTCAACAGTGGGATAGGTTAGATACTTTCACTGTCTCTCTCTCTCTCACAACTCACACGTTTGCTGAAAGATAATCATTGAGATTAGTTGACCATAAAGTAACCATTTGCTTTTCCTAGAGTCCAATGATTACCAGCCCATTTAAATTTAATGCACTAATATCAAGGAAGGAAAAGAACTTCAAGAAGTTTCTTAAGTCACTGCAAGATTAGAGTTGTTTGTTTAGCTCATTGCTCTCATCGGAGGTGTCCTTAACTAGATTTCTTTTCTTTTCCTGAGGCAATGATAACTCTAAGTTAATGAGGTTTCCTTTAAATTTTCATTTTTTTGAACTAAAAAAATTGTGAGGTTAGTTTAGAGGTGATTCTATTTCTCCAGGTGTGTTGAAAAACTTCAGACTCAAGCATTGAAAGCATTTTTATATGGAGGAAAGGTAAGTGTTATAATTTTTATGTTTGTGTAATAGCTTTATATCCCCCCGCCCCTTAGATTCTGACATTTGACCAAAGATACTTTTCAGGGGAAACTTTTCTGCATAGGTCAAGGCCACCAATATTCACACACCACACCCCAATCCAGCTTTGCAGGGGTTGCAAGGTGCCAACATTGAAGAGCAACCAATGCTTTCCTTCTTCCTTCCCCAGTCCTCTGGAACATCAGCTGTGCACGGATTACAGTGAGGTTCCCAGGTCATCCTCAGGCTGTTTGCTTGTGTTTGAAACTCTGGGACTCTCATTTTTAATTTTCTCCCCTTTCCCTGCAGCTAAAGAGAAAGCCATGTTTATTTTGTTTGTTAAGTTTAATGAGCAAAAGGAAGAATGAGGCCGACTGTGGCTTTCTTGATGCAAAATATACTGATAAGGAATAGGGAGCTTTTGCAGGCGTGAGATCAGATGCATGCTGGTTAAGGGAAGGACTCTCAGGTTAGATGTGGGTAGAATTCTAGCTTTGTACTTACTAGCTTTTGGGAAGACAGTCAGCTGATTTAAGCCTCAGTTCATACATCTATAAAATGGGGTTAAATATAATAACTACTTAATGGTGTACAGGCATAAATCAGACAGTGTATATAAAGCATTCATCATAGTACCTGGAAGAGAGTAAGTGCTCAATAAGAGTAAATGCCCAATAAATGTCTGGGTTATCATTATTTTATTATTCCAGCTGTAATCTTTCCTTGATTCTTCCTGGTGAACACAGTACCCCAAAGGGTTTTGAGTCAACTTGGAACAGAATGGCCTTTAACTGGCTCATACAGGGAAAATATGATCATGGATGAATGAATGAATAAGTGGATGAAGTCTACTGGCTTTTAAAGAAAATTAGAGGATAGAAGTAAATTTCAACTATGTAATAAACATTGAGTACAACTATGTTTAGTGACTTGGCGTAGGGAGGTGGGGAGGGGTGTCATGAAGAGTAGAAGGCCCTCACTGTCTTCATTTACCCCCTTTTCCAACACAACTTTGGCCTCCCTACTCTACAGAAACTGTTTGGTTGGCCTCCAGGTCACTATAGCCAAATCTTTTTTTTTTTTTTTTTATGTTTTATTTATTTCTGACAGAGACAGACAGTGTGAGCAGGGGAGGGTCAGAGAGAGGGAGATACAGAATCTGAAACAGGCTCCAGGCTCTGAGCTGTCAGCACAGAGCCTGATGTGGAACTTGAACCCATGAACCGCGAGGTCATGACCTGAGCTGAAGTCGGACGTTTAACCCACTGAGCCACCAAGGCGCCCCTAGCCAAATCTTATTGTACTGAAACTTTCAGGTAGTTCACATGCAGTAAGTTAAATACTAAATTCATCACCAGCCATCTTTTCAAGTTATTATTCTTCTGGTATTCTCTATCCATTATCCAAACAACTGCTCAAACAAGACACTGAGAGTCATTCTGACTTCCCTTTGGATTTCTCTTTGGTAAAACTGGATAGAAAGCACTGGGAACAGACCACAGGGTATTTTGTGTGTGTGTAATGGGGGTACATTTCTGACTTTGGCTATGAGCATGTTAGACATGAGGAAGTTTTGTGATGATCAAGTACATGTAGATCTGTAGCTTGGAAAGAATCTTCAGCTACGTGGTAAATGAAGCCTTGGGTGTAGATAAGCTCACTTAGGAGAAAAGTATATATTAAGATTAGAAGAGGGTCTAAGAACAAGCCTTGGAGAACTCCATGTTCTGTGCTGGATGGCAGAAAATAAGCCTGAAATGCTCAGTAGAGGAAGTAGCCAGAGAGAGAAAAGGAGAGCCAGAAAATGTCATATTAAGGAACCAAGAGAAGGAAGATACAAGGAGAGAGCAGTCAATAGCATTTAATGCTACTGAGAAGGCTGAAAAATGTCTATTGATATTCTGGCAAACGTAGGTCCACAAAGACCTTGCTAAAACCCACATCAGTGGTTGTTGGAGACAGAAGGCAATAGCATAGTCAATCCTGCTAGTCCATATCATCCAATCTAAACTCTTGGGCTTAGAAATTCAGACTTTTCCTTAATTGTTCCTCAAGTTGTTTTCCATTTAATCTTTCATTTATAATCTCGAAAGTGGCTCTTTGCCTCAACTATGTCATTCCCCCTACTGATTTCTTTCCCCATTCAATTCACATGCTCCTTTGATTTCCTCTGCCAATTAAATCCATGAAATACCTTCATTAGCTGGGAGAGGATGCAGGGTAAGGAGCATGTGAGAGAAGGAAAATCTTCAAGCAAAAGTTTTATGACTTCTGCAAAAGGGTGTGGGTGAGAACAGAAGATATTATGCTCTTTAATGTTAGCAATGATTAAGAAGAAATCTGTACTGGGATGACTTGTAATTCAGCATTGCTGAGTTGGTGCAAACATTAATTCCATTGATGATTTGAGTCATAAATTTCCAGTTGGTTGTTCACAATTCATGAAGAGGCTGAATGAACACAAGCTCTTTTGAATTTGTTCAGCAAGTTCAATACTCTCCCATTTTATAATATATTAAATAACATGGAATATTTTTGTCTTTATTTTGTTGATGAGGACACTGAGGGCTTGGACTCTCTAGCATTTGTATAGAAAAGCTTCAGTCTAGTAGGAAACATCTGGCCTTTGTCTTTGGAGAAACCTAGATTCAAATATTGCTGACCTCAGCGATCAAGTTAAAGTAAATTTATTTGGCTTTTCTGATTCTCAGTTTCCTCATCTGTTAAATGGGCATAATAATATTTACCTGGGGTTGTCACAAGGATCAAATTATATAAACCCACAGCTGGGCATAAATAGGCATTCAAAAGTTACTAGTTTCCTTTCCTTTCCGTCCTTTTAAAAAACTTCAAAATCCCAATAGAAAAAGCACCACCAGCTGCACCTGGATATGCTTAACCTTGAGGACTGGCAGGATGTGATGAACGGTAGGGCAAACTCAGCCTCTCACAAAAGTATATGTGTTCAGAACTAAGTCTCTGTCTTCCACAAACATTATTGGACACAAATAAGAATTAGACCTCACGGGGGCATCTGGGTAGCTCAGTTGGTTGAGCATCTGACTTTGGCTCAGGTCATGATTTCGTGATTTATGAGTTCAAACCCCACACTGGGCTCTCTGCTGTCAGCACAGAGCCTGGTTCAGATCCTCTGTCCCCCCTCTTTGCCCCTCCCCTGCTTGTGCTCTCTCAAAAATAAATAAACATTAAAAAAAAAAAAAGAATCAGAGCTCATGAAATGGCTATCCTGGTCTATTGGACAGATTGAGTTCATGGAGTCAAGACAGAGTGTGTATGTTTGAGGGGAGGAACCATGATTTATATTTTTGTCTCTACATCCCTTAGTACAGTATCCAGAACCTACCAGACAACCCAAGAAACATGGGATGTTGTGTTGGCTAGTTAATGCAACAGATTAAAAAAGCCTGGCTTAAAAAAAATCTTAACCTTGGCTTTGACACAAACTCTGCATGACCTGGGGCAAATTACACAAAACATCGCAATTTAGTTCTTTGCGGAGCCAGTTAGAGCCAAAATATTGTGAGAACCAAACCAAACTAAACCAAAAACTAAAAAAGCAGGCATAAAACTTTTAATAAAAATGTAAATGCCTAACCCTAATAGTTTAACCCATACATGCCTGCAGAAAGTCAGTTATATGTTTCCACTGAAAACCCCAAAGACTCACAGTAATGCATTTGTACTAATTCAGAAGTTTAATTTGATTAGAAGGATTTCCTCAATTCTTCGCAGAGATCAGTGAATAAAGGGTTTTTGTTTTTGTTTTTTAACAAAGTTGTGCTAACTACAGTTATTCAAACTTTCTCCAAATAGTAAATAGGACGTTTCAAACTTTATTTTAATGACTCAAACTTTAGGTGCTATTGAGACGGAGCTAAATGGGCAGGACCCCAGGATCTTGGAACACTCTCTACAAGCCATCAGGCCTGGATCAAGGCAGTAAGCTGCCAGCTGTCTTTGGAACTGACACAGTGACCGGCAAAAATGACATGGCGGCTTTAAAATGATTCTTTCCCAAATAGCCATTCACCAGAAAGTCATAGGTTGTCTTAAATATTTAGTTTCAGGGACTCCAGCTGCATGCTGTAGGGACAAATGAGACTAAAGGGTTGAAAATATTTCCAAAGCCAATTAGATGATTTAAGATTTCCAGTCCTTTCCTGCCGTCATTGTCCTACCATGAGGGAAAGGAAGTGAGCATTGTCTTCATTTTCCCATCCACTACTGACATTTTTACCAAGAGGTTGCGGTCAGAGGAAATAAATATCTTTAAAAAAAACTTCACAAAAAACTGGGAACATGATTTTCTTTTTCTTTTCTGATAGCTCAATAATATAGACAGTGCTAAACAAAGAAAACAGTATATACTAAGAACTACCAATGGACCTGGGAATTCCACAGAGAATATTCTTTGGATTAGGGAAATACCATATTGATAATGTATTTTTATTCATCAGAACCTTTTCTGACCCTATTTCAGCTATAGCTTCCATTTTTATCCACTTGGCATCCATGGAAGGTTTTGTCTGGATTTAATAGTTTTATAACTAAAAAAAAATTTTTTTTTGGAAATCATTGGTCAAGAAAAGTGTCTAAATCTACCAAAATAAAATTTATTAATGGCCAATGAAAACCTAAAGTTCAGTTTTAAAAGTCAAAGGCACAAATATGCAATAAAAACAATAGCCCCAGCATATAAGAGGACCCATATAAAGGTATATATCTAGAAGATGTGGAGAAAGGGTAGGGGTCATTTTTCAAGTATAAGTCTCCCTCTATTTTCCATTTAAAAAAGTCTAATTTCTTTAGAATTTTACCATACAGGCTGTCTCCCCACCATTTGTTTTCAATGCTTTCTTCTGCACATTACAGAGGTATAAACAACACTGCCTAAAATTGGGAAGTTCAACTTTATTTATTTATTTATTTATTTATTTATTTATTTATTATGCAAAAACTATTACTATGTCCTATTTCATAATTGCTTTTTTTTTTTTAATGTTTTATTTATTTCTAGGAGAGAGAGACAGCGTGAGCAGGGGAGGGTTAGAGAGAGAGGGAGTCACAGACTGAAACAGGCTCCAGGCTCCGAGCTGGCAGTCAGCACAGACCCCGACGCGGGGCTCGAACCCACAAACCGCGAGATCATGACCTAAGTGAAAGTCGGAAAGTCGGACGCTTAACCGACTAAGCCACCCAGGTGCCCCTCATAATCACTTTTTAACTGCTATTCTTCTTACCTATCTTAGGCATTTATTTGATTTATAAAACTGTGTTTTTCTTAATCACATAAACCACCATTTCCAAAGCAATACATAAATACATAAAACCATACAATACTGAAAAATACATTATGTTAGTCATCTTAGCAGGGTAAAAAACTTGTGTTCTCCAATGATTTCATAATCTTCAGAGAGAATGGTGATTCATAGTCAAACAAGATATCTCAAAATCTAGAGAGGATGGATCAGCTGAGTTCATAGAATCATAGACTCTTTATGAAGAATTAGCATATATCCTTATACCTAGAAAAATAATTAGAAAACTTGATATAAAAGTGCGTCCTATCTATTAGCATCCTTTGAAATTCTCATGAAAGGCATGAACTCCCTTTTCAGAAAAAAATCCACAAATACACACACACACACACACACACACACACATTTTCACTAATGGGTTGTGACTTCCAATCTATTCATGGTCATTGTTGGTAACATTATGATACGTACTAAATTATGTTCTCCCCTAAATTTATATGTTGAATGTGACTGTATTTGAAGACAGCGCCATGAAATAAGTAACTGAGATTAAATGAGATAATAAGGTGGAGTCCTAATCCAGTAGGACTAGTGTCCTTACAAGTAGAGGAAGAGACACCAGGGGCATACTCACACAGAGAAAAGGCCATGTGAAGACACAGTGAGATGATGGTCAACGGCGAGCCAAGGAGAGAGACCTCAGGAGAAACTGACCTTGCTGACACCTTGATCTTGGACTTCTAGCCTCCAGAACTGTAATACATTTCTGTTGTTTAAGCCACCCAGTCTGTGCTATTTTGTTACAGCAGCCCCAGAAAATTAATACACCCATGACTGAAAGAACCATTATTATATATGAAGGAAAGTGTGGTCTGACTGATGTTGCTAATTGGAGACCACTGTTGTTCTTTGCTTGAGCATTGGCTAATGCTCGTACTTGATAGTTTACTTGAGATCACAGAATCAGAGACTTCTAGACTGGGAAGGACCTAATTTTAATTGCATTATAAGCTATCCTAAGTCTGTTAACATCTTCCTTAGAACACAAAAATATACTTCATTATAGCTAAAATTGCTACACATCTAAGTCAGTGACTTACATTGTAAAACAAACAAAAAAAAAAACCCCTCAACAGAATCAATCCATAACTAGTCTATGAGTCAGTATTTAAGAAAAAGAAAAATCCTCAGGAATTTTCAGCTTCAGGTTGTGTGCAACACACAGGCACATCACCAGGAGAGCTAGGACTTTGCCTCATGACACGGTCTGACTGTTAAGGTGCCTGGGGAAGATTCTCACTTAAACAAATTGTTTTAAGCTTGGACTTTCCCATGTACAATGTCTTCCAGATGTCTACCTGGGCCACAATTTCCACCTATGGATGGGCCACTGTAGGTACCACACTCTGCTTTATGTAAATTATTGCAGTTGCTGCACAACTGAGATTAAGGCATGTTAATACCCTCTCCTCCAAGTAACACTGCAAAGGGTTTTTCCTTTGATTTCTACATTTTCTCCAGATCTCTCTGTAATGACCAAGACCTACTACTGCTGCTTATTACTATTGTTGTTTATCGCTGCTCCCTGCAACGCACCCATGTAAGGCAGGAACCCACCACTTTCAAAAGGCATTTTCTCCCTGCACAGAAGGGAAGAAGCCTTTGAAGAGGAGACAGGGGCAGTGGGAGCTGAGTTCAAAGCACTCCCCAGTGGCTAGGAAGCAAAAGAAGACTTCAAAAGGGAAAAGGGCCAGTCTTTGATGAATCTAAAAATTCAAAAGAATTTCTTCTGCTAGCCTAACGTTAAGGGAGATTCTTCCACACTCAGCTGTAGGGAGAGACGAGGAGGTGGCATCGTTACTAACCCATGAGATTTAGCATAAACAAACCAGGAGCAGGAACTTTATAGCATAGGGGACTCGGTATTGCTGCAGTGGAAGTTTTGTTTAGTCTTAAGAATTTAAAAATGATTTGAAATGGTTCCTGGAATCACACATTCTGAAAGACTTTGAAAATGATTTACTCTCCCTGTTGAAACATTTAGAGTTTCAGTACAAATATCGAGGAGTTCACAGAGTAACTACGCAGTAAATGCATCACTGATAAACATCAGCTTGTGGATAAATATTTTGCTTGGGGATAATCTGTTCATATACTTAGTGTGAAATAGTTAATGAGCTCCTGATGGCAGAAGCACAGAACTCCCAACTTCCCTACATGGCTATGTTGAAGGTCTGTTAAACGGAGAATTTGTCCTAGCGTCTCAACTTGACATTTGGAAAGCATATTCTCATAGAGGAACAATGGGTGTTATTATATAAAATGTTAATAAATATAAAGTATATTTAATGTATTAAATCTTTTATAATAAGTGAAGTAAATTCTGGTCGAAGTAATTTGGTTAGCATGATACCTGGTACATTTCTGGGTAAGATGGCCCTTACCCGGTGGTTTAAGTCCAGGAATCTAATTACATTATATAAGAAAATCATACTAAATTCTACATTCCAATGGAATAAGAAATAAACTTTTGGAACATGGCCCATTCAAAATACTTAGAAATACATAAGAATATCTAAGGTAGTTACCAAATGTGGTAGACAATTCTAAGATGTGTTTTCCATGATCCCAACTTCCTGGTATTTATGCCTTTGTTTTGAGTATAGGCTGGCCCACTGGCTTGCTTCTAACTGAAGTAGATGGTAAAGCTGATGAGATGTCACTTCTATGACTGGGCTAGACAAGACTGTGACTTCTGTTTTGCTAGCAGCCGACTTCCCTTGCTGGCTCTGATAAGGCAAGTGTATGTTGTGTTGGGGAGGCCCACATGGGAAGAACTGAGGGAGTATCCTCTGGCCAAGAGCCATGTAGAAACAGAAGCCCTCAGTTCAACCTTGGAAGACCTAAATCCTGCCAATAGCCATGTGAGCTTAGGAGGAGCTCCTTCCCGACTCGACCCTTCAAATAAGACCTCGACACTGGCTGACACATTCACTGTACCTTATAAGAGGCCCTATAGCAAAAGACTCAGCTAAGCCATGTTTGGACTCTTTTTTTTTTTAATGTTTTATTTATTTCTAGGAGAGAGAGACAGACAGCGTGAGCAGGGGAGGGTCAGAGAGAGAGGAGTCACAGACTGAAACAGGCTCCAGGCTCTGAGCTGGCAGTCAGCACAGAGCCTGACACGGGGCTTGAACCCACGAACTGCGAGATCATGACCCAAGCGAAAGTCGGACACTTAATCGACTAAGCCACTCAGGTGCCCTGTCATGTTTGGACTCTTGACCTATAGAAACTGTGAAAAGATAAATGTATGTTGTTTTAAGTTCCTAAGTTTCTGGCAATTTGTTATGGAGCAACAGAAAAAAAAAAAAACAACTAAGAAAGTAAGTGTAGATGCATCTAAACATTCTGACCTTTCCCAGATAAGTTCAGACCGACCTACTACCATTTCTACTTGGCCCTCAATGTTGTTTCAAAACAATTTTATTTACCTTATTAGCTTCCTAGCACATTAAGGATTTTATCACAAAATTTCTCTACTCTTGTTAGAAACCTACCTGAACCTCCCCAACTTCCCCCCATTTCCCCTTATTCAGTGATCTGGTATTTGTTGGGCTCCCACGCTGTCAGCTGTTCCATAGTGCGCCTTAAGAGAAGGATGAACTTAATGGTAGGACACTTTTAAGTCTGGCAGAAGGGATGATATTCACATAAATATCTGGTTTTCAAGAGAGAAATAAGTGATACAGGAAAGGGATAAAGTGGCATGAGAGTTCCAAAGAGGAGAAGAAAGTTCTATCTGTCAGGATGCAGTCTGATTAAGTTTTAGAGATGCATAAATGGAGAATAAAAATGGAAAGAAGCTGTAATGGGGTTTATTTCAGAAACAACAGTTTGCTTAGTGTAAAGGGAACAAAAGGGAGGGCCGACTGCCTTTCTCATCCGGAGTGTGTATGTAGGTGGTGGAAGGAAGAACAGTGGAAAGAACTGTAAAAGGCCGGGGATGGGGCCAGGATGGAGAAAAAAAAGGAAAAGAAAAGAAAAGAAAAAAGAAAAAGGCCAGGAAAGCTGCAGCTTTAAAGTGCAGTGTGATCTGGGGCCAGAGGGGTCATCTGGGTGCATAGAACCAGACCAAAAATGATCAGGAGGAAGCCAAAGAACTCATTCATCCGTTCAGCAAATAGTAGGCAGCATCTGTAGTGTGCAGTGCACTTCCACTCCCAGGGGGTCTGCAGTGTGGCCTCCGCAGGACACCTTGCCACAGGGCAATCCTGAACCAGCCTCAGGCCGAAATCCACACTAGTTTGCAAATTAAAAAAAAAAAGCATCAGATAGGCTGATTCTCAAGAACAGAACCCTGGAGACGACCGTGGAACATTTACCATAATGTATGTATTAATTTCCTAAGGTTTCTATACAGATTACCACAGATTGGGTGGTTTAAAGCAAGAAGGATTTATTCTAGCCTCACAGTCCTGGAGGCTAGAAATTGGGAAGTAAAGCAACAGGGAGACAGTCGCTCCAGAGGCTCCGGGACAGCATCCTTCCCTGCCTCTTATAGCATCTGGCAGCCGCCGCATTTCCTTGGCTTGGGGCTGCCTCACTTCAGTCTCTGCCTCTGTGGTCATGCTGCCTGATCTCCCGCTGCCTCCCCAGACAAGGACCTGGGGATCCAAGACAAGCTCCTCCTTCCCAGGTCCTTAACTGATCACACCTTTCTGTCACAGAAGTTAATAACTGCTCTTTTGCCATAATGGGTAATATACACAGGTTCTGGAGATTAAGACGTGGACATATTTTCCTGTCAAAAAAATTCTTATACTTCAAGATAAACGTGCTCATGGAAAGCTTTGGAGATTGATAACTTCCCCAGTGTTCGGCATTCTAGTTAGTCCATACTCAAACCACAGTACTTTGCAAGAAAACACTGAAAACCGAAAACCCATGAGTTATTTCAGGTGAGAATATAAAGAGCCGCTTCCTATTCCAGGGTACACCTTGATGGGAAAGAAGACACATGCGATCCTGTTTATGGAAAAGAGAAACTGAACCCCAGGTGCCATGCACAGGGCACACAGGGAGCTGGGGCAGAAAGGGGCCCAGGTCTGGGGTTCAGCTAGCAGGGCGCTGGTATGGCATGGCTTTCTTGGACAGGCCACAGTGCTCTCGGAGAAGGCCCACGATGCCTACCACGCTCACTTTCCTTTTTCTAAGGGCTTTCTTAGGCATGGCTTGCCATGCTGTGTATCCCATGACTTAACTTTCCTGGTTGAAGCCAGCTGGACAAGGAACCAGTGCTTGATCCAAAGACAGCCTTGTATAGGCAGGCAGTGGCCTTTATGGTGACTCTTTGTTGCAATACACCTCCAGTGGAGCTGCATAACATGGACTGCTGACCCCAGTCTTTGTTTTAGAGGCTTTAAATGGCAGACAGAGAGCATTAGCAAACAGTAGGGTGGGCTGAAGCAAAAGTCATAAGAAGAAGGCAGGTGCCCTCCTCCATGCCCATCTCCCCACTTCCCCTCCCCCCCACACCCATGAGTCCTCAGTTTGTTCTCAGCATTCAAGAGTCTCTCATGGGTGTTATATGGAAACCAACTTGACAATAAACTATTTGTAAAAAAAAAAAAAAAAAAAAAAGAAGGCAGGAAGCAGACGCCATTACATACTAGAAAGTCTGGGTAAACAGATGCTCTGAGGTGGAAAGGTAGTTTGTAACAGCAGCAGAAACAGTGAGCTGGTAGTGGAAGAGAAAGTTCTGGGGCGCCTGGGTGGCTCAGTTGGTTAGCATCCAACTCTTGATTTTAGTTCAGGTCATGATCTCACGATCATGAGATGGAGGCCCACCATGGGCCTGTGCTGAATTCTCTCTCTCCCTCTCTCTCTGCCCTTCCTTCTCTCTCTTGCTTTCTCTCTCTCAGAATAAATAAACTTAAAATTAAAAAAAAAAAGATAAAAAAAAGAAAAGAAAGCTCAACCTGGTAGAGAAGCAGACATAGAAGAGCTGAGTGTGTGAATGAGGTGCCTGGGTGGCTCAGTCAGCTAAGCATCTGACTTTGGCTCAGTCATGATCTCACGGTTCATGAGTTCGAGCCCCAAGTTAGGCTTTGTGTTGATAGTGCAGAGCTTGGAGCTTGCTTCAGATTTTGTGTCTCCCTCTCTTTCTGCCCCTCCCCTGCTCACTTCTGTCTCTCTCAAAATATAAATAACAAATATTAAAAAAAAAAAAGAATAGCTGAGTATTGAACTTGGGAAGCTATCAGGGCTGCTGTCGTGTTTCCAGAACCAGTGTTAAAGAAAATGGGCTTGTGCCCAGTCCTGGCTGTAACAGTGTTCCATGTTACCTTCTCTGTGAGGCCTGGCTGTGAGGCTGCAGCTGGTTTTATGTCTTCCCATACCTGGAAGGTAGGATACCATGATTCATCCTACTACATCCACCTGAGCTTCAGTAACCCATCTCTTGTTTCTTCCTCACAATGAGAAAAACTTGAAACCCAGCCTGCAAATCCTATTGGTGTCAATAAGTACTTAGTAACTGACGATTCTGTCAGCATGATATAGTAAACAGCTTCAAACCCACCATTTGTCCCCACACAGGCCACACCAGTCAAAGAACATATCCATACCTGGAAGTGGCTTTACAGTGTCCCTCAGTTGTGGCCATTAACACACAGCGTGAAAACACTTCAAAAACTGCAGTGTACTTATAAATAAATGATAATTAAATTATGTTGTGGTAAACGAGCCCTAATTTTTAAAATATGCATACCATATAATTATGTGCTTAACTTGCAATTAACACTAACAGCCCCTCTTACGAGCCAGAATTAAATAAGTGGGGATTGGTCATTTCATTTCCCTTCAAGGGAATGAGCCTGCTCTAGATGCTGAAAATGAATATAGATGATAGGTTGTCCTGTTGCACACATTTCACAAATTTAAGTTTTTCTTTCTTTCTTTTCTAATAACTTAGCACAGGTTTTATTTTTTATTTATTTATTTCTAAAAATGCTTATTTATTTTGAGAGAGACAGAGAGAGAGACATCCAAGCAGCACAGAGCCCGATGTGGTGCTCGAACTCACAACCGTGAAATCATGACCTGAGCCAAGATCAAGCGTTGGCTGTGTAACCGAGTAAGCCACCCAGGCCTCCCGCAAATTTTTTTCTGTGGCAGCATAATTTCAGATCAATTATGCTCTTGACATTTGCTGTGCCTCAGAATCTCTGTGGAACTTAAAAAAATATATATAGATAGATAGTTGCTTTTGCCTTATTTGGGATATTCTGATTGATGAGGAAGGGGACTGTAGGAAGTGGAAGAAAGATATGCCTAATTTTTGCCTTGATTCAAGTTCAGTTAAGCAAACTCACACAGCTTGACTCCTGGCTGGGTGATGAGCTGGCCCTGGACGCCACCATGGCTGATCTGTGGGTGGGAGATACCACCCACCCCTTTGGTTTTCATCAGTGATCCTTCCCTGTTTGCCGTGGTTACTCAGAAAGGATCTTCCTGGGGGTGGGGGAGGTCGTGGGGTTTGGATCTCCTGCCACTTCCCCCTTCACAGCCATCCAGGCCTGACAAGCAACAAAGATACGGTTTTTAAAGGAACAAGTTGTAACCCATGTCTGTAGTTACATCTTAAATTTCAAGGTACTGGAGACAGCCTCCCAAGACATAAAACTCTGCCTTCAAGAATATGTGAGGGAGCATACTCTTACCTGTGCTGTTGTGATGTACTGTGTGCAAACACGTGGCTCTGAGACTAATTTCATAAAGACACTTAAGGTACATGACTGTCAACACCTCTCCTTGGCTTTAAACATATGTGCATATATTGCTAAGTCCTGGTAGCACTTTTTTTTTCTGCAAAGAAATAATACATAACTACTAGCTTCATAGATAATATTTTCAAGCCTCATAAAAACTCCATTGACTCTTAATAGTCACTTCCAGGAGATCACAAAGGAGCATTTTCCTTTTGTGAGACACTGATGCTCAGATGGCTAAATGTTTGAAAGGAAGAGCTCAGTGAGGGTTATTATCAACCTCACTTATTTTAGGGGTATAAGAAGAAAGAGCTCTTTAGACAGTGGTCAATGTGGCTCTGTTTTTGCAATGAAAAGCCAGAGGAACACAGAAAGACCGAAAACTCTTGAATCAGAGCCACCCAAGTTCAAATTCAGGTCCTACCATTGGTGAGCAGTCTAACTTCAGGAGAGTCCATGAACTATCTGTAGGCAGCAAAGAGGGATGTTTACAGATCCCAGAGACAGACGGGCTGGTTCTGAACCCTGGTTCTCTTGCTTACCAGCTAGGAGCTCGGAGGCAAGTTTCTTAACCTGTCTGCATTTCAGTTACTTCATCTATAAAATAGGAATACTAGTAGTAGTGCAGAGAATTAACCTACTCAGAAATAGAGCTCCTGGGTGGCTCAGTCGGTTAAACGTCTGACTTCAGCTCAGGTCATGATCTCACAGTTGGGGATTTCAAGCTCAGCATCGAACTCTCTGCTGTCAGAGTGGATCCCCCCTCTCTCTGCCTCTGCCCTGCTTGTGTGCACGTGTGTATTCTCTCTCTCTCTCAAAAATAAATACTAAAAATATTTTTTTAAAAAAAGAATTAACTTCCTCAAAGAGAGATCTGGCCTTTGCTCTCAATTATTAGAAGTTGCTCTCTATGCCTCTGGAATATTCTGTCTGACAGGAGTGTCTGTGCTTGTCTGGGAGCTTTGGCCACTAGACAGTCTAACAATGTGATTTTATGATGGAGGCTTTGGGTCACATGGTCACAGTTTTGCCTCCCTAAAGGCCTGGAGACTAAAGGTCAGCCGGGTGATGGTACTCAGCAGTATGTGACCGAGCCCCAGTAAACACTCTGGACACTAAAGGCGCAGGTGAACATCTGGTTAAACATCCTCCACATCCTCACAGAGAGGAATTGGTGCCATCCATCAGTGCATGGGGAGAGGACACCCAGAAACTCCATATTTCTGGAGTTTCTGGACGCTGGTCTGTATGCCTATTCCCCTGGCTTACTTTAACCTGTATTCTTTTCTTGTAAAAAAAAACCCAAACAACCACAACCATAGATATGACAGTATTCAGTGAGTTTTATCAATACTTTCAGCAGATTTTTGAAGCATAGGATGGTTCTGAGAACCTCTGAACTTGCCAACGGTGTCAGAAGTGAGGATGGTCTTGTGTGAACATTGTTCCCTCTAACAGTGGGGGTGACTCTCACAGGGGCCAAAACTTCTGCATTCCCTTGTGTAGTCGTTGGGAGGATTACAAATTTTGACATGTAAAACATGTACAACAGTGCATGGTATGTAAGTTGCTCAGTAAATGTTGGCTACTGCTTCATGAATGTCACACACAGACATGTACAAATCATTTTTTATTTTTTGTAAAGTTTATTTATTTATTTTTGAGAGAGACAGAGAGAGTGAGTGGGAGAGGGGCAGAGAGAGAGGAGAGAGAGAATCCCCACACTGATAGTGTGGAGCCTGATGTAGGGCTTGAACTTACAAACCACAAACCTGAGCTGAAACCAAGAGTCAGATGCTTAACCGACTGAGCCACTCAGGCACTCCATATTATTTTTTATTTTTTAAAATGTTTATTTATTTTGAGAGAGAGAGAGAGACAGAGAAAGAGCAAGTGGGGAGGAGCAGAGAGAGAGAATCTTAAGCAGGCTCCACACCCAGTGTGGAGCTCTGCATGGGCCTCAATCCCAGAACCATGAGATCATGACCTGAGCTGAAATCACAAGCTGGGTGCTTAACCGACTGAGCCACACAGGTGCCCCTACAAACAATTTTTTAAATGAACACTTACTACATGACCATTTCTGTGCTGAGTGGTTCAAATGGAGTGTCTGAATTCCCAATGAACTCTAAGAATAAATGAAAGGAAGCTTACAGGGGTTCAGTAACGTACCTACATTAAGTCAGTTAGTACATAGAAGCCAGGACTTAAACTCTGTTCTTTGTGACCTGAACACAGACCCAGTTTTCTCTAAAGCCTATGCTTCTAGCTGTGAAGCTAGACTGCCCCATAAAATACCTCTGTTGAAAGTATTCATTGCTACACCCTTATAAAGATTACAGCTAATGTTTTCAAGCACTCGCACAAACTGATCAATACATGGGAGCAACAGCTACCAAGTCCGCCGTGTTTTTCCTTGCAGGATAGAAACACCCAAACAATTCTGTAAGAAATATCTGGATAAAGAGCTTCATTTCAAACATTGCTTCATTGGCTGATAGCAAAGGATAGCACCCTCATCTCAAACTTATTTATTCCTTTTCAAAGCAATTATCATTCTGTATGAGTGTAGCTTTGGGAGGGGTGATATTTATTCTTGATTGGGTTTTGTACTGACATGTGAAATGAATAAACTTTTTTTTAACTTAAATAGTTTATTGTCAAGTTGGTTTCCATATAACATCCAATGCTTATCCCAACAAGTGCCCTCCTCCATGCCCATCACCCCCCTTCCCCTCTCCCCCACCAGCCCTCAGTTTGTTTTCAGCAATGAATACACATTTTAGTTCCTGAATTAGAGTATATCAAATTCCATTAGAGTATCAATAAAATGAAAGAAGCAGTAAATTTAGTGCAGAGCCCTTGGGGGTAAAAATCAAATCACCATGAAACTATACACACTTAAAATCTTCTATAGAAGATTCCTTTTTTTTTTTTTTTTACTACTTTTCTATAAATAGATGCCATTTCAGTACACTTTGTTGCTGCATATATCAAAATGTTGTCTAGAAAAATAACTGATAACAATTCCTGCGATCTCTCTCCTTCGGTGGATTGGACTAATTCTGTGCCCACTAATTCACCTCTCCCTAGCAGCTAGCACCTCTTTCCTTTTTCCTCCCTGGCCTTATTCATTTCAACCTCCTTCCCTTTTCTTCGTTTCTTACAAATTTGACTTCACTCTTCATGCTTTCTGGTACATTTTGTACTTATGAACATGTGCTATTAATAGCAATGTTTCGAATTGGGATAATTTCTCAAATTGCATGCCGCCTGGTTGCCATGGGACCCGGTTCGCTATTAGGTTCGCTCAATTCATTTTTGGGGTGTCAACTCACCTTGCAAAGTATTACGGGCCTCTCATAAACACTGTGCAATCCTTCTATGACTTAACTGACATGGGATGGGAAAAGGCTAAAACACTTGATTGTCCCCAAATTCTCACTGCAGATAATTATTCAATTTTCTGTTTCATTCTGTTTGTATAGGTATTCGATTGTGTGTTGTTGTTGTTGTTTGGGTATTTGTTAAAAAAAATCCAGATTCGGGATAATGGCAACACTTACCACTAAAATAGGCTTAATAATACCTTTCCATCTACACTGAATGGTTATTGTGAGCACCAGATGATATAATGTACTTGAGAGAAAGTGTTTTGCCAATGTCCTGTACAAATGTAAGAGATTGCTGCAATATTAACTTGGGTAATGAGGTGACTGGTTGATTTTCAATGTTTTTAAGAATAAATAGAGGGGCGCCTGGGTGGCTTAGTCGGTTAAGCGTCCGACTTTCGCTTAGGTCATGATCTCGCAGTTCGTGGGTTCGAGCCCCGCGTCGGGCCCTGTGCTGACTGCCAGCTCAGAGCCTGGAGCCTGTTTCAGTCTGTGACTCCCTCTCTCTCTGACCCTCCCCTGCTCATGCTGTCTCTCTCTCTCTCTCTCCTAGAAATAAATAAAACATTAAAAAAAAAAAAAAGAATAAATACAGAAGCATTGCTTATTTCCTGTGCTTTCAGTGATGCTACTACCCCCAACTAAAAGTGATAATGGTCACTGATCCTTAATGATGCTACTTTCGTGATAACAATGTTCCAGACATTCTTCCAACGTTGAACTATTGGTCGGATCAATGGCTGAGCATATTTCCTTTGTTGAATATTTATTTAAATATAATGACTTCTCAGAGAAGGAACCTAAGTTCAAGTACTCTTGGGTTGTCAGGAAGAGGCTATAGTGGTAACACATGGTATGAGCTTGTGAACCCAAACTGAATTATACATTTTTCAATAAAAGAAATAACCTCGTTATGTAACATATAAAATAAATTACAAAGCCCCCTGAGTAGATGGTCAGATGCCAAGACTTTTCCAAACTCCCCACCTTTTTCCAGCTTGCATGGGAATTTTCACAATTAAATAAATTCTCCATCTGGTACCCTTAAGCCCACAGTGTTTTGTTTGTGGCACTTCAGGTTAAACTTTTGAAGGGGAAAGCCTTTTTTTCCCTTAATTTTCTGCTCCAAGTGCATTGTGAGTTCTTAGCAGTTCTTAGCAGTGTTCTTAGAAGTACACACCCATGTGAAACATTTAACACGTTATCAAGGGCTACTCAGCGTGTGCTGAATTCGTGAAGTCACTGTAATAATTTCATGGCTCCCAGGGGTCTACATGTCTCAGACTGGGAATCTTTCTACACACAGAAAAAAAAAAATCCTTAAGATCTTACCTGGCAATGAAGGAAGGTCAGCTTTTGACCTGAGGCCTGCCTACCACCTCCTACGCCTTGCCATTTCCCGATTCAGAGCCTAGGTTGAGAAAGCACTTTGACTGAGGAGTGAACTCTCTCCTCCTCCTAATCTCATTCATATTCATTTCCTCCAGGAAGTACCACTTCAAGAATAGACAGCTACTCGTCCTTCTGTGTTCCCACACCATTGAATGTATAATTCTGCTATTTCATTGTGCAATATTGTAAGGCTCCGTTGCTACGTGTGTCTCCCGCAATAGTCTGTGAACTCCTTGAGGTCAGGTGCTGTTTTATTCATCTTTGTATTATCAGTGCTGGCCAGAGAAGACAAACAGGTTGCAATTCATGTGCCAATTATCACAGTTTGAGAGGATCTCCGGAGCACTAGGGTGAGAAGGGACTTTTGGTGCCAAATCCTGGTAAGGCAGAGAAGAGTACTGTGATTGATTAGCTATGTCTATGCTGAGAGAAGAAGGGGAGAGCTAAGTAAGGTACGAGTGTCACATGTGCACATTCCCATAGAGGTGGAAGCTTGATAATGCCTGTTGTGTGCACGGAATATACTTTCTGGTCCAAACTGAATGGACATCTAGTCACAGAGGCAAGCACACATTCTAAGTGCTGGTTGCTGTTTTATCCCCCTTTAACCTCAACCCTTTCCATGAACTCTCCATCTACTCAATCCTGCTTTCTCTCCACACTATAGGTGATTTCTTTTCTTACTGCATCCTCAGTAATGGTAAGGCAGTAATGTAGGGCAACACTTCTGAACCACAACAGCAGGCAATATAGAATAATTTCTCCTCTTAAGCAAGTTACAGAAAGTCTCCTTCATCCACTATCTTACAGCAATACTTAAAAAAATATTTTTTGATGTTTACTTATTTTTGAGAGAGAGGAGAGAGACAGAGCATGAGTGAGGGAGGGGCAGAGAGAGAGAACCAGGCTCCAGCCTCTGAGCTGAGCTGTCAGCACAGAGCCTGATGCTGGGCTCGAACTCATGAATCATGAGATCATGACCTGAGCTGAAGTTGGATGCTTAACCAACTGAGCCACCCAGGTGCCCCTCTTACAGCGACACTTTAACAACACCCACTGTTATCACTGTCTTACCAAATAAAATGTACAGGTTCATCTCAGGTAACTTAACATCAGGTATCTGGAAAGATGAGACTTCACCTGGTCAAAAGATTCCTGGCATTTTGGAATCTAGGATACTTTATCTGGTTATTTTTAACTGGGAGGTCATTCAAAGAGAGATAAGACTAGGGTTCCAAGCAAGTATGTAATGATGGGGAAGTAACTTGCCAATTCCAAGAATGCATGGGCTTCCTTTTCCATTTTTTTAAAACTCCTACCAATGCTATTTTCACAACTTCACTTGGCATTCCAAGACTATCACTCTTGATGACCCATCCTGGTGTTATTTGGCTTTTATTACCTTTTTGAAATGCTTTAGATAAACTGTGACTATCCTAGATAGAATTCCAATTCTGCACTCAATAAGGCATAGCATCTACATACGCAACTGCAAACATTCCCACACAATCAACTGATTGTTATCAAGAGCTGAAAAAAAGCTAGACCAAAACTTATTGTAAAAGAAAGGGCATGAACTGATACAAGCCCTGTGGAGTAATAAAAACACCCTCTGGACTGGTCTCAGGAACCAACTCTATCTGGCAACAAACTTTATGTAGATCTAGGATGGAAATAATGTTGGCAGAACCCAATAACCCTAGTGGGCCATCCATCCATCCAGGGCATCAGATAGGAGTCAGGCTCAGTAACATTTCATCTTCCACAGACCACACACAGCCTGGTATAAGAGAGACAGATATCCTAGGGGATTCAGTGAGGTCATATTCTCAGCCACTGTGTCACACATTCCTCTTGCAAGATGCATAGGACATTACCACTTACATGAAATGGAAGTGTTCTGTATCTAGTTAATGGATAACTAGTTTTATCTTTCTTGGGTTTTCCCAATTGAAACCAACAAATAACTAGTTTAGTTTTATCTATAGGTGCTATAGTTCTAACACTTCTTGGGCACATATTGACTTGACAAACAAATTTAAGATTTTCTTAATCCATTCCTCAATGGCACGGAGCACTAACTGATTATATGGTAAGAATGGCCTATGATTTGGAGCCAAGATAGAACTTGACAGAAAATTTGGCTGTGCCAATTAGTAGCTGTAAGACTCAGAGCAAGTCTTTAAACCCCTTTGTTTCTTTAACTTTTTCATCTGAAAAATGGGGATAATACTGTCTTTCTCTTAGGGTTGTGTGGAATTAAACAAAGGTATCACAGGTAACCTGCTATATAGTAGACATTTTTAAAAGTACAGGAATTTTGTTATTGTTACAGATATATTATTATGTCCTTTGGTGTGAGTTTGTTATGGTATATATGTGCTTTTGGTTCTCTTTTCTCATCTTACGTAATAATCCTACCGCTCATTTAAATCTGTCTTCTGTTACAAATCCCCTTTTTGTTATTTTTTGAGTTTGGATGTCTTCTCGTGCTGGAAGTCTTGAGAGTTCTTCGGTTCTCCTCAGACTGCTATTACATTACTCCTGCTCATTGTAAGCCCTTCCCTCTACTTTTTCTTTTTACCCCAGAGTAGGAGATATATTTACACAGATAAAAACCCAGCTGTGTGACCTTGGGATATCGCTCAAGTGCTCTGTGTTTTAGAGTCTTCATCTATAAAATGAGGAGAATAGTAGAACCTATCTCATAGGGTCATTGTGAGGATTAAGTGAGTTCACACAGTACCTGACATAAAATAAGCACAGTGGAAGTATTTGCTAAATAAAAATAAAAGCAAATGAGATATAAAGTGGAGCTTTGATAAGAGATGTAACAGCAAGTTTGCATGGGGATAAACTCTCTTTGCCTGGCTTCTCTCATCCTGTCTTTTAAGGACTCGTCCCAGGAGTGGGAAGATGGTGGCAGTCCAAATCTGAGTTTGGATTTGAGGGGAAAGTTGTCAAGAAAGTTTGGTTTGAGTCCGGAATATAAGCCAAGGGGTAAAAAGCTCCATACGACTTTAAAATGGATCTGTTTCATTCATGAGGTCTAGGGATTCCCCTTAGGGATTTGGACTAGTTCTGTGCTAAAATAGTGTTTCTGAAGTACGTTCTGTTTTTCAGGAGCTCTCTCAATCCTTTGTTAAAAGTGCCTTTAATATCTATCTTGTGCCCAGCAAAAGATCAACTGCAGAGGCTGTGATTTTTTGTTTGTTTTTAATTTTCTTTAGAGCATTCTTCTAATGCCTGCTGACAATGGATTGAAATTCTCCAGGCCTTGCAAACTTCAGGTCAATGTTTATATAAGAAAAATCTATAGGAGTCAGAGTAATTTCCTTATAAGCAAAGAGCAAATAAGAATGTGTAAGATTTCTGCCTCAGGAGTGACTAACTCTTCATGGAAGTCCTTTCAATTACATACCCAGAGTGTGGTCTGTGTACCGTTGCTACAGATCCATGGAAAGATAAGTACAGCAATTGAAAATAAGCATGTAGAAACTTCTGCAGCAATTTGCTCACTGAATGTAATACAAGATTTAGAGTTTAAATGTTGTTTGTTCTTGGTTTCCTTTTTTTGGTAGACAACTTTTTATTTATTTATTTATTTATTTATTTATTTTTAATGTTTTATTTATTTCTAGGAGAGAGAGAGACAGCATGAGCAGGGGAGGGTCAGAGAGAGAGGGAGTGACAGACTCTGAAACAGGCTCCAGGCTCTGAGCTGGCAGTCAGCACAGAGCCCGACGCGGGGCTCGAACCCACGAACCGCGAGATCATGACCCAAGCGAAAGTCGGACGCTTAACCGACTAAGCCACCCAGGCGCCCCGGTAGACAACTTTTTAATGGTATTTTATAAAAATTCAGTTTCATATAGATTGGAAATATGAAAAAATGCTCCTTCACCCCGATAGTTTTAAGTGTTACGAAATTTCTACCAGCTGTTGGTCCAGAGGTGAGGAGCCATGATTGATTAATGGCTCAAATCTCTGATTCCATAATTCCATGATCCCAGGCAGGAAGGAGTATCTGTGGTTTATGTGTTTTATGTAGAAATACCAGGTTCATAAAAGAAAAAAAATCTTTATAGAAGCCTCAGCTACAAGATAGCCTTGGTAAGGTCAGTAGATTGCCACCAACAGTGTAATTTGTGGTCATTCAAATTTCTTGCAACAGGCATCTAAGTGTCAGATCTGAATTTTAAATGTGATTCTGTTACTCACTACCTACTTGATCCAGAAGATACAGATCTAAGCTGTAAAGTAATTTTTATTTCCTAGGGTTGCTTTGAAGCTCAAGTAGTTAACACTTGACAAGTGGATCAAGAAGATATGGTTTATCTATACAATGGAATACTGCATGGCAATGAGAAAGAATGAAATCTGGCCATGTGTAGCAACATGGATGGAGCTTGAGGGAGTTAAGCTGAGCGAAATAAGTCAGGCAGAGGACAGATACCATGTGTTTGCACGTATAGGAGGATTAGGAGGAACTTAACAGAGGACCATGGGGGAGAAGAAGGGGAAAATAGTTGGGGAGAGGGAGGGAGGCAAACCATGAGAGACTCTTGAATACTGAGAACAAACTGAGGACTGATGGGGGTGGGGGAGAGGGGAAGGGAGGTGATGGGCATGGAGGAGGGCACTTGTGGGGCACCAACTTGACAATAAACTATTTAAAAAAAAAAAACCACTTGTATAGTATTCACTATTTGCCAGGCACATAGTAATATGAAACAACACACATACATTCATTTACTCCTCATAACAACCCTCTGAGGTAGTTACTATTTTCATTCCTATTTTGTAGATGAGAAAACTGAGGCATAGAGAGATTAAATGATTTGCCCAAAGTCATACAACAAGGAAGCAATGAAGCTGTGATTCAACTCCATGAGGGCTAGCTGGAGTCTATAATTTAACCCCATATATCACAGTTCTTTTCACGAGTAGTTTGAGTAAATGTTTGCTCCTTGCTCCTTTCATCTCTTTGCCCATTTTAAGTGGGCTTAGGTGGTAGCCTGGTTCTGTCCAGAACCTCATATGCTACACTTATCTAATTATAGGGAGATCTGCCTTTACTCTCCCACCTATTGACACATTTTACAAGTTCTACTCAGGTAAAACATCCAGAGCCAGATATGGTTAATAGAGCGAAGCCAGGAGACTACTTGATAAGTTCCAATTGCCCACCTGGGTCACTCTTGGCTAACTTCTCATTTCATTTATTCAATCACCCATTTGTTCAACACCTATGTTTTGAACATTGATAGTGTGTCCAGTGTTGTGCTGGAGCACAGAGAAAACAAAGATGTAATGACACACACCGCACTGTTAAGGAGGTGAAGTTTACTCGGTAAGATGGGCTCATAAATACGGATGTGAACGTGTGAAGGTGTGGGGGAAAAAAGATCTCATGGTGACAGAGGTGGGGAATTGAACACATGGTCTTTCCTCCATTCATCTCGGACTTCTTGCCTAGTGTCCCGGCCACAGAGGCTTCTCAGCTCATCAGCAAGCAGCCACGGATAAACATCCGCCATCTCATCATTCTGAAGCTACAACCGCAGTCCATCTCAATGAAGAAAAAGAGCACAGGTTTTCCAAGTAGTGGGTGTGAGGGTTGCTGGTTCTTTGGGTCCTGAAAGTGTTACTATTAAATATCTGCTAAAAAATATTCAGAGGACTTTAACTTCTGTGTGAGATTCTCTTGGACTAGATGAACTCTGAATGTCTCTTCCCCCCCCCTTCAGAGTTCAGCCCAAATGTCATTTCCAATTTACATCCCCAAATCCTCATCTGTCCCATTCAAAGAGTTGGAGAGTCCCTTCTCAGTGTTCCAACTGTATTCTGTGCACACCTCTAGTAAAGCATTCATTGTTCTGCAATTTCAATTGAAAATGTAGAAAATGTATAAATTTTTTTGCTTGTGAGTGGGTTGTATTTTGTTTTTTTGTATCCTGGTGCCCAGTTTGATGAAAACTTTTAGAAGGTTGAGGATCTTTTAGGTTGCTCTACTGAATCTCAGTCTGCCTTGTTAATTACTTCAACAGTGTCCAAATTTAAGATGAAAGAGAAGTTGTAACTGGTCCTTCATTCCAAATACAAGCCGGTCATGAGGAATTCATATCTCTCAGTTGCAACTTTATCCTCTACCTTCCCCTTCTATGGACTATTCCTCTGGTAACAAGATCTTTTTGGACAAACAAAAGCTTTTCTTTAGGATCTGACTTCTTAGCATTAACCTCTTGAGTAATCGCAGTTGTTGCAGTTTCATCAAGTGTTTTGGCTCTTCTAGAGCTAAATGACCATTGCTAGGGTGTCTGCTTCCACTCAACTCTCTATAACAGACATCCTTTTTTTCCTTATAAATCACTTTCTTCCTTATAAATCAACCCAGATATTGTAGCTAGTGGAGACCCCATGACTTCAGAAAAGGCAGAAGTCCCACCTTCAAATCCAAAGGATTAATTATGATTGGTTTAGGGTTTGACATATTACCTAGTTCTAGCCAATGAGGTAAAAAGGAAAATTCAGCTGGAGGATGGCTCCTTTTCCAGAGTGAAAACCAAAAAACCAAAAAACCCACAATAGAAACAACAACAACAGAAATGCCACACTAGGGAGAAAGACTTTTTCTCTTATGGCTTCCTTTTTCTTTGGATATCATTACAAGAAAATAATTCTGGAAACAAAGGGAGCCATCTTGTAATCACAAGGCAATAACTTTGAGGCTAAAAGGCCACCGTACTAAGGGTGACAGATCGGAAACCTGGAAAGAAATGAGGTCTGTTGTTGAGAAACCGTAATAACAACAGAAACACTTATCCTTCGACTTCTTTTTATGTGAGAAAATAAGTTGCTAATTTTTAAAGTCACTGGTGCTGTTTTCTGTTATTTGAAGCCAAAAGCTTTTTGGTTAATATAAGTCTTGAAGTTTCTCCCGCTTTTCTTATGAATTGAGACTTATTGCTTTTCTCTTTCCCCACAGTTCTAAACCCTAACATTCTCCAAAGTTCAGTTCAGTTAGAGTAGAAATGATTTTCCCAGAGCCGGAGGTAACCTTACATGTTTAATAGATGAAGAAACCAAACGAGTGATGAGTTTAAAGATTTGGCCAGGATGTACACAATGAATACTGGTCCTGGCATCCAGCTCTTCGAATTCCTAATCCTGGAAAACTGTGACTCCTGAGAGTCCCGACATACTAGAAAGATTAACTGTGACTAAAACTCAGTTAAGGATGGTGGATGGTGTTGTTTTTGACTTTATAGCCCCAGTCTCTAGCCCAGTGAGTGTACACTATTGCTTATAAAAGTTTATGAAATAAATACTGTTATAAGCTCCATGAAATAAGACTTCTTCATAACTGGCTATTCAGGTCTCAGCGTGGTTCATGGCACACAACAGATTCTCAATAAATATTTTTTTGGGTGGGTGAATGACTGGGAATTGCCAATGGATGTGTGGTGGTATTTTTGAGTTCTGAGGAATTAATTAGCCAAGGGCACTGAAACTCAAAGCACTGGACAACTACTATCAAGATAGGGGAAGGACACACAAAAAGCTAAACTCTTGCACTCAGGAATCGGGCAGTGGGCTTTAGATTTAGGTTCCATCAGTGGGATGGTCATGGGTAAGTCATTTAATTCATCTGAGCATCAATTTCCTTATATACAATAGGAACAGTACTTCCTTCATTGGGATTTTGTGAGGAAAACATGGGATGATGAGAACATAGAGCATCTAGCACAGTGCCTGGTATGTAGAAAAAATTAATATATATTCATCATTATTATTATCTACATTTTTGGAGAAAATAAGATTTCTTAAGGAGGTATGAGAAGGGAATGTGATCTAGAACAGACAAAGCAGTGGCATTTAGGTTGACTTGATGCAAATGTGTTTTAATGGGGGGGTGCATTTTTGGTTTAGGTAACTCATTTTATAGTTGGAAGAGGGAAAAAGCTAAGCAGATGGCATGGTGACACAAAGGACAGCCTACTGCTGCTAGAGCTTGTAAAAATGGAACCCCATGGCTGCCAGCTTGGCTGAACTTCAAACAAGTCCCACAAAGAGCGTAACTCGCTCAAGAGGGGGCAGGAACTTGGTGTGAAGCTCTCTAATGTGCAAAGAACATTATCATTACGTTCATGGCAGCTTGACTCGGTGCTGGGGCCCAGCCCAGATGGGAAGCTGGTGTCAGAAAACTAGGGTCAGACAGTGCATCTCACGGAGGGACTCCAGAGATTGAGGCCTTTGAAAAATCCTTACTCCAGAATAACGACAAATTACCAACAGATGGCGTGAGTCACGGAAGCGGGGTCCGAGTGAAGCATCTGCAAACTCAATGGCAGAGGCCCTGCCCTGCTGGGCCATGCGGGCAGAAGCAAGTCCCGGCCCAGATGGCCGCGAAGGTCATCAGCTGGGGCACCAGCCGCACGCGCTTTACTCCTGAGAGCTGGCACAACCCTTAAAGCCCACAGAGGCTTCCCAGGATCGAATAAACCAAAATATCCTCACCCGGGAAAACGTCACACTTCCTTTTGGGCTACTGGTTGCAAGAAAATGAAAATGTGTTGGGGGCAGGGAGTAATATGCAGAGCCTGGGGGAGGTATTTAGCGGAACAAGGCCACCATTCTCCATTCCAGGGGCTGTTCTGGTACATTTCCTTTCTCACATACAGGTTTAGCTTCAAATCAGAAAAATACTGTTGATGATATACCTTTCTCACATGTTTCCCTGCCATTATTTTATAAAATAGAGTCACATGCAAAACCGAGTGCAAAAGCATCCAAATAAATTGCAGATTGTTTTCCTTCTTCCAAAAAAGTAGAAACAGGTACATGTAACACATGCAATAATGAAAGAAAATACTAAACTCTATTAAAAAGAGAAGCCTCCCATGGACTAAAGTCCTCACAGCATTTCATTCAAGGAAAAGCTTGGCCTCTGGGGTTCGGTGACACCTCAAACATATCCTACCCACTCACCTTGGATGTAACCATCCCCAATCCCACTTCTGCCACAAGAATTTGAGTCCCCCTGAGTCAGCATTATAGACTATTCTTTTTTATTTAATTATTATTTTTTAAAAATTATATCCAAGTTAGTTAACATATAATGTAATAATGATTTCAGGAATAGAATTTAGTGATTCATCACTTACATATAATACCCACTGCTCATCCCAACAAATGTCCTCCTTAATGTCCCTTGCCCATTTAGCCCACCCCCCACCCAACTCCCCTCCAGCAACCCTCAGTTTGTTTTCTGTATTTAAAAGTCTCATGGTTTGTCTCCCTCCCTGTTTTTATATTATTTTTACTTCCCTTCCTTTATGTATATAGACCACTCATTTTTAACCCTTTGACAACATCTACCTAACATTTAGCAGGCCCTCAATTAATGACTGATGAATGAATAAATGCATGCATACAGGGCTACGAGTAATAATTAGTTGCTTTTCTTCTTTCCAGGAAGGGAAGCGCATTTGAGCTCAGCATGGAATAATCACTTTGCCACATTCTCAGCCAATCTGGTCGAATTTCATTTCATCCTCATCTCCCAGTTGGTTTTTCCTCATGTTACACATCATAGAACATTTACCACCAATTGTGAAAGGCCACTTTCTAAATGAAAGCCTAAGTATTTCTGTTCCACCCTGTTATCAATGTGGTTAGATTAGGTTCTTAAATCTAATTTGTATCCCATCTTTCCTGATAAAAGGATATTAATCAGGACCTGTCTGTGGAATCCTCATTCACCCCATTCCCCAAAGAACATTTGGAAAATCTAAGTTAAGGTAAAGGAGGACCCAGCAAAGTGACACACGCTGGATAGATTTTTTTTCCCCTTCCTACTTTATTTCCCCCAAAATCCTTATTTTTCCATGTAAAGACAAAACCTAGTCAGTGCTCTATCAAAATTTTCTTCTCTTTTGAGACAAAACTCCTGAAAGGCATGTGATGTTCCCAACCAGGAGGGGCAATTGCGAGGATTTTGTCTTTTCTTTGGGAAACTGCCACAGGGATAACTCATCTTCTTACTATTAATCACTTTAATCGACTTTTGAAAGAGGACAATTGACAAAAAGCAACAGGAATTGACATCATGCAGTTTTCCAGAGCATAATTACTTTTTCTTCTTTTATGAGTGAGCACACTGTGTGAAGAGGTCAGGAAAAGAAATCTTTCACCTTTAAAAGGCAGATTGCCTACGGTTTTATAGGAGAAAAAAATGTCAAAGTCCAGGTCTTCCACTCCTCATAGTGATGTGGTACACACTCACTCCCCACTCGCTGGCCCCACTCCCACAAGGCTGAGCAGAGGTGTGTTGGGGGTGGGGGACGGGATTTGAAAGTTTATAGATCATCCTCACTGGTGCTCAAGTACCATGGACAGATGCCAGACAGGCAGTGGAGTTAGCCTCCCAGAAGTACCTCACTCAAAATGCAGATACTCTTTGAACATTAGAATTTAAATAAAAATCTGAAGAAAAAAATAAATAAGCAGATTTTTAAGTAAAAAAGCCTTTTTTAATGATTTACTAACTTGGTAAATGGACACATTAGAGGAAAAACAGCAGCTATTCACATCTTGATGGTTCCTCAACTACATAAAAAAGATCCATTTTTTCCCTTCATCTCTATGATCTAATCAAACCACCACTCATTCCTGAATTTCCTAAAGTATAATCGGAGCAAAACGAATTAGCCAACGTCATGTAATCTGAGGACATAGCTTTAAAATTTAAGAAACTGTAGATTTTAAAATTCAGTTTTCAAATGTAAGATTTAAGAAATGCTGCAGTGCCAGGCAGAGCCACTCCTAATATCCATGCCCTGAGGGGACAGTCATCAAAATCACTTCATGCTTCAACCACTTGTTAGGCTTTGGGGACAAATGGGTTGGATAGTGCCTGGAGCAGGGCCGGATGTGAGACTCCACACCTCCCTCTGCTCATGGCCTCCAATCTCATTGGCTCCTCCATATACTTAAGTTACTATTACTGTATTGGCTCAGGGGGATCAGCATAGGCTGGGAGCTCCCAGAGCACAAGAAAGAGGTGGCATGGCCAGTATATTACTTTGAAAAAAACACCATTTCACATTTCTGTGTTCATTTGCTCTGTCCGGAATACATAAAAACATACTGATGTGCTGTCTTTTTGAATAGAAACCAATGGAGCCAAAAGGGAGCTTTGGAGAAAAATGGTGGAAGAGCAGATGGGAAGAAGAAGAAAGGACCCAATAAAATGGCAATCTTGAGAAAAAATAAATCTAGGTAGCTTGTTTTCTGCCATAAAGGGAAAGCAAAGCAAGGAATTCAATTATAAGCAGGTTGTAGTGATAAAATAAGGAACCAACTTAAGACTTTGTCTGTTTAGAGGAGATGCCTAGGAAAAGCACTTTTTACCTCAAAGGGAAGCTATATTATCTAGGATTTAAGGCTATGTGTGTACCTTGCCATGAAGGGCAGGTGGCCTGTACACATGCATTTAGCAATGCAATGATGCCTGTACAAAGTGGTTTCGTGGAGGACAAGGTCTATTCTACTAAAGAGCTCCTCGCCATGAACTGCTAAGCATAAGCCAAATGGTGTCCACACCCAACCTTTTCTGTTACAAACTGATATTCTTTGCTCCTCACCCACCTTACCTTTAAAATTCTCATAAAGGCTCCCCAAATGATACAAGCTGATAAAACACTAAAAATTGACAACAGCTGTCCACTAATTGCGAGAGTTTATATGAAAGTTTCATTAAGTGCAGAGAAACACAACAGATTGAGAAACATCACCAATGTTCTTTGCACTGTGACTCCCCAATCAATCCTTCACACAGTTGTCAGCATAATCTTTCAAAACCTCAAATTTGATCTACATAAAATCTCTCAAAGGCATCAAAGGCTCCTGAATGCCTTCATGATTAAACTGAGACTCCGTTAACTTGGCATCTAAGGCCTTCGTGGCCTAGTGTCTGACTATATCTCTTTCATCTCCCACCAGTCATTCACATACAGCCTGTGCTATAGGCGTATCAAAGAACTCAGTTGATTTAGTATTCCAGACTTTTCCTCTGTCATTTGTGCCTGAGCTGTCAAATATAGTAGCCACTAGACACAGGCGACTATTGATTGCTAGAGTATGATTGGTTCAAATTAATCCATGCTATTAGTATAAATAAACACCAGATTTCAAAGACTTAGTACAAATATCTTACTAACAATTTAAAAATATTGGTTAACTTTTATTATTTTTAAAAAATTATTAATGAATTTTTTTTAAAGTTTATTTATTTATTTTGAGAGAGAAGGGGGAGGGTAAGGGCAGAGAGAGAGGAAGAAAGAGAATCCTAACCAGGCTCTGCTCAGCTCAGAGCCCAATGTGGGGCTTGAACTCATGAACTGTGAGCTCATGATCTGAGCTGAAATCAAGAGTCAAATGCTTAATCGACTGAGGCACCCAGATTCCCCACAAATATCAGTTAACTTTTAAACGATAATAGTTAGGATTTGTTGAATTAAATAAAATATACTATTACAGTAGATTTCACCTACTTCTTCAAACTTTTGTTTAATCTTCTTCACAGTTGTGGTTTACATGATATTTCCATCAGGCAGCACTGGTCTACAGTTCTGCCCATGCTCTCTCAGCGAGAGGTCCCTTCTCACCTAATCTACCAGGATAGCTACTCTTCATCCTATTAAGACTCAGCTTCAGCATCACGTCTCCTGGGGAAGCTTGCCTAGTTGAGTTCATGCTCCTCATATCTCCATTATAAAAACATTAACACAACATCTATATTGTAGTCACCTTTTTAGGTGTTAGTTTCCTCCCTTAGATTGACTCCTTGAAGGCAAAATGCTTTCTCATTATTTCTGCATGAAGCACTGTCATCCTATGAATGCTTGATTAATTATAAAGGCCATTTCAAATTTGAATATCAGTGGAATTCACTCATTTGTTCCCTAACATATATTTAATGACTACTTGCTATGCACTGTGAGAAATATAATCCCTTATATTAGTTTTTTAAAATTTTTTTTATGTTTTTATTTTATTTTGAGAGACAGAGACAGAGAGCAAGCAGGGGAGGGGCAGAGAGAGAGGGAGACCCATAATCCGAAGCAGGTTCCTGGCTCTGAGCTGTCAGCACAGAGCCCAACACAAGGTTCAAACCCCAAGCCAAGAGATCATGGTCTGAGCTGAAGCTGGGCATTTAACCAACTGAACCACCCAGGGGCCCCAATAATCTCTTATATTTGTATAATTTATTGAAGTTAACAAAGGACTAGCATATCCAGTTCCTGTTTCAAAAATCTCTGTCATGGGGGCAGGCCACTTATTTATATATAGTTCTGAGTGGCTGAAATAAAGGGTGTTAAGACACAAAGCCAGAGATGTGTTGAAGAGTCAAACCTCTACAGCTGGCTAAATTCTTCCAATTTTAGCTAGTCCCTACAAACTTTATGAGCTTGCCACATCTAAGAGCAACGTGGACTACTATTTCCTCAGTATTTTTAAAATAGATTCCATGGGGCACCTGGGTGGCTCAGTCCGTTGGGCGTCTGACTTCGGTTCAGGTCATGATCTCACGGTTCGTGGGTATGAGCCCCGGATCAGGCTCTGTGCTGACAGCTAGTTAAGAGCTTGGAGCCTGTTTCAGATTCTGTATCTCCCTCTCTCTCTCTGACCCTCCCCTGTTCATGCTGTCTCTCTCAGAAATAAATAAAACATTAAAAAAAATTTTTTAATGGATTCCATATTGACTCACTTTACTTTTCATCCAAAGCAGTAAGATCAATGGCTTGATATATACATATTATTAGTAAAATACAACAACATGATAGTATACTATTCTTATTAATGTGCAATATACTCCTAATATATAATAATTAAGATGCAATATGTTATATGTTATACTTTTACTTTAATATATATTAAATTAACTAAACAAAGAGACCATTAGATTGAGTCGGTTCTAAGCCTTTTTTTAAAAAAATATTTTTATTTATTTCTAGGAGAGAGAGAGAGACAGCGTGAGCAGGGGAGGGTCAGAGAGGGAGGGAGACACAGACTCCGCAACAGGCTCCAGGCTCTGAGCTGGCAGTCAGCACAGAGCTCGATGAGGGGCTCGAACCCATGAACCACGAGATCATGACCTAAGCGAAAGTCATACGCTTAACCGACTAAGCCACCCAGGTGCCCCAAGTCAGTTCTAAGCCTTATCAGCTTACAGAAGCAAACCAAAACCCAAGTCTATAAGTGCTTCAAGATCAAGAAATTGAAACCTGAAGACAAGCAATCATAGACAATTAAAGGACTTTCCCAAATAAAGGAACTCCTTAAGCTATGGCCAATCAAATAATCTCCTTGCTTCGCTTCTGTGTCTTCTCTGCTAAAGTACTGCCCTTAGTTCCTGTTTGTAGAATGCTCCTAACCACTTCTGGTTTGGCGTTGCCCGGTTCAAGTTGATGTTTGCTCAAAGAAACTCTTAATATTTTAATATGATTCAGTTTATCTTTATATATACTTTATATATACATATATATATATATATACATATATATTCCTAATAAATATATATAAGTAGTAAGAACATTCACCAGTATGCCCATAAAATCATTTTGTCTACCACCAGGAATATCAATACCATCCATTGGGAAACTGCAATGGACATTAGAAATCCATCAAAGGATTTTAAACTTGGAAGTGACATAATGGGGCTGACGTTTTAGACTTCTAGAAGCCAATCTCCTAATCTGAGGGAAAGGAAGGAAGGTAATGCGATGGTAATTCCAGTCAATAGTAAGTCAAGAGAAGTTAATGTGAACTCGGAGCCACATTTTTAATTACCTTTAAGTAAAAGAGACACAAAAATCATTAAGTGTCATGTGGAGTCTGATGTAATGTCATCTCCTACCTCTGAATGAAGCAGATTACACATGAAATAGTGCCATATAAACCAGCCAAATACATCCTTAGCTGTCGTCAAAGATCATTTTTCTGAAAGTCCAAATACCAGAAGTATCGGAACAATACAATTATTATAAGAGAATCACAAAAAAGCCAATTAAATGACATTGGCCTGATCATTTTCTGTGGAGGATGCTTTGTGGAGACAGTGTTATCTGCTGAAATAAGAATGGTAAATTGGCAATGTCATGGTGGCGAAACCCATTTGAGACACATGATCCATGATATGCTAACAATCTCCCTGTAATGCAGGAAGTGTACTTTTAATGAAAATCTATGTGTTCTGGTGGATTTTAAAGCATTAAATCGCAATGTGAAAATGATTATTACATGATAAAATGTCTTCTCCCCTCCAATTGTGAGCAAGCTACATTTATCGGTTTCTGAGGCAGCTCCAGAGACAGTGGAAGAGAACGGACAATGGGGTTGTGTGAAGGCTTTTCTGGGACTCCTGACTTGGGCCATATTAGCTGTAGAGTACTGCTTTCACAGGAGGAGAAGCCAGGAGGTGAAGCAAGGGGAAATCAACTACACAATAAGCTCGTGTCAGCACCACAGTTATAACTTGAGTCTCTTCAGACTAATTCCTTTTTGCAGGCAAAGGTCTTCAACTATAAATACAGTTTTATGTGCTTCGTTCAAATTGTAGGAAACAGAGCTGCTCTCTTCATAGCGCCCTAAGACCAGGTCCAAAGGCACTCCGCAAGCCAAGCCTTCCTCTGCGAGAGGCACAGGACCCACCCAGGGCCATACTCTTCTTCGTCTGGCTGGGAAAATCACAGTTCCTTCTACTGGCTCCCAGTCTGGGTTTCTACCACGGTGTTGGTGAGACGCCACACAGCCAAACACGTCTTGGCCAGGCACACTGCAAAGCAATGTCTCATGTGGCCACAAAAGCGACTTCTGCCTTTTCCCAGGACTAGGAATTGAACTGCAAAATTGAGAGTGAGTTGGCATTTTACACTTGACATCTTGAAAATGGAAAGAACACAGTTTTCAAAAGCTAGCTAGCTCCACACCTACACGAAGAGGCAGAGGAAGGTTACCTTGGTTTTCCCTGTTCTCCTGGCCACACCCATCACTTTGGTGACAATCATTTCTTCACTGATTTTGAGCTTTCATCCATCCCCTGAGTCCAAAGCACCTGAGTCCCTCTCTGTGTAAGTAAAGGAGGTTCAGGTCCCCATGGGGCTGCTTAGTTTCTCTTTACTGCTCCTACCTGGTGGCCTATGGCTGTGTGATGCTTCTGCCTCTCCATATACTTTCTCAGTCTGGCATCTGCAACATTTGCTTTCCCTGCCCCTCCAAACCTACAGTGCACTAGACAAGGGGTCATATGCCTGCCACACACACACATGCCTGACCACACAAGTGGTCATCACTGTACCCAGCCCGACTTAGCCCAGTGCCTAGTATACAGCAGGCACTGAATAGCATTTATTGACAGGCTGACTAACTGGCTATAGGTAAGATTCTTATCTTCTGGGACAACCTCCCTACCACTGAGAAGTCTATGATCTTTGCTCAGGAGTTGTAACTCAACGACAGATGTTCAGATAGTTAATTATCTTTCTTTAGGTTAGGTTATTTATGGAAATAGGATAGTTGGTGGCTTGCCCTGACATCCCAAGTTCCTTGAGAGGAAATGTGAAATAGGTCCCCTCCTGTAATTCCATTCATTTTTTTTAATGGTCACCTAAGTTAAGTAGTTTCTACATAATTTTCATAAAATTATGCAAATTCTGAGGCCTGAGCATTTCAAATTCAATGAAAGTTAACGGCTTATATTTTCATTTCTGAAAACTCACACTGAGATAGAAGTCTTAGGTAAAATTATTCACAGCAGTTGGCAGTATTATTTGAGCAATTATTTAATGTAAAGGAAATGATCTCTTGAATTAAAAAATTACAGAGAATGAGCTCGAGAACTGTCATTTTAAGGTAAGATTGCATGTGACTTTTTTCACTGTCCCTGAGCACTTTTGTGAGCCAAACAAGTGGTTAAATATCAAAACAGAAGTCAGAAAATTATGACTGAGCTCCTCTGTTACCACCATCCCAAATGATCTCTTTGCAAACAAGGAGCTTTCTCTTAAGCAGATTCTGAGCAATTTAACCACAGATGTTCTCTTAAAAGAATCTGTATGTCTCATTGACTATAAAACAGTTACACACACACATACACCAAAAGAGATTAGGCGAGCCACAGTACCCTAGAATACATACAAATTGCAACTCAGATTGGGACAGAAGCAAGAAAAAAGCGAGACAAATTTTTCTGCACACATTTCAGAGTTTGGAGAGAGGGAGTCAAGAGACCGGACTCTAAGTATTTTCTAGACAGCTGATTTTCACTGTAGGCATGTGTCGCATTTGCTTCCTTGACCAACAAGTTCTTAGTCCTTTTGGGTGAATCAGGCTAATAGCATCAGTGTGAAGATTTAGAGGAAAGTTATGTATAGTTTTAGAAATTTACTATCACTGACATGATGGGTTTAATCTCCTACTTCTTCAAAGAAGCAAAATAAATGAGAACCATTGCCATATATGTTTAGGAAATTCTGGCTGATTGAGGAAGCCATGGTGGTACTTAGTTATTGGCAGGCAAGAGTGACTTTTATTCAGTCATTTATTCATTCCATAAGCACTTACTGAGCTCCTCTTATGTGCAAATTATCGGAGGCAGAAGCATAAACCAGCTGTATGTGCTCCGTGAGGAAAATGTAAAACATTAACCTGATTAATTACAATACAAAACAGAGAGCATTCTGTGCTATAGGATATGCATGCAACATTGTTAGGAGGTTCAAGGGGCGAAGGGAGAATTTCTTCCTGGGCAGACTGAGGAAGGCTTTTTGGAAGATGTCACATGTCAGCATGAAGGAGAAAATGGATTTCAACAGTGGAGACAGAAAGGAAGGATGCAACAGTTGAGTGAGAGCGCATAAACAAAGGCACATGAGAAGACAGGGCAGTGAGGAAATCATGGAGTTTGTTAAGAACTTGCTATAGATAAAGGGCAATGCTTGGAATTAAGTCTGAAAAAATAGATTGGTCCCCAAATAAGAAGACTTTAAATGCCAAACTAGAGAGTTCGAACTTTATTAAGTGGGCAATGGGAAGTCATTAAAGAGTCTTGAGGCAGAGAATGGTTTAAGAGATGTAGTTTCAGAAGATTAATCTGATAAGAGCACACAGGAAATATAGGGGAGAAATGGAAGGCAAGGAGTTCGACCAAGAGAACAGTACTGTCCTCCAAGTGACAAGGGTTGAAGACAGCTTTGAGGACAGGAGGGATGAAAACGAAAGGCAATTCAGAAAACACTGAAGGCAAACATTGGAATGGCGGGAAGAAAGGCAAATGGAACTAGTATTTACTGAGAACATACTACATGTTACTCAGAACACTAAATATATAGGATAAACAAATGTCCGTTTCTTGCCACAGTAAGTTTATGCCTTCTTTTCTTTTTTTTCTTTTTTCTCTTTTTTTCTCTTCTTTTCTTTTCTTTTTTCTTTTCTTTGATCATGAGATAATTATTAACAATGGCTCCTTTCATTCTCCGTGTGTTCTGGCTCAGACAATATATGGCACGTGGCCTATAGGTGGAAGAGCCTGGATTTGAATCCAGATCTACAGAGTTCCAAAACGGATGCAATTTCTATATATCTGCTGTCCTGCACCCAAATTATGGCAGGTTGTGGAGGGCAGAGAGCGGAGAGGCTCATTAAAAAAATATGAATGTCAGAGAGAGTCAGGTTAGGGTACATGATGACAGGTTCTCATTTGCATGTGTGGTCAGTAAGGCCTCCAACGTGCTGGAAAGATACAGAAGCAGTTGAAGATACCGGCTGGAACTTGGGAGTGATTTCACCCTAGTTACAGATTTGCAAGCCTTCCAAATCCACAGACGCGGGACCCTGGGACTGAATGATGTGGCCACACTTGAGACTGCAGGACAAAGGTCACAACTCACACACCTGCAGTGGCTGGGCAGGTCATACGCACGAGGGGGCAGGGGTGAGGCATTGCAGAGTGGCAGGAGGAGGCGTTTGCAAGGATTATCTTCATTCCTCTCAGAAATTGTTTGCAATTTTGGATAGACACAATATAATCATTTAAATTGTAGTCTATTTCTACCTGGGTGCCTGGGTGGCTAAGTTGGTTAAATGTCCAACTCTTAATTTTTGCTCAGGTCATGATCTCAGGATCGTGGGATTGAACCCAGTTTCAGGCTCTGTGCTGATCGTCGAGCCTGCGTGTGATTCTCTCTCTCCCCCTCTCTCTGCTTCTCTCTCCCTCAAAATAAATAAACTTAAAAAATTTAAAAATCACGACTTATTTATAAAAATAGTTATTTTGTTAATGATAAGACTAATTAACAGGAAATTATACATCATAGTCATTCAATTTTTGTCTCATTTTCTCCTAGGAGAGATCTCAAGTGAAAATATTTTAAAAGTACAATTATTCTTATCAGAATCACCAGCTATGTGCAAGTACGTTAACACAAATTGCAGTGCATTTTTACTGTCCTAAACAATGGCCGAATAACTTGGACACCATTGCCATGAGCATGTAGGTGAGGGGGCAGGGTAGAGGAAGCTGAGGGAGGGGAGGGGTGAACATTTCAAAAACTGATATGCTCAAGTTTCAAATTTACATGCCAGCTTATTTATGTTAGAAAAAAATTTATTTACAGGAAAAAGTTACTAGTCTTGCCATTGCTTCCCACTTTCCATTCAAAGGTAGTAAGTGCCTATAGCCTTCATGGGCCTACACCAGTGGTTCTCAAACTTTTACCAGTGTCAGATTTACTTGGACTTGTTTACTAGAGGACTCATTCTAACATAGATTGTTGGGCCACCTCCCAGGGCATTCTGCTTCCGTAGGTCTGCGATAGGTTGTGAGTGTTCATCTATTTAAAGTAGTTCCCTAGCAATGGTGATGTTTCTGGTCCGGGGACCACACTTTGAGAACCTGTGTTCTACCCTCCAGTGGGCATGCCAGATGGGGGCTGGCTGGCTTCTGCCTTTTTCAGAATTACCGTGGAGCTTAAACATCCACTAAGGCCCTGTTTCTCATGGCACTCTGGAAAATGATTCAACGACATGGCTTGGAAAAGAGGTCCAACTTTTTGCCTCATTGTCTGTGTTCTGAATCCAACCTAGTTTAATATTTTGGAAAATGTTACCCTTTTCTGTACCGAGCAAAGTAAATATTTTGTCAGTTGTTAAGGATGAGCTGCAGAGTAAGACCTAAAGATGTATCCAAATTCAGCAGGAAAGCTTGGAGCTGCTTTGGAACTTTTTCCAGATTGTGATTTGTAATGTATTTCAGAAGCCAGCAGAAATACCAACCACTCGATCTATTAAGAAAAGGCTGAATGAACCTTTTCACAGCACATTTTTTTTCCACACCAACTCTCATTACGCTTGGCAAAGAAAAGAGAAAGAAGAGAAAAAATGCTTTTCTGTCCATAGGATTTCATCTGAGCATTGTTCTCACATAAAGAACTTAGTAGCGGACAGTTTTAGAATTGGAAGAAATTTTTAACAATTCCTTTTTGACAATTAAAACAACTAAGGCTCCAGGAAGGTAAGTCCTTTGCCTGAGAACCAGACAGCGGCAGGGCTGGAGCTGGAGTCAAGCACCAATGCTCTTGGCTCCGGGGCCAGCACTTTTCTTACCACGACATGCCACCTCCCATGCAGTAGAATCCAGAGAGACCCATTTGAAAAACAAACAAAAAACAAATTCTACCAAAAGTGTATTTCATGCTGTGCTTTCCTCCCTGAGCCACTTGGGTATGGTTGGCTTGCATCTGGTGACAGTGTTGGGGAGCAGACAGGAGAGGTCCTGGAGGGCACTCTTCTCATCTTTCTGACTTATCTTCCGTTATAGTGATTTGAGGTTTTAATGTGATGGGTGGGTGGAGCTGGTAGAGACACAAACTTCATTATGGTAAGAAAGATAAGCCCTACATTTTGACGAAGAAAGATGTGAGGAGGGTTTAGAAGAGCAAAGTGCCCTGGAGATCACTGGGTTCACAACGTCTCATGGTCTCATGTATGGATAAGGAAACTAAGGCTCTTGGGAGGGCAGGAACTTGCTAGGTGTTCGATCTATTCAATGGCAGAGCTCATGCCTGAGCATAGGTCTCTTGCCCTGTAGCATGTTGCCACTTGGACCTTATCATCCTGTCTATTGTACTATATCGTATGCTGGTTTAAGCCAGACAAATGCATGCGCCACTGTGAGTCTAGATCCAACAGTACTGGATCTATTCAGCCTTCAGAAAGAAATATGACAAAGGCGCCTGGATGGCTCAGTCATTTGGGCATCTGGCTCTGGTTCAGGTCATGATCTCACATTCATGGGTTCAAGCCCCACATCAGGCTCTATGCTGACACCTCAGAGCTGAAACCTGTTTCCGATCTTGTGTCTCCCTCTTTCTCTGCCTCTCCCCTGCTCATGCTCTGTTTCTCTTATTAAATAAATAAATAAATAAATAAATAAATAAATAAATATAAAAGTTGAATCTTTTAAAGAAAGAAATAGGGTAATAATAATAATAGCTAACATTTCTTGAGCACTGTTCTAAACTCTTTCCATGGACTATGCATTAAATTCATCATATCACTGAGGAAGATAGACTACTATAAGGCAGGGCATGGAAATTAAGGATTAAGTAATGAATGTGAAGCACTCACGAGGCCTGTGCCATTTTCCCAGAACATGTTATTGTCTACTAAGTGTGATAATACAAGTAAAGCATTTAGAATAGTTCTTGGCTCATATATAGAGCCAACTATATACTAGCTGTTATTATCATATTTTTCTCTGTTTCTTCAGGTGGAATAGACCAAAGAAACTGGATCTAGATAAAAGTTATGAGCCATGTTAGATCAAACACAGGTAATATCCTTGGGAACCAGCTGCACCCAGCAGAGAATACAGAGGCCACAGTGTAACTTGGATGAAAATGCCCTCAAAGGCCAAAAGCTAAAGCCAGAGACCACAAAAGAACTGAATTAAAGAGGTTTGTACTGGGCCTTGGTTTCAAGTAGCTTAGAGGGTTTACCAGACTTCTTGTCAGCCTTCATCACACCCAAGTTAGAGGGGAAAGTGAATATTGTATGAAGATGACTTTCATATGAAGGCAGTCTGCAAAGCAAAACTGATCACTCAAAGCCAGTGGGCAAGGACCCAATTTCCTTAATAAGAATGCATGGATCTACTGGTGAAGGAAAAGAATATCACCAGTAATTAAGATGAAACAACACTACTAATCAAGGCAGGTACCCAAGTACGCATGTAAACTGCCTTGTAAAGTGACCGCTTGGGAATGTTTGACTTAACAGGTACTTGCGCACTGTCAAGAAACTCAGGAAATCTAGAGTCCACCCTGCAGCTGCTCATCCTCTTTCCTACCTGGCAGCCAGAAAGGATTTGTTCTGTTTTGTTACCGAGGGATAAACTAGGATCAATGGGTGGAAGACTCATGAAGGTAGATTTTGGTTCAAGAGAACACTTTCAAAAAATTAGACAACCCAATGATGAATGTGCTGCAGCTGAGGTGGTGTGTGCTCTATAGGTGACCCAGGAGAAGACCCAGGAACACCCATTCGGTATGCAATTATTGGTTATCATCATTTCATTATTGTTGTAATCATTATCTTATTAGCATTCCATCAGCTAGATATGGGCGTTGATTAGTGTTGACAATGGTTCCACCAAAAGAGGCCAAATAAGCTGCTCTTAGGTCAAACTTGACTCTGAATGAAGGTTCTATCATTTACCAGTTAAATGGTTTAGAGATGGTAATTAAACCTCTCTAAGCCTCAGTTTCCTCATCTATACAAGATACAATAAGTACCTCTCTTGTTCATTTATTCATTCACCCAAAACTTATAAGACATCTACTGTGGGCCAGGCACTTTTCTAGGTGTTGAGGATTTGGTGATAAACAAGATAGACTAGGTCTCTATTCTCCAGGGGGTCCACATTTCAGTGTATATGGAGAGAGTCAGAAACTATACAAGTAAAAATAAAGAAAACTAATAGGCTGATTAAATACTTATGCAGTAGTAATAAATATTGTGAATTTAACAAGATATGATGTCCATGATATCTTTAGTTAGGATGGCCAAAGAAGATGTCTCTTAGAACGTGACATACACATTGGAACCTAAAATAAGAGAAGTGGCCCTATGACCCCACTGAGCTGGACTATTGTGTCTGGAGCAGGGTGGGGTGAGTAGTTCCAGAAGAGGTTAGTGGAAAGGATTAAAGTAGGTAATGTAGGATGGTCTGCCCTAAAGTTCACAGTGCACACGAAGCACTCCCATTATTCGTACTAAAAAAATTCATTAACATCAATGCCCTTGTGTAGAGGACAGATAGAGGCATCACATCTCCATTCTTGGACACCCCACATGCCTGGGCCTAACCACCTTGCTAATACCCAAACTAGTCCTAGCATGATCTGAATTTTAACCACTGGAGAGTACAGCATTTCAGAGCTGGAGGAGAACTTGATCGTTCCATACATGAATTAAGACATCATGACAATGGGTAATCTGAGGGTTCCTTGGAGCAGACTCTGAGGTCCTGAGAAATGGAAGCTTGGGGTGGTTAAGAGGATGGGACTCAAGGCTTCCTGCTGTTACTTCAACCAGAAGAATTCTACAAGTGTCTGTTTTATTTTTTATTTTTCATTTGAAAATGGAGTGGTTTCACTAAAGACAACCCTAAAGCTTGAAAGTCTTTTCAATTGAGTCCAGTTATAGGTAAGGAAGTTGAACCTCAAAGAGGTTAAATGACACACTCAAGGTCATTTAGCTGATTTGTGGCCAACTGAACTAGGACCCATCTCCTGACTTCTGATTTAATAATTTCTCCCTATGGTTTACTAAAGAAAACACATATATCCCTCTGTATAGGTATGGAATTTGTTTCTGTACAACATTTATGTTAACCAATTCCCTTTAGTACAAGTGTATATCTGAGTTCTGATGCTTTGGAAGATATCACTTCTATTTAATTAACCTTGAAACAACAAATATAGGTCCTGTTCTCAGGGGCTTGCAGTTCATAGAGGTTTCCTCAGAAAAAAAAGATGTTTCAGTTAGAGTCTAGGGGTAAAACATGAGGGAACAGGATTAAGGCAAAATTTCTGAAAACAAGATTTAGAACTTGAATCAGTCTTTCCTCCAAGGGAAAACTAAAGCTGAAAATTGGTAAACTACACCAATTGGTATATTTTGCTAGAAAACAGGTGTAGTTTACCACAATAAACTATGGAGTTGGGGGTCAGAAAGCGGCAGAGGTTTAGGAAAACAAGAAAAGATATGATTTGCATAATGCTGAGAATAAACAAGGACTCCCAATTCTAGGAATCACTACCTTCGCTAGTGGAAACAGTTTATGTTCAATTTAGACTCAAGTTCTCATGGAGAAGCCATGGCCACGTGGCTACACCATGAGAAGCAGGTTTGGAGGAAGACAGAAATCTGCAAATATTTGTGAAGACAAATGTCAAACACCTGCTTCAGGGACAAGAAGTTGGGCAGGAGAGTTAGGTCAAATGAAGGCAAATTTCCTAGTTGGAAAGAGAGAGTAACCACGGGTAGCCGCTGATACTTTATTCTGTTTTCGACCATCAAAGCACTGCTGCCTTGTAGGACAGATGAGGTAATTTCAAGTGTTTCCTTATTAGCTGGCAATAGTTATAAATAAGTTGTCTCTCTTTTGGTTGACTAATGCTAGCAGGTAAAGCAAGGGGACAGGAGCATTTTCACAAGGTTGCAAATCTTCAGAGCTCAAGGGACTCTCTGAAGAAGGCTAACAGTTTTCTCTTCAAAGGAGGGTAAAGCTGCTCTAAACAATCCTACAACTAGATGAAAAAAACAAGACTCAAATGAGGACAATACTCACAGTCAGTATAAATTACTATCTTCACTCTATATAGACTTCATTCAAATTGCTAAAGCAAAGTGAGCAAATTCACAAATGAGGAAATGCAATTAGTAAATACATAAACGAGGAAACATTCCCACTAAAATCACACTGAGATCCTGTACCTCCTCCCATTGCATGAGTGCTGACAAGGGGGTAGTGAGGCTGGTGACCTCATGCATCGCAGGAGAGCGGTGTAAATTGATACAGCCCTTCCAGAAAGAAAGCAGTTTGGCAACACACAGTGAGCAATAAACATGGTCATATACCACATGATGAGCGATCCCACTTGTGAGACACTATCTTAAATAAAAATATGTGGAAAGCTATACCCATAAAGATGATGGAAGAATGTTTAAAATACTACAAAGTTAGAATGGGCAAGGAATTTCAATTCGATTCAGCATATGTTAATTGAAAACCCACCAGTAGCTGGGTATAATAAAGGAGAGTTCCTTCCCTCAATAATTAATAATCACAACCTAATGCCTATACTCTTTTCAATATTAGGCACCCATTGGACAGGAGTTTATGGAGACACTAAAAGATTAAAATGTGTGCAATATATTGAGTTTAAGAGGCTGTACACAAACATGATATTTACCATAATGTTCAGAGGGAAAAAGAAAATGAAAAAGCCCTGAAGGAAATAAACCAAAATGGTACCAATGATGGAATCATGGGTCACATTTTCTTTATCTTAAATTTTCTGTTATGTTGCTTATATCATTTTTAAAGTAAAGAACAATAATAAAAAGGAGAAGAGAAACAGAGAAAAATAAAGCAATGACTGAATAAAGAGAAAGATCAATGAGAAAAGTCCCAAGTACACTTAAGAATTTTTACTTATTTAAAAATTGCTTTTAGGGGCGCCTGGGTGGCTTAGTCGGTTAAGCGTCCGACTTTCGCTTAGGTCATGATCTCGCGGCTCGTGGGTTCGAGCCCCGCGTCGGGCTCTGTGCTGACTGCCAGCTCAGAGCCTGGAGCCTGTTTCAGTCTGTGACTCCCTCTCTCTCTGACCCTCCCCTGCTCATGCTGTCTCTCTCTCTCTCTCTCCTAGAAATAAATAAAACATAAAAAAAATAATAAAAAAAATAAAAATTGCTTTTAGTTGTATATCTGTAGTAATTGATTAGCACTAAGGACTTGTTAATTGAATAAACTATTTTATTTTAGTAGAAAATTAGGAAGGTTCTAAATCAGAGATTTATTGAACCTCACCCATGGAGACCTTCAGAATCTCACGTAAATAAATTACTCGGAAGCAGGAATTTAGGAAATGCTGCTATCTAAAAATGATAGGCAAAAATTTACTGCAAAGGTTTGGGCTTGAAGAACAGGTAAGATTCTGGGGTCCTAAAAGTGACTTTTCCCAATCAGGACCTTCCTGCAGGTAATGGAGCAGAATGACCTCTTCAGCAAGGATGAGAAGCCATGTCCAAGGGTAAGGGAGGCCCATAGGGGCAGGGATTTCTAGGTATTCTGAGTCCCCCAAATTAACTACTCCAATTCCCTGGGCCCTGCTCTTTCCAAGACACTGGAAGATACTGTGTGTTCAACTAACATGATTTACAATCCCACGGGATTAAACTTTGTGCAATTTAAATGTTTTACAAAAATACCTCTGTTTTGAGGCCATACACACATAAAAGAGGTGTTTTTACATGACCATTGACCGTTCTTGGATTTCTCTTGTACCTTGAACCAAGCAGGTGTGGTTTTGAGCTCCTCATTCTATATCTCGCCTTAGGGGCCTTGAATCTCTCATATCCTTTCCCCTCTTCTATGGCAGCAGTAATCTAAAACCTTGCCTTCCCTCCATGAGCAGTTGATGCTAGATGGGCACAGATGCATTTAATTAAGTCATTCACCACTGGGTGCCATGAGCTGTTAGAATCACATTCTGGATATTAAATAGGACTTTGCACTCTACCTACTCTAGGTTAGAGAATCAATTCCCAATTTCTTCATACTTCCTGGAGAGTCTGTTTCCTGAAACCCACTCCTGGGATCAATTTCCATATCAACCATACTTCCTGATTGCAGGCAATTGAAACTGATCTGATTATAATTAACCTGACAACAGCTCTCCCCTCCCCCTAATTTTTGAAAGGGTACTAGGGTCTTATAGAACTAAATGGAGTCTGAAGGATCAGGTTCATAAAATGCCAGGAACAGAGCTCGAGAGGTGTTGGTTGATCTTATAGGCTGGTTCCAGTTCTGTGTTAGAGAGAAATTATGAAAAGTAGTAAAAAGCACAAAAAGATCTTATTTTTATATGTATAGTATGTGTAGTGGAAAAAAATCCACCATTGACTTAGAAAAATTTAAAAAAAATTTTTTATGTCTTTATTTTATTTTGAGAGACAGAGATGGAGAGTGAGTGGGGGAGGAGCAGAGAAAGAGGGAGACACAGAATCTGAAGCAGGCTTCAGGCTCTGAGCTGTCAGCACACAGCCCGATGTGGTGCTTGAACCCACAGACTGTGAGATCATGACCCTGAGCCAAAGTCGAGCCTTAGCTTGGCAGACCCACCCAGGTGTCCCTAAAAATTTTTTTTCATGTTTATTTATTTTTGAGAGAGAGAGAGAGTGAGCAGGTGGGGGGGCAGAGAGAGAGAGGGAGACATATAATCTGAAGTAGGTCACAGGTTCTGAGCTATCAGCACAGAGCCCAATGCCGGGATTGAACTCACAAGCTGTGAGATCATGACCTGAGCTGAAGTTGGATGCTTAACCGACTGAACCACCCAGGCACCCCAGAGCCTGTTTAAACTATGGCTTCCTTCTAGCTTTCATATTCCTTGAGTCTATGCCGATAGTGAGGACCTGTATGAGACCCCTTCTCTCCTGCGCCTGCACCCAGGAAAAACACAGCTAGGAAAGCACAGACCACTTCTGTTAAACCCCAATGCAGCCACAGACTCCTTCTCAATACAGAGCTCCAGACAGCTACTAGCTGGTTGGCTGGAGTCTGCAGAGAACGGGAAATCAATTTGCCATTCTCTCTCTGTTGTTTGCACAGGGTGAGCTAAATCAGAAAAGCCAAGACATCCAAAGAGCATCAGGAAAAGTCTTTGCTGAAAAGAATCTTTAAGACCGGCTCGTGCCCTGCTGCTAAACATCAGTTCAGCTTGTAAAATCTCCTTGGTTACACCGTACAATAAGGTACCATCCAGTCAGCCTGGAAGTTTCATCATATAATTCAAACACATTTTAGGGGCTCTCAGTATGGTGTTCTTCACTCTGTTCTTAAAGGCCTTGTTGTTTTTTTCCTCCATTATCCTTGTCCACACATCTGACAACTGCCCCATTTCTATTCTGCTCGAATCCTCCAAACTAAACATAACGGAACTGAAGGAAACCTAGAAAAGCCCTGGATCCGATGCACTTGGTCTTCCTAATCAAAAGAGTCTGGAAACAGAAATGTCAGAACTTTGTAAATTTCGGGGTCTCTGTAAATTTCTGGGGGGTCAAAAAACAGCAGAGCTGCACAGGTGACAGAGATCTATGTGGCCTACAGAGCCTAAAAGGTTACTAGGTGGGTCTTTACTAAAAAAAGTTCGTAACTTGCTAGTTTGTAACTTATAAGTCTGTAAGTTGTTAACTGCTGCCTCAGAGTATCATTGTAGTTCCCTTTCCTAAGTAAGTCTAGAGGCCAGCAACATAGGAGTTAATAGTGTCATCAGAGAAAGGATTCCCTGTCTTTCTGCTTTGACATGCTAGCACATGGCTTACGGCATCAAGACCACCTCATGGTCTCATGGTCCAGAGACTTCTCACTACCATTTCTAAAAGGCAGGCTAGAAGAAAGAGGAAAAGCAGAGGAATATAGGAGGGGGGAGGGGTCTGAAGAGGGGGCTGCCTTCCTGATGAGCCCTGATTAGGCAGCTTTCCTGAAGTCCCGCAAAAACACTTCCATTTACATTTCATTTGCCAGAACTTAGCCATTTCACTTATCTAGCTGCAAAGAAGACTGGGAAATAAAGATTAAAAAAAACTGGTGGCCATGTGCCCAGCTGAAAATGAATCTATTACTTTGGAGAAAAGAGACAGTGTATGCTGAGTTAGCAGGCAGCAGTCTTAGCTACCAAACAGTGCTGAGTGAAATCATGCACAGCAGATTTACAGGTAACCGATACCTTGTTTCATTTGGGGATGGAAGTTTATGAAGAATGAAGGGTTTGTATTCTGGCATTATAAATTACACTTCTTTTATCTTACGTTTAATCATTTGGTATGTATATTAATCAGTTAACATCAGTGATTGTCTTAGTCCACTTGGGCTCCTTTAATACAAATATCAAAACTATCATGCGGTGGGACACTTAAACAACAAACACTTCTCACAGTTCTGGAGTCCAAGATCAAGGTGCCAGTAGATTGATGTGTCTGTTGAGGACCAGTTTCTGGTTTATAGACAGCCTTCTTCTCACTGGGCCTCACGTGGTAGAAAGAGAGTGAGAGAGCTCTCTGGGATCTCTTTTATAAGGGCGCTAAACCCATTCATGAGGGCTTCCCTCTCATAAACTTATCGCCTCCCAAGGGCTCCATCTCTTGTTACCATTGCCTTTTGTGTTAGGATTTCAACATATGAATTTGGGGGGAACACAAGCATTCAGTCCACTGCAGTGATTGATTGATTCACACATACAGTAAGACTTACTGAGGACCAACACTGTTCCAGGCACAGGGTGAGGCAAAGGCAAAGTGCAAAGACCCCTAGTCCCTGCCCTCAAGGAGTCTGAGTCAACAGGGGAGAGAGGCAAGCACACGGACGATGGCGTTTTGGAGAGAGAAATTTCCTGGGGAAGCAGATATTGGCACTCTATGAAAAGCACACAGGAAGTTCTGCGCTGAATGTGGAAGAACGAGTTGGAAGTATTTTGCAGGTGAAGAACTGGGAGCAAGGGCATTCCAATATGAGGAAGTAACGTGTGCAAAGACATGAGAAGAGAGAGTGGCACATGGAGCCTGGCTGAGCACAGAGTGTGCTGGGGGACAGGGCACTAGAGATTATCCAGAAAGGTGGCACATGACACCCCCAGAACAGAAGAGAACTCTGCATAAAAGGCACTGAGTTTCCTCTGGACAGTGATGGGTAGGCACTCAGGGATACCACTTAGGAGAGGGAAATGATCAATCTGTGTTTCATAAAGATCATTCTGGTCATAGTGAGGACAGACTGGGGTGGGGTGGGAAGTAGGAAGACAGCAGGCGTCTTCCACTTACCCCTTGTCACATATTCTGCAATTATGTTTAAGGTAAAGTAGGATCTTTTATTGTTCTAAGAGAATATCCATTCAGCCAATGACTACTTAGTAAAGGAATACAATGGATAAAATTAACCTATACAGTAAAACCTTGGATTGTGAGTAGCTTCTACTGGGAGTGTTCTGCAAGAGAAGCAAATGTTTCTAATAAATTTTAACTTGATAAACGAACAATGGCTTGCAATACAAGTAGTACATGACACCGAATGTCACATGACCACAACTGAGCCAATTGTTCTTCTCTTTCTCTGTCTCTCTCTCACTGCAGGATTGTGGGTGCTCATCAGTGCAATGTCCCATTTCCACAAAATCCTCAAAAGGAGGCAAAAGCAAGGGTCATTGGATAGGTTCCTTTTTAAAGCTGCACAAAAAGAAAAAGATTCCACTGAGCTAGACAGCAGTGAGTCCGTTGGTGATAGTGATAGTGAAAGTGATCCTACACAGTGACCCTCCTCACACCAGCCACAAAGGTTTTCAAAGGTAAGTGTGGGTTAATTTGTGTGTTTTTCTTTATTATTTTGTGTTATATTATAGTATCGTAATCATTTAAAAATTTTAATGTTATTTATTTTGAGAGAGAGACAGAGTGTAAGCAGGGGAGGAGCAGAAAGAGAGGGAAATACAGAATCTCAAGCAGGCTCCAGGGTCTGAGCCATCAGCACAGAGCCTGATGTGGGGCTCAAACTCACGAACTATGAGATCATGACCTGAGATGAAGCCGGACACTCAACTAACTGAGCCACCCAGGCACCCTTGTAATCATTTTTATACAAATATTTTTGGGTTATGGAATGAATCATCTGAATTTCCATTATTTCTTATGGGGAAATTTGCTTTGATATACGAGTGCTTTGGATTAGAAGCATGTTTCCGGAATGAATTATGCTTGCAAACCAAGGTTTTACTGTATTTCATTTAATCTTTGCAGTGATTCTGTGAAGCCCCATCTTGCACGGGAGGTAAGAGAGGCTCAGACAGGTGAAGTGGCTTGCCTAAAATCTCACAGCTGGCAAAGTGGTAAGCGGTAGAGTGCCGCTTGCATTAAGGTTTTCTGATCCCAAGTCCAGTGCTCTTTTTAACTGCATGTTGAGAGCAACAAGCATTCCAGACTCAATCTGTCACCCCTAAATCCAGTCCAAGCAGGACTATTTGCATATCTTGGCAGTAACATATCTTAGTGGCTTTAAATGTAGGAAAACACGGAGGCATTTCCCTTCAGTCACTTTATGAGGCAAGTTATCAAGAGAATTTTATTAGGCTTTGGCAAATACTCTTAATAGGAAAAATCAACCATATATTTTATTATTCTTTTGTTCAGTGCTGTGGCACTTATTCAAACACTCACGAAAGATCTATGTTTTTCTATAATTCCAAGTTTCTATTTGATTACAGTCCATCTTTCATCGTTTATGTGGGGAGTAATAAGAATTCTCAAAATAGACTTGTTTAAAGTCTCAAATCAGCTAAGTTAAGTGATACTTTTATTTTTTAATTGCTCATACAGATTTTTGTCTTCTCAGAAATAACTTTCCAGATACCTGCTGTCTTCCCATGACCTCCATGTTTGAGTGGGAGGCTACCCCTTATTTATTAGGCTACCCTATACTCTGTCAAAACATTGAAAAGCCTGCACTGTGATTGTTAGTTTACTCATCTTTTTTCTCCACTAGATGGTAAGATCCTTGAAGTCAGCATCAAGTATATATTTATACCTCCAGGCATACTAATTGGCATTTAATAGCCCACAATAATTGTTTCTGGATTAATTAATAAAATGGAGCAACAATATAACTAAACACACATAATTACACTTAAAACAGTGCTGAAAGAGAATCTGTAGCACATTAAAAAATCTACCTTTTCTGTAATTTTACTGCAAAAAAATCAAAAAGCTCTAGGAACAACTTCAGGGATGTAGAATTCAGTGGGGCTATTTAAGGCTTCATTTTGACATTTGTTAAGACTTAGGATCACGATGCTTTTTAAGAAGTTGATCCAGAGATGGCTGCTTCGTGGTTCCGTTTTTTCCCCCTCCATCACATCTCCCACGCAAAGCGCAGGCTTTACAGATTAAGTCTGCCTTTCTTGGTTTAAAAGCAGAAAGTCTTTCTGTTTCTCTCATCTTATGAGAACAGATGCTGGGCATTGCAAGCCTTTAAAATTCACTTTAATTTCTATTGTCTGACGTGCTTCATGCCGGCACCTCACCATTGGGAACTTCTAAGTTTTGGTCCAAATGGGAGCTAAACTCAGGGGACCTCTTGTGTCAGGCACAGCCGCTCAACGCTCTCCTACCCTCACACATCTTACCTTTTCTTCCTCGGGAGTGCCACACCATCTGGTACCACATTTACATTTTATGACTCAGTCTTAGGGCCTGAATAGGTATAACTATAAAGTCATGAGACATTTTCCCCAGCAGACCAAACCTCCTAATCTGGTGGGTTCTTTGCTCAGGACTGCCGTCCTTCAAGAACTGCTCATAACAGTGCCCTCAGCCAATCTATGTGTTCTTTCCACCCTGACCTTTCTTTTCTTCCTTATGGGGCAGAGAGAGGTGCAAAACTCAAATCAAGCCTTGTGCAGAGCAATGTGGAGCTAAGGGCTGAACATCTTCCTTCCTGTATATGTTCTTTCCCATCCTAAGGCAGCCAGCCTCAGAGGTGTGTGGTGTGTGTGTGTGTATGCGTGTGCGTGCACACACATACACACACATGTCCGAATTTAAGAAATATGACGACTGAGCTTCAAAGACTTCAGTGTTGCTGAGAAGAGAAGGTGGAGCTGTGAATGGGTTGGGAGCATTAGGCAAGGTCATAGGTCTTCAAGGATTGGTGGAATTTGAATTATTGGTGGCTTAGCACTGCTTCTCAACCCAGACGGATTTTGCTCTCCAGGGGACATCCAGCAGTGTCTAGAGGCAGTTTTGGTTGTCACACTTCGGGGCGGGGAAGGGTTATTAGTAGTGGGAGGAGGCCAGCCATGTTGTTACACATCCTACAATGTACCCCTCCCCCACAACAAAGAATTATCTGGCCCAAATATTCAATACTGCTGAGGCTGAGAAATGCTGGGCTAGACAAAGCACAGTGAGAGCAGGTGTCATACTAGAAGGAAGACAAAAATATAGAAATTAACTTACTGTTGGAATTTTAAAAAATCATTCCGATGACATCTCATCGACCTCCCCTCACCTAATGTTTGCATATGAGGCACTTATACAGATAGACATTTGCACATATAAATATTCTTTTGATCTTGGGACAGAATATAAGTGGGAGACCTATAAGAGTGGCTGGCCTCTGGTTCCCAGACTGGGTTAGTCCCACACTGGTGGTCACTCACTTTCTCAAAATCTTATGCTGTGTGTGTCCTTCATGGCACCAGTCACCACAGACATTTATGCCACTCTTATTTCCAATATGCGTGTCCTGCAAGAGTGTAGGCCTCATGAGGCCGGGGGACAGGTTCTGATGCATGTCCCATGTATCCTGGGACCCAACGCAGTATCTGGTGTAGGGGGGGGTGGGGGGGGTTAGGGAGGTGGGAGTGGGTGGGAGGGGACAGCTAAGAGAGTGCATGCTGGTGTCAAACTGCCTGGGCTTAAATTTACACGCTACCACTAACGCCTGGTGCAACCTCAGGAAAGTCACTTAACTTCTGCAAAGACTCAGTTTCCTCATCTATAAAAATGGGGATATATGGCCTCATATATACATATATATGTATACGTATATGGGAGGATAACTGCCTCATTGGGAGCATTAAATAAGTCATTATGTGCAAATTGCTTAATGAGCATTTGATGATGAGTGAGACGTCAAAAAGCAAAGGTAGGGTTAAATATTTGCTGCCTGCAAACCAGCAATGCAGAAAATGAACAGCAAAGAGAAACACATAAAACACCTGGCTTTTACTCTGTGAGAGTTTCTAAATGTAATCTTTTTCTTCTTTGTGATGTAACAAATGTGGAAAGCTGCCTGTTAATATTTACAGGCACAGTGAAAGCCTTAGCAGGATACACATTTTTTCCATATTGGTTTTGCTTCACAACTGATGTTCTACCCAGTTTCTCAGCTAAGTCCAGTTTCTCACTATATTTTTTGCTATAGGTTAATTTCATTTTTTTACTGTCTTCCTATAGAAACTGATTTAAGGCACCATGGTAAGTCCATCTAAAAAAGGCATTTAACAGTTTTCTGTGGTTGAACACCACTGCTCTGCTTCCTGTATCAGAGTTAACTTCTTTCTGCAGTCTTACATTCTTCTGTTTCCTAGTCTCTTTCAAACACACAGATGGTTTGAATCTTAATTGTTCTGTAATTGATATATTCTGAAACTTTCCTGTACTCTTTAGGTCTACTCTCCCTGTGGGTCTCTGATTCTTTACTACTCTCCACTTTCCCTTGGTGATATTCTATGTATATATCTTGTAGAAGCTCCAGAGAGAAGCTTGATTTCTAATCATTCACTTGAGCACACAATTATTCACTTGACATTCAGGAAGCACTTATTGAGTACCAGTGTATTCCAAACTCTGCTCCCAGCTTCCAGGATGAGAAGTGAACACACAGGCAGGGTCCTGCCCCCCCACTGGAGGGGGTGTTCTTAAATTTTTTTTAACGTTTATTTATTATTGAGAGACAGAGAAAGACAAAGCATGAGCATGGGAGGGGTAGACAGAGGGGGAGACACAGAATCTGAAGCAGGCTCCAGGCTCTGAGCTGTCAACACAGAGCCCGATGTGGGGTTTGAACCCACAAACCGTGAGATCATGACCTGAGCTGATGTTGGACGTGTAACTAACTGAGCCACCCAGGCTCCCCTGGAGGGAGTGTTCTTGAGTGCTAAGGGAGACTGTAAGAAAATGAAGCGAATGAACAAGGTAATTTCTGACATTATATGAAGGAAATCAACAGGACCGTTGTTTTGGTTTTCTTATTTTCCTTCCTTTCTTCCTTCCTCCCCCCTTCCCTCTCTCCCTCCCTCTCTCCCTCTTCCCTTCCTTCCTTCCTTCCTTCCTTCCTTCCTAATTTACATCCAAGTTAGTTAGCATACAGTGCAATAATGATTTCAGGAATAGAATCCAGTGATTCATTCCCTATGTAAAACACAAAGTCATCATCCCAACAAGGGTCTTCCTTGATGCTCCTGGCCCATTTAGACCACCCCCCCTCCCAGAACCCCTCCAGCAACCATCAGCTGTTCTCTGTATTTAAGAGTCTCTTGTGTTTTGTCTCCCTCCCTGTTTTTGTATTATTTTTGTTTCCCTTCCTTTATGTTCATGTTTTGTATCTTAAATTCCACATATGAGCAAAGTCATATATTTGTCTTTCTCTGACTAATTTTGCTTAGCATAATACACTCCAGTTCCATCCATATTGCTGCAAATGGCAAGATTTCATTCTTTTTGCCTGCCGAGTGATACTCCACTGTATATATATATACCACATCTTCTTTATCCATTCATCTGTCAATGGACATTTGGGCTCTCTGCATACACTATGGCTACAGTCGATAGTGCTGCTATAGACATTGGGGTGTATGTGCCCCTTCAAAACAGCACATATGTTTTCTTTGGATAAATATCTAGTAGTGCAATTGCTGGGTCATACGTTAGTTCTATTTTTAATATTTGGAAGAATCTCTGTTTCCAGAGTGGCTGCAGGAGTTTGCATACCCACCCACAGTGCAAAAGAAATCCTTTTTCTCCACATCCTCACCAACATCTGTTGTTGCGTGAGTTGTTAATGTTGGGTATTCTGACAGGTGTGAGGTGGTATCTCATTGTGGTTTTGATTTGTATTTCCCTGATGATGAGTGACGTTGAGCATTTTTTCATGTCTGTTAGCCATCTGGATGTCTTCTTTGGAAAAGTGTCTATTCATGTCCTTTGTCCATTTTTTCACTGGATTATTTGTTTTTTTGTGTTGAGTTTGATAAGTTCTTTATAGATTTTGGATACTAACCCTTTATCTGATATGTCATTTGCAAATATCTTCTCCCATTCTGTGAGTTGCCTTTTAGTTTTGCTGTTTCCTTCTCTGTGCAGAAGCTTTTTAACTTGATGAGATCCCAATAGTTCATCTTTGCTTCTGTTTCCTTTGCCTCCAGAGATGTGTTGAGTAAGAAGTTGCTGTGGCTGAGGTCAAAGAGGTTGTTGCCTGCTGTGTCTTTAAGGATTTTGGTGGTCTTCTTCCATTGTTTAGGTATTTTTCCATTTTTGAGTTTATTTTTGTGTATGGTGTAAGAAAGTGGTGCAGGTTCAATTTTCTGCGTGTCACTGTCCAGTTTTCCCAACACCGTTTGCTGAAGAAACCATTCCATTGGGTATTCTTTCCAGCTTTGTCACAGATTAGTTGGCCACACATTTGTGGGTCCTTGCTATAACAAACTACCACAAACATGGTGGCTTAAAACAACACAAATTCCTTGTTACAGTTTCGGGAGGTCAGAAGTCTGACATGGGTATCACTGGGCTAAAACCATGATGTTGTCAGGTCTACAGTCCTTCTGAATACTCTATAGAAGAATCTATCTTCTTGCCTTTTCCAGAATCTACAGGAGCTGTATTCCGTGGCCAGTGGCCCTTTCCTCCATCTTCAGAGCCAGTGACTTTTTGAGTGTTTTTTTTTTTCCTTTCAGGTTTATTTATTTATTTTGAGATAGAAAGTGCGAGCAGGGGAGTGGCAGAGAAAAGAGGGAGAGAGAGAGATACCCCAAGCATGCTCTGCACTGTCAACACACAGCCTGATGTGTTGTGAGACCTACAAACTATGAGATCATGACCTGAGCCAAAATCAAGAGTTGGATGCTAATAGACTGAACCACCCAAGTGTACCCCCTATCAAGCGTTTCTTACATCTCATCATTCTGACATCAACTCTTCTGCCTTCCTCTTCCACATTTAAAGGGCCTTGTGATCACACCAGGTCTAAATGGATATACCTGGATAATCTCTTTACCTGAAGGTCAAATTAGTCTCAAGGTGGAGTCCAGCTACAATCTTAACCCTGCCCCTCTGCTGTGTAACATAACATACTCATCAGGGTCAGGGATCGGGACGTGGCTCTCTCTGGGCGCCATTAGCCTGTCTACCAAAATGATGTAAGAGGTACTATAATTTTCGCATCCTGTTTGCTACCTACATAGACATTTTATAAATCCAGTACTTAGGAAACACATCAGAACTATAACATTTACTTCTTATTAAATCATCACAGCAAGAGCTGTGTTTTCTTTATTGTAGAATCTGGGGGGGGGATGGAGTGGTTTCAGCCAACCTTCCAGGTAAACACAAAGTTATCTCAATGCAGGGAGAGGCTCGGGGCCCATGCCACTGAGGCTCTGGAGGGGAAGCTCTCTCTGCATTTCACTGGCTTCTTCTTTGGGACTGGCTTGGGCTGGATCACTACTGCAGGACTCTGCTGGTGGTCTTTTCTCCCCTCCTCCTTAGCAGTCCCTCTGCCCATGGATTAGTTGCTTGATTTCTGTTGGCTGCAGCAGTTTTCTTGAATTATAAAATGGATGCTTTTTTTTTTTTTTTTTTTAAGGATCCTAGGATAAAGAAACCGAGTTTCAGAATAGCTAGGGGAAATATCTGAAATGGTCGGGAAAGGCTTTTGATTGGTGAATGCGAGATTAGAGAGTTTTATGGGTTTGCTTTTATGCAGTATGAATATGGCAAGTTTAATTTTTAATTTCTGCAGTGTTGCTCGGGTTTATGATGCCACTATTTTGCTGGGTGCAACCGAAGCACGCTGTTCTTCCTCCTCACTGAATTACAGCCTTCCGTTACTCAAAATGTCTCCTAAGAATTAAGCCTTGACAGTCTAACAAGACCTTGCATCCCTGGCCCTTCCGACCCCCCGATTATATAACACAGTAGGCTGCTTATGTGTCCCTTTGCTTCTTTTGTCTGTATCCATCTATTTTACTCTGGATTCGTCACCGTGTTCTCCACACAGCAACGGAGAGCTCTCAGCATGAAGGGGGGAAGTGGCCCAGAGCTCTTATTTTCCTTGTACTTCTGCACAATGGCTACAAAGTCCTGTGGCCGAAAGTTGCTGAATTTGATGATCTTCATAAAGGGTGTGGCCTGAAAAATGCTACAGAACAATATTAATTTTATTTCCTAGCTAGCTTTTCCCTGCACAACCCAACGTAGGCCAGGGCCACCAGAAAAGTTTGGGAATTAGGTTTGCAGAGAAAGATCGCTAAACTCAAGCCACATTTGAGCCACACTTGCGAAGGTCAGACCTATTCACATGAAGGTAAAAAGCCGGGCAGTGTTTTCCTTATCGTGTTTTCTCCAGAGGTCATTCTCTTCTCACTCTAAACCGAGTTAGATCTAATTAGAAATTACCATTCACACAGGCATTTTTATTTCTTTATAGTATGACCACTGAAATCTCTGACCTACGTGGTAAAGCCAATCGGAAATATCCTAAGTTAAAGACATGCCTCTACCAACTGCAGTTCTAAGAGGAAAAATCTTCTAGGCAAAATAAAAATGTTACATTTATGCTTAGCAAAAGGAGCTGTGAAAACCTGGACATTTATTTTCTATTTCCTCTCTATTTTTTCATGAAACCCAACCTAAGGATTAAATACCAGCATGATCTCATTTATTTTATATTCTGCTCCCTTTCGGAATTGAGAACAGGGAAGAACCCACCTTCTATGGCTCAGAAGGTGAACTGTCTGAGCTTTCATTCTGTTACAGAAGTCCAAAAAACTAGTCATACCTCAGCTCAGCTCCATCAACAGCTCCTCGGCCAATTACACTGTGTTTATAACACAGATTGGAAGTGCCTCTGTGTGTGTGTGTGTGTGTGTGTGTGTGTGTGTGTGTGTGTGTGTGTGTTGTAATGGTTACAGGAAATCTAAATTGAAACTTTGCTACATGTAGCTATAATGTTCACTTAGATAATTGCTTTTTTGTAAACATAGTTTCTTACAAAGTCTTAAGCTTGCTGCTATGGAAGCAATGACATTAACAGAAATAACAGTGGTGCCACAAATCTTCAGGGATTTTTTTTTAATGGAAAGGAAAATTCTAAAACTAAAAATATACTTTTTATTTGCAACTATGGGAATACAAACACCAGAAAAACAAAAGAGGACTGTATAATCGGGACACAGGAGGTATACTCTTGGCAGTGTTAGAGAAAGGGCAGTCATGGGATGGAATCTGTCTTAGGTCATTACAACTTGGTCAAAAGAGAAAAAAAATCTGCATTCACAAAAGAGATGATGTCTGGGAGGGAGTGACAGCTTCCCCAACTTGCTCACCACACGCCCCTTTACATTACCCTTATGGGGTATAGGGGGCTCACCCTAATGCTTCCTGAGTTTATAGTGCTTATGATCTCATGCACCTTGTCCCTTTAGCATAAAGTTTTTAAAGTTTATTTGTTTATTTTGAGAGAGAGCGTGTGTGCATGAGTGGGGGGAAGGGCAGAGAGAGAGAGAGAGAGAGACAGAGACAGAGAGAGAGAGAAAGAGAGAGAGAATCCCACATGGGCTCCACACTGACAGGGGCTTGATCTCATGAACCAGGAGATCATGACCTGAGCTGAAATCAAGAGTCCGGAGCTCAACTGACTGAGCCACCCAGGTGCTGCGGCATAGAGTTTTAAAACGCAGATAACCACCTACTGCAGAGATACTATCCCTTCATTTAATTGTTAATTGTTAATGTTAATTGATATTTATTTTGCAGAATCCATGATAAAAATGTCCAGTTCTAAAAGGATTGAAATCTAAAAGAAATACCCTCTTCTTTATCTCAACTGCGAACATCAACACCAGTTGGACTTGCAGGCATCTTATTAAGATCAGTGGCCCCACTCATTCAAGTTGGCCTCTAGTAGCACTGTCAGCAAAGACCACGGGATGGTCTTCTGCAGGCTCAAACTTCATGATCTTATGATTGTAACTGTAAATTATTTATATCAAAATGTTGATTCCTCAAACTGGATTATAGACAAATTTTCTTTCCATTAAGGAGTGCTGTCCTTTTTTTTTTTTTTTTTTTTTGGTCTTTACATCTTTTGCTTTCTTCTGGATCTTTACACTAAAAAAGCAAAAACTTAATTGTGTTTCTCTTATCAAACAGATATTTGCCAACCACAGCCCCCCTGGAAACTGGGGAAGAGGAGAGCTCAATTCACACCCTCTGATAGCAGGCTACAGTAGCGTCTTCATTTGCAAAGTTGAATATATTCCCTCAAGAATGTTTTTATTCCATTACATTTTACCTCAGTTAATTGATTTAGCAAAATAAGATTCCAGATTTTTGTAATAGGGAAAATATGACAGTTAAAGATTGAAAACTACCTTGAGAAAGGGAAAAAATAGCGGTTCCTTAAAATAGGTCCAACATGACCCATGCCAGACTGACATCAGTCCTGTGCTGAGGAGAGTTGCTCGCTCACTATTTACAATGGACGGTGAAGAATTCAATTTTAATTTTTGTAGCTTGAGCCATGTCACACATGTGGCTATGTCAGCTTTCCCTGGAGTCTGGATCTGACACTCTGACCATATCAACACTGGAGCCAGTAGAAACTTAAAAATAAAAGGCAAGATTGTGGCACAACACAGTCAGATATCTAGGTCATTGAAAAGATTCAATAAATGAACAGACAGAGACAATGACTAATGATTTAGAGGAATGAAATTATAGAACAATTACAGTGTATTTCCATTGGCAAGTTTATCAAAAGTTGATTCTTCAAGTACTTTTGCTCTCCATAAATTCTCATGGTTGATGCTTTTTTTTTTTTTTTTTACCCTGGAATTTGTAGTTTATTAAAAACTTTAGTTTGGGGAATTCTTTGCTGTTGGCTCAAAGAACGGGTGCATGCCCTGGGGTGTTATAACAGCACATTAACGCAACATTACATTAATCAATGGCACCACAGACATATACTATTTTATAAAGAAAACAGCTACAAAATCCACATGTGTGCTGTCTGGGCAAGTGAGATTCTGACTTGGCAAAATGTCACATTCCAAGTTCAGCCATCCTGAAATAAATCCAATTTGTACACTTTACATCAACAACAGAAAACACTGATTGAGCAAAGGTAAGTTATTTATGCATCCATCATTTATCACTGGATTATATAATGCAAAAAGAATGAGACATGATGCCAAAGAGAAACATTCCTTTAAAATTAATTAGTAAGCTTCTAAAGATACTTATCAAAAGGATAATCCAGGTAGACCTGCATTGATCAACCAATCCAACAGCTCTGTGCATACAACCGGAGCCAAGCCACAACCACTACAGCTTTGAATACCTGCCAGGAAGTCACCCTCATGTGGCTCTGTGTTTTTATCCAGAGGCTTGAAGGAGATTATCTGGATAATTTGTAGAAAGCGGATTTCACATTTTGCCATTCAGGCTTTGGCTCATGGCTGGTCTGCTCAATCCTTTAAGCGTGGACCAGGAATGAAGGCACACATGGGCTCATTTTCCAAGGAGACCAATCTACCTGCCCTAATGGCCCTGGAATACACTAGTACGCTGCTTCGTGGGGCACATGAAAAGCATTGAAAATCTGAGCCAAAGACCTTGCAGCGACTTTGGACTAAAGTCTGTGTGAGGCATGCCTCTGGGGAAGCTACTGAAGATACATTGTCAGAACGAGGAAACAACCCAGAGGTAAAATATATGGACAGGGGGTGGGCAGCCAGATTTCCATTATATGAGGTTCCCCTTCCACTAGATAGCCTTGGATTACTTGAACTCTCTGAAAATAACGCCTTCTACTTTCTCTTGTTTTCACCTTGAAGTCTATCTTCTCTCTCTGGAACCCTTTTGTTTTGCTGTTATCTCCACGGCAGACATGTTTCTCCACCATTCTAAGGAATCCTTTAACTTTGCTCTCAACTTGGACTTCCCACATTGTTCAGAATTTTGTTGCATCCACTATTTTATGGGAGATTAAAGATGGCTATAATTTCTTTGTTGTTCCTCTCATCGAGAGATGAAATCAAGGTCCTTTCCCCTTGAATCTGACCTTGCCTTATGGACTTGATTGACTGACAAGATGCAGAGGAAGTGATGCTCTGGGTTTTTGAAGCTAGGCCTTAAGAAGTCTTGCAATCTTGCCTGGACCTTTGGGAGCAACGGGCGGCCACATAAGAAGTCGGACTACCTGAGAGACTGGCGAGGCCATATATAGGTGCTCGGATCAACAGCCCCAGGTCAACACTGTTGTCCAGCCATCCCCATCGAGGCACAAGACACGTTGGCTAAAGACCACTGAGCAGTAGAGCACTTCACTTCATGGAGTAAAGACCCCTCTGCTGATACCATGTGGAAAAATCACCCAGCTAAGCACTGCGTCAATTCCAGGTCTACAAAATCCTGACACAGTACAGTGGTTGTTGTTGTTGAAAGTCACCAAGTGTTGGGGTAGTATGTCACGCAGCAATCAATGCTGGGACAGAACTGTCTCCCTTTTAATTTTTCCCTCTTAAAATAAAATCAATTCTTCACCTTTTACCTACAAAATCTGCTCGGTTCTTCCCAGCGTTAAAATCTTCCCTCAATCCTACCATGTAATACAATAAAGCTCTGCTTTCCTCAATGGTAACCATCTTCAAAAGACTAGTCTCTACCACTGCTTCCGTGTCCTCATTTCCCACTCTTTAAACACACAGCAATCTGGTGTTCACAATCTCCATTCTAAAATGGCAGGATTTCAATGTTGGAAGGGGCCTTAAAGGCCGCCTCATCCAGCCATATGTTCTCTCCTAAATTCCCCTCCATAAGGTTCCTTGTTAGTAGTAGGCGTCTTGACGATGCTCTAACAACTCAAGGAATGTAACACTTGGTGCCACCCAAGGATGCGCATTCTATCTTTGGATATCTGAGATTATGAGGAAGTTAGCTCTGATTCTGCACAGAATTCTGTCTCTGTAAAGCTTCTATTCTTCAGTCCTAGTTTTGCTCCTAATTTTATAGAAAAAGCCCAACCTCTCCAATATGAAGACACTTAAAATCATCCAGATAAGACATGGATTAGGTGGTGGCAGTGGGGCTGGAGAGAAGAGAATGTATCTGGCATTTATTCCAGCTGAAGACATTTATGTGTTACCGAAATCTAGATGCATCCTAAAATGGATGTGTGAAGTCACAGGGTGAACCTTACGGTCACCTTTTATCTTTCTACAGTGTAATTTAGCTTAAGTCTTGAGCCGCTATTCTATTTAGTTATAGGACACGTGGAGACAGCAGAGACAGAATGATACGGCATAAATGGTGGGTTAGAGTATGGACTGTGAGGTCAGACTGGCTGCAGTACTCTCTGGCTATGGGACCTTGAGTGGCTTAGCTACGAAAACTCCAGCCACTTCCAGGGAAACTCATTCATGTTCAGTTATTTCACAGTCAAACGCAGAACTCTAACAATCAAATTAGGGTTCTGCCTTTCCTGCTCTTTTTCCCGGGGTAGAGTCTAAATTCTAAGAAGGCCCATATGTGTCATGGCATCAGGGAAAAGACATCTAGTAGGTTAGCCCCCATTCCTGCTGACCCTCCTGGGGACCCACACTGCTTTTGCTGCTTACACTGCTTTGTTTCCACAGCCTCCGGCACATGGAATCCGCATCACATATGCTGATGGTGTCCCTTCTGCAGGACACCAAAGCCTTTGGGAGTCCCTCCCAGGGCAGCCTCTGGGGACACAGGGAATTTTAAGATGTTTTCCATGTACCCTGGATATCTCAACCAGTCACTGCTGCTTTTCCATTCCACCATCATGCTGCTTCAAGATTTCCCTATTAGGTGTGGCTTCTCCTGGAGTGACGACCGGACTCAAACCCTGGTCCTCTGGGATTTCCCCAAACGGTTCTGGGGCTTCTGTTCTCTCCCATCTCCAGGCGCCAGGGCACCGCCTACCTTTTCTGGGTACTTTGGCATCTCGACTGCAGATTCTTCTCCCGCCAGAAGCAAAAACGTCCTCTCCTGGGGAACAAGAAGCTGCCTGGACCTCACCCTTCCTTCTCCTCAATTATATTAAATTCTCAGGCTTTGGCTCCTGATAGGCAAAGCAAACTTTGAAGCCCTCTTTTAAAGTTTATCTTTTAAAAAATTCTGTCTTGTAATTAACAAAACAGAAGAAAATCAGAACCAGCCGTGGCTCCGGATGGGCTGTTAGGATTCACGTGACGTGTAGAAGTCGATAGCCAAGAATTTGCTTTTTTGTTTTCTGCAATTAGCTTGTCCCTAAAGCTAAAAGCCTCAGAGATCTGAGGTAAAAACAAAATACCAAGATGGAGAAAACATTGGTTAGACTTTTAAATGTCAGTCCCATTATAACTACACTTGATTTGGTAGTGCTTACACCGTTCCTGAAAGCTGTGATTAAATTAAGTTGATGGTACATCTTACATCAATGGCACACTAGGAATGAGGGGAAAAAGCAATTCAGAGGTAGTTTCTATGCAACTTGGTATGACAGAGCAGCAAAGATGATACCAGCCAGAAATGAGTAACCTAGATTAAAATCCTAGGTGTCCTTGAGCAATTTATTAACTTCCTACACCTCAGCCCCTCATCTGTTAAATGCCGATAGTAATTAACTGTGAACTCATAGGTTCTTATGAGGATCACATGAGTTCATTCATAGAGAACATTAGGGCAGCGTCTGGCACAAAGTAGATAATTAAGTAGCATTAGTTACTGTTCTATGTTGGATGTGGAGAGAGGTATAGAACAGAGGGAAAGGCAATTCTACTGGTCAGACTTACAACTAACTTGCTAGTTCCTGAGCTGAAACTAGAAACATGTTCTTCTTCCTCCAAATCATTACTCCCATCCACTGAGAACAGAGACTCATAAGACATGGATACACCGCAAACCCTCTTTAATTACATCCTCTTGAAACCTAGTGGGATGGAGAGTGTCCCCAGCTCTTGACAAAAGAGGGGAAGTAAGGTTACTGTTTTTAACCACTCCAGGCAGAGTAGAGGGTGGGGGAGAGGTCCAGGTGGATTTCTAATCTGATTGAGAGAAAAGCAGCATCTGCATCTCTTAAATGATTTGTGGGGGTCCTCTCTACTTATGGAGCCCCTGGGGCCAGTCCTGACTGTAAGTGACCCACAAAATCCTTTACAATATATACAATATATAGCTTAAAGTCAACCACGTATTTAAATTTACAGCTTGCAGTGGTGCCTAAATCAAACTGCTCCATTGCAATGAAGTTATGTGGGAAAGCTTTATTTTTATGGCTTACACACTTCAGCTACTTTACGGAACAGTCTGAGGATCTAAGGACACTTCATAATGAAGTAGTATTTGCTTGGGTTTCCTAGTGGAATTGTCCTGTGGACCTTTTGCAAATAAAATGATTCACTTTGTGGGCTGGAGAAGCAAGGTGGATGGTTGTGACATTTACTGAGATGGAGAACAGGGAGGGAGGTGGGAGTAGTCCAGATTTCAGTCTGGGATGTGTTACACTGTAAAATACATATGAGAAATCTGAGTGGGGGTATTAGGCAGGTCCAGAACTCAAATGAGACATCGATATGGGAGTTTTGTTGACTTTTGTTAGGTGAAAGCATAGAAGAGGAAAAGTGCCTCCAGGAGAGATGGTAGGAAGAAAAGGAAAATCCAGGATTGGTCCCAAGACACCACAATATGTAAACATTGATGAAAGGAGGAGTCGGCAGAGAATATGAGAAGCAGCAGCCAGGAGAAAACCAGAGGCCAAGAAGAGAGAGTTCCAAGGAAGTACAAGTGGCTAGTCGGGTAAAATACTGTTCAGAGAGTCGAAGAAAGCGAGGAATTAAATGTAACCATGGACTTGGTCAACCTAAAAGTGAGTGCAAACCCTCATGTTGAACGGAAAGCAGTTTCAATGGAGTGGTGAAGCAGGATTCTGATTCAGAGTAAATTACAGAGTGAACAGAGGTCAGGCAGTGGAGCCCATCTGTGTAGATACCTCTGTGGAGAAGCTCAGGCTGAAAGAAGAGGAGAGAGAAAGTAGAGATAAGCTCTGTGACCGGAAGGAGTGCCGAGAATTCAGTAGACAGGCAAGGACGGGGATTCAGCTGTTGTCATATCAGGGACTCATGTTGTCCTGAAACCATTTTGCTGTCTTCACAGTGATGTTGTTGTCATGATCTTCTGCTCTAATAAAACTGCCCTTAAAAAAAAAGTGTTTACTCTTTTCAGCAGTGAATTCACCATCTATCTACAGGGTCTACTAGCAATTTATGCAGCTGACTACCCACAGTGACGTCTCTGTACTCCAACACCGCATGTGGACACGGCCATCTTATGTGGCGTCTCAGCAGTGTCTCAAAAAACAATGTGTTCCTATAAAGAGTAGCCACTTTCTCGGCCAGGTCCTCTTTGTTCCCCTATTTCCTAATGGGACATCCAGATACTCCCACTCAAAACCGTATTTTCCTTTTCTGTAATCAGGAAACCGTCTCCTATTCTCTGGCTTGGAGCCTTTTCCTTGGTGGTCTCCTGCCCAGACCGCTTTCCTCACCACTTCCATCTCAAAAACCTACCCGTCCTTTAAAGCTTATGATATGTGAGCCAGAAAACTCTGCTGATCCTTCCAATTTGATGTGATCTTCCGACAGTTAAGCCCTCTGTGTACCTCTCGTCAGTTAGATTTATTTGAGGGATTGTCTTATCTGCCTGATTAGACTTTAAACTTCATGACCAGGGGCCTTATCTTACTCATTTTTGCATTTCTTGCATCACTACATACAACAGGCATTCAGCAAGGTTTTGTTGAATTGGCTTAAAAGCAAATTAATGAATTCTTTAGATCAAATGAGTTGTTTCCAGTTGTACGCATGCAGAATAAATAATACACTGGAAACTTAAGAATGCACTCAACTGGGGGACAGAAATGAGTTCATATGAACATCTGGGCACTGCCAAAAATCTCTTTTCTTTCCTGGAACAAGTATTTATGTAACTTTTTATTATGGTATGGAATATTTTAAATATACCTAAAAGTAGAAATAGCATTGTGAACCCCCATGAATTAGCAGCCAATAACAACTCCCAATATTTTCCCAATCTAATTCTGTCAATTTATCGACCCCATCCCATTTTTTCCTGCAGTATTTTAAAGCGAACTCCAGACATCATATCATTTCACTTACATATCCCTCAGCAAATATTTCTACCAGATGAAGTTTTGTCTTATAATTTAACCACATGTCAGACCTAATGAAATGAATTCTAATTACTTAATATGATTTAATATCTAGTTTTTGTTCATATGTCCTCAATTTGTTGCAATCATTTTATTCAGAGAATGCTTAATTTAATACTTATAGCCCATTTTAAGGCAATTTAGTGGTAGACATTACCTCTTGATTCTTTTAGCGTATGTGCTGGAAGAGGTTAAGGAAAAAGGAGATACTCAATTTTAGAATTACTTAGTTTCCTTGATTCATTTCCTTCCCTCTTCAGCTACTGCTGTTTTGGATCTTTTTCATTATCATGTTTACAAAACCATGAGAAGGAAAAGAAGGTGGGTGAGAATCTACTGTCTATTTGTCCCTCCGTATCTTTAGTCTTTCTCTAGAGGAAGACAAGTATTGACATAAGGCTGAAGACGATTATTTCCTAGACTCTCTTACAGTAGATAGCCACAAGACCATGCAACTTTTTGAGCAACAGTGATGTGTGAAATTCCTGGGTAATGTCTCTCACTGGAAAGATGTGTGCTGTCTCCTGTCTTACACACCCTTCATAATGGCTTAAATGCAGATGTAGGGTGGTAAGCCATCTGCCACCACGCAGATGATGAGCAGCCCTAAAGGATGCAGAAGCGACCAGATGAAAGAGCCGGGGGCCCTAGTTGACCTCATCAGGAAGAGTTCGCCTGCCAACCTGCAGACCATCAGTTTTAAACTACTGTTATTTTGGTATCTGTTACAACAGCTGTTCGGATATCTTAATTACATTAGAAGGTAAAACTCAACAATGTGTATTATAAATCGAACAGAAGTTTTCTAAAAATCTAATGAGAGTTCCTGTTTCCTACATCGTAGTCAAATGTTCTCTGCATATGTTTCCAGTTACTACTAGCTATCATTCTGTCTTGGAGCATGATAATCACCTGACATTGGTTAACTGACTGTATACCACGACAAGCAGCAAAGCAGAAAGACTGGCTAGATATGGTTCCAGGCAAACTTAGTTGAATCCTCCCTGGCCACTTCCTAGCTATGAAGAAGTTATTAGAACTATATGATACTTTAAAGACCTATAAAATGGGAATAGCAGAGCTCCTTAGAGGATTAATTAGTGGGGGCGGGCACCTGGGTGGCTTAGTCGGTTGAGCGTCCAACTTTCGCTTAGGTCATGATCTCGCGGTTTGTGGGTTTGAGCCACGTGTCGGGCTCTGTGCTGACTGCCAGCTCAGAGCTTGGAGCCTCTTTCAGAGTCTGTATCTCCCTCTCTCTCTGACCCTCCCCTGCTCATGCTGTCTCTCTCTCTCTCTCTCTCCTAGAAATAAATAAAAATATGTTTTTAAAAAAGAAGATTAATTAGGGGGAATAAATAAGTTTGTGTATATCAGAGGAGTGAAGACAGTACTTGGCACAAAGAGGTATCCAGAAAAGGTTAACTTCATTTCCTTTGGTTCCCTGTATACATAAGCCACGAGGGTCTGATGATATTTTCCAATAAGCTACTACTGCTGTAGCCATTCAGGGCTCCAGCCCTTGTCCAAACCAGCAAAAGTTATTGGACACTGTTGGGGTCCTGGGATTTACAATGCCAATCTCTTCTTAAAGGTTGTAAAAGAAACCATAAAAAACTTTTGTGGATGAAAACCTACTCCCAAGGATTATATGGCTGCTTAGAAAGGATGTTGATAAGCGGTGCATTAGTTGGGGGAACATTAGCCAGTAGAGCACACTACCGTCATCTCAGACAATAGAGGTTCCTAGAGCATGAGGCTCTGCTCCATCCAGTTATCCAAGGGTCCAGACTGGCAGTCACCGACCCGCCTGATAACATGGGATGGCAGGATTATGTGGGAGGCATTTACAGGCCAGGCCAGGAAGTGATTTCATAACTTCCACTCACATTCCACTATCCATGAGTCTTATGTTGAGACCTAACTGCAAGGGAGGCTGGCAAATATGGTCTGGTGAGTGCCCAGAAAGAAAAAAAGAGAAATGTGGGGAAGAGCTAGAAGCATCTGCCATAAGCAGTTTTCCTGAAAGACTTCACTGAACTATTTTATTTAGCTTCAACTTGAGTACTAGGAGAATACACTTAGACAAACTGGGCCAAAACTTCTATTAACAATGTCTTACAAAAATCCTTGTAGGATACAAGAAATGACTTTAAGGAAGATAATTTTTTAAAGAACTGACCAGACAAATATCTCCTAAATGCTCCAAAGCGACATCAGTAAGTAATGATAATCACTTAAAAATGTTTTAATGGCAGAAAACCCAAATTATTTTAGCTAGGAGAAGCCTCAAGCATTGGATCATTTTCCTCCAGGAAAAAAGAAAAACAAGCACTTTTGCTTTGGGAAGGATCTGAACTTCTAAGGGATTCCCAAGAGTCATTAACTTCACGTTGTCTTTTCCTAAACAATGGTGTCCTAGTTACTGGACGAACAGCACACAGGTGGCCCAGAAACCACACACGCATTGGTCACAGTCACACATGGCAAAACCTGCTAAGAGGCTGCAGACGATTGTGTTTCATCATGATGATATTTCCAGAAATAAAGGGAATTACACATTAATAAAGCAATGAAACTCTGAGGGTAACCATGACAACTACTGCAAATTTAATAACATTTTATACTCCTCAAGAGTTTTTTTTCTTTCTTTTTTTTGTAATTGCCAAAAAGATTAGACAAATTCTGAGAAGGAGCTGAAAAGCACTTTGTCTCACCTAGTAGCCTTACACTTCTAAAGATGTCACAGCACGCTCGGCACACACTAATACTGACTTTGCAGCAGCCTCTAGAAACGCCCTGCCTGCTTTCCGCATGGTTTATTGTGAAAGATGGTCACAGACCAGAGCCTGCAGTTCTGTGTCTTTAAACGATATCTGGTCAGAGAACTAGTTCCCCAAGTCAAGTCCAATTTCATTTGTTTTCTAACGTAGAATTCTCATCAGAGCAAACAGTTCTAATGCATGTCTACAGAAATTTCCAAAGCTTCCTAAGTATCTAAATCAGATTTTAGAACATTTTATCTAACTTCTTTTTTAAAGATTTTTAAGTAATCTCTACACCCAACATGGGGCTCGAACTCAGAGCCCTGATATCAAGAGTTCCACAGTCTATTGACCAAGCCAGCCCATGCCTCTTAGAACATTTTAAAGAAAGACATAATCTAACTTATGCAGACTTTCAATTTAATCAAATCGCAGTTTTTGTTTTGCTTGTGTTGTGCTGACGCATGAGAAGTCACAAATGGTAAAGATTATTTTAAAGGTTGCCTTCCTCCTCTTTCAAGAAGTACACAGGGGCACGTGGGTGGCTCAGTCAGTTGGTTAAGAGTGTGACTTCGGCTCAGGTCATGATCTTGTGATCTGTGAGTTCAAGCCCCACATCGGGCTCTGTACTGACAGCTCAGAGCCTGGAGCCTGCTTCGGAATCTGTGTCTCCCTCTCTCTCTGCCCCTCCCCTGCTCACATTCTGTCTTTCTCTCTCTCTAAAAAATAAGTAAACATTAAAAAAAATTTGTTTAAATGCACAAGCAAGTTACTTCTTTTTTAAATCAATTTTCCTGCATATTCTCCTATGATCCATACTTATTAGGTACAGATTAACGTTGAGATCCATATAGATAACTCATTCCAGGTGACAGTACATTAAGTGGCAGAACACCAGAAGGCATTCTTGTGTAGCTGGAGAAGCTTCCGACCCTGCTAAGCACGTATGTCAGAAATAGTGCCTCTTTCGCTGGGAGAAAATGAAGGTCACAAGGAAAATTACGTACCCCCCAAGCACTGTTACTTAATCTACTCTTGTTTCTGGCTCAAGAGAAAGATGAACTGGTCCATCCTCCTCCACCTCAAAAACTGCCACATTCATGGGATTTTGTTAGTGCTTCTTGCTGTTCAGGCAGGCTCTTCTTTTCTCTGTGACTTGTTGCCTTGTAGTTACTTTGCCGCTCCTTGGCACCGTGCCAGTCACTGTCCTTGTCTGATGGGACCAACGTGTGGCCTGGGATCTTCCTTCTTCCCCAAGTGCTTTCCTCCGGGCTCCTCCACCCTCTTTCTCCCCGGGCTAATCTCCCACACCCGTGACCTCCTTCTCAGTGTTCCCCCTGCAATGTGGGCACTGGCCCAGCGTCCATTCCCAGCCTTCTCCTCCCTTGTAAACCCAGGCTGTCCCTGTCACTTCTTCCCCTCAACCCCAAAGGAGGGAGCCTTCTAAAATGCCACTCTGACCCCGCTTTACCTCTGTTTAAATTCCTTCAACAACCCCCCAAAAGCTAGCAGGATCATCTTCAGTCTCCTTGGCCAGGACACTGAGAGCTTCTGGCTTGGCCCTAGGTCACCGCCAAGTGTCGCTGCCTCCTGGCTCCTCTTCTGTAGTGGGCTCACACTTTATGCAAGTTTGTCAAACACATGGTGGTGTTTCCTGCCACTGCCTATGCCGTTCCTCCACCAGGGCTGCCTTTCCTTCCTTTCCCCGTCTGTCTAGTGTCTAAAATGAATCCTCTTCCCCATGCAAATCTTTCCCATGCTTTATTGTTTCTGAAAGATAAAGCCTAAACTAGTTTTTGGTACGTAGGGCTCTCCGAGATCTCAGCCCCTGCTTCCATCTCTAACTCCCCCCTCAGCTATACCCCATCTTTGACTCCACTCCTGGGCAAGCCAGTTATTTTGAGCCCTTGAACTGAGCACAAATGGAAGTCATTCCCCAAATCCTCACATCTGCTCTAAACTTCCAATTCAGCTCCCCAAAAGTGGTCCCTGGAGCTCATCCCTCTTTTGCCCCTTCTTGGAGCTTTAATGGTCTCTCCTTTGACTGGCTGTTCTTTCTTTAGAAGGACATCAGTGCTCAGAATGGTCTGAGGCACAAGAAGATTCAGCAAATATCTGTAGAGCAAATACCCAGGAAAGGGTTAATCTCTTACTGTGACTCTTCCTCATTCCCTGGGGGAGGCCCAACAATACTGGCCACAAGTGAGCATCGGTTTTTTCAGTGCAAAGGACAGAGAGGACCCAGTTTCTTTGTCCTTCTACTCTGAAGAGCCATAGATGTGACTGGAGAGCCTTGGGTGCTGCTCCTGGAGGCCATAATGACTGAGGGATGCTGGGGGTTACCTGCCACGACGTAGAGGGGTCAAGCACATCTCCAACCCTCCATGGGTCCTGGGGTTCCCGCAGGGTGGGGGAGACCTAGGGTCGGCCCAGAAGGATAAAGACCTTTAGGTTTCAGTCCATGTATTGAACTGTATAATTGAAATTATCCAAGTAATTATGTGGATTAGAGAGATTTCTAAGTACAGCCCCCTGCCCTCCACCAAATCTATGACATTCCATGAAAGAATGCCTCGTATATAAAAATATCCATTGGCATGTGACTCCTCCCTCCTGGTCAACAGAGCAGGAAGAGTAATTCCCTTATGAAACAATTGTGATTCTTCCCAGTCTTCCTCTGCATTTTTCTGATTATACCTGAAGGAATTTTCTTACGGAATCCTTTCTCTTTCCCTACATTCCCCACTTCTTGCCCACTTACCAAGGGAAAGGCTATTTGCTTGCTTTCCCCTTAACTGCTTAAATTCTCTAACCCTCAGTTTCCACTTCCGTGAAATAGAAATAATAATAGGGTTGAGAGAATTAAGTAGACAACATGTAAAAGTGCTTAGCACAGCAAGAAAGAGGAGTGTGATGCATGTCAGCTATGATCAGTGTCTTTTATATTGCATTTAGGAGTGACAAACAAGAAAATGCAAGAGATAAATCCCTATTGAGGAAAAGAAAAGTTGTAAGTCTTCTCATGCAATTAACATATAAAGCCAGAAACATCAACGTCTTGGTCCCCTCCAAAATAACCAGAACAGAAGGCACCTCAGTGACTCCGTCGGTTAAGCATCCAACTCTTGATTTTGGCTCAGGTCATGATCTCACAGTTTGTGAGTTTGAACCCTGCGTTGGGCTTTGTGCTGCTGATACGGAGCCTGCTTGGGATTCTCTCTCTCTCCCCTCCTCACTCTGTGCCCCTCCCCCACTCTTTCTCTTTCTTAAAATAAATAAATTAATTAAATTAAACAACTGGAACTGTTCTTCTGAATTGCTATCCTAACCATCTAATCAATACTAAGTCATGTGGAGCACACAGAGAGAGCTCTGAGGAACTGACACCCTAGAAGTCATATCTAATTCTTTTCTAGTTCTACAATGTGTATTCTACCTATTCCTCAAAAGGACACAGCAGCTTGTAGTAAAATGCTCAGGGTAAGTGGAAATCAACAGAAAATGAAGAATCAGACCAAAAAAGTACAGCATTTCAGAAAGGAGAGAAAATTGTATTGGAAGCCGCAAATGAGCTGGCTTCTTTTTTTCCCAACTGTTTTTGGCCACTGCGTTCGATTCCAATATTATGGTAGAAATGCCTGAAGAACTGTCAACATTCGATTCAGCTCAAGCATCCTTGGCTATCTCCCAGCTTAGAAATGGAAGGTCCTGGTTCTGCCTGATGCAGGCCTCGGGCCACACAGGAAGTCACAGAGCACAGAGGGACCTGGCTTCAGGAGACAGGGGAGCTGCCCAGACCTGTCCTGAGTCTCAGCTGATAACTGTCCTTCATCCAGCTGTGACTGGGCCTATGCTGTGACAGAGGCCAGAAGTCCCTGTTTAACCAAACCAAGTGACATAGTCACGGCAACACTGGCATGTGGTGAGAGTGACCGTATCCAGCCTGGCTTGGCCCCTCACCACACAGGGGACAGGAGTCTTCAGGGAGGCCTGGCCAAGTGAGAACAGATATCCTGACATCCACAAATGTCTGAAAATCCCACAGATGGAATTTTCAAATAAGTGATAGTATAAACCGCACAGAAGGAGGCATTGCCAGCACGAGGCTCCAGAATGTTTTACTGAGCACTCTGGAGAAAGCCACATATGAAAAAGTGCATCACAGTTAACAACAAAAAGATGGCCTACAAGATGCGCCAGCCTGGAGATGAATCCCTTTCCTAACACCGAAAAACAAAACAGAAAAAAAAAAGATTAATTTTTTTTAATTTTTAAAAAGTTTTTAATTCCATTTAGTTTTAGGTATACAGTGCAGTGAGGCAATACTCTGCTCCCTACTCTCACACATCACACTGTGCTCATCACAAGTGCTTAACACACTTCTTTCAATCCCCATCATCTATTTCACCTATCCCCCACCCACTTCCCCTCTGCTATTCATCAGTTTGTTCTCTATAATTAAGAATCAGCTTCCTGATTTCCCTCTCTCTCTCTTTTTTCCCTTTGCTTGTTTTTTGTTTCTTAAATTCCACATATGAGTGAAATCATATGGTATTTGTCTTTCTCTGACTGACTTATTTTACTTAGCATTATATTCTCTAGATCCCTCCATGTCATTGCAAATGGCAAGATTTCATCCTTTTTATGGCTGAATAATATTCCAGTGTGTGTGTGTGTGTGTGTGTGTGTGTGTGTGTGTGTATACATACACCACTTCTTCTTTATCCATTCATCAATTGTTGGACACTTAAGCTGCTTCCATATCCTAGCTATTGTAAATAATGCTGCTATAAACACAAAGGCGCATGTATCCCATTGAATTAGGTTTTGTATTCTTTAAATAAATACCTAGGAGTACGATTCTTGGGTCATAGGGTAGTTCTATTTTTAACTTTTTGACAAACCTCCATGCTGTTTTTCATCAGTTTGCATTCCCACCAGCCAATACTCTAGAGAGTATTTCTTTTTCACCACAGCCTCACCAACACCTATTGTTTCTTCTGTTCATTTTTAGCCATTCTGACAGGTGTGAGGTGAGATCTCACTTAGTTTTGATTTGCATTTCCCTGATGGTAAGTGATGAACATCTTTTCATGTGTCTGTTGGCCATCTAGATGTCTTCTTTGGAGAAATATCTGTTCATGCCTTCTGTCCATTTTTATTGGGTTATTTGTTTTTTAGCTGTTGAGTTTTGTAAATTGTTTATATATTTTGGACACTAACCCTTCATTGTATATGTCCATTGCAAGCATCTTATTCCATTCAGTGGCTGTCTTTTAGTTTTCTGATTGTTTCCTTTGCTGTGCAGAAGCTTTTTTACTTAACGAAATTTCAACAGTTTATTTTTGCTTTGTCTCCCTTGCCTCAGAAGACATACCTAGAAAAAGTTGGTAAGGCTAATGTTGAAGGGGGTTACTGCCTGCGTTCTCTTCTAGGATTTTTATGGTTTTTGGTCTCACATTAGGTCTGAAAAAGATGAGTTTAAATTTACATATGTATTCCAATGAAGTGTTGCTCCAGAAGAATTTTCTGCATTTCCAAATGATGACCCTCCTTCTGGTGAGGATCTATGTAGTGCATGGGAACACTAAATGCAGCATCAGAGAAGTGGAAAGAGCTCACATTCACAAAAAGGAGCATGCCAGCAACAGGAGATACAACATCATTTCCACTATTAAATTCTAGGAGAGTACTGACTGCAGAGGTATTTTTCAAAAAAAATACCGAGTAAACTAATAGGAAATATCTGCAGAGTGATTTTGCAGAACCTGCAGTTCAGAGGGGCAGAAAGTGCCTGCAGTCCTCTAGGTCTGATTTGTACTCAGGCCCCGGGCAGAATGGTAGAATGTCTTGGACACATTTTTAACTTCTGAAGTCTCAGCTCCTCATGTGTGAAATAGTGAAAATAGTTCCTACCACTCAGAGTCACTCTGAAGAGATAATGAGAGAGTGTAAGTAAGTGGCTGGCCCATGACAGGCATTTAGCAAAGATTTGCCTTCCATCCTCCATATGTTGCTTATACAAATCTTCACTACTCCTTGGATAGATGTATGGACTTTCATATTCATACTCTAATATTTCATAAACACGGATGAATCACAGGTCATCTATTTGCACTCTTCTTCGATTACCTCGCCCCCTAGATCATGAGCTCCACACGAGAGGGGCTCTTCCTATTTCCTTCCAGTGTAAGTGGTAAGGAGCATTATCGCATATGGCACACGTTCCATCAATATTTGTTGTAGGAAGGAAAGAAGACATTTTTTTTTTTAGCGAGGACTTATTAATATGGTCTAAGAGTGTTGCTTTTTGGTGACCAGCTTGAAGCACATGTGTGGCTTCAGAGACTGTCTGGAGAGGATGGTTGACTGGTGCTCTGGAATATCAACATTAGATGCTCTGAACGTCCGTACACTCCTCAGATTAAATCTGCTTTCCCTCCAGCACCAGCATTCAAGTGAAAAGTTTTAAATGACTCAAAAATTGATGTTATTGCTTTTATGTTCTTTTGAACTACAAATTTTCGACAGTATAGTCTATTTATCACTGTAAATGCACAGCCATTCAGTTTCAAAACAGAACCAGGACAGATTATGAGCTAGCCTCGAAAATTAATTACCGCTTATATAACAAAATTTTTGTGGTAAAAATGTGTTCTCGGTTCCAAATGACTAGCTCATGAATGAACTTTTAAAACCCAAACCATTTGTACTTCAGGGTTTTGTACAACACACTGATGAAATACTATGAAAGTTGTACCTTTATAATGTCATTAATGAAAAAAAAATTAGTCTAAAGTAAAATATCTTGTCTCTGTTTTTCCTTCCTTCTTTCCTCCCTCCCTCCCTCCCTATCCCCTCTCCGAGTTCCCCAAACACACTTTAAAAAAATCCTCTATATTCCAAGCTGCATTGGCAGAAAAGGCTCCAAAAAAGTGTTAAGACTATGACTCACCTCATTGTAATTCTGCTTATAGAATTTATGGAAAAGGAATGAAATCCAAGAAAATAAAATAAAACTTTAAAAATCCCACTGATAAGCAAAAATCCTTTCTGTAGGAAATAAGGTTATATAAAAAGATTTATATTTTGTTTCATATAATTCAGAGGAAACCCATATCCCCTGTTAACTGCCACCTCTAATTAGTTACAGACCATTTAACTCCATAAATATTTTCAAGGATTAATGATAATTGACACATGTGCTATGCTTTTAATCTTTTAAGAAATGTTAATACTGATTCATTTTTCCTAGAATCTTGAGATGGTGCCAGTATTTTATTCCAGTTGAAAAAGAGGCAGAGATGCCACCTTATAACCAACCCCTCCATGGCGAAGTCGGCTTGGTTATGCACATCTGCCCGGGTCTGTCTCTTTACTACACCCTCCACTTAGCTCAGCTCCAGCCATTGCCAGGGTGACTTCCCTCTTTGTGTTCTTCCACTCACCACTTTCATTGAACCCCAAGGAAGCCTAAAGAAAGATGACTTCGAGGATTCTCAAAACTTGGCTGTGCTTCAGAACACGTGAGGCAACATTACAAAGAATATAGATGGCGCATGGGCCTCATCCCAGACTGAATCCGTAAGAACTTCTGAGCATGAGAGTTGGGCCAACCAGCTTAGTGTAACTTTAGTTACAGCTTAGTGTAACTGACCAACCTTAGTGTAACTTTAATGGCATGGAAACAGGACAGCGTTATTCAGACCTCTAACAAATGGAGTTGACTTTTAAAGGAAGAGAGGAGTTTTTGATGGGGATACGTAAAGGTCAACCTGACTGGACCGCAGGGCCCCCAGGTATTTGATTAAACATTATTCTGGATGTGTCTGTGAGGGTGTTTCTGGATGAGATGAACACCTGAATCACTAGGCTGAGCAAAGCCGACTGTCCTCCCCAAGGGGGGTGGGAGTCATATAATTCACTGAAGGCCTAATTAAAATAACAGGATGAAGAAAGGAGAATTTCCTCTCTCTTCCCAACTGCCTTCCTTCTAGGACATGGGTTTCTCCTGCCTTTCGACTCAGACTTGGACTAGAACCTGAGCCATCAGCTTTCCTGCTCCTCAGGCCTTTGGACCTAAACCGTATCATTGGCTCTCCTAGGTCTCCAGCTTGTAGATCTTGGGATTTCTCAGGCTCTATAATCATGTGAGCCAATCCCTCATATGTGTACACACACACACACACACACACACCCTACTGATTCTGTTTCTCTGGAGAGCCCTGACTAACACAGGTTCACATTTCTTTCAGCTATGTGTGCTAGGAGAAATATATATAAGGTACACAGACAATGTTTGAGAGATCTTTTACAACAAGAAGACAAAGAAGCAGAGGGCAAAGTGCCATCAATGTTAGAATAAAGGCTGAGCAAGTCTCTACCTGGGGCTTTGGAAAAAAGGCTCCTGTTCAATTGGGAGGAGCTGTGCACGGGTGCAGAGTGAAGTTATTATATAAGAAGATGCTTTACATTCTATTCACCTACATGCAAAATCATCTCATATGGTTCTGAAAAATAAGAGGGTGAGACAGTGAATATAGTTTAAAGGTGAAGGTATTGTCTGTATTGAACAATGATAAGCTCTCCCATTTTCTTCGTACCTAAAATGTTTACTCAAAAGATAAAAGAAAAAAAACATCCTCAGGAAGAGAAAGGCAGTGCTGAGGGCCAAAGTGAGCAGGACACAAGGAAACAGGATTCTCAGGGCGTCAAAAGCCCATTGCCTGGCTCTTCTGTTTTTAGTTTGTCTCCTGGTTTCCTGTGAGCTGTGATCTATGATATTAAGAACCAGAAGTCACGATGTTCTTTCTGGCTGATGTGCCCTCCTGCATTTTCCTCTTTTTTCCCACCCTTTTTCAGTCTCTCTCTCTCTTTCATATTTTCTTCATTTAAGCAATTGATAAATGTTTTAGTAAATACAATAAAATCAGTCATGTTAATATGATGAGGCGTAAACTAGGGATGAGGACTATTTAGGAAAATGTGCTCTACGACAGAAACATTTAAAAGTGAAAAAAAGGTATGGAACTGAAATTTAAAACAAATCACCTAAATATAGACAGGTAAAGAAAATAGGGCAAGATAACGGCAGCATTCTGAGCTATTCCTATGTCAGAACTTTTCAAACACACTTACCAAGCACAGGCAACTGGGAAAGAAAAAATTCACAAGTGAATAATTTAGCATATAACCCTCGGCAAAATCTAATGAAAAATCACCAAGCTGGATTTCAACATAAATAGTTGCTTACAAAACCTGTTTTGCAAATATGTTACTGGTTTTAATGTAAGTTGCTGCATAAAATGTGAACAGTTTTACAACAACTATATTCTATAATTTAGACTTGTATGGCTTACTTATGTAACTCTGCAAAATGATGAGTCTGGAAGGTTTGAGTTTATAAGGGAAAAATGCCTTCATTTCAGTGATTCCAGTTTAAACTTACAGAAATATCAGATCACTTATTGAAAAATCCCAGATGAAGTAAAAAGGAATGTTCTGGGAAGTTGCCATTGACAGTATGTTGCCCTGATCTTATAGATGTCTGTTTCCCAGGATTATTTAGTGAGGATTATCGGTATTTTAGAAATAAGGACAGAGGTCTTTAACGATCTCATCAGAGAGTTCTAACGGGACTGAATTTTTGTTTTTAATGAAGTATCCAATCTAATTTTGTACAAAAATCTGAGAGCTGGCTTCAGCAAACTAATGAAGAAGGAAGATAATTAATTAAGAATGAATTAAGAGAGTATGACTTGTTCCCCACTGTGCTTCCAACATCCCACCTTACTGCCCTGATCTTGGACTGTCTCTGCTACCCATGATTGTAGAAGTGAGGTGACAGGAGGAGAACCTGAGAGGGACCTTTCCAAATCATATGAACCCAGGAGCCTGATCTCTGACTTCCAAATAAGGTTAAAGCACAGCTTCATTCACAGATCCTGAAATGTCAGCCAACTTCACCAGCATGAGAAGCGCAATCAAAAAAAGACATTGTGCACCAACAGAAATACATCACTCATGAAAATGGAAAGCCATACAGCAACAACTGATGTCAATGGCGATGAACATTTTTAAACAACTACAATAGACGATGCACTCTCGGTGTGCATACTGAGATAAAGGAACACTGTCCTCCTAGAACCGAAATCCGGTGAGTTGGAATCCTATCAACTGGGTAGCAAACTGCATACAGAGAGCTAGCTCTTCTTACGATCTTTTCTTTATCCACTAAACACCATTTTGACCCCCATTTACAGCTTACCCTTCATTTTAAACTCCCGTCTCCTTATTTACACTTGGGCCCTTCGACCATCTTCCTTTCCTCCAGTGAATGTTTCAAACAAAAACACCTAAGAGAAACAACATTGGGATGCCAGTTTTCACCATTACCTAATTTTTCCAACCTGTTACAAAGTGCAGCTCATAAAATCCAGAAGGAGCATCATTCCCTGTGTATGTTTAACACTCGTGCTAAACCAATACCAAGCTAAGGAGCCCAGTTTCGACAATGCTGCGAATACCATTCTGGAAACTGCTTGTGAAATGGCACTCCTTGAAGGCCCATATTTCACTCGCTTGGCAAAACTCCCTTTCAAGGTCATTTCCAAATGCTCGTCTTGTGCCGAGCAGCATGCGTGGAGCGGCACTAGCATGGCACCAGGTCAATCCATTAGTCATTGCTGGAGTGAGCCTTCTGTGGAGAGGCAGCTTGCTTCAAAGTCAGATGGGCTTTTGAGAAGCACGCCAGGAAAACTTTCAGATTTGAAATGTTACAGAAAAGAAGGTCACAATATCTTCTAATTGCCTACTATCCTTGCAGAAGGTTGCTTTTCATATTTTTATGCAAATATTAATATCTGCTCAGTGTGAAAACCAGGTTAAAAAATGTGGTGAGCGAGTTTGCGCATATGTCTTCAATTGAGCAGAGCGCTGAGTGCCAGACTTCAACCAGGCTGATCAGACTGCAGGTCTGTGTCAAAGCCTGAAGTGGTGGAATCTAGTTGCTATGGCTGCAAATTAAACAAATAAATGAGACACTGTGGAATGCAGCAAAATATCTGTGGTCCGATTAGTTCATATTTGCCATATGTGTGAATATTAGCAGTCGAATTCTGAGTTGAAGTAAAGTTCTTTACAAAAGGTGCAAGTGAGGGGAAATGCTGAAAAATAATAAGGGAGATGAGAATTCTATGTCCAAGTATAAATATCTGACCTTTTATATAAACTTTTAAGGAATTTCATTAACTTTTGTGTTAGGAGTATATACAAATTCGGTGTTGCTAAAAATAAAAGATTTCCACCCAGGAATTTTTCCTTGCAGCTTTAGACAGGGTTTGACGCTAGCCTGTTACTTAGTGTATCAGAGTAAGTTAAAATCATTAGCTCTAGGGAAATTTAATCTTCTCCATAAGATTCCTATCATATTCTATTTGATGGGACTGACATTTATCAAGCCTATTATGTGGCCAGCATTGTGCTATTTGCTTCTATGCCAATCTCAGGAATTGCCGCAACAAGCTGTAAGTTCCCCACCAGTAGGATTCAGGAGAGAAATATAAAAAGGCTGAGTTCTATTTTGACTAACCTCTTAAATCACTTACACTTAATCCTTTTCACAGAATGAGAATAAAACAGAGAAAACTCGAGAGGTCATTTGATTCAGTTCCCCTTTCCAGGTGGCTCGCATGTCTGCATTAGGAGAGCTACATACAGAAAGAGTGGCTTTTGGGGTTACCCGGGTGTGAGGAAGAGAAGAAAACAAAAAAGACGCTCTATCAGGTGTGTGGAAGCAGCACAGATACAGAAAGGGATGTTTTCTAACTTCAATCTTTTTATCGTAACACATACAGATAGTAGCAGTGTGAGGAAGGGCACTTGGACACAGATTGTGAGATATTTTGATATATTTCCAGGTCACACAGATAAATGTATTTGATAAGGATGAAAGGGGTTGCCTTAAGGGGAAGCATTTCCACCCGTCAGGGCTAATCCTTGCAACTAGGTTGAAACATGTCTTAATTAGATAATTAAGGGCAAGAAAATTCTCTGGATATGCATATGGTAGGACAATAGGCAAAAGTCACCCTTGCTTAGATGAAAAGGAAAATAATCGCAAATGCCAGGAATGTTTATCAGTGTCTTGATGAAATATGTTTGTGAAATATAATGACATTTCACGTTGAAAGGCATCTCTTCACCAGAGGTTAACAAAGCTCTACAGAGAGAGAGGCCGTGGATACAATAAGCATGATGGGGTTGGTCAGCTCAGCATTCTCCTTCCAGCTAGGGTACTAGCTAGCTGTGTGAGCCTGGACAAGTTATTATACTGGACGCCTGAAGGCCAGCAGGTACAGTTCTTTTGTGGAAAAGGGGAAGACTGATTTTAAAATTATAAGCCACTGAGCTTGACAAGGATGCTGTAAGGTTCTAAAATGGGTCACTGAAGGACGGAGGTATGAACCATAGAGAATTTCATGGTGATCCTAGGTACTGGCCTAAGCTCACTTAGAGAAAATAATCTTATTTCCTATTCAGAAAGTGTTATCAGACTCAAAGAGTAAGGAAATTTGATAGAAGTGCACTCACTCCGTCATCATTCATTCATTCTTACAAAAATCTTTTCTGGGACCTGCTATGTGCCATGTACCAATCCAGAAGATGAGACTATGGGAGGAAGCTAAGAGCGTGCGCCTGCTCTTAACGAACATCCGGTTCCAGACTAATGTAATAATATTCTACAAGTAAAGCATAATGGATACTATAATAGAGGCACATGTGTGGTAGAGACTCATAAAGAAGGGGTGCTCACCTCTATGATATAAAGGGAGAGTGGATGCATGAGTGGACTTGGAGGAAAAGGGGGGTTTTGAGAGGGAAATGAGGACTGGGTGGACACTCAGTCTCGGAATGTCCTGGAAGGCAGGTCTCATTGCCATTCTGTATGAGCCACAGATTGGCAGAGGGGAACACTAGAGACTTCCTGGAGAAGCTTCACTTGGACAAGAGGTATATAAATAGGCTCAGGGAAGTTAGCCAGTATTTCTAAAAGACCAGGCATTTTGTGGAAAAATTTGGTAGTTTAGGTTCAGATTCATACAGGAATAAAAAACTGGCTTGAACACTTTCTAGTGGGATTTTACAGTCTTTCCTTGCTTTCCCTTAATCATTTTTCAGCCTGAGTTGGATAAAGCAGCATGAGATGAGATGAGGATTCGTGTGATCTTCAAGATTTGGTGCCAACGGGAGGATTTTGGACAATGCTTCTGGACCCTCAGAAAAGTTTCTTTTCCCATTTTATCTAAATGGGACCAAGGCAATGACCCCTTGGGATCTCTAGATATCTAGAATCAGTCAACTTGGGAAAAATCAACACCTATCCTTCAAAGGTGAGCTTTGTCCCCAAGCTACCATCCACTTGGTGCCAACACCATCTTATAAACCCTTTTCCTCACAAGTCCTCTTGTTCAAGGACTCTCTCTCCACTAGACATATTGCATTAATTTCCTGTTTCTCTATTATCCTTGGACACGGTGATAATTTTCAGTAGCCAGTCCCTTCTGCCACCACATATGTAGTTTTTATCTAAATACCTGTCTTGACCAGAGGAATCAACCATCCTCTCTGAGCATGGTTATGAGATGGTTAAAATATATTACTCTGAAAAATCAATTATTTTGTTACTGACTATACTTACATTGGTAGCCTCCAAAGGAGCTTCAATTCAATGGCACAAACTTAGGCTTCTCAATTCAAAACAGAGTTTTATAAATCAATCATATTATTAAATTCTGATATATTCATTTAATGATCCTCAACATCTTAGTACTGTCGCTTCCCCAGAGCCCATGCTGTTTTCCAGTTGAGTTTAACAAGATGCAATTCACTATGAATACACCTAAGAGTCCTACATTTTGTATATAAAAAACAAAAATAATGACTACAAATGTTATCCAAACCACCCACTGGTCAGGTAAAAATGATGTGGAAGTTTCAGTGTGTTGTATAATGAAACTTCCATAAAGAGTTAATGAAGCTTGGACAACACTAATAGGCCAAATTGCTCTCTGTGCTCTTGCCAAATCACATGAAACTATAAAAACGAATCTAGACAAGCTGAAGCCTAGTCAGGGGAGACTAAGCATGATGGTAAAGGACTTGTATATCATTTTTTCAATAAACGTTTACTGAGTGTGTGGTAATGCCAGAGAATATGGTAGGTTCTGGAGGAAAAGAAGAAAGGAAAAAAAAAAAACAACAGTTGCTGCCCTTTATGGCCTCATATCCCATTAGGGGAATAAACAAGTAAATAAGCACTAATCAAATAATGAGAAAAGTGAAATCATAGGTGTTGAACAAAGGTCAGGAACTCCCTGAATGCAGGGAGAAGCGACCCATTCAGATACCTAGGAGGCTTGGGACCACTTCATTCACAGGTGGTGTCTGAGAAGGGAATGGGGCAATGAACCATCAAGACTTCAGGTCTTCTAGAAAGGTTACTGAGGCATCAATGCAGGGTAAGTCCTGGTGAGGAGAGAGTGGGGAGGCAGGGAGATAAGAGATGAGCCCATTGCCCCAGTTCAGCTGAGAGATGATGAAGCCTTTAACTAAAGCCGGGATGGTGGAGAAGAGGCAGCTGGGGCAGCTTTGGCAACTACTTTGGACGCACATCTAATAGGACTTGTCAATTAACTGCGAGGGATGTGGTATAAAGGGGAAGCTTTTAGATGCTTCAGCCATGATTGAAGTGGCAACATGAGACAAGTAACAAGACTGAGGGAAGGGGTTAAGGTAATGAGGGGAGGGGTTAACGTAATGAATTTGTTACAGTATGTTCATCTTTTTTTTTTTTTATTCTAGGAGAGACAGAGACAGTGTGAGCAGGGGAGGGTCAGAGAGAGAGGGAGTTACAGACTGAAACAGGCTCCAGGCTCTGAGCTGGCAGTCAGCACAGAGCCCGACGCGGGGCTCGAACCCACGAACCGCGAGATCATGACCCAAGCGAAAGTCGGACGCTTAACCGACTAAGCCACCCAGGCGCCCCAACAGTATGTTCATCTTAAGGTCCTTGGGTCAAATGCTTTGTGTGATGCCCCTTAGAAGATGGAACAGGAAGAACCAACTTGGAATGACCAACATTTAAGAGAGACTGAAGTTATGGAGAAAAGTGAGATCCTCTTGGAAGAGAACATGAGGAGAACAATGACGACTGGTATTTGAATCCTGCAGAATGGATGAATGGACTGGGCCGATTTGGGCTGGAGGAAGGTACAGAAGGCTCAGTTCCTTATGAGGTCTTTGCTAAGCTGAAACTCCATGGTCTTGGTCCGCTGTTTGAAGCTCCATCGTCGGAGATGCTCAAGTAGAGACTTAAAGGGAATCTGCTAAGATACTGTTCAGGTAACTTGGGTGTCACCTGGTGTATGGACCTGAAGGCCTTTAGAATCACTTCCCAAGTTTGAAGATGGGGATCCTGGGCCTCTATGATCAAAAATGCAGCTTTGTGTTTCCACTTCACTTTCTTTGGCAGCTATCGCTGATGCTTGCCGAGGTTGGAGCTTCAATTAAAAGGGAACTGGAAAGGATATGGGGATGGACTTCAGCCAAGGAGTTGGGTCTGTGGCTAATGAATGATCTGTTTGTGGGAATGAAGAAGGAAGCCAGTTCCTAAGGCAACACCTTCAGGTCTGGCCCTTCCTCTCCCCCAGCTATGAGGAACTAAGGGCAAATGAATGGGAAACATATGAATGAAGTTTACTTTGAAATATCTATGGATTTAAGGATTAGGGGTAAAAGAACTCAAGTAAACCACACTTTGGGTTTTGCTGACCCCAAAATATCTGCATATAATTTACAGACCTTTTGATGAACTCCAACTACTGCTGGACCTGCTCCTCTATTCAGTGGAGCACGAAAAAGGGCAGGCTATATAAGCCAAATAATATTAACCTCGAATTCTACCCTTATGGGAAAATTAGTTGTACAAAGGAATTTGTGATCAGAAAATTGCTTAAAAAGCCATGGTCTATTACCCTAGAGAAAAAAAAAAAACACAACTAATACCCAGACAAAATAATCAATATATGAAAGAACTTTTCAATAAATTTGACCCAGGCTACTATGTGCCTGGTCTGTAACTCTCAGATGTTCCAGGGACCATGGTGTGTTCTTTGGACATCATTTCTTTTTTTTTTTAATATATTTTTTTTAAGTGTTTATTTTTGAAGGAGAGAGAGACAGAGCGTGAGGAGGGGAGGGGCAGAGAGAGAGGGAGGCACAGAATCTGAAGCAGACTCCAGGCTCTGAGCTGTCAGCACAGAGCCCGATGTGGGGCTTGAACTCACAAACTGCAAGATCATGACCTGAGCTGAAATCAGTTGCTTAACTGAGCCAACCAGGCGTCCCATCAGAAAATTCCTTCAAAAAACCATGGTCTATTACCCTAGAGAAAAAAAAACACACACACACACACAACTAATACCCAGACAAAACAATCAATATATGGAAGAACTTTTCAATAAATTTGACCCAGGATACTATGTGCCTGGTCTGTAACTCTCAGATGTTCCAGGGACCACGATGTTCTTTGGACATCAATTCAGGCCTTCTCAGGCAGTAGCAGCAATATAAGTACCAACTGACAAGATCCTCAGAGAGGAGAGCGAGTCACATATATAAGATTTTACTGCAGTGCAGCTGAGGTTGAAGAGTGAGGTAAAATACAAGTTAGGAAAGAAGCGAATGGTTTGGTATGTATTCTGTCAACTATCATGAAAAGGAAAAGACCAAGAGTAGGAAAAAAGGACAAGAGAAAACATAGACATAGAATATTAATAAAATTCAGTCATTCATACCACAAACGCTTATTGATTTCCACTATGTAGAGGCACTGTTTGAGGTGTTTGGGATAAACGAGTAACAGAAACGAGGATCCCTGCTCTTAGGAAAGTTATATTCTAGCAGGAGAGGATGGATAGTAAGCCATAAATACAACATGTAAGTAAAGCCATATAATATGTCAAGGATGGTAAGTGCCAGGAAGGGGGCAGAGAGCAGGGACAGTGAGGGGACTCTGGGGACATAGGGGTAGTTGGCAATACTTAATAAATAGGCTGCTCAGAGTAGGCCTTACTGAGAAAGTGAGATTGAGCCCATGAAAATTCACAAGGAGAAATCGATGATCAATAAAATTGGACATGGAAAATCATACACATGAGAACCATAGGCAGTAACTCTAAAAGTATCTGCCTCCTTGTGGATGGAGCTCCCCTTCTTGTTCCTGGGTCTTTGGGTCTTATCTGTTTTCTTTGGGAGGTCCATGGGGAGTCTTAGAAAGTGGTTCCCAAGAAATTTCTGACCTCTGTTCCAGTCTTACTTTTATTTTTGAAAACTTGTAGATATCTTCCAGTTACTTTAGAGTATATTAGGAAAAGGAGAAAGGTCAGCTTTACTCATATGAAAAACAAGATCGTCTTCTTTTGACCAAAAGCTTATTTTATGAAATATCCAATATCAGGGTGCCTCCACCCTCCATGGGTCATGAAATGGATAATCTGTGTGGCCCAGAACTGGAAACTTTCCATAAGTTGTGTTATTTAACAAAAGAATAAATCAAAATCTGAGTTCCTGCAAAACCAATGATCATCCAAGCAGTATTTAATGCCTTCTCTTCTGAGACAGATGTATAAAAACTTTAGTAATTACCAAATGTCAAAATAATATTGAACGGAATAAATAGTTGCCTAAATTAAGGTTCTCTTAAGGATCAGTGACATACACCAAGAACAACTGACAAATCAAGCATGAAGAGAGGTGGGGTTTATTTTTGTATCTCCTTATTAATTATATGGGGAATGAACAACCGCTGTGATTATAAGAATATCTAGGTCATGTATGCTTAAAGATCTGCGATAATAATAATAATAATAACCAGACTTCTGCAGTGCTTGGCATTCTCAAAGCATTTTGTAAACATTAATTAGGTCTTCACTAAGCACAGACACTGTCTCATTGTTGGCTCTTCCTGGTAGAGCATCGCTGAGAATCTGCAATCTTTCTAGAGTTTAAATATTTATTCATTTATTGCTTTTAATGTATATTTACTCCATGGACAATGCTTTAAACTCATAATCAACAGAAGAGAAAGGTCCAGGGATCTATTTTTGCAACCAAGGAAGAGGCCAGAATAACAACAGTGCTTCTCCCCATCAGAGTGAACACAGCCTCCTGAGGAACACTCTGTTGGCTGGTGAACCGTTTTCTTACTCCTCTTCCTCCACCTCAAATGTGCCGTTTCTCTCTTTTAAGAGTAAGTATTTTTCTCCTCCTGTAACCGCACAGTGCGTAGCAGGCTTCTTTGCATTTAGCGGGTTTTCAATAACTGTTTTCTAGATTGAACTAAATCAGAGCTCAGCTCCCACAGGTTGTAGCCACACAGAACCCAACCACAACAGTCCATGACCGTTCGAATTACATTTTGAAAACGGATTCATTTTGAGGATATCACTTATAGTTCTCTCTTGTCTGATCATCAGTGGACTAAGGATAGAAAGGTGGTAGGAGGAGATAAGTGTAAACATGACATTCTTCCAAGTTTCAAAAGCAAACATACAAATACCCTTTTTATCACTAATAGTGATAGGCCTAATGGGCATCATGTGCTGTTCCAACTGCTGGAAATACAAAAATAAATAGCGCTACAAGCATAGAACGGTTTTTGATTTTGGATACTGAAGTGACTCCAGCTAAATGTGTTATATTTTATATTTTTAAATGTAATAAATTAAAATTGTGTTAGGGCGCCTGGGCGGCTCAGTTGGTTGTGCTTCCAACTTCAGCTCAGGTCACGATCTCACTGTTTGTGGGTTCAAGCCCCGCATCGGGCTCTGTGCTGACAGCTCGGAGCCTGGAGCCTACTTCAGATTCTGTCTCCCTCTCCCTCTCTTCCCCAATCCTGCTTGCACTTTCTCTCTCTCACTCTCTCTCTCAAAAATAAATACACATTAAAAAAAATTTTTTTAATAAAATAAAACTGTGTGTATGTGCATGTGGTATTTAGAGGTAAGCTAGTGGTTGCACTAGTGAGGTGGTATTGTTGCAACTCATCTATTTTTCCGTTTCCTCTTCTCTTCAAAAAAGATTCTAAGATTGCTTGCTGAGAGAAAAGAAGCAGACAATAGAAAGGAAGAGACGGGATACTTCCCTTTAGTTCTAATCTTGTCTAATTTGGGGTATTTTACTGTAAGTCAAAAGGAAAGTCCTGTGAATTTCAGACCCTGCGAGTCTGTTTTCTAACTAATTTTGTGCTGGGCAGTTGAGTGCTGTAAATTCAAGGCTGACTTGGTGATGTCTTCTGCAATGGTGCCATGACAGACTTAAAAAACTGCATCTCAGTTTTGTGGTTCAGGGCTCTGGATCCCAAGAGATTATGCTGAGACTCTTCAAACAATGAGCGTGATTCTACACGTAAGAAAAGAGTACATTGTCTTTTGGAATTCTTACAGTTATAAAACTCTAGACAGATAATACCAAAAGGCCTAAAGGACCATAAACCATCTGCATAAATATTTAAAAGTTATAAATTAAGCTAGTTAAATATTAAATAAAATACATTCTATTTTCTTACATTGTTAGATATATATTTCATAAAGCAAAATAAAAATTATGTGATTGGATAAATAGTAACTACTTAAATTACAAATTTATGAATTATAAATCACAAAATTACATTATTTAATATAATACAAATATAAATATTCTAAAATTTTAATTTCTTGTTTTCATTTCAGCAAATTCACCGAATACATTGTTATAAAGAACACTCACAAAATTTAAGCTCTGCTAATAGTATTAATGTAAGGCATTAATGAAAGACAATGTAATTATAATCCAAGTGCACACAATTTGAATGTTTTCATCAAAATATGAACATTCAAATGAATGTAAAAATTTTTAATTGAATTATTTTAAAAATAAAATATTCAAAATTACGTACTAAAATAAAACTACAAATGATAATTATTGTTAAATTTGTAAATAAAATTTAAATAAAATTGAAAATGCTTATTTGATTTTTTGGTTTTTCATAAATTTTTTTCACATTTTTATAAAAATTTGGGCCACCTCGGTGGCTCAGTCGCTTAGGCGCCTGACTTTGGCTCAGGTCATCATCTCATGGTTTGTGAGTTCCAGCCCAGCATTGGGCTCTGTGCTGACCGCTGAGAACCTGGAGCCTCTTTCAGATCCTGTGTCTCCCTCTCTCTCTGCCCCTCCCATGCTCATGTTCTGTCTCTCTCTGTCTCTCAATAATAAATAAAAATGTTAATTTTTTTTTAAATTAAATTATTCATAATTCCTAGTGTTTATATTTATATTTTAATAGCCAATCTAAAGAATCAGTATCCTATTTAAAGTTACATATACACAAATTTAGAGTAATGTAAATTATTATTGCAAAATATTCCTCAGCCCCCATAGGCAACTTCTTTGTTAGTAAGTTTGAGACCATGAACTGGAACATGAAGAAAACCAAAGAAATGGTCATTCATCCCTACAAAAGGACAAAATCTATGAAGCTCCTATTATCTTACAGGATTTGACATGTTATTTATCTTTTCTGTTTCTGAAAATTCATATCACTCAAATTGTCCTTGAATTTCTAAGTACTGTTTGTCTCCAAGAGTGAGAATTATAACCCATCAAAGTGAGACAAGGGGAAATTATGAGAGTTAAGTTATACCTCTAATGACTGCATCAGTACTTCGGAACTATTCGTTTGAAACATGAACTAGCACTTGAATCTGCAAAGGCTGTGATTTCATCTCCGGCCTAAAGGTAATGTGCATCTGAGGGGTGTAGACAATAGGTCTAATAGTTAAGGACTGTACTTCTACAGCACAGCATGCAGCCACTGGTCTCAGTTAAGGCCTTTCTTGTGTCAGAAACTTTGAGCCTCAGTTTCTTCATTTCTGAAAGGGATAACAATTTCTTGTTCATAGCACCACCATGAAAATTAAATGATATAACCACAGTAGAATACCTAGCACATGATAGGTTCTCAAAAAATAATAGCTATCTGGGGCGCCTGGGTGGCTTAGTCGGTTAAGCGTCCGACTTTCGCTTAGGTCATGATCTCGCGGTTCGTGGGTTCGAGCCCTGCGTCGGGCTCTGTGCTGACTGCCAGCTCAGAGCCTGGAGCCTGTTTCAGAGTCTGTCACTCCCTCTCTCTCTGATCCTCCCTGCTCACGCTGTCTCTCTCTCTCTCTCCTAGAAATAAATAAAACATTAAAAATAATAATAATAATAATAGCTATCATTATTGACTGGCAAACAATTATGGAAACTGACTACAGTAGCCCGCCATACCCTTATCCATGGTTTTGCCTTCTGCAGTTTCAGTTATCCAGGGAAACCATAGCCCAGAAGCAGATGCTAGAAGATCAATAGTAGCCTAACGCTACATCACAGTGCCTGCATCATTCGCCTCAGGTCATCTCATCATGTGAGCATTTTATCCTCTCACATCTTCACAAGAAGGGTGAGTACCGTACAGTAGGGTATTTCAAAGAGAGAGAAATAGCATTCACAAGTTTTATTACTATAAACTGTTATATGTTCTCTTCTGTTATTATTGTTAATTTCTTACTGTGCCTAACTTATAAGTTAAGCTTTATCATAGGTATGTATGTATCGGAAAGAAACTAGTATGGTTTCTGGGGATCTTGGAATGGATCTCTCTTGGATAAGGAGGAGGACAACTGTATACTGAATTCACTCATCAATCAAACATATCTTGATCCTACTACAAGTCAGGTGGGTGGGCAGAGTGCTCAGGGCTGGAGGTTGCTGTTTACACCAGGAAGGAACACCTAGCAAGGGGAATACAGACATGCCTAATGGAGACCTGGAGGTCCTTTGCAAGGGTAACTGACGGGGGAGTTAACCTGGCATGGCGGGGAGAGGACAGGCTTCTGAGAGATGTTACAGAAGCTAGTAGGATGAGTAGACATTCCCCAGGAAAGAATGGAAAGGGCATTTGGGGCAGAAGACTGCAAAGACATGGGATTACGAAAAGGCTTTACACATTCAAGAAAAGTCAAAAGTTGGGAGAGGCATGGAGTAACCACATCAAGCCCATTAGATGGTTAAATGAAGCTGACAAGACCCAGCTTATTCGTTCGGAACTGAACGAGAGGTGCCATGTTAATCCTTCAACAGTGTGGCTCTAATTGGACTCAAAGAAAATGCCAGTTTTCTGAGATGTGCCACTTGTGATGAGTTGTCTTAGGAAAGGATTAATCAAAGTCCCTCAGTAATGTCTGTTTGTTAGTACACACCATTTTTCTCAAAATATACCAAAATTGGGGGCAGAAGGGAAACTGTTATTTTGAACCTATGATGTGTGATTTCTAGCTCCTCGTTCCCCTATAATTTCTGTGATGGGTTGCCCTTTTCACCAGGAGCACCCAGTGACATATTCTAAAAATTGCTGCAACCAAAAAACGCAGGCTTCTTAGTTAATAACAAAACCGCTCAATTCCAGAAGCAGAAAGGGAAGACAACGACAAAATGTCTCTGCAGAAAATATATCCTCAAATCTTGCAAGGTGATGTACAAACCATCCAAAAGATTTGATTTGAAACGTGTGAAGACAATACTATGGCTAAAGCGTCAGAAAGAATCAGACTGAGAAGAAGGAAAAGACGTTGCAGCCCCAAACAAACAAACACACTCCAATGGGGACAGCCTGACACGGTGGCGCCCATCACTAAAGCCGCCTCCAGGCCCGCGGCAGGTGTCCCAGGGAAAATCATTGTCTTGTTGCTTCTCCTGGGGCAATTCTTCAAGGAGAACTGGTACTTCCAACACGACCCCACTGACGTGAGGTAGACGAACAACGGGCCTCGACAGTTGTATCAGTTGGAAAAGATCCTCAGACTCCAATAGGGATAAGTCTTTGAATGGCACAGAAATTAAATTTATCCTGGAATGAGCTAGTTGTATTATCCAACAACACCAACAACTTATAAAACTGTGGGTTAATCCACTACATAGTTTTAATAGTGACTCAATTTCATGGGAAGCTTTTTTTCATTCACATTCAGTATTAGTATCTAATTATAAACTCCCATAATCCCCAACGTAGATTCTATGGAAAGCCTAAATTAGAAAATAGCTCTCTACTAGATTTATTTTTTTTTTTATGAAAGGAAATTATTTGAGTCCACTCACCATTCCGTGATTCAGCCACCCTGGGATAAAATTATCAAGCAACTTTGGATAAATCATCTCTCTGTCATAGGCATAAATGGTCCAGAACACCGCTACAACGAACTGGAAGGGAAAAGAAATCCTTTATTTTAAATCCACAACATACAATTTGTTGTTTATCCACCGTTCAAAGAACCCAACAGAACTGTAATCTACAGTGAAAGACGAATCAGCAAACCAGCTAATGACTAGAAAGAGAGTTCTAACTTCATTCTATTAGTGGTAACGCGTGGGGTCCTTCTTCCTTCCTTGATCTCCCTATTGTGCTCGCTCAGGCAAAGGGATCTATTTTAGAGGGAGAGATAAATCGTCTGTCTGTCATCTGGAACAGCTCCTTTCTAGGGCTAATTGCGTTGGTTTGAATCCTCTCAAGAGGGTTTAAAAGTTCACTGGTGGTTTTTTGGATCCCATTCCCCACTGTACAGAGTCAGCACACATTCAAGAAACTGTAGTGTATTTTCCTTGAACCCATCATGTGGTTTAAATTAATCTTCACATTCTCAGGTTTCCATTTCACCACTAGCAGCATTAAAATCATTGCTATATAAAATGTCCCAAAGTCACATTTCCTGCAAGTGTATGAATTTATATAGCCTAAGCAGGGGCCTTGGCTGCACTCAGAGCAGAGAGTATGGGACACAAGAATTAGGAATTCCTAATTCTCTTGGAATAACTTACATGTTCATCTGGGTTCCTGAGATTTACTTTGACCCATCAGCAACATAGACATCAAAAGAGAGTAGAGTACTCAATTTGTTCTCTCATCTTTCTTCAAATTAATGGTGAGAGAAGTTCAGATTAAATAAAGAAATGAATGGTCCAAGGTCTTAACCTTCAACTTAGAATTTTAAAGAAAACACAAATGCTTTGGTACACAGTCAATAAATGTAGCATGGGAAAGGGAACTATCTGAGAGGGAGAGCTCAAAATCTCTGCAGTTACATCTCATAATAAATGCTACAGCGTGATAACACACAGATAAATATTAAAAGAAACATTTTTATCTCATTTCTTGTAAGTCATCTCTACCCCACATTTTATTAATAAAAGTAGTAAATATTTTAATGCCACATTTCGTAAAACTCTCAGTGGTTATACCACAAGCTAGTAATCAGAAAGATTCCAAAGTTCTTTTCCAAGTATGTCAGTTACAACATGGGTAATAGTAGCCTGAAAAAAAGTTCACTCTTAAAACCTAAGATGTAATGAACATTTCTTGCTTCATAAAACACATTGAAAGATAATAGGCAACCATAGATAACACACAGTTGCATTGCCAGATTGGGGTCCCTACTTATTTATCCTGCTTTTGGGTCAATTATTTTCACTTAGTTGATAAATGCACAAGATGGAATAGAAAAAACAAAACTCAAACCATTAACAGTAACTATCATTATGATCTTTCCAAGTACAATGAGTAATTTTTAAATTATTCACAACTTTGGTTTATTCATTCCACCGTACACGTCAAATGCACCGAATGCTTTGACCTAAGCCCTGAGATTGCTACTCAAGGAGCACTGCTACTCAAAATGCGGTCCCCGTGGGTCAGCAGCCCCCATGTTACCCAAGAGCTTGTTAGATACATGAGATGCCAGGTCCTGTCCTGATATGTTCTGATTCTGCATCTTAATAAGATCCTGGTGTCATTCATATCCACATTAAAGTCTGGTTTGGACACTACTCCAGCCACCTTCCGTCTCCTCCTCGCACCATGGAGTGAGGCAGTCACCGAACTACGTGGCTGGACTAGCCAGAGCCTCCACCCTTCTTTTCTAGACTTGGGAAGACAAGATTCTAGGATTTCTTGCCCCCAAAAGACAAAAGTATGCCTCAGGGCCTGTGTGGGCCTCCTTCCTGGGTCTGATCTGGAAGACTGGCTGCACAGTAAATGTGGAGAGCCCCTGACCTGAGAGGTGGTTAAGACGTATCTGTTTCTGAAGGGTGAGAACGAGTTTTACAGTTGGTCTGGAGTCCACGTATAAGCATGAAGCCATTCTAATCCTAGAAAGAGCCACACATGGATATCCCTTCACCTCTGCCATATGATGTCACCTGACGACACATCTCATCACATTCACAGGTGCCCTCCCACACTCAGGGGGAGGGGATTACACACTTGCTCCACAGGCGATGCAATCTTGGGACCATCTTAGAATTCTGCTTACCATATGCTTCCACTCTTCTTTTCCAAATTGTTTTGGCTATTTTCAGTCCTTTGCATTTCCATTTAAATTTTAGAATCCAGCTTGCTAATTTCTACAAAAATATCCTCCTAGAATTCTGATTACGACTGTACTGAATCAATATGTTCAATTTGGGGAGGAATGACATCCTAACAATATTGAGTCTTCTGTCCCGGGAACATAATTTACATCTCCATTTATTTAGATCTTTGATTTCTCAGTTTGTAGTTCTCAGTGAAAAGGATCTTGTACATATTTTTTAATTTATCACTAAGCGTTTCATGTGGTTTTATGTTATTATAGATAGTGTTAAATTTGTTTTTACATTCTTTGTTGCTAGTACATAAAGGGTACAAATGACTTTTGTATATCGATAGCGTATCCTCTCTTTGCTAAATTCACATGGTTTGAGTAGTTCTTTCATAACTTATTCTAGATTTTTATATGTACATGATCTGCAAATAAAGACAGCATTTCTTCTTCTTCCTTTACAATTTGTATGCCTTTTACTTCTTTTTCTCTTCTTACTGCACTATCTACAACCTTCAGCACAGTGTTACCTAAAGTGATGTGCAGTGAGCACCCTTGATTTCTTCCCTATCTTAGGAAAGTGTCCAGTCTTTCAACATGTAAGTGTGCTGTTAGCTGCAGGTTTTTCTTAGATGCCTTTTACCATGTTGAGGAAAATCTCTCCCATCCTTCATTTATGTATGTAATGAGCAAGTACTGCTTTTTTTCAGATAACTTTGCTGTATCTCCTCAGGTGATCAGATAGTTCTTCTCCTTTATTCTGTTGATATGATGAATTATATAGGTTCTTTTAATGTTTACTTATTTTTGAGAGAGAGAGAGAGAGAGATTGAGAAAACAGGTGAGGAGCTGAGAGAGAGGGAGACACAGAGTCCAAAGCAGCCTCCAGGCTCTGAGCTGTCAGCAGAGAGCCTGACATGGGACTCAAAAGCACAAACTCTGAGATCATGACCTGAGCTGAAGTCAGATGCTTAACTGACTAAGACACCCAGGTGCCCCAAATTATATAGATTTTTAACGCTGGTCATTATGTATTGTCATTTTTACATATTGCTGGATTTGACTTGCTGACATTTTGTGAAGAATCTTCTCGTCTTTATTAAGTATATCAACCTGTAGTTAGCTTTATTTTCTCTCAATGTCTCTTTGTTTTTAAGTTTACTTATTTATTTTTGAGAGAGAGAGCATGAGCAGGGGAGGGGCAGAGAAGGAGGGAGGGAATCCCAGGCAGGCACCGCACTGTCAGTGTGGAGCCAGATGTGGGGCTCAATCTCACGACTGTGAGATCAAGACCTGAGCTGAAATCAAGAGTCGGACACTTAACCAACTGAGCCCCCTGGGTGATCCTCATAATGTCTTTTTCTAATTTTGGTGCCAGGACAAGGGTGGGTTCAAAAAACAAAGTGGCAAAAGCTCCCTCCTCTATTTTCTGAGAGACCCTGTGCAAGATTAATATTCTGTCTCCCTTATCTATTTGATATGCATCTCTAGGGAAGCTTTCTGGACTTTATAAAGTTTTCTTGTGAGAAGATTTAACTGTGAATTCAATTTCTTTAATAGAGAGTTTTCAGGCTCTCTGCTTTCTCTTGAGTTAGTCTTAGTCATTTTTTCCTTTTGTGGAATTTTCCTATCTCACCTAAGATTTTGAATTTATAAAGCTGTTCTTCATATTCCGCCATGGAAATCAGTGAGATGCTACAAATCAGATGTTTCTCCCCTGGAGAACCAGGTGTTAATTACTTACTAGCACACCACTGCTGAGAGCTCCTTTCTATTCCCCATAAATGATCATTCGTGGTGTCCCTACCACGTGGAAAGCATCATGTGGTCAATACTTACCAGTGCAATTGGATCAATCCTTTAACCCCCGCCATATATTAAGGGAATTGCATGGATTATTAAAAGTGAAGTGACTTTCAAGAAAGTATTAGTCACCTTTCTTAACGTAACACTAGAAGGTCAAGAGGCCCAGCTAACTGAGCAGTCAGCCTTCTAAATAATTCTTCAGATGTAAGCATGGCACAGATGGTAGCTTCTTGGCCCCGTGCACTGTTATCCTCTTGACAGTATGGTCATCAGCAAACCCAAAATAAGTCTGAACTCTACTACCGGGGCATGAATACGAAACAAAAATAGGTTCTCTTGGACAGGCTAAGTGCTACTGAAACGTTCCACTGTTGTGGCCAACTCCTCAGTGTGCACCTGCTGCTTCTCCGCTGCCAGGACCAGAATACTGTACTTGAACTGAGAGTGGAAGGAGCTCGGTCACTTTCCAGTCCTTCAAGTTTCCCAGACAAATATTTGTGTTACAGAGAGTCGTTGAGGACTCGTTTGAACCCCTGGAACAATCAAAAATGAATGTGAAAGAAAACTGGATTCACACTTTACCTCCTTCTGTAAGGAGTCTCTTACACAATATCAGTAGAAGCTGAAGCTAATCAGCTTTAGTCCACTTCTAAGAAGGAGCCTTACTGATCAGTGGGAAATTCTTGGGAGTTCAGTAAAACCGATTAGAGCACAAAGGCTGTTGCAGAGAAATTGACCATGAGGCAGGCCAAAGAGGAAAGTCACTTATCTACAGATTGGTCTGTAGAGGCCTCTAGCATGATCTCAAACATCCACTATTGAAGGAAGGAAGGAATAAATACATGAATACATCTTTCAAGTCTCCAGCTTCCACACGACAGGATCCTATGAAAGTGTTTTTCCTTTAAAATCTAATCTATTAGTACTCAGACTTTACTAAATATCAATTGGGAAAAAATTTTAATTCTGTTTTGGGCTCTATTACTTTGCCTCCAGATTTCCTTGTCATGATTTGCTCTCCCATCAGGTTTTTCCAGAATAATACTTGCTGCAAGGTAATATGTAGACATGCTTCCAGTTGTGATTTCTTCTTCCAAACACACAAAACATGAGAATAAACTGTGTGTTCTGCATGCTAGCTGACCTTGTCTCTGACGGCCCCCACGCAGAGAGAGACGGTCTAATTTGGATAAGGCCCTGTCTTCCCACCCTCCAGGCCTAGAAGATTCTGAGTCCTTATGTGTTTTCTTGGCTGACTTCCCTCAACCCTACCCTCAAATTCAGCAATGCCCAGAGAAGCACGGATGCCTCTGGAATGTTAAAGTATCTTCTGTTCCAGGGTACAGTTAGTCTCCAGTATCCATTCCTGGAAGTGTGATCCACATACCTCTACTTGTAATTATGAGGCTATGAGCACCATTACATTTTTTACTCTGTTCATTATGCTCATATTACCTTAAAACCAGAATCTACATTTAGAGTGTTCCTAAAACACGCATCACTGCCTTTTTTCCACAGCCTTCAACTATAACTTACAATTTATCCATATTTACCTACATTTAGGTCCTTAATGATCTCTTCTGACTGGGTAAATAATGTGAGAATAAAAACCCAACTCTCGGGGCGCCTGGGTGGCTTAGTCGGTTAAGCGTCCGGCTTTCGCTTAGGTCATGATCTCGCGGTTCGTGGGTTCGAGACCCGCGTCAGGCTCTGTGCTGACTGCCAGCTCAGAGCCTGGAGCCTGTTTCAGTCTGTGACTCCCTCTCTCTCTGACCTTCCCCTGCTCACACTGTCTCTTTCTCTCTCTCCTAAAAATAAATAAAAATATTAAAAAAAAAAAACCCAACTCTCATAGTGCCCATGTGATTTGATGGCCGCTTTTCTCTCTGACTTCAGCTTGTACCCCATTCTCTCTTGCTCCTGAAGCTCCAAGTGGCAATTTGTTCCTAAAACTCTTAAGCTCTTTCCTGCCTCGGCGTCTTTGCATTTCCTGCTCTTAATGCCAAGAATCCTCTTACCCTATTTTCACCTGGCTAGATTCTCAGTCCCTTCAGGTCTTGGGGGAGACCTTGCCATTGACTCCATCGCCCTGTTATTTTCCACCACAGACCCTGAGAGAAAGTAAGCTGTTGTCATTGTTCACTTGTTGGTTGTCTGGCTCTTTTATGAGGAGGTGAAGTGTCAAAAAACAGGAACCTGTCTGTCTTGCTCGGTGCAGTTTCCCCACTGCCTCACACATAGCATGTTTGTGATAAAACTTTGGGACTAAGTGAATAAAGATGTGTTGCTGCTTCCTGTCTGTCTGTCAGGCTCCACATCTCCCATAGGGGCAAGTACTCTTTTAAGCCTTCAATTTGCTTCCTGGTGACCTAAAATTCCTTTTTTTATATTCTCCATATTTTTTTTTTGTCTGTGAGGAAGAGAAGCCCTTTTTTCTAGGGTCATTCTTCCAGCCCATCTCTTCTCAGACTTTACCTGCCAGCCTCTCTTTCACCTGTGTAAGTCTCCTATCACCCTGAAATAATCCTCTGGACTTCTGGATCATGATGGAAGCACTAAAGGCTCTCATTCTCCAAATCAACCAACCACAAGGAGAATGGGAAACAAAGTGAAACCCATGCAGTAGGAAACACCTATAATCCAAATATCACTCTTTTCAACAGGCTGTGAAGTATTAGGAAAACTGAGTCAGGACAAGACAAGACTCTGATGGAAGAAACAAGATCCAAGGTTCTCTGGTCGAGTGAACAGAACAGAGAGATCGCTACAGCCGGCATACTCTAAGAGACACTGAATGACTCTTGCTGGGAACAGGAGGAGGTCTGAGATGCATGGGAGCACCGCGGAAACGTTCTGATCCCTGCTTGGCTTCAGGTGTCGGAAGTGATGATGCTAAATGTGGAAACGGGCCAGCATGTCATCTCTGCAAGAGGTGGGGGGGAGGGTGTTAGGGTAAACAAGAGGGGGTCTGTGGTAGCCAGGCTGCCTGCTCACCTGATGAACACAAAGCTTCCCATCACCATATAAGATGGTTGTGATGAAAATGAGTCAAGGAGAGAGGAGTGTGGCCCAGAAAGGAGCCAGTCTCCAGAGGAGGTAGTGGTGGAAAATAAGCAGAAATTCAAGCTGCCCAGGCTCAGTTCCCTAGTCCGTCTCCAGTTCTATCCTTTAGCAAATAGCTGGCTCCAAGAGAACACACCCATTTAAGGATGAGCAATCATAAGAAAAGAAATAGCATGGAATGTATTCATAAATACCACAAAAGGGAGAAACAGAGAGAGAGAGAAAGTGGACTCTGACCTCCCCCCAAAAGGCAACTGAACAAGACAAACCAGAAAAATTATCAATTAACAATCAAATAATTCTCCTTAAAGGAAAGAGGTCAAAGATGAAAATCTGAGATTAAATAAAGAAGACAGAGCAAGAGAAGAGGGGAGAGCTTAAGAGCTAAATATATTATAAGGGGCGTGTGGGTGGCTCAGTCGGTTGAGCGTCCGACATTGGCTCAGGTCATGATCTCACAGTTCATGGGTTCAAGCCCCTCGTCGGGCTCTGTGCTGACAGCTAGCTCAGAGCCTGGAGCCTGTCTTCGGATTCTGTGTCTCCCTCTCTCTCTGACCCTCCCCTGCTCTCTCTCTCTCTCTCAAAAATAAAAAAATAAAAACATTAAAAAAGAACTAAATATAAAAACATAAAACCACATAAAACTGAAAGTCACATTAGAAGCAGTAAAAGGAAAACCTGCCCTTTGGTAAAGACGGTAGGAGGTTAGCTTTCTGCAGTACCATGGACCAGATACATTGAAAGACCCTCTCACCAGGACACACTAGGTGCTAAATAAATTACAACAAATATACCTTCAAATGCATTGCTGAGCAGACAAGAAAGGAAGGGAAGTCACTGGGAGGAAAAAAAAAATGTTAAAGACCCATACAGACAAGATCAGAACAGGGAAGAAACCAGAACAGTAGCAAACACAGAAACTGGGTCTGCCCTGGGGGCAAATGCCCATCCTGGACTCAGAGAGCTCCGTGCATGGTGGCCACGGCCACGGACAAGCTGGGCCTTGGGCCCACGAGGACTGGCCGAGCAGGCCTGCACTTGCCAGCCTTGCCCCCCAGAGGGGCCAGAGCCTCAGTGAAAGGGCACTGGCTGGAGAAAGTGCCCTTTGTCAGGCTAAATATATTGCTCTGTATTCAAAATTGCTAAGATTTTTTTGAAACTCAAAAACGTTTCATTTCATGAACTGTGTGGTACATGGAGATCACCATGCTTTGCCCTTCATCTCTGTATTCATGAAAGCTGAGTGCCGTCATTCACAAGGTCTGCAAAGTCAGAGAACAGCTTTTATGCTCATGTCAGGTTACTGTGGTGGATGCTGTAGCGCTTCTCCACGATCCCCTCTTCAGAGTCCGTGCGTCCATCCCCCAGATGCTGAGAATGCTGGGTTTTGGCCACCGTGACTTCCCCTCATTGGGAACTGCCTTGTGCGAAGTCAGGCCCCTTCCCCAGGCCCCATCCAGTGACTGATGATGCAAGGAAACCCCCTCCCAGCCCCTCTGCCTCCATTCAGGGCAACTCTGAAACGTGATCCCAACTCTAAAGGTCCCAGGATGCATGTCACAAATGCGCTGTGGGCCATCTTCCCCTTCTCCCTGCTACTGTCTTCCTCACTTCAGAACAGGTATTTCTCCCAAGAATCTGCATCCATCCATCTGCATCCACCCCTGAGCCTCTTCACAGGAAGCCCAATCTAAGAGCATGCCATGCATGGATAAGCACAACAGACATATTCAAGCATAAAAACATTCATAATACATCACCATAAAGAAATACATAAAAAGTAAAAATTATTTGTAATCTCGTCCTGAAGAGATAGTCATTGTCAAAAGGATACATACACCCTTAAAAGGTCTTTTCCTATGCATGTAAAGTGCATTCCATTCATTATTTTAGAAAGTTAGACCATACTTTAGTCTTCTGCATTTTTAAAAAAAGTCAGAGAGGGAGAGAGAGAATTCCAAGCAGGCTCTGCTCTGTCAGCGCAGAGCCCAGTGTGGGGCTTGATCTCACAAACCATGAGGTCATGACCTGAGCTGAAACCAAGAGTCAGATGCTTAACCGGCTGAGCCACCCAGGCGCTCCTATGTTCTGCAATTTTTTAACTTAAGAATTTTTTTTTAAATTTTTTTAATGTTTTATTTATTTCTAGGGGAGAGAGAGAGACAGTGTGAGCAGGGGAGGGTCAGAGAGAGAGGGAGACACAGTCTCTGAAACAGGCTCCAGGCTCTGAACTGGCAGTCAGCACAGAGCCCGACGCGGGGCTCGAACCCACGAACCGCGAGATCATGACCTAAGCAAAAGTCGGACGCTTAACCGACTAAGCCACCCAGGCGCCCCTACTTAAGAATGTTTTAAGGTGATATCCCAGTTTTCTTAAGCAATTCATTAATACCACACTGTATGATTATGCACTATAATTTACTTAAGCACTCTCTAATGGATATGTATATTCTTTCTGATTGGTACAATTTCCGATAATGCTGCAATAGTATGTGATGTCTATGTTTTTATGCACCTACATCATGAGGACCTCAGAGGAATAAATTACTAGAAGTGAAGCTCCTAGATCCAAGGTCACCATTGACTTTGGAGCTGACTTTCACAAAGGCTCCTCTGTCATCCCCTGCTCCCAGTGCCCACTGCCTTTACCCCAGGTCCAGGCCATGCTGTCCCTGTCCTGGACTATTGCCGTAGCCCCTTGGCTAGAGCCACTGGCATCAGTTTTCTTTAAATTCTATCCATGCTTTATCTTGGCCTCAGAGTTATCTTACTAAAAACATTTAAGAACTTCTCAGTTTAAAACTTCCAATGGCTCCCCCTTGCTCGCAGAATAAAATCAAAACTCCCTTTGTGATCTGGCCCCAAATTCTCTTTCCAGTCCCCTTCCAGCTTCTTCTAGGAACCCAGTCCACAGAGTATGTATAGTTTCCCAAACTTACCACAGGCTTCCAAGTATCCATTCCTCTGTGCTTTTTGTAATAGCAGCTTGAAATTCATTGCATTTTTTTTTCAAACTCCAAGCTCTATCAAGTGTTAGATATCAGTTGTGCAGCCGTCCCCACCACCTAAAAAACCCTACGATTTCTCGTCAAAAGCAATTACTTTTTTCCCTGACCCACTTCAGGCCTCTGCTTAAAATATTAGCCCATTTAACTACCTCTTACATATCCTCTCGTTTGCTGGCCCCTCTAAGCTGCCGAAGGCTTGGTCTACCCTCCAGACCCCTCATCTGCTGCTCCATTTTCCAGGAATGCTCCCAGCACTCATAGCACCTCATCCTTACCATGCGGAAGGGATCCGAAATAGCAAAGTCTGCAAGAAGCCTCCCCTAAGTTGTCCCTTCTTCTTGTATGTGCTCTCTTAGCACGTTATGTTTTTCCTTCATAATGCTGGGCATAATCGTGATGAAATAAGTGACTGTGTAATTACTGGTTTCTCTTCCCAGTGGGATGTGAACTTGATGAGAGCAAGGACCAGTTGATTTCCTCTCTGTTGCATCCTCACATCTCCCTTGGCACGTTCTATGTTTATTTCTTGGCTCTTTATTTTGAAATCATCAAAGACTCGCAAGAAGTTGAAAAAGAATACAGAGAGTCCCTGTGTATCCTTCAGCCAGCTTTCCCCAAGGATAACATCTTACACAAGTATGGTACATTTTCAAACCAGAAAACTGACATTGGCCCAATACTATTAACGAAACTATAGACCTATAGACTTATTCAGATTTCACCAGTTTTTACAGCCACTCATTAGTTGAAGGGTATATTATGCCATGAAGTTGTACCACACGGACATATTTCTGGAACCTCTACCACAGCCAGGATTCAGAAGAGTTCCATTAACACAAAGAAAGTCCCTAATGCTACCCACTTAGAGTCACCATTCCCTGACCTTGATCCCTTGCCAACTCCGGATCTGTTCTCTGTCAATAAATTTTAACATTTTGAAAATATTATATATTCTGGATTACACCTATTTAGTCTCTACCATGTATAGGTCAGGGGCTTCACAAGCAAAATATTATTTAAGGGTTACAACTACCCTGAGGCAGCTACCATTATTTTTCTGGTTTTATAGATGAAGAAATTAGCTTTAGAGAATTTTAGTAACTTTTCCAGGGTCAAAAAGTGGCCAAGCCAGAACGTGAGGCCTGACAATGAAGACCCCAGAGCCAATGCTTTTAACCTCTCTTAATACTTCTTACACATAATAGTATATAGTTTTGAAGGAATTAATAGTTGAATGAATGATTAAGTGTCAAAGACTATTTCATTTCTAAATCCACTAGCAAGGCCTGCATATAGCAGGAATTCAATGAATGTTTGGTGAGTAAAATGTTTGGTTCATCATTCTAGAAAAAATCAAAAGAAAAAGAAAGATGGCGACATGTGGAGAAAAATCGCCATGCTGCTCTTCTGGACCCACCATGACATATAAAGCCACAGGGCAGTAGCATGGGATGCAGAACAAAGCAGGAGAATCATTCGTGTCTTTGCTAGTAATAAATGCATTAGTGGAATCTCAAGCATCTTAACAACGATTATTTGACCAGGTACATCTTCCCTCTGGCAAATTCATAGTAACAGGATAGAGAAGTAGAATATTTGCTGGTCTTAACTGATATTCGGGTTTGTCTTGCACCTTGGAGCCACGCACCCTTCCTTACTCAAATTTTACTTAATAAGCTCCTATCTTATTATTTTCATGTCATCTTCTGGACATATGACTTCCCGCAGAATACCAGCTTATGGGGCTGGGTGCCTATGACCTGACATCCTCAGACTCTTTTGCCCAGCGTCATGCCCTGTGTCATCCCTGTGCCTACCGGCTGAAACCACACCAATCAGGCCACATTCCTCTGACTCTCTTTTCAGTTCTCAGGCAACTCTGTTTGATCTGTTTCATCAATGACTGATACATGGAAATGGATATGAGGGCTTTTTTTGTTCACTTCTATTTCCCATTAAGTGGACCCAAATTGCCTGGGGGTGGCGTCTAGTGGTAGGAGCCTTCTTTTGAAAGCTTTTTTTACACTGCTGAGAGTGTCCTGGCAGTGGGGGCCCTGGTTAGGAAGGTGGAGTGCAATATGAGGAGGTTGGATGTGGAGAAGATGAGCCTCTAAGGGTGGAAACTTCTGTCTATTCCACTTTCTGGTTGGCCATCAAACTACAGAGAGAAATAGAGGAAAATAAACAGGAAGGGCCAACTGATATGATAAGCATGAATCAGGAGTAGTTGAGACTCAGATGGGAAACTCCAAAGATTACAGCCAACTGCACAGATGGAATGAAAAAGACAAACAGGTACTCCAGAAAAATGCATAGTAATGTAGCTGGAGCTATTAAGCACAATGGAAACAGTTGATGTTCTTTATCTCCACAATGGTATAGATTAACCCTAATGTATCTGGCACAACCATTTCTTGGAAAGAAACTTCAAGGTAAAGATAACTTCTATTATTGAGACTCTGATACAAAGGAGCTTTGGTAGGAGCTGTAGGTGAACCCATTCTCTAGATAAGATGTGGTAAAAAGGGAATCAGAACTTATAAATATATTATGGTGGAATAAATGCTCTGACCTTACTCTCTCAATGAAAAATACCACCAGAAAAAAAAAAAAGCTCAATAAAATACTCAAGTGACAATGTATTGGTTTCTCTTTCGTCCTTTCAATATTTCTTTTTGCAAATACAAGACAAAAGGTATACAGCCACCCATATAAATGCCTATATGTTCCTATGTGTATGTGTGTCTCCCCTTCTTAAATATACGTATCTTACTATATAACCTTGATTATGTTGTTTTGTAACACATCCAGGGAGCATGAACACCTTTTAAAATAAACCACCATCTCACAAAAATTAGTGAAACTATAGATGTCAAAATAAAGTGAGTGAGAATCCCAAGAGATCAGCAAGCACAGAGCTAGCTTTCCTCCAGAAGTATCTGTCAAACTACAGTGACCCTGAGTTTATCTCTGGATGCCCCGTGGAATTCAGGAAATAGGAGCTGAAGACTGCCCAAGGTGTGGGGCCGAACCACTGAGGCCTCTGCCTAAAGCTGGTACCCCCGAGGGTTACTCCTTCAGTGAAAGGGTGACCCTCATCGCAGCAGAGGAAAACATGCCTGCTAGAACCTTAGGTCTTCATTGAGAAGAAAGAGAAAAAAATATTACCCTGAAAGATAACCATCAGAACCTTAAGATGGCAATCATGTGGGTTTGTAGCCTGATATGAGCTTTTGGAAAGATGCAGTGATCTGAAATGTGTGTTCTTCTTCAGCTCATTAAGAATATTAAAATATGCCACCATTTAAACTAAAAGAAAGTTCAAAAAATTTCAGAGTATTGGTATCTTACTGATCATAGCTTCTGGTCAAAATGCAATAGAGTTTGAAATCAATAATAGAAACATAAAAATCCCTATACATTTGGAAATCTATAAACATACTTTAAAAGCTTAGGGATTGAACACAAAATCAGAATGGACTCTAGCAAATATTTAGAGATAAAACAGTCACAAAAATGGTACATACAGTTCTGTGGGATATAGTTAACATCTTAATTGGGGGAAATTTGGAGGCTTCTATATACACAGTAGAAAAGAAAAATGCATAAAAATTAATGAGTGAGGTATACATCTTCAGAAGACAACAAAGAATAGCCAGATGATTAATGAAATAGAAAACAGACATACAAGAAAGGATCAGTGAAGCACCTTTACAGGTGCAGAGGAAAAACCTGATAAAATGTGGCAATCATTCTTGATAAGAATTTTCAGCAAATGAGGAATAAAAGTCCCTTGCTGGGAGTACTGCACCTCAGGCCATGCTGAGATTCTCCTGGGTGGAAGGGATTAATGTATCTTGGCACACCTGTATTCCACTGCAGCATCCTGTTTAGGAAACTTTCTTTTTTTCCTGGAGAATCTCTCATGCATGTGGAACAGGAGAATGTACAAAAATTTTCAGGGCAGTATTGCCCAAAACTGCTAAAAAATTGGAAACAAGCCGAATATTCATCAGTAATAACACAGGTAAATTTCTCTGGCAAAAATTTTAAGGACATGCAAGATCTTTTAAGGGATCCGTTTTTTTCCTCTTTGGTGCAAATTTCAACCTCTGGTCCAGTAAGTCAGTTACTGATTCTCACCAGAAGATACAATGTATGTCTACCAACTGCACAATGTCCGGGTGAACTGTGTTGGAAATTGTCCCCAGCAGAGTGGACCCATTTGTAACTTATGACATAAACCCCACCAACAGTATATTATTTCCCCTTGAAGCCTTTTACCAATATTTGAGTCTTTCCCTCTACCCTCTACTGCCTTCATGAACCATAAGAACTCCTTCTGGGATTTTGGATGGCATCACCATACATTCTCTTGGAATTTGAAGAAGTTGTACCCTCTAACCTTTTGAAAGAGAGGTTTGCAATGGGGCAGGATACTACTTCTCACCTCGAAGGACATTCTCTGTGATATGAGGCCACTTTTAGGGCAAATGCAAGGAAACTGATACTCTTTGACTGCATGACATCTTGCCTGACACTGTTTTAGACACTTTGTGGCTTTCATTGTCCTTCACAATAACCCAAGTGAGTTAGGTGTTTCCAGCCCACTCTTCATATTAGACAACCAAGCTTTTGGGAACCTATGAAATTCACATTAGGAAGTAGTGGATCCAGAATTAAAATCCAGGTCTGTCTCCAAGGCTCATGCTCTTCTGACGACATCTGGTCACCTTACAACTCACACAGGTGAGATCACCACATAAGGTGAGTCATTTATACATTCCCATAACCCTCCTTTTTAAAAACATAGTTTATTGTCAAATTGGCTTCCATACAACATCCAGTGCTCATCTCAACAAGTGCCCTCCACAATGCCTGTCACTCACTTTCCCTTCTCTCCCAACCCCATCAACCTTTGGTCTATTCTCTGTATTTAAGAGTCTCTTCTGGTTTGACTCCCTCCCTTTTCTTGTAACCATTTTTTCCTCTTCCCCTCTCTCGTGGTCTTCTGCCAAGCTTTCAAAATCCACATATGAGTGAAAACATATGGCACCTTCTGTCTTTCTCTGACTGAGTTAATTCCCTCGGCATAATACTCTCCAGTTCCATCCACATTGTTGCAAATGGCAAGATTTCATTCTTCTCATTGCCAAGTAGTATTCCATCATATATATAAACCACATATTCTTTATCCATTCATCAGCTGATAGACATTTAGGCTCTTTCCATAATTTGGCTATTGTTAAAAGTGCTGCTGTGAACATTGGGGTACATGTGCCCCTATGCAGTAGCACTCCTGTATCCTTTGGGTAAATTCCTAGCAGTGCTATTACTGGGTCATAAGGGAGTTCTATTTTTAATTTTTTGAGGAACCTCCACACTGTTTTCCGGAGTGACTGTACCAGTTTGCATTCCCACCAACAGTACAAGAGGGTTCCTGTTTCTCCACATCCTCGCCAGCATCTATAGTCTCCTAATTTGTTCATTTTAGCCACTCTGACCAGTGTGAAGTGGTATCTCAGTGTGGTTTTGATTTGTATTTCCCTGATGATGAGTGACGTTGAGCATTGTTTCATGTGTCTGTTGGCCATCTGGATGTCCTCTTTGGAGAAGCGTCTATGTCTTCTGCCCAATTCCTCACTGGATGATTTGTTTTTTGGGTGTGGAGTTTGGTGAGTTTTTTATAGATTTTGGATACAGCCCTTTATCTGATATGTCATTTGCAAATATCTTTTCCTATTCTATATGTTGCCTTTTAGTCTTGCTGACTGTTTCCTTTGCAGTGCAGAAGCTTTTTTATCTTGATGAGGTCCCAATAGTTCATTTTTGGTTTTAATTCCCTTGTCTTTGGAGATGTGTTGAGTAAGAAATTGCTGCAGGTAAGGCCAAAGAGGTTGTTGCCTGCTTTCTCCTCTAGGGTTTTGATGGTTTCCTGTCTCACATTCAGGTCTTTCATCCATTTTGAGTTTATTTTTGTGTATGGTAAGAAAGTAAGTGGTCTGGTTTCATTCTTCTGCATGTTGCTGTCCAGTTCTCCCGGCACCATCTGTTAAAGAGACTGCTTTTTTTTTTTTTTCCATTGGATACTCTTTCCTGCTTTGTCAAAGATTAGTTGTCCAGTTCTGAGTTCTCTACTCTATTCCATTGGTCTATGTGTCTGTTTTTGTGCCAATACCATACTGTCTTGATGATTACATCTTTGTAGTAGAGGCTAAAGTCTGGGATTGTGATGCCTCCCGCTTTGGTTTTCTTCTTCAATATTATTTTGGTTATTGTGGGTGTTTTGTGGCTCCATACAAATTTTAGGATTGTTTGTTCTAGCTTTGAGAAGAATGATGGTGCAATTTTGATTGGGATTGCATTGAATGTGTAGATTGCTGTGGGTAGTATTGACATTTTAGCAATATTTATTCTTCCAATACTTGAGCATGGAATGTTTTTCCATTCCTTTGTGTCTTCTTCAATTTCCTACATAAGTTTTCTAGTTTTCACCATACAGATCTTTTACATCTTTGGTTAGGTTTATTCCTAGGTATTTTATGGTTCTTCATGCAATTGTAAATGGGATCAGTTTCTTTATTTCTCTTTCTGTTGCTTCACTATTGATGCATAAAAATGCAACCATTTTCTGTACATTGATTTTGTACCCTGCGACTTTGCTGAATTCATGTATCAGTTCTAGTAGACTTTTGGTGGAGTCTGTCAGGTTTTCCATTTACATTGTCATGTCATCTGCGGAAAGTGAAAGTTTGACTTCTTCCTTGACAATTTTGATGCCTTTTATTTCCTTTTGTTGTCTGAGTTAAACAACACTGTTAAACAACAGTGGTGAGAGTGGACATTCCCTACTGAGGATGATATTAGATGTGGGCTTTTTGTAAAGGGCTTTTTATGATGTTCAAGTATGTTTCTTCTGACTTTTTGAGGGTTTTTATTAAGAAAGATGCTGTATTTTGTCAAATGCCTTTTCTGCATCTATTGATAGGATCATATGGTTCTTATCCTTTCTTCTATTAATGTGATGTATCACATTGATAGATTTGTGAATATTGTACTCCCCGCAGCCCAGGAATGAATCTCACTTGATCATGGTGAATAATTCTTTTTATATGCTGTTAAATTCGATTAGCTATTATCTTTTTGAGAATTTTTGCATCCATGTTCATCCGGAATATTGGCCTGTAGTTCTCTTTTTTTGTTGGGTCTCTGTCTGGTTTGGGAATCAAAGTAATGCTGGTTTCATAGAATGAGTCTGGAAGTTTTCCTTCCATTTCTGTTTTTTTGGAAGAGCTTGAGAAGGATAGGTATTAACTCTGTTTTAAACGTCTGATAAAATTCCCCAGGGAAGCCATCTGGTCCAGGACTCTTATTTGTTGGGAGACTTTTGATACCTGATTCAGTTTCTTCACTAGTTATAGGTCTGTTCAAATTTTCTGTTTCTTCCCATTTGAGTTTTGGTAGTGTGTGGGTATCTAGGAATTTGTCCATTTCTTCCAGGTTGTCCAGTGTGTTGGCATATAATTTTTCATAGTATTCCCTGATAATTGGTTGTATTTCTGAGGGATTGGTTGTAATAAAATCACTTTCATTCGTGATTTTATCTATTTGGGTCCTCTCTCTCTCTCTTTTTTTTTTGAGAAGTCTGGCTACAGGTTTATTAATTTTATTTTTTCAAAAAACCAATTCTTAGTTTCATTGATCTGTTCAACTAGTTTTTTTGGATTCTATACTGTTTACTTCTGCTCTGATCTTCATTATTTATCTTCCTCTGTTAGGTTTGCAGCATCTTTGAACTAACCCTCCTTTTATCGGTTCAAAGTTTTAAATTGGTTCATTTAAAAATTCTTTTTTTAAGTTTATTTATTTATTGAGAGAGAGAGAGAGAGAGAGCAGAGGAGGGACACAAAGAGAATCTCAAGCAGGCTCCATGCTCTCAGTGCAGAGCCTGATGGAGGGCTCAAACTGTGAGATCATGACCTAAGCTGAAATTAAAAGTCAGGCATGTAACCAACTGAACCACCCCGACCCCCCTAAATCAATCCATTTTAAACTGAATTCCACTCCAGAATAAATTGAGTGAGTCTCCTTTCATTCTGTCAAGGGACAACAAATGAAACGGTTAAACATATCCATAAGCCTCACACAAGACTACTTTTATTATGTTAGAGAAACACTGCTCTCAATTGATAGCAATTCCTTTTTCAAAAAACTAGACTTTTTGTCGTCATAAAATCATTGAATAATCAAACTCTTGCTGTCTGTATCTCTCTCTCTCTTTTTCAATAAAAGGGAGCTGTAGTCTGTTATTAGACAGGATTACATTAAAAGGAATATCCACAAGGCAGCTATAAGTACATAGGAGAGACATCCAGCTGCAACTTAAATCTAAAGTTACCACCTGAGAATAAAATTAAGAAAAATCTAATTTAATCTAATTTAATAAAAGTTAATTAAGTAATTAGAGCATCCTTTTGTAGAAGCATCCTGGGTTAGGTGGCTATGGATCAACGACGGCTTATATTCAGTGCCTTGGGTATAGTATCACAATGGCCTGGCCAGAACACTACTATAACAGTGGAATCTGAAGCCTGCTTAAGTGAATTACAGGCTGCCCAAGAAGGATATGTTAACAGGAGAAAAGTGATCATCACAGTGGGTCTGGCTTATGGATATAACAGAGCAAGAATGGGTCTCCAGCTCTTTCTGGGGGACAGGAACAACTCTGGCCATCTGAGATAGCATTCCAATCTACCCAGCAAGTCAGTCCCTTTGGTGCAAAAGGACACATCAGACTATAGTGATTTGACCAGCTGCCACTAATATCATCCAATTACTGTGCCTTGCCTTGAATTTGAGTTCACCTAGATTTGGCTACCCTTTGTCTTCTTCAAATTGTTCTGGTCTAGAGAGAATTTATGCAGATTCTAGTCTGACAATTTTTCTTGGTCATTATAAATGACTCAGTGATCTTTCTGAGCTAAACTGTATTCTGTAATCAATCAGTTAGCATGAATTCATTTACTGAGAGAAGGATTACCTTAAATGGACTGACAAAAATTGCGTGTCTAGGTCTTTGGTTCTGGGCTACAGTGACATTTGAGTACAGTCCCAGCACACTGGGACATCCACAAATGGCCACTTCACTCTCTCTGAATTTCTCTCTGAATTTCCTGTCTTTTGTTTAGTTTAGATCGTATGCACAAACAAACTAGGAAAATACATAACATTTCTGTGCATAGTTTGCCACGGGTTAAGAACTTTTAGAAATGTTCGTGCATTTGTGTTTTGGCATCATATCAACTACATATCAATCTTATCTCTTCCTCTATGAACAATTTCAGCTTTTAATATAGAGCATAAACATCTGTACATAATACATTTGCAAATGAGAATACATGTGAGATTTTCTTATTAGGAAAACAATAAATACTTATTGCGGAAATTTGTGTGGACTTTGTTTTTGCCCTTTACATCATTCTATTATGATCTATGCTGTCTACATAACGTGGAAGGAGTCAACAAACAAAGGGTCATCTTTGGAACCAAAATGGCTCAAAGATGCATATATGCAGGCTAAGCCAAAGCACTCTGTCTGCCCAACAGCACATCATGAGTTTTGTTTAGGCCTTTGATCTCCCTGAATTCTTTGTCATCTGCTTAAGTCCCTCTAGAATTGCTGAGGACCACTTCTTGTCAATTAAGAGCCAGGAGGTTATAGTAACCCAATTACTTTGAGGATCAGCCCTTCAGGAAGGTGCCAAGTTGGGGAGAAACATCTGTCTTGATGGTGACCGCAAAAGGAGGGAGACCCAAATAAAATCTACTTTCTGTGGATGATTCTTTCTAGAGCTTTCTTTCTTTCTCTTTCCTTGTTACCGTTTTTTTTTTTCTTCAAGACTATTCATAGCACAAAGCATTCATCCAAACATTACTGGCCAGGTCCATTCTGGAAGGTAGGACGGAGCAAAGCAAGCAGAAACTGCTGTGGCCTGTGTGGCAACATCTTGCCTGCCCTCAGGGAGCCCGCTCTGTGCTGGTAACACAGCCTCAGGGATGAGTGAGCTTCCTGCTGCCTCTTGTTTTCTTAAGATCCTCTTTGAGAGTCAGGAAAATTGTGTGAGAGCATTTAACATAATGACTGGTGCATGGCACTCAATAAATTTGCCTGAAAGCTTTTTGAAGATTTCTCCCTATTTGCCTAGAGTGTCTGGCTTTGCAAGATACAACGTACAAAAAAGTTATTCTGTGTATCCTGCAACAAAATAGAGAAGATACTTCTCCACATAGGCAAGATTTACAGACAGCCACAGCTGAATGATGCTGAGGCCCAGGAGACTGGGTCACAATGAACTGATTTGACTTGGACCACCTCAATTCCTTGGTGAAAGCAGGTGGAGGTATAAATTATAAATTTAAAAAGAAAAGCAGATTTGACTGAAAACCCTCTCTTTAATAAAGCAGAACAAAATGGCTTTCAGTAATTCTTAGTAAAATATTTGCTGGGTAGGCACAGTTCATTTGTTAGGATACCCATACGGAATGTGCTGGATCATTTCTTGCCAAAAATATTCTTTTGCAATCGTGTAGCTACGAACTGTGCTTTCTTGGAAGCCCAGATATGATTTACAGATGACACTGGATACATTTGGTAACCATTTCTAAAAACGTAGCTAATTATGTTGATAAAACCTGACTTTCACAGATTAAAAACAAGCACGGTGGATAAATGAGATAGCTTAAATATGTACTTAATGGCTGAAACACGAAGGCAAGGCAGGAAAGATGTTCTTGTTTTGGCCCAAATCTGTACTTTGCAAACTGGCCTGTAAAACTGTATGAAATCATTGATCCATGGTGTGAAATAATACATCAAACAGGAACAATAATATGCACAAATGAACAGCTTTTGTTAAATAGCCTCAAGGAAAATGATAAACAGTGGCTTTTGATCCAGATTCTGCATAACTCCCTTTCTTATTCTGATGCATTCTCCTAAATGAGAAATTGTGGTCAGCTCAGAGCTTATGTACATAGCTAAAAATACCTATTAAGCAAATGATGAAAAGCAAAGTTAGGTTTGATTTATCAGAAAGTTTAGTGTACTTGCTACGAGCAAGCACTTCATTTGTCAGTGTCTGGGTTAAAGTCCTGGTTGCACCGTTGACTAACTGTGGACCTCAGGCAAGCAACTGTAGAGCGGGAAGCCCCATCTGTAAAACTGTAAAATACAGCATCTTCTGTGAGGTGGGAATGATGGCAATTTCTACCTTTTGGGGCTATGAGAATTAAATGCACAATTAAAGGAAAGCCCTTAGCACACTGCCTGTCCCCCAGTAGCAAGCAGTATAAGTTAGTGCTCATTATAGATTTTTTTTCAGCCTCTTGAGTTGTTTGTGGGTTTTCCTTCTGTGGGAAGGGGAGATGGTGAGAAGTGTCAGTAAATGCAAATGAAGCTGCTCTTTCACAGGCTGGAAACAAAAAACAAAGGCAATAGCAAATGCCTCTGGGGATGCAGTGTCTTCTTTAAAACTCTAAAGTAACTGTAGCAGGAAGGAGGTACAGGTAGAATTTCTGAATATCAGACAAAAATGTTACTATATTAATGAATCTAGGGGCTGTTTTTCTTTGTTAACTCAAGGCTAATTTTGACAGCATCCCCAGGGCATGTGCAGGTTTATATTATTTTTGAGGCTTCTTCCTGTTTAGTTATTTGTGCTTGTATGAACGAGGTCATTCTTATTTATTTATTTTTATTTTTGACGGAGAAAAAGACAGAGCATGAGCAGGGGAGGGTCAGACAGAGAGGGAGACAGAATCGGAAGCAGGCTCCGGGCTCTGAGCTGTCAGCACAGACCCCCCATGCGGGGCTCCTACCCACTAGCTGCAAGCTGAGCCCAAGTCAGCTGCTTAACTGTCTGAGCCTCCCAGGTGCCCCTGAGGGAGGTCATTATAAATTTTTAGTCAATTTTTAAGGTGAAGAGAAGAAGGGGTCCTCCTTCAGATTAAGTGGCGAGGTGATCCAAGCAAATGAGCACAGAAACCTCATCTCCGTTCATGCCATCCAGTGTGGGCACACCACCATTTATATTCAGAATCTTCTCCGTTTACATTCCTCCCCCATCTCCCAAGGGTGAATGATGAACAACGGGGTTGGGGACCCAGAGGCGCAAAAAAGCAGATTGGGACGGAAGAACTTCTTGTTCCTTCTGGAACATGCTCCCTTCGTGTTCCTCCAGTCCACCAAACTTTAGCAGCGCAGCCCCACACCCTGTGTGTGTGTGTTCCTTTGTGTGACTGGAGCACAGACGTAACCTACAGAATAAGGGACATTCAGAAGATGGAACCCTCTTGGGAGCTACTCTTCAGAGAATGTTAGCAGATAGTGAGTGGGGCCCCAGGGATTCCTGTGAGCTGTGGCTCCTCGCCAGCTCTCCCCTCACTGAGCCCCGGCTCCTCATCTTCCTACACCCCCCTACGCCCCCCACCCCCCATCCCCTGACACATCCTCCAAAGCCAGAATTCTGCCTCACCTCTTGTTCCTAAGAGAGCTATAAAAAGGCATGATGAATGAATTAAAGGACTGGCTACTTGTGGTAAGATAAGCAAATCGTTAGCATGGCCGAGCAGGCACAATTTAAAGTTGATACACTTTGTGTGGGAGGAAAGTCCACTAGCTCCTTCCTTGGGGGGAAATTACCTTTTGAAGTCGACTGATGTGACACAGCACATTTTGATCCAGCTAAAACAGGTAAGAGTTACCTCAAAGTGCCCACAGGGACTGTAGTAATTTCAGAACACCCACTTGGCAAATCATTGTTTCTTTTTCTACAAAGAGGGAGATGGGTTTGGGGTAGAGGGATGAGGTTGAAAGATATGAGAGAGAGAGAAGGAGGAAGAATGACATGCAGAGAAGGAAGAAGAAAAACGGATAGTGTTCCTTTCTCTTTTTCCTTTTAAATCAGCATTTTATAGGGGCGCCTGGGTGGCTTAGTCGGTTAAGCGTCCGACTTTCGCTTCGGTCATGATCTCACGGTACGTGGGTTCGAGCCCTGCATTGGGCTCTGTGCTGACTGCCAGCTCAGAGCCTGGAGCCTATTTCAGAATCTGTATCTCCCTCTCTCTCTGACCCTCCCTTGCTCACGCTGTCTCTCTCTCTCCTAGAAATTAAAAAAAAAAAAAAAATCAGCATCTAATATTGCATTTTGTTCCTGTTTTTTTCAAACAAGGGCATACAAAGATTCTAATTTGGGGGCGGGTTTATTTTTGAGAATATGAATCATATGCTTATTTTACAGGCATCACATTATTAACATTACCAGAGATCAATTCTATCTTTTCTCAATCACATAATATATTTTTTACTTGTGTATATGAATATGGAAAAAGATATTTTCATTTCTTGACATACTTTTGTGGCCCTTTGGCCCAGAGAGAGTGAGAACGTTGTGAAATGACACCCAGTGCATGATCATTCCGATTTCCAGGGGACTATTAAAGGAAGATTTTACTCATTGAACATGGTTGTCTGCACATTTGAGTTGCTGGTCTGACGCTGGGGCACCTCTTACACACCTCCTATGAGTTTCAGAAACTGAACAGGAACGATTTGGTCAATTGTGTTAACATATGGGACTTTCTTTGAGAAGAACCTCTTCACATGTCAGATTTTGACAGCCGTTTATAATAATACTAACGAGAATGTCCAAAAAAATGATGCTGGCAGAGAATAAATGGGGGAAAAAAATGCTTTTCTTGGCGAAGACAGAAAATGTCCATGATTAGTCTCATCAGTTTGACTATATATATTTTTCATAAAAACATACATAGGTGAACAACACATTACGTAAAATCTTTTGGTTTTTGCTTAGTTTACACTTCACAGTCATTCGAAATATTTGTTACTTATTGTTCTTGAAACTCCTGATTTTCTTTGGGCAGCAACACACGCGACCCATAAGGATCAATCTGAATTATTCTGAGCCTTCATGGTACACGTCCGCCCTTCTCCTACTTGCTTTTCCAGCCTCCGCTGCAGTTGGTTACACCCATGTGACTGCTGTAACCGAGAAAACCTGTGAGGAGGTCTGCTGCCGGGGCCTGTAGGAAATATTCACCAGCTTGACAAAGAGACAAACACATACAGAGAGCTCCTGAAAAATCTTCTTCCTCTTCCTGCCTTGAACAGAGTTGCACAGGAAGCGATGCTTGGGCTTTTCCAACCCTCTGGAGACTGTAGGTGGCAAGTTCAAGGACAAAAGGTCAACATTCTGGAGACAGAAAAGTTAACGAAAAAAAATGCCCAAGTCTCAAATGATAACACTGAGCAATGCCATCCTGAAACTACCTGCTTATGGGTTTTTTGTTTTCTGAGATATTAAATATCTTTATTGCTTAAGCCACAACTGGATGGGTGGATGTTCACTCAATAAGTACTGAATTATTTAGGCATCACTCCTGATGGTTGGGTTACAAGCAGTCAACCTGGCCTCATAAGGTGGGTACCACGTCAGAGGAGACATATGCTACAGAAGTGAAAGAATACACATATAAAGTGCCAGGTAGTGGTAATCATTTTGGAGAATATAAAGCAAGGCAAAGAGACTGAGAGTAATGGAAGACTAATTTATATTGATTATTCATGGAAGCTTTTCTGAGAGGTAATCGTTTGAACAGAGACTTGAATGAATTGAAAGAGTAAGCCAGGTGGAGGGCTGTGGATATTTCGTTACTTGCAGCTGAAAGCATCATTAACTCATACATCCAATAAGTTTGTAGTCATTCTTCAAAACAGAGCTCCGACATCATGATTTCTGGGAAGACTTCCGGGACCTCCCACACACTAAAATCAATCCCTTCCTCTTCTAGACTATTTCTGTACCTTAGACCCATGCACTCTTATACATACCAAGCCTTCTTTTAATTTCCTTGTGGATATAGATTATAAAGTCATTTCTCTAGACTGAGACTCTTGAAGGACAAGATCGACCCTTACTGCCATCTTGGCTCTTAGCACTATCTGTTTACCTGTAAAAAGCTCCACAAATAATTATTGACTTGACTAGAACTTCTGTCCCTAGGACAGAATGTGTTCTGGATATGTGTGGTTTCCACTGAAGTGTGATGAAAAGTGGGCACCTATAGAAAATTTTGTTAAAGTGTAATTATTTTTTGTGTTGAAGAAACTTGTCTCACAAGCATTGAGAAAGCTGACCGCTCTGAGTTTGCATGAATGTGTAGAAATAAAATAGGTCACTTAGGCAGAAAATCTTTGGTTTCCATTGAGGAGAAAAAAATATATCTAAGATGGCTGAGAAGCAATGTGGTGCTGCATCATATGTCAATCTAATCACAGTATGTCCTTGGTCTTTGGAAAAGGCAAGCCAAAAAAATGAGGTTAAGACCACTCACCTAGGTTCGGTGATTACAGTCTCCTGAGTATTCCTCCTGATAGGGGAGGAAAAAGTTAATCTTGTTTACTGATCTTGAATGAATCCTCATCTATGAACCTTCCTTCTTAGGCAACCCAACTCACACTCATTTCAGTGCAGGGTGAAAGCATATGATTGCCTCCACTCCGAATGAACTGGGTTTTACCATAAAATATGACCTAGCAGATATTATATTTTTAACTTCAAAGGTGAAGAGAAAGGAAAAGGGCATTTGAAGAAACTGAAAACATCAACGAAGGTTTTAAAAGAAAAACAGGGAAGAGTTTGGTTTTAGGTACCTGTGTGAAAATTTAATAAAGAGAGGATCAGCGGATATTAAGTGTATTTTTATATTAAACCAAGTTTGTAGAATAAAGTAAATAATGTGCTTTAAAATTTTTTTCCTTAATATCAAAATAGAAGACAAAGCATTGGGTTCATACCATCTCAAATAGAATCAAATTCTCTTCCTTTATGTGTTATATTAACAGATATTAATATTAGTAATTAATATTAATTAATGTTTGCTTTCCATGTAAGCCAATCTCTTAGCTGAAAATCAGAAAGGCGAGTAATGTTTTTTAAATTGTAGGGATATTACAATCTAAATTTGTATGCTTTACAAAATTTTTCTGAAGAATCGCTCAGAGTTAGCAAGTATGTCAATAAATAAAGACTTAGTCACTTTTTGAAAACTGCTAGATACTTTTCTTTAAGTTTGCATTTGAGATTTCAAATTATATTTTCCATTATGCCTAAGGGAGCAGATATCACACAGTCCTCATTACAAGCAAAAACAAGTTTTAAAGGAGTCTAGACTAGGTTGGTACACACAAAATCTTCACCAAGTCTTTACACCAATATACTTATAACACCAGAAACGGTAACTGAACAAAGACCTGAGAGTAAACTCAGATAAAAAGCCCAAATTCCAAAAGAATGTATCTTGGCATATGCTGGTTTGCTTGGGACACCCTGGATGCCCATCCCTGGTTAGAACAATACAAATTTCTCGGGCCTGCTTGGACCCACTCCCCCTCTATACAGAGAGGGACATCCTCATCTTCACCCATCAATCAGTCAAGGTCAGTTTAGCAACAGCCTAGCTTCTTTCAAGTAACAGAAGGGATAAAGGTACACTGGGGAGGTGGTGAGATTTGATTCCATGTCCCATGCAGGCTAAGAAGTCGCAAATGAATGGGATGTACACACTTGAATTAATGGCACATGTTTGATGATTCTTTGCCATTAAATGGGCTACTTCGGATACCGGTTGGAGACACACTTAGAATTTTTGAGAGGAACAATTTCATACTCATCATACCCATTTTCTTGCCATTCTTCTACTTATTCTTTATCTTTTTGTTGGTTTGTTTGTTTGGTTGGCTGGTTGAAAGCCTTAGCCTATTCTCTTAACTAGAAGAGTATCTGCCCGGCACAAAAGTCAACAAACTCACAGGAGACAGAAGACATTCTTGGTTTGATTGCTCCTAATAAACTTCAGTGCTTCCAGACCACATAATGTCATAGCATTATTTGTAATGCTTCTTTAAAAGGGTGACAGGGTTCAGAAATAAACTGCACATGGTAAGAAGAACCTCCCTTGGGTTATCCCTGCAAAATGAGTTGCAAGGCTTTGGGAGTGGTGGTGGTTTCCGGCCATTAGCGTTACTAATCAAGGCCAGCTTTGCATTTATGGGAATCTGCACAAATCAGGATGATACAACCTAAGCTCACTCAAGCAACCCTGCCTGATTTCTTCAAGGTTATGCTCCAGCAAAACTTTACTCCAACTATCTTTGGTTGGAATGCTTCATTATCTTTATATATCCTAGAGAAAGAGTCCATGAAGTAGATGCATTAGGTCCATGGGTCACAAAAATCATATTTATCGCTTCATGCCCACATCAAGCAATTACTGTCAACTCTCAATTAACCTCGTTATTGGAGGAAGCATTAGTGGAGACAATACAAATCCTAGATAACCTGCCCATGTCTTTCTTGCTGCCACAGCTGCAGTGGAGGTGAGAGAGAGAAAGAAAGAGAGATAATGGGAGCGCCAGGAAAAGCTTGGGGCTAAGAGGTCTCTTCAGGGAAATTGGAGTTGAGGGTGCCACTCTGCCCCCTTATTAGAGCCCCTTGCCTTTCTGCCCTGCGCTTGCCCGGAAGCAAAAATAACATTACTTTCCCTGCAAACTTCTGGCTGACAAACAAAAGGTGAGGATTAGCGGGAGCCAGGAGGAGGGAGCGGTGGGGGAGGAATTTTGTGAGGCTGGCAGTCAGCCAGGGCCCAGAGGAGGCCTGGGGGGGGCGTGGGGAGGACCGCAGGCTGGTTCTAAGCTGAGGCTGGGCTGTGCACCTTGCTGCTTAGAAGCTTGAGCCATGCCCAAGGCTCTCCGGGCACAGTTGAGTGTTCGGGTGCTTTGCCTTTTAGGATTCTGACTGTGTCAATCAACATGGCAAAAGGTGTTTAATTACAAATGTTATAATTAATCGTTTTCACACATGATAATCATTCTCACACTATAGATGCCTACGGATATAAGGACATGTCCATCAAATCAGGTCCCAGGCATTAATGCTATTCCTATCCTTCCGGTGAAATGAACCCACCAGGCGGGGCACCTCCCTCTCAGGCCAGGAGCCACAGAAAGAGTAAAGATGATACCTCTTCAAGTGATTCCTAGTGGCACTGCTCCGGGAAGGGTTTGCATTTTAACAAGGGAGAAAAAGTTCAGTCATAAAACACACTGAAATTCCAGACCCTACTGAGCAACCAGATGGTACCGGAGAGACACAGAAGGGGCCAGGGAAAACCTCTGAAGTCACAGCAAAGATAAGTGCACACTGGAAAGAAAAGCTGGGAAACAAACTTGGGGACAGAAAGGTGAAAACCCATAAAATTTTGTTTTAATGAAACAAAATCAGTTTGCATTAAAATGCAAATAAAGAGACAAAGCCATGTCCTTTGTAAATATGATTTTGCTATAAAATTAGTGGAGTCTGGGAAACAGGTAGTTACTCAGGTTTGTGTTTGTTTTGTTTCGTTTTTTGGGTTTTTTTTCGGGGGGCTCAGAATGCAATTCTGTGTATTAGTTTGAGAAATCGGCAAACTAGGTGCAAAAATTTAAATCATAAAGTAAGAAACAGTGGAAAACATCAGGAGATTTCCGGAGAGTATTGCTCAAAACGCTTCCAAATACCAGAGAGACAGAGAGAGAGAGAAAGGGAGGGAGAGAGAGAGGGAACTATAACAGAGGGACTTCAAAAGTTCAGTTAAAAGAAAAGACTAGTGGCTCTAAAAAGGAAAGTGACTCATAAATAACAGGGAAGATTATAAAAACATGTAAATACTGACTATAAAATATCAGCAAAAAATAAGAGTTAAAGAAATAAGTGAAACTGTTCATTTGATTCATTATCTTTATAGCCTTCTGTGAAGCTCACCACCTGGGAAAGGTGCGTACATATGCAGTGACATGTGACGCCGTGATTTCTCAGCTGGAAAGGAGGAGTGACATTAAAGGTATTCTTACCTCTCTTCCCTTTTTAAAACCACAGAGCAAACCACAAAGTTGGTGAAAACAGAGGAACACAGCAAATAGAATCAAACAAGCAACCATGAAGTTTCCCATTCTTGTTACAATCCATGAAGCATACATGACCAAATTCAGGAGACACTGAGAGCTGACAAGCATCTGAAGTGTCAAGCAGGTGGAAAAAGTTTCTGGCCAAAGTAATGTCAAAAACGTCTAATGGGCATATGCAGTGTGCCTTTGATGAGAGTGGCCAAGAGACAGAACTGAAGCCCTAGAAACACAGCCGGACACCACACAACAGAAGGAGAGAGGCAGAGCGAAGAGAAAATGTTAGCATGTATTCCTATTTACTTCTGTATTGTGTTACTGTGTTCCTCAGAGCCAAGGAAGACTTCCAGAGGTAATGACATACCTATAGAAATTCCAAGGGAACAAGCCAGTAAAAAGAAACAAAAAATACACACACTTGGATATTCTAGATAATTCTTTCATGCACAGAGTACAAATCTTTATACTATGTGCCAATGAAAATTTTCTCTTAGATGATTATTCTGATAGAAAGCATTTGAATGTTATATGTCAAGTTCAAAGAAGGAAATACTAAATAATAGGTAAAGTATCTAGTTCTGTTGGGTTAAGCAATGGAATTTGAGAGATTTGCTAGACGGTTTCAATCTGAGCACCCAATTAGGTTTTCAATGAAAAAAGACAAGGGAACAAGCAGAGGAGTGTGACCAGATTATAATAATCTCCTTGTGTTGCTGTCAGAAGCTAAGGTCTATTTCACCCAAGAAAATACAACTTAGTACACAGAAAAAGCAATTCAGTGATAGTCTGGGTGCTTACTAATTGGTCTTAGAACAAGCATCTTCTCCCAGCTATAGAGCTCGCAAATATGAATAAGAGCCATTGGAAGTATTTAAAAAAACAACTTTCTGCCTACTATAGACCTTGGGTTTGGTACACATGCTAGACCTGGCCTTTTTTTTTTTTTTTTTCCTATTCGTTGGTCGGTAAATGAAAGGTCTGAACTTGAATTAGGTAACCCACTCTTCCTTATTTTCACAATCTGAGACCTATAAGAGTTTTCTCCCTCTTTTCGTGCCTATCCACAGGTTACAGTCTATATAATCTCACGGGGCCCTGACCTTTTAAAGAAACACTGTCTATGTATAAACAATGGATGATTAAGAGATGTGTGAAGGAAGTCAAGCAATGGAGTGCATCTAACAAAATAATGAAAATCAATGAAGCCAGAAGAGATCCAAACATTAAACAGCATTTACTTAAGTGATATTAGCTAATGGTACAGTTGGGTGAATGAAGCAGTATGAGCTAATGCTGACCTCCTCTCTCAGGTTAAAAAATACTAGAATGGTCATAGACCCAAGGACCATACATTTCAAGTTTGGGCTGCTAGAGAAGCTGTTCTGGGTTGAACTGCATCTCTCTGGAATTTCTATGTTTAAGTCCTAATCTCCAGTGCCTCAGTGACTATATATGGAGGTATGGCCTTTAGAGAGGCAATTAAAATTAAATGCAGTCATCTATGGGCCCTAACCCAGTCTGCCTGATGTCCTTATAGGAAGAAGAGATTAGGACACAGATACACAGGTAAGGACACAGGGAGGAGGTCACTTACAAGAAAAGGAGAGAGGCCTTAGGAAAAAGAAACCAACCCTGTGAACACCTTGATCTCAGACTTCCGGTCTTTACAACTATGAGAAAATAAATATCTGTTGGCTAAGCCCTACCCCTCCCACCGCAGTCTGTGGTGCTTTGTAACGGCAGCCCTAAGCAGACTAATACAGACACCTGCTACAGTGAGCCCTTCTCTTTCTCTTAGAAGTCTGAAATAAGGCCTTTAAGTTTTTTTCTATGGTTAAAAGCATTCTACATTATACTCACAACCCCGACAGGAAAGGCCAGCACAGCTAACATCCAGTCCCGGAGTGAGATGAGCTTCTTGAGCTGTCTTTCTTGTTCTTGGTTCCCATTTCCTCTAGTCAGAAGACTGGAAAGATCAGTCAGCACACAAATACCAAAGAAGACAGCCTGGATGACCTGGACGGAGACAACAGCTGGTGTTAGTCAATAAGATATAAAGAGGCTCCAGCCGTAGGATGGTGAGCAAGCTACAACTTTGCAACATGACACATGATAAGGGATGATCAGAAGCATATTTAAGAACTGACATGACAAGTAAAAAAAAAAAAAAAGAATTAGATATTTACGACTTGCTATCATAGGTGAGAAAATTCATCCTAAAAAAACTGCTTCCATTTTCGCTCGCCTCAAGACAAATGCAAAATGTGCATGCACATACATGTCTAAAGAGGCCCAACACAAAGCAATATCAAATATCATGATGACGTGTCCATTATTTTAAAATATCACATCTGTAGTCTCATTACATTGACTGGTGGGGTTTAAAAAACATCTAAAAAGTGCAAAGTTAAGAATCAAGGTAGCCTGAAAAATAAATGAGACACTTTAGTCTGAATGTGAAGAAAGCTTCCAATGCTCTAATCTCCTTTTCCACCACAGGAAGTGGTAGAAAGCTTCTAGTCCTTGGGTCACAAGAGAAATTAACTGAATGCAATAATCAAAACTGGTATAGAACGATTTTCTGTTGTCGAACCTGAATGACATGACCTCCTCAGGTTTTTTGTTCTTATAAAATAAAATCTTTCCCAAGTAACATAGATACCCACACCATATTCCCCCCCGAAAGCTTTCAGTTGTACATTCCCAAATCAATTACAAATTAAATTACTTACATCAACTACATGTAACTTGGACTATCACAGGGGAGGACACTGAAATACTACAATTCGATAATTTGTGAAATACCTAATGTGGGAGCAAAAGTATCGATGATCCAGAGCTGTGGGTGGAGGCAGGAAGCATACAAATATAGCTTAGCAAATGATAATTGAAATTATGGGAAGGGCAGAAAACACATTCCCTGGGCTCAAAGTCAAACCCATTTAACACCAAGAGTAGAATCAGGGTAAGTTTTTTTGGTGTCTTCTACCAGAAATACTTACTGATGATATATTTGCAAAACATACAATTTTACTCACTACCTCCTTAGAAAACAAAAAATTTGTGGTAGATTTCCATGTTGGCAGTGGAAAGGATCTGTGAAAGCTCTGTGGATGAGTTCCTCACTAAGGCACCGAACAAAATGAAGAAGGACCCTCAAAATTACCAGGTTCCATTTAACATAGCACTGACACACTCAGATTGTCAATCACTCGGTTCAAATTCTTATCTAAGTAATTTTGAAAATTCAGAATAATGGAGAATCCATTTCTGGCCTTAGTCAAACAAAAATCCTGCAATATTTTTACATATAATACAACCACCATGTTCTTCCAAGTTCACCAAATCCTGCCATTATTTGCCAATGTTAGCTAAAGTTCTATTCCTTCTCATAACTTAGCCTGGCTTTTAGCTTCAGTGACTTGAGGTTTACTGTTACTCTTTCTACAACAAGAAAAAGCAGAGGGGGAGAAGCTGAGATGGCCATAACTAAGCAAGTTGGCAAAAATCATGTTGTGATGACCAGAAATAATTTCAATGACTCAGGGAATAACTTCACACTTAGGAAAACTTTCCATACCATATCTTATCATTTTACATGTTTGATCTTTATGTCAACCCTAAAAGGTTTTGAGAAATTGGACTGGCCAGGCTGGGGAATAATAATCTCCATGCCAATTTGGCCAGTGAACATATTAAAAGGGGCCCTACCTGATCAATTACCAGGGAAATGCAAATGTAGATCACAATGAGATAGCATTTCTCAACCATATAATTATTCACAATTTAGTTCTGACAATACCACTGGTTATAAGGATGTAGAACAACCAGAAACTCTATAGCAGGAATGCAACTTGGGACAATTCCTTTGAAGAATATTTGTCAATATCTAGTGATTTAAAGATATACATGCTCTACTATCTAGTAACTTCACTATGGAGGGTATTTGCGACAGAAGCTCTCATACATGTGTTCTAGTCACATGCACATGAAGGCTAATTTCTGCATTCATTGCTTCAGAAAAGTTGGCCTAAATGTCTCAATTATTACTGGATAAAGAAACTGTGCTATATTCATACAGTGGAGTTCTAAGTACATATCCATTTTTCATTCGCACAACAAAACATTAAGCAAAAAAAGGAAACCAAGAAAATTCTACATTTTGACAGTATTAAAATAAATTTCAAAAAAGGGCAAAGATAATTTTAAGGATGTACATGTATATAAAGTAAAATATGAAGAAATGCATGGAATTAATACCATGGAATTCAGGTACCTCTCCAAGGAGGATAAGACTGCGGGGAAGGACACAGGGCCTCCACTGTATCAATAATATTTCATTCTTAAGTTGATTATAGAATTTTATTTTATTATTCCCTATGTACTTCATTATTATGAAATATTTCCAAAGAACTTAAAAATAAAAGGTAAAAAAGAATGGTTTTCATATTTTGGGGATGTAGCTGGTGAATCTCTTTTAATTGTTTTCCTTCTAACTCAGTTTCCTTTAGTTTTAAAAATTGGCTGGTAATAGCAGGATTTACTAAAAGTTCCAAATTAAGTGAATTTTAAAATTCCATGATTAAGTAACTATACCAGAGTTGCCTTCCCACCATAAACAGCTACGCATTTGGACTATATATATAAATCAGCTTTTTCATATATTGAATTTTTTTCTCTGTAATCAGCCAAAGAAATTTCTCACTTTTTAAAAAAATGGCTCACTTGATGAGGCCAGGCCCACCTTGAATAATTCTCCTTTTACTGCATAAAGTGATGTAATCACAGGATTGATTGTATCCACAGGATCTTCCAAAAACCCACTGAAGGTGAATATTACTGAGAGTCATTTTCTTATTCTATCTACCACAAGCTGTAGCTTAAACGATTTTTAAAGCTCACTCAGAATGGAGAGGTATTCAATTTCTGACCAGAGGGGCCTTATTGACTACAATAAGAATTCAGTTGAGCCTGAGGAATTTTATTACCTAATTTGTGATGCTATAATAGCCTTGGAATAAAGGCTACTTTATATCCACACCAACAGTACTTAAAAACAAGCATCACAAAAATAAGAAAGTTTATCTACAAGTAACTTGAATATGCACTAAAATAAAATTCTACAATTTTTAAAGGAATATAACAAAATGCAGGCATTCAACAATATCCAACATTACACTATCAATATCCAATCAAAACTCACTAGACTTTCCAAGAAGAAAAAACAAATCTTTAATCAAAAGGAAACCAATTAAATAAAAACAGATATATGGGATGCGTGGGTGGCTTGGTGGGTTAGGTGTCCAACTCTTGATTTTGGCTCAAGTCATGATCTCATGGTTTGTGAGTTCAAGCCCCACATTAGGCTCTGCAGGTTCTGTACTGACAGTGCTCATGCTCTATTCCCCCCTGCTCATGCTCTCTCTCTGAAAATAAATAAACAATGTAAAAAAAAAAAACAGGTATAGAAATGACAGAAATATTGGAATTAGCAGACAGGAACATAAGTTCAAGAAGTTAAATGAAAATAATGGGCAAAAAAACATATTAAAAAGAACCAAACTGAACATTTAAGAATTAAAGACATTGCCTGAAACTTAAAAGTCACTGGCTGGAGTCACTCATCATCAGGGAAATACAAATCAAAGCCACACTGAGATACCATGTCACATGGGTCAGAGTGGCTAAAATAAACCAATCAGGGAACTACAGATGCTGGTGAGGATGTGGAGAAACGGGCACCCTCCTACACTGTTGGTGGGAATGTAAACTGGTGTAGTCCCTCTGGAAAACCAAATGTGTGTGGAGGGTTCCCCCCAAAATTAAAAACAGAGCTACCCTATTGACCAGCAATAGCACTACTAGGAATTTACCCAAGGGATACAGGAGTGCTGATATACAGGGGCACATATACCCCAATGTTTACAGCAGCACTCTCAACAATAGCCAAATTATGGAAAGAGCCTAAGTGTCCATCAACTGATGAATGGATAAGAACATGTGGTTTATATATACAATAAAATACTACTTGGCAATGAGAAAGAATGAAATCCTGCTGTTTGCAGCAACATGGATGGAACTGGAAGGTATTATGCCAAGTGAAATAAGTCAGTCAGAGAAGGACAGATATCATATGTTTTCACTCATATGTGGATCTAGAGAAACTGAGCCAAAGACCACAGAGGAAGAGAAGGGGGAAAAAAAAGTCGATACAAACAGAGAGGGAGGGAGGCAAACCACAAGAGACTATTAAATACTGAGAACAAACTGAAGGCTGATAGGGGTGGGGGAGAGGGGAAAATGGTTGATGGGCATGGAGGAGGGCAGTTGTTGGGATGAGCACTGGATGCTGTATGTAAGCCAATCTGACAATAAATTATATTCATAAAAATATATTTTAAAAAGTCACTGGGTGGAAATAATAGGAAACTAGACACTACAGAAGAAAGATTGAAATACTGAGTAGTTAGCAATATAAACTATTCAAAATGAATCAGAGAAAGAAAAAGATTCTGAAAATCAACAGAATATCAGTGAACTGTGAGAGCAGTCTAACATATGTGTAGTGGAGCCCTAAGGAGCAGGTAAGGGGAGCATGTAGAAAAAGTATCAGAAAAAAGAAAAAGTATTAGAAGAAGCAATGGTTGAAGTTCTTCCAAAACTTCATGAAGTTTTCATGAAAACCATAAACCTACAGATCCAAGAAATGAAACAAATGGAGTATAAACAAAGAAAACCACATCAAGGTACAGTGTAATCAAATGCTGAAAAATCTGTGAAAAAGACATCACATACAGAAAAATAAAGGTAAGAAATTTCACAGGCGTCTCATGGAAAACAGCACAAGCCAGAAAACAGGGGAATGACACCTTAAAGTCCTATGAGGAGGAAAAACTCTCAAAGGTGAAAGACTTTTTCAGAAAACAAAAGCTGAGAGAATTTATCGTCACTAGCCTTTCACTACAAGGAATGGGAAAGAAATGGGAAACATGATACCAGATATAACTTTAAATCTACACAAAGCAATCAATGACAATTGCTAAAAATTATAAATATGTGGGTAAATATAAAAGATTTATCTTAATTAATTTTATTTTTTAAAGATAAATGACTAGTTAAAGCAGAAATATGAGAACATATTGTGAGGATTTAAACATATTTAGAAATAAAATTATGATAGTTAAGTTTTTAGTTATATATGAAGTAGCATAATACTATGTAGCGGCAGATGGTGTAAGTTAAAGATGTATACCGTAAACCCTAAAAGAACCATTAAGACAGTAAAATGGAGATCTTCAGCTAATGCATTAGTTGTCTGTGCTACATAACAAATTACCACAAATTAAGCAGCTTAAATCAACATCAATTTGTTTGCTCTCATTCTGTACATCAGAAGTCCAAGTGGGTTAGTCTGGTTGCTGGGCCGCCAAAATCAAGGTCCTGGCCAAGCAGCTTTCTTATCTGGAGGCTCAAGGAAAGGATCTTCAAGATCATTCTGGTTGTTGGTAGAATCCAGTCCCTTTTGACTGTAAGACTGAGGTTCATGCTCCCTTGTTACCTGTTGGCCAATCACTCTCAGCTCCTGGAATCTGCTCTCCAACCCTTGTACCTGCTCCCCGCCCCGCTCCAAATCTTCCATGTCCAGCAACAGAATACCTGATTCTTCTTGTGCTTCAGATCTCTCTGACTTTCCCCTCTGCTTTTGTCTCCTGTAGTCAGTCCGAAAAAGCTTTCTGCCTTTAAGGGCTCACGTGGTAAGGTTAAGCCCACATGAGTAATGTCCCCTTCTTAAGGTCAACTGTGCCATAGGTCATAATGCAATCAGAGAAGTTCTACGCCATTAATTCACAGGTTCTCAGGGTTAGAGTGGGGGATCTTTGGGGGCCAACTTAGAAATTCTGTCCATTACAGCTAATAAGCATAGAAATAAAATGGAACACTAACAGTACATTGAGGTAATCCAAAAGAAGTAAAAAATTGGGGAAAAGGAACGAAGAATAGACAAGACAGAAAAAAAAGCCAGTAAGATCTCTGACTTTAACCCAATAATGCCTATGATTACATTACATACAAATGGTTTAAACTCTCCCAATTAATATCAGCGATCAACAGACTGCATTTATTTTTTTTCCAAATAGTTTATTGTCAAATTAGTTTCCACATAACACTCAGTGCTCATCCCCACAAGTGTCCTCCTCCAAGCCCATCCCCCCTCCCCCCCACATCCATCAGTCCTCAGTTTTTGTCAGCATTCAAGAGTCTCTCATGGTTTGCCTCTCTCCCTTTCCCCCACCATTTCCTCCCTTCTTCTCCCCCTTGGTCCTCAGTTAAGTTCCTCCTAATCCTCCTATACGTGCAAACATATGATATTTGTCCTCCTCTGCCTGACTTATTTCGCTCAGCATAACACCCTCAAGGTCCATCCATGTTGCTACACATGGCCAGATTTCATTGTTTCTCATTGCCATGTAGTATTCCATGGTATAGATAAACCACATCTTCTGGATCCATTCATCCGTTGATGGACACTTAGGCTCTTTCCATGTTTTAGCTATTGTGGAGAGTGTTGCTATGAACATTGGGGTACATGTGCTCCTATGCCTCAGCATTTCTGTATCCCTTGGGTAAATTCCTAGCAGTGCTATTGCTGGGTCATAGGGGAGTTCTATTGTTAGTTTCCTGAGGAACCTCCACACTGTTTTCCAGAGGGGCTGTACCAGTTTACATTCCCACCAACAGTGTAGGAGGGTGCCCGTTTCTCCACATCCTCGCCAGCATCTAGAGTTCTCTGATTTGTTCATTTTAGCCACTCTGACTGGCGTGAGGTGGTATCTCAGTGTGGTTTTGATTTGTATTTCCCTGATGAGGAGGGATGCTGAGCATTGTTTCATGTGGACAGACTGCATTTAAAACACAAACAAAAAGCACTATAAGTATATAGATATAGATTTGTTAAAAGAAAATGGATGCAAACACTAATTGTAAGAAAGCTGGAATAGCTATATTAATATCAGAAAGTAGGTTTTGGAGCACCTGGGTGCTTCAATTGGTAAGTGTCAGACTCTTGATTTCAGTTCAGGTCATGAACTCATGGTTTGTGGGATTGAGCCCCTAGTCAGGGTCCACACTCACAATATGGAGCCTGCTTGGGATTCTCTCTCTCGCTCTCTCTGCCCCTCTTCTGCTCACATGCACACACACTCTCTCTCAAAAGATAAATACACTTAAAACAAAAGGGTACTTTCAAGACAAAGAATGTTATCAAAAACAAAGAGAAACATTTGAGAATGATAAAAGGCTCAATTCATTAAAAAGTATAATGTCTCAAAAAGCAAAAGTTGATTTAATATGGGGCTAAACTACTCAACTAATGTCTACTAATATTTTTAATAATGAATACTTCATTGACCCTTGGGAAACAGATGCTTTTATGAAGATTTAAAAGAAAAGGAGAGGGGAAACCTTAAAAAGGGCAAAAAAAAAAAAAAAGGAAGGGGAGAGACAGAAGCTCACGTTCTGCAGGAAAAAAACAAAAGCAATTCTGCAAATATAAATGTGAAAATAAGACAAAGTTTGTCAAACTCATAAGGTTAATGGTATCATGAAGTCTTAGACCCTCCTACAGCCAATTCATCTTCTTCTCCAGGGGTGTCATCTAACACCGTCGTCCCCTCACTATTGCCTGGTAGCTCTCCGGTCACTGTCTGTGGACCTTGCCACGGGCTCTCCCCGGCTTGTGATCACAGCTTGCCCCCTGCCTCGCCTGAATTGCCACGGAAAACTTCACCAAAGCGAGCATGTGGCAGTCAGGGAAAAGAAGTACCACAAAACGATTCTCTCCTCATTTCCAAACATCAGGAGCAGGAAATTGTTGGGTTGTGTTAGTTCAGTTTTGTTTTTAACTCACACTGGCTAATTTTAAAAAGATAATCTCTAAAGATGATAGAACAGTCCGCCGTTCCCTAGGGAGAAACATGGACTGACTTTTGGTTATTTGCTCATTTAAGAGGCAGTCAGACAACACCGTGAAAGTAACACTTTAGATTTCTGCTACTTTATTAGACTCTGATTGGAGCTGACAGCCAACATATCACATGAGAGACATTTTACTCTATTGCCTATGTGTATCATGTTGTCCATTGCAACTTAAAATTCATTAAATTAACTTAGGAATGTGAAAGTCATATGGAGATGCACAAATGAATTTTAAGTAGGATTACGATTACCTTGAAGCATTATTTGGCTCCAGCCATTCTGCAGGGTTGGCATTTCCAGACCATCAACTCAGCATGACACACATATACACCATCTGGCTTTGGGTTCTTAGCAGGCTGGCTGCTCTTATTATTTTGTATCACGTGTAGAAATGAAGTGGTCAAATGTACCATATCTCTCCAAGAAATATAAATAGAGATTTATCAGAATGAAAAAATAAAAAGCCCAGGATATTTTGAACTCACTCTAGTATTTGTTCTTCTAGAATATTCTCTACTATTGAATAATTCCTTCTACATCTTCTCTCCAGCCCCTCAACTCTCTCTGTCAGGAAATAATGGATTATTTACTGAGTCATTTTAGGTTCAGGGTTCATTTCCACAAGTATGGAAACATACCCAAATTCCATTCATATTCTTATCTTTTCTTACCCATGAGTGGTTTTAGTTAAATTACCTTAATATCATTTTCTTTTTTCTCTAGAATGCACTAAACTATTACAACTCTGTTTGTAGCATAGGGAAAATTTGTTAGACTTCTACCATTTATTCCCAAACATATTCAATATGGTTTATCCAGAATACGTTATATTTTATTTCGTTAGATCATCTTCAATGCCTTAATTACATGAAGCTTTAGTCTGTATATCAAGTTACATCATTAGTATAATGAGTTGCTAATTTTTACAGGCCAACCTCAGGCAAAAACAAAGAAAGCACCTAGGTAGGAAAAACAGGATTTTAAGTAAGAAATGCAAATCACTGTTTATATGAATTTTAAAAGACCATAGAACTACTATCTTGACCATTGGGAGGAAGATTTCTAATGACATGTATGTGTTGTGTACCACATTTACATTATATTGTATTTTTATAAGATTATATTAATATAAAGAACAGAATAATATTTGTTAAAATAACCTTTATGTTAGGGTTAATTTAGACATGGTCTACAGAAGAAACAAGACGACAGAACTCTGAGGGGTAGCAATGGACACTGGAGTGATGTGGATCATGGAATGAAAGAAAGCTAGAAAGAACAGATGGAAAGAAGGCAGTAAGATTTAGAGGTGTCATAATGGAGGGTCTGGAGGAGTCCTGTGTATGAGGATGAGAGCATTAGTTAAAGGGACATTTGAATAAAGAAGAAAGAATTCACGGCAATATCTGTGTTCAATGAAGAGTGAATTTGTCTGGAGAAGTGAAATATGTGAAAAGGATATAAAGGCCATAAAATCACAGTGCTATAAAACAAACAAACAAACAAAAACACAATATTCAAGGGATTGCCTCTCTAGTCCGCAAATATCTTACTTTTTATTTATTTTTTATGGCTTTTTTTTTGAGTGGAGATGTGCATTGCAGAGGGACAGAGAGGGGAGAGAGAGAAAGAGAGGGGGAGAGAGAACGAAAGAGAGGGAGAGAAATAGAGAAAGAGAGAGAGAGAGAGAGAGATCTCAAGCAGTATACTGGGTATGGAGCCTGAGGGGGGGCTCCATCCCATGACCACGAGCTCACAACCTGAGCCAAAATCAAGAGTCAGACACTCAACCAATGAGTCACCCAGGTGTCCCAATATCTTACTTTTTAACAGTGCATGATTTCGTCTTCTTGTTATTAAGGGCAAGAGGGAATGCCAAGCATATATCAGCACATGAGACTGTGACTCACTATGAAATCAGATGAGTAAATTCTGCAAGGATCTCCTTGCATTTGTTTGTGTCTTCCTTGCCTGAGCCATCTGAATATCTGTAGCAATTCTATAGCCCTGGGAGTCCATCAGCTACATGGAGGCTGCACTCATTTACACGTATGGATACTACATTGTGGAGAAATCAATGCATTTAAAACTCGCACAGTCTCTCTCTGCTTCCCTCATCCACTGAAATACCCATCAGATGCACTGCCTGGTGAATTTTCCTTTACTGCTCTGAACAGGCCAGTATGGCTTTCACACTCTGGTGACTGTAAGTCTATTTGTCCAGATCTGCCATTTAAGTGATGTGCTATAAGCCCAAGGTTTTTCAAGGAATCTTCACCACAAACATTTTTGAGGAGATGGACTCACTGCATCATCCATCCTGTGGTTTTCAGAATGTGATTTAGGATCCATGCCCGTGTACACAGACATTTACCTCACACTGCTCTATCTCATTACTGAAAATCGATGAAGTAGGCCATAAGTCACCACTGGCAAGCAATCCATTCAGATAGACAGAAAGAAAAATAAGTTTTTCAGTCAGAAATAATGCACTCAGATACACAGCTTTGGAAAGGAAAGCTTGTCAACAAAAGTCATTACAATATCACATAATTGCTTTCAATATATAAGAAGGATATGCTTCACAAAGTAACGGGTACAATCAGACCATGTTCTCGTTAAAAGTACAGCAGGGACCTTTCCAGAGACTCTACTCTAATCAGCAAATAATGACAGAAAACTCCCCTTGGGGTTCTCACTGTACTTCACTGATACTATGAGCAACACAAAACTTCTGTAGGCATAAAGATTTTTTAAACTATTAATATTAGCATGAATCCCTTTTGAATACTGAATTAAACACGCCCTCTATTTATTTAACAAATACTTATTGATTAACTACTGTGTACAAAGCACTTAGTGAACTAGTAATGCAGAAATGCAGACCATCAAATGTACATTTCACTGCAAACGAGAAGGTGCTTAGTGTCTAATCTCTAATTTGGTGGAATTCACATTTGCTGAAAACTTGATATCTAGATTTCAGCACAAGAGCAATAAACAATTTTTTAAAAACTGGTGTGTCTTAACTCAAATCTGTTCAGTAGAGCATTAAACTTTCTAGCATTATAAATGTATTTTATCCCACTAATGCATTTCAGCAGAAGATGATTTAAGTGCCAAACATAATCATTAAAGAGCTAGATAAATTTGAAAGCTAAATTAGAAAGGACCTTGACCTGAATTAAGATGAAATCAGGTCTTAATTGATTAGATGATACAGAATCAGATCATCATACATAACCTGTGCATAATCTGTATATAATAAAATGAATGATATATATTTAGAACATATACACATACAGGTGAAATTGTGTCCATGAAACCAATTAGAAAGACATGGCCCTTGTCCTGAGAAGTCTCTATTTTAAGTATTTATCTATCTATTGATTTTGATCTAACATTGAGTCTACATAAAGGTAATGTCTACGCAGTCGTAGATAACTACTTGGCAGGGAACTGAATGGTTAACATAGTTATGAAGGTGGTTCCCTGTTTCTAGATACCAACTGATGCCTTTAGGAACAGATCTTCCAGACAAAAGTTTCTGAGTGGCTTTGAGAGATCTCATTCCCCCCAGTACTTGCTCAAATTGGCCATTGTTCTACCCTATTCCCTGGTTTAATATGTCATTTTGAAGTTTACTGGTACAGAGCCTAAAGGGTATAAGACGAACTATTCTTGGGGTGCCTGGGTGGCTCAGTCAGTTAAGCGTCAGACTCTAGATACTGGTTCAGGTCATGATCTCATGGTTCATGAGATCCAGCCCTGCATGCGGCTCTGTGAAAACTGGAACTGTAAGTTTATGTCAGATTTTAGAATTGAATTCATTATTTTTTTAAAAAACCGCAGACGTGTAATATAAAGGATTTTGAACTATCATAGGAGAGTAACTGTAAGATGCAGCGAGAACTCTGAAAGGTATTTTGTGGCTCAGAGATATTATCAAAGGAAAGAAGAAGTTAGAAGAGGCCCTCCCTCTCAAGGATGGGCTTCAGACCTCACTGTGGGAGGTGTGTTTGCAGCCTGTTGGATGGTGGAAAAGCTCTCTGGGTTGCCGGGACAAGATCTGGTCCACAGTCACTGCATGAAGAGGAAGCAGCCTTCCCACGTGCAGATGAGCGTGGGCAGACGTACCGGTGCACAGGAGCTAAGCAACCACCGGGGGCAGGAGGCCTGGAGCATGTGGGGCCCTCCTTGGGAGAGCTGCAGGGAAATGGTCACCAAAGGCCCACACATCCCTGCCTGTGGCTGGGGAGAAGCCATATTAGATGTCCTCCTACCCATGTGACTGATCAGAGGGGCAGCAGCTAGACCCAGCCAGCGATCGACCCTCCTCCTTCAATTACACTTCCGTACCCTCTACTTCACATCAACCTCACTGTAGAGGAGAAATGATTGAAAAGTTTAGTCCATTTGGAAGAGCAGGTATTACAGGGTGAATCTGAAGCTGAGAAACAATACATATGTCATTTATTTCACTACGACTTCATTGATATTTAATAGTACTGAGGACACAGTTTCATTTATTCTAGTGAGATGCAGAAGAATCAGGGAAGAACATTTGCTTTTAATTATTCAGACGGGCAATATGAGTCTTATCTCCTGGCTTTCGGCCATTTAATTGTTTTATGTCATCTTTTATAGAGAGTAAATCAGGCAAACCAATGAATATATTATCTTAACATTTCAAGTATAGTAGAACATTCAAGGTGGTCTACTTTGCTACTGATTTGTGATACTTGTGTTAAACAGAGAAGGCTGAAGTGAATGGCCAAAATGAAATTGTATATATATGTTGAAATTTAACCCAATAATTGTCATGATCTTCCTATTCATTTCAGGATTTTTTGTAGTGACCAAAAAAAAAAAAATCAAATGTGCACAAACTCAACCTCTTAAATAATCTCTTAAATAGAGGTATTAAAAAAATCATAATACATGGGGCGCCTGGGTGGCTTAGTCGGTTAAGCGTCCGACTTTCGCTTAGGTCATGATCTCACGGTTCGTGGGTTCGAGCCCCGCGTCGGGCTCTGTGCTGCCTGCCAGCTCAGAACCTAGAGCCTGTTTCAGTCTGTGACTCCCTCTCTCTCTGACCCTCCCCTGCTCACGCTGTCTCTCTCTCCTGGAAATAAATTAAAAAAAACATTAAAAAAAAATTTTAAAAAAAAATCATAATACACAGAAGGGAAAATAATTTACCTGGAGGTACCTGTATCAACGTAGGTGAATTGCTCAAGCATAACATCTAACAATAAAAGTAAGCTGGAGCAGACAGAAAACCTACGTTATTACTTAAATAAAGTCCTAATAGAACTGAATAAAAATCCACAATAGTAGCCCAGAAATACACATGCAGTAAAGCTACAAGGAAAGACGATGATAATAAAATGCCACCCAGGGCTGTTAGACCTCTCTCCCCTCTTCCCAGGAAACAGCTCGGGTTACCTTTTACCTTGGTTTCTTTACCACCTGATTCAAGTATAATGAAATCATCAATACTGTTGCTATTTTATAAATACCTGACTGTGTGGTGGGCCAATGAGGGTAGGGTTTGGTTTTCATTTGATATTGCCACCCTTGACATTGGCACCACATGTGGTGTGTGGTATTAATACCCACTTGCCAATTACCGAATTAATGAGAGTGGCGAAGACAGCCAAACAGGATGGCAGGGAACCTGATCTGGGGCTGGGGGAAAGATGGCTCGCAGGTGCTGAGGAAGGAGCACCTTCCCGTTAAAAAGGATCCGGCAGAGCTCCGTTTCCACTGCTGTGCACTGCTGTTCTACTTGTTTGCAACTGTCCTCAGCGCTGTCGTTACAGAGCATGCAAGTGGGACTCTGGGGTTGAGGGTTTGCAAGGCAAGCCCAGCAAGACATTAGGGCAGTGAGGGCATCAAGAGATGAGTAATGAAAGATCCTGGAGTGTAGACTGGCCAGAGAAAACCAAGTCGAGAGAGAGAGAGAGAGAGAGCGTGAGTCCTCTGCTGGGTGGGGGCAGTCACATGTCTGGTGCAAGGGAACAAAATGAAAGATGTGTGACTCTGGTTTGTGGACAGAGAAGGAGTTAGAGGTCCAGCTGTTCTTGGTGACAAGGAGACCCAAGGGTGGCTATGGCACCAAGCTCCAGGATGGAAGGGATAAAAATCAGAAGAGAGGAGGACAAAATATATTGTGAGGAGTGAATTTCATGTACTAATGATGTTATTGTAAATTTATGGCACCTCTCTCTAAAAAAAAGTTAAAAGAAATTGGAGGCAATATACAAAGAAACACTGATCCTAAAAAAAAATCAGAGACACTTTAGAAATCTATCAATAAAGTATATCAATATAAAATACATGTATAAAACAATAAATAGTAACTGATTTCTTTTTGCATCAATAGAATACAAACAATTGCATTTTCCTTAAAATTACATTAAAGTAATGCATTTTCTTCTGACCTTGCCACATTTCTGTTCTCAGAAACAAGGTGTGTGTTTAAATGCTAATAAATAGATGGAAACATCAACCAAAATTGTACACGGATAGAATATAAAAAAGGATGACTATGTATCAATTTGATAAACAAATTTGACTTTGATCCCACAAACGGGATAAAGCCAGTCTCATTTTTGTTATGGCCGGAATAAAACAGGAAAATCCAAAGTCCTCTGGAGAAGATCCAACAGGTGTTAATAAAAATATACATTCCTTCTACAAAAAGTATTCATGCAGGGGCGCCTGGGTGGCTTTAGTCGGTTGGGCGTCCGACTTTTGCTTGGGTCACGATCTCGCGGTTCGTGGGTTCGAGCCCCGCGTCAGGCTCTGTGCTGACTGCCAGCTCAGAGCCTGGAGCCTATTTCAGAGTCTGTGTCTCCCTCTCTCTCTGACCCTCCCCTGCTCACGCTCTCTCTCTCTCCTAGGAATAAATAAAAATATTAAAAAAAAAAAAAAAGTATTCATGCAGAAACTTCTCCTGAGAGAAGCTAATTCAATACCACATATCAAGGAGTCAAATGAAATTAAAAAGTATAAATTCAAGAGGAAATAACATGAAGCGCTATAAGAACTCAGAACACAGAAAATGCATATTTTGTGTTGCTTCATAAAGGATGTTAATTTTGAAAATGAGGGATAGTTTCCTTACTAGAATAACAAATGAAAATAATCAGTTGTTTCTTAGACACAGGAAAGTATAAATTTGTACTAAATTTTAAAGATAGCTAGGAAAACCAACTTAATGGAGAACTGTCTTGTTCTGGATATACTAAATTTAGGAAAAGGCTGTTTTTAAGTTTCTTTTTTTTATTTTTAAAAAATTTTTAATGTTTATTTTGGAGGGAGAAAGATTGACAGAGTAAGAGCAGGGGAGGGGCAGAGAGAGGGGGAGACACAGAATCCGAAGCAGGCTCCAGGCTCTGAGCTGTCAGCACAGGGCCCGACGTGGGACTCGAACTCACAACCTGCGAGTTCGTGACCTGAGCCGAAGTCAGATGCTTAACCGACTGAGCCAACAGGTGCCCCATGTTTTTAAGTTTCTAAGGGGTTCTGACCAAAGATTTTTTTCTGAGAAGTTACTTTTTTGTTTAACTCAGACTCATGAAAAATAGTATTATTTGAAATAATTACCACATGGTTTCACCAGTAGAAAATCAAATGCTTACTCAGGGCTCGTGAGAGTTCATACTTGTACAGTGCAGCCTTCTAGTGCTTGCCAGCGTCTTAGTTGATAACCACAGTGAAATTGCTCCTAACAAGTGGTTCTCACAATTTCTCCAAATAGCTTGCAGTGACATTTTTATGGCAATGCTGCCGGTAGGTAATGAGGGAAGGGAGAATGGGGGAGGGGGGTATTGGAAGAAGAAGGAGGAAGGGAGGAAAAGGGAAAGGACAATCTTTGGAGGAAAAGCTTTATGTAACTTTGCCTTAGTCTGTTTGGGCTGCTATGATAGAAATACCATATGCTACATGGCTTGTAAGCTACAAAATTTTATTTCTCATGGTTCTGGAGGGTGGAAGTCCAAGATCAAGGCCCTGGTGAGAACCTCATTCCCAGATGGACCTCTTTTCACTGTAACCTCACCTCTCTCTGGAGCCTCTTTTACAAAGGCAATTCATCTCATTCATGAGGGTTCCATCCTCATGACTTATTACCTCCCCAAAGCCCCACATGCTGATACCATCCAACACCCTGGGAGTCAAGATGCAATGCAAGAAAGAGGAAGGGTACACAAACACTCAATACAAAGCAAATACAAAGTTGTAAAATGCTCAGTCTGATAAATACATATACCTCATTCCTAATATATAACACAAGGTGTTCACTTTAATCAATAGCTCTCTTGATCAGAATGCAGCAGGTAAAGGTTGATGTTGCAAACTGGTAAATGCTAGAGAATATGGTGGACAATTAAGAGCTAATCTATCCACCTTTTCTAGCATTACTGACATTGGACACGAGACCTGAATTGAAAATATTATCTAAAGGTATTCAATGAGCTATGTCAAATTTACAGACTGTCCATGCAGAACTTGCATACAGTATATGTAACATTTGCCTGTTACTTTTTAAAAAATCCACTGTTGATGCTGAGCCCAGGACAGAATATTCATCATTTCAAAGCCCAAGTTTTCTTCTGTGGCTTCAAAATGGCTTCAAAATATCCTGAATGAAATCTCCCCAAATGCAGAATCAGAAAAATCTTTTAGTGGCATTATTTTTCTTTTCTCTGCTGTGATTGTGCTACGCACACCAATCGGTGAGTGCACTGACTAGGGTTTGTAGTTAGGGATGAATGCCTCTGACCAAGGCTCTTTGGCCAGACAAAAGCCCCCAATTCCAAACAATGGATAAAGAAGGGATACGTCACTTAGATAACAAAGCCCAATGTTCATGAGCCACCGCAAACACATACCTGTTCTCTTTACCTTACGTGAAGGCTCCCCAGTTTTGGAAGCTCCCCCTGCCTCTTGAGATACAGAAAGCCCCAGGGCTTCAGCTCCACTCCCTTCCATGGTGTGCTTGGACATGCAGTTGGGACAAGCCACCTGCGCACTTTTGGACTAGTGTTTATTACAAGTGGATTCTACTCCACTCACCCAAATACTGCCCATTTGCTGGATATCTCTCAAGAAGCCAGTGGCCTGTGAAAATTATTACATACTTTCATATTGCTTAGGCTTTAATAATCTCTAAAGTTCTGTGCTGCAAAGTTTATGATATTCGATATTTAAATTGAGTATACCTAGGCAAAAAGCTAGGACCCTCTCTAGTAACCATAGTGTTCTCAGACATGATCCTAGAAATTTGTTGGTAAGTGATAACTACAATGTACTATGAAAAGTCTGTCTTTGGGATACTCTCCAGAAGCAGTATATAGGAGTGGTTTTGATAATGTTTTTTTTGTTTTGTTTTTTAGGCCTTTCAAGTTCCTCTTTGTTGTAAAGCTCTTCATAGGATCTTAAGGGCACCTGGGTGGCTCAGTCGGTTAAGCGTCTGACTCTTGATTTCCGTTCAGGTCATGATCTCACAGTTTGTGAGTTCAAGGCCCACACAGAGCTCCACACTGACGGTGCAGAGCCTGCTTGGTTTCTCTCTCTCCCTCTCTCTCTACTCCTTACTCCATTCTCTCTCTCACACACAATAAATAAGTAAACTTTAAAACAAAAAGCTCTTCATAGGATCTTACAGTTCAGTTACTTATTAACACTATAATAAATGATAAGTTTTGGGATTTTGCTACTAAATTTCTTTTTAAATTCATTTTTATTTTTATCGTGGTAGTAATACTTAATGTGAGATGTGCCCTCTTAAAATTTTTTTTTACATTTATTTATTTTTGAGAGACAGAGCACAAGTGGCGGGCGGGGAGAGAGAGAATGAGACACAGAATCCGAAGTAGGCTCCAGGCTCTGAGCTATAAGCACAGAGCCCAACGCGGGGCTTGAACTCACAAACCATGAGATCATGACATGAGCCCAAGTTGGATGCTTAACCAACTGAGCCATCCCGGTGCCCCAAGATGTATCTTTTTTGCATGTACCATACAATATTGTTAACTATAGGCACAATGTTGTACAACGGGTCCCTAGAATTTATTCCTGTTGCATAGATGAAACTTTACACCCACTGATTAGCAACTCATTTCCCTCTCCCCAGCCCGTGGCAACCACTCATGCACTCTCTGTTGCTATGAGTTTATTTTAGATACCTCACAGAAGTGAATCAAATAGTACTTATCCTTCTGTGACTGGCTCATTTCATGTAGCATAATGTCCTTCTGATAATAAACTAATTTCTATTGGGGTGCCTGGGTGGCTCAATCAGTTAAATATCCGATTTTGGCTCAGGCCATGATCTCGCAGTTTGTAGGTTCAAGCCCTGTGTTGGCCTCTGTGCTGACAGCTCAGAGTCTGGAGCCTATTTCGGATTCTGTGTCTCTCTCTTTCTCTGCCTCTGCCTCTCTCTCTCTCTTTCAAAAATAAATAAACACTAAGTAAATAAATAAATAAACTGATTTCTGTCAACTGAATGAATATAGCTGACATTTGGGAAAGCTCTCCACACACACAAGGTGACAAAGCACGTGGAGACAAACAATTTTCTGGAAGGTGTCTTCAGCATAGGAAACCTGGCTCATGTCTTAAATCCAACAGTACGTCTTACCTTAATGTTGAAAGCATACTGTAAATAATGTACACATTCATTTTAGTAGCATTTTCATCTCTGTGCACCTAAATTCTTTTCGTGCTTTTCTGAACCAGTGTTTTTACGTAGCAGGTGTAGAGGCTGAGGTCACTATCGTTGCCTGCACGTCATCGTGAAGCATGCTGCACAGAGACACATGGAACCCTCTCCAGTGGTGACCAAACACCACTGAGCTTGAGCCAGCCTTGATAGAAACTCCTCAAGTCTTTCAGATCATGAAGACATCAGAACATCATTTCATAAAAAGATGTTTTTGACAATGACTACAGCGAGCAAGAGAAAGGCTACATGTAAAAAATACCCCAATCAAATCTTGCACTAAAAGTCACGATACATTGCATTTTCCAAAAGTGCCTAAGGGTTGCCTAGGATCATCTCCATGGTAGGTTATGGTACGTAATGTGCATTCACGTGGAGGTAGCCTTTTCTTCTTTCCCAGTGGACACTCCTCCATCTCTTTCCTTTTTCCTTATTAACTTCTCCACCTCCAAATTCTGGTGTGCCCCAGGGCTCAGTCACTGGACCTCTGGTCTTTTCCAGCTGCAGAAATCTGAACCGGTCTCCTCACTCTGGATACCGTCTCTCTGATAATGACTCCCACATTTACATTTCTAGCTGGGGGCCTCTCCCTTGAATTCCATCTATCTACTGGACATCTACATTTGAGTGCCAAATAGGCAACTCAAACTCAACATGTCGAAAAATGAACTCCTTGTGTCCCTGGCAAGTCTGCTTCTTCTACAGCCCTCCTCATCTGAAGTGATGGCGAATCTGAGTTTAGAGTCACACAGGCTTCAAGCTCGGTGAATGCAATTCATTGGCAAATCACGCTGACTTTACCTTAAAAAAAAATCATCTCCAGAATTCGACACTACACCCCTTCGACTGCTATCTCACAGTCTTGAGTTACCACCAACCCTCCCTCAGCTTGTTGGAAGAGCCTCCCACCTGACCACCCGGCTTTTCTGGTCTTCTCCACTGTATTCTCTACAGCAGCCGGAATGAGGCTGTTGCAAATCAGATCATGTCGCTCTGTTCGAGCCCCTTCCAAGGTTTCCCATCTCAGGTCCAGTAAAAGTCAAAGTCCTTAATAACATGTCTCATGAAGGCCTTCCCTATGTACCATCATTTCCCCCTCACTCACTCTGCCCCTGTTCTGCTGGTCTCTCAGTCGGGGGCTTTGCACCTGCTGTTCACTTGACCTACCCCATCACTTCCTTCCTTCAAACATCAGCTTGTAGTGAGGCCTTCCCTGCGACTCTGTAAAACTGCAACCCCTCCTCACGTATGATGACACTCTCAAGCTGCCTTTACTCCTTACTTCAGGGGAGCACTTTTCACACCCTCTCCCCTCTCTACCGGAACCCAGACTCCTAATGATGGTAGAGGCTTGCTGTATACGTTACTAACTGCTGAATCCTAGACACTCAATAAATACTTGCCAAATGAATGAACGAAAAATTGAATTTTACTTCTTTTCATTTTCTTGCTCAGAACACAGGGGCTAGCCTTGCTCAAAGTCATTCGACAAGAACGTTTTGAAGCCTGAATGTGAACCCAGGTAGTTTAAATGAAAGCCCATACTCTTTTACCAAAGCATGCCAGTTAACTTGCATACAACATTCCTACCATCTCAGAGGCTGGGCCTGGTTTTATCGTTACTTACTTCCTTTTTAAAAAAAATGTTTATTTCTTTTTGAGAGACAAGCAGAGCACAAGCAGGGGAGAGGCAGAGAGAGGAAGACACAGAATCTGAAGCCGACTCCACACTCTGAGCTGTCAGCACAGAGCCTGACGCAGAGCTCAAACTCACAAACCATGGTATGACCTGAGCCAAAGTTGGATACTTAACTGACCGAGCCACCCAAGTGCCCCTACCATTCCTTTCTTTCAACCCCTAATACCTACTAGGACGCAACTCAGATGAAAGGTACAAAACAACTGTCCACTAAATATAAAGAGAAGAATTTCACCCAGAAAACAATGGTAATCACACTTCCAGTCTAGATTGTGAACCTATCCAGGGCAAAGTTACGTTCCATTCATTCCTATATCAGCGAGGCTTGGCTCAGTTCCCAGAACAAGGTAGGGACCAAATGTATGTTCAGTCAAGGAACAGAAGTACACCAAGTTGTCCTGACCAGGATAGTCAGACTTGGTGACAGGACAGCTGAAAAGTCATGGAGTTGTTAGTTTAACAACTAACAACCATGTTAGTTGTTAGTCATGGAGCTCGTTAGTGGAGAAGCCAGGGCATCTAACAGGAACTCGACTACTGTATAAATTTACAGATGCAATAAACTGAGGAAGGTGAAGCCTTCCTCTTCAACAAAAAAATGTACTCTGATCAATATCACTGTGGCCAACCCCAGGTGCTTGCCATGTGCCAGGACCTTTGCATGTAGATTTTTATGCACAATCTTATTTAACTGCCACTAAAGTCCTCTAAGATATATACTGTATCACCATGTTACAAAGTGTGAGTGTGTGGCTGTAAGAAGTAGAGTGACTTCCTCAAGCTTATATATACTCCTCTCTCAGTCAGTACAGGAATCAGGCCTCTTGACTTCAGGGCAATGCTCTCATGTCGTCACACAAGTGCTTCTTTTAAACATGAAAAATAATAAACATCATAATATATTTTCTTGCCTCTTATGGTATAAGTGAATACATATATTCTGGCTCTGAAACCTATAGTCCTTTCTTATATATGTCCATATTCTTCTGCATTTACTTAATTCTTACTTAAATGCTGTAAATACAAGTGGGCACTTCCAAACTGGTAGAAACGTCCAGGGATGTAATTTGGACATATGAATCAGAAGTCTTAAATATGCTGTTAGAAATGCATCTTACTTGGTCACAAAGACTTATGGATAAAAGTGTTTCTTTCAGTGAAATTTATACTATTAACAATCCGGAAATTGCTAATTGACCAAAATGACATTACTTAAGTCTTGAGGGAATAGTGGAATGTTATAAATCCATGAAACATCATGTCTTTGAACAATAGTTAACAACTGGAGAAGATGCTTAATATAGATAACCAAGTATAAAACAAAGTAACGAAAGTAACCATAACCACAACAACAACGGCTAACATTACCTGAACACTGAGTGAGTGCCAGGCACTGTGTTGGGTACCTCATTAACTGGTCCCATTTAATCTTTATGACAACCTCATGAGCTGCAGACTCCAGTAATCCTGGTTTTATATATGAAGAAATACAGGCACAGAAAAGCATTTTATATATAGTATGATCTCAAATCTATGTAAAGTATTTTTTAATTTTTTAATGTTTATTTTTGAAAGAGAGACAGAGTGCAAGTGGGGGAGCGGCAGAGAGAGAGGGAGACATAGAATCTGAAACTGGTTCCAGACTCTGAACAGTCAGCACAGAGCCCGATGTGGGGTTCGAGATCATGACCTGAGCTGAAGTCGGATGCTTAACCGACTGAGCCACTCAGGTGCCCTCAGTGTAAAGTATTTATACAAAGAAATCATGATCTAAAAATAAAGCTTTAGCCAGGATACTTTAAATGAACCAATGATCACATAGTGGTCAAGTACCTTTAAGCTGACATTCATTGAAAATTTGATTGTCGTTTAACAAACTTTTTTAAGTGGAAAAATACACACTCAAAACCTGAATGTTTTACTCAAATTATGACTCACTTTGTCTAATTATTAATAAAAATAGCACTGGCCTCATATTTGTTCATATTCTCTTTCTCTTCTTGTTATCACTCCCACATTTGCACATTTTCTTTCCCACATATTGAAAGTGGAATCAGAGAATCTTTTCCATTCATATTTCTGAGAACTTGTTTAAAATGTGTAAGTAAAACAGCGAGCTAAAGCTAAAGTAATTATGTCAAAGGTTCTTGCGGTATTTCCCCTTAGGAACTTTCTACTGTTTTAAAAGTTATGTTATTTTTGGGGAGCGAAAAAAAAATCTAGGCATCAAACTTATTATCCCTCTAAGATTTTTGAAAACAGGTATGTGTTTTGATAGCTTAGCTTGAAAATATATTTTTCTATTAACTTTCCTGCTCTTCGGGGCCATGATATGATTGAAGCAGTTACCTAAGTGTTTTTGGTTAGCTGTTAGCTTTGGGATCTTATTTGTAATCAAATTAGGGTAAGAAAATGTTTGTCCTAAGAGAACTTCTCTGTCCTAAGAGAACTCACAGAATCAAAATTTCATTCTGGTACTTCTCATAGTGTGAGGGGCACATCTACTCAGTCAGCTTTGGGGGGGAAATCTAAAAAAAAAATATTTTAAATTGTGGCTACCCATATAGCCTGGACTAGTTTCTGGAAGGGAACTGTGGATCATGTTAACCTATGTGAAAACACACAGGACAGAACTTGGTTCTCCAACATATCTCTTTCAGTGCTATTCATTCATTCATTCATTCATTCATTTGCTCACCATTCCCAACCACTATCATTTTTTCCCAAGGGGAAGAAGGCTGGTTCACATGTGTGGTTGTACAAATGCTTTACCTCCTCATGGCACACTTTTCTAATTCCACTCCACTTGCCTCCTATTCCTCATCCTTGAAGACCCAGCTCCTCTCTACCCTTGGCAGCTGAAGTGACCATACATGCCTTGGTGCTAAGATTTTTATGTTGCACATTCCTCTGTCCTTGCATGTACTTCAGTGTATTTAGGTGTTTGTCTCTGTCTACCCTAGAAGACTGTTAACTTCATAAGGAGGAGGATAATGTTCTATTTGTCTTTAGATTCTTAAGTTGAGTTTACTCACTTGAGAACTCTGTTGCCCGTAGGCAAGTTCTTTTTATACTCTGAACTTCAGTTTCCTCTTGTGTAAAGTGTATTACTGCACAGATTTACTGTGAAGATTAAGTAAGATCCTGTATGTGGAAGCACCTGGAACGTAGGTTCTCAATTAACGCTAATTCGCTGAATCTGAATCATTCCATGCATCCCTACAATACACATCGCAGCAGTAAATCAGCACTGAGCAAAATGACTAGTAGCTAAATCCTCAATAAATGATTACAAAATAAATAAATAAAATAAATATAAACTAAAGTGTGTAGACCGGTGGTTCTTTGAGTTACAAGAACTTTAAGGAGATGATGAAGACCATGGTCCTTCTCCCCATAGGCATGTGCTCAAATTTGTGTGGAATTTAATGTACTCTTCAAACTCTCTCAAGCTGAGTCCTGGCCCCTCAAGTCTATATGTATCAGTAGGAGTCCCTACTGTAAACAATTCTATATAAAGACTAGGTAGCCTAGGCCACATGAATTTGGCTTCCTTCTCCGAATGCTACAGTGTCAGTTCATCCTAAAGTGAATAAGGCTCTGGCCATTACCCTTCAGGCCTGGTAACCTGCCTACAAAATGGCTGCCAACCATGAGGTGTCCTCTCGTGGGATACAATGGACAGAAACCAAAATGTGAAGATATCACTTTGTTGGATTGTTTTTCGGGGATTTAACATATCTGAAAAAAAAAGAGGTGGGGCCTTTCAAGCTTTTAGGTTCTTTTCATTTGCTACAAATGCAAACATTTACAAAGTCAGCATGGACTTTTTTTTTTTAATTAGGGTTAGAATTTCTATCAGAGCAGCAGGCACACAAAATAAGATGCTGATTCTTTCCAGTCTCAACTAAGCTGAATGCATATGTCTCTCCATTGAAACCACCTAATGTTTATTTACACGTGCAGGTATCACTGGCAAATATTTTAGCTCCCCTGCAGTTCTGCGCATCTGGAGATTTGAGTGAACAATCTCTGGACAGCAACTGGTAAAAATGACTATGAATCTTCCAGGAATTTTCCTGGAGCTAATCTTTACTTGGAAGATAATTTCTCCGCATGTCATTTCTGTAGAGATCCCTTGTGTATATTTAAATAGAACTTTCTCAGACCCAGAATCAGGTGCTTCTTCTTCCATGTTTTAAAAACACCTGTAATGTGGCATTCATCAAATTACACGGTAATTATCTGTTCATGTTTCTGTTTCACTTCTATATTGTGAGAGCCCCATGGGAAGAAATGATGTCTGAATCGTTGCATCTCTGGAGCCTAACAATGCCCATTTATTACAGCAGCCACAGAGGGAAGATGTAAACACGAAAGGTGTGTACTTTGCCCTCAAGAAGTTCAGAGCGGGGTGATCAAAATAAGTATTTGGAATGTGTTATAATATTATCCAAACTGGTAGGGAAGGACGGGAAAAAGTTTCCCTCAGGATGTGTCGTATCTGAACTAGGTTTTGGAGAATGAATAAGAGGCATCCCCAAAGGAGGGTGATGGGTAGGGAGGACAGCGTGCCTGCTCTAGGCAGAAGGAGCAGCACTTCTGAAGGGAAGACAGAGTGCTGGCAGGAAGGCAAAGTAGTTCTGGATAACTAGGATGCCATGTGAAAAAAGGGTAATGTCAAGAGATGAGACTGTAGGAACAGAGGAACTTGAATAGGACTAGCTTTTGAAAGCCATATTAAGAAGTTTACTTTCATGTTAAAGGAAACGTAGAACTATTGTCGAGTTTGAACCAAAGGAATAGTGCATTCTGGAAAGATCACCCTGAGAACAGAAAACGGTTTGGAGAATGACAATACTGAAGGCAGAGAGGCTGGGGAGGAGGGTCTTTAAGTAAGTCATGTGTGAGAACAGCCAAAAAGCAGAAATAGAAAGGAGAACCTAGACTGGAGCACAGCTAGGCTATTACCACTGGCTACGGGGTGGGGGTGAGGGTTGAGGAGAAAGAAGAGTCAACAAGCACTTCCAGGTTTCAGGCCTCCTCGGAAGGCCACCATTCACCAAGATGCAGAGCACGTTAAAAAGTTTCCTCCTTCGACATATTAAGTTTAAGTTGTCACAGGGGCAATTAAAAGGGAGAAGCCCAATAGGCAGTTAGACATAGGTGTTTACAGTGTAGAGTATTTCATGAATAGCCTTCAAAAACATCAGAACGCTGATTTGTTGATGAAGCCATGAGAGTGAACGAGTTCCACCATGATGAGAGTTCACAGCGAGAAAACAATGAGTCTGAAGCCAGGCAGTTGCAACACCAACATTTATGGAATAAAGAGAGCCCAAAAATTGCTTGAGAAAGAGTGTCAGAGAGGTTGCAGGAAGACCAGGAGAGGATAATGAGTATCAAGGAAGCCATGGAAGAATGGTTCCATAGAGAAGGAATATTTCAGTAACCTCAAATGTTGAAAAGAAATTGGAGAAGTGCAAATTTTTCATTGGATGTGACGAGGAGGAGGTTTTTATCTTCACGATGAGGGCAGTTCAAAGGACTTTTGGAGATCTGAGTTAATCTGAAAAGTGAATTAGAGCTGAGACACTGACAGAGTCAGAAAGAAAGAATCTTTCCCAAAGCATGACTACAAAAGGGAAGAAAAATAATGTAAGTATTTAGAATTCCAAGAGACGTCAACTCTGAAACAGTAGGCTCTCACTGACTCATGCATGATTTATTAAATTTTGAAGATTTTTAGAACTTAATGGGAAATTCGCTTGAGGTAAATCTGACAAATGTACTCCTTACTCAGACACCTTGGTAATATTGTGATCACTAATTTTACAGCTTTTAGTCTCTGGTGATTGGTGAAGACTGGTCAAAGATTTCAGAAGGTTGGTCCAGGATACAATCTATTGGTTTGGAACGGGCATTCATTTCACATCAGTGAATGTGCTTCAGAGACTTAAAGTATGCTTTGGTTTCCTCATTCAATATGCAATTACCCAAGGCAGTAAGTCAGTCTGCTTCTCAATATACTCTGTTATTCTTCCCACACACGTCTGCTGCTTTTAAGGATATTCCAAAGATTCCATCTGGACAAGACAGACTACCTCTCACCTACCTCAAACCAACAACAACAACAAAAAAACCCCACACCTCCTCCTCAAGGCACAAGGGCACTTCCTCTCGTCAGTTTCAAAATAGCTTCTCTGTAATATTTTGTTCAAGGGTGTGAGTCTAAAGGAAGATTCTGCTTCTACGCAAACTAGAAGCAGCTTTCAACTAAAAAGAGGGTACTTGCCTCATAATAAAGTTAAATAAAAGATGTGCAAGATTGCAGCAAGGAAGAACCACAAAACTTTACTGAGATAAGGCTGATAAAGGCCAAAAGAAATGGAGAAAAATTATACTATGTTCTGGGAGGCACAATACTGTAAAATGTGAATTCTCCCTAAATTGATTATAGATTCAATGTTATTCCAACTTACACCCTAAAACTTTTCATATAAAATTTGTCAAGCAGATTTGAAAATTAATGAAAGTGCAAAAGGCCAAGAAGAGTAAAAATAATATGGGAGAACAAAATGGAGGACTTCTACAATGAGATATCAAGATTTAATTTACGGTTGTAGTAATTAAAAGAGTGGATATCAGCACAAGGATAGATAAATAGACCAAATGAGCAGAACAAAGTCTAGACACAGACTCACAATCAGTCACTTGGTTTATAACAAAGCTGCTACTGTTATCCTTTGGGCAAAACAATGGATATCCATTTGAGAAAACAAATGATCTTTTACTCCTACCTCACACACAAAATTCACTGCCAAGTGGATCATAAAATGGGAAAGGCAAAATAACAAAACTTCTAGAATATAGCATAGGAGAATATCTTCATAACCTTGGATTATGCAAATATTTCTTAAAAGGATAACAGAAAGTAATGCAGCAGATTAATAAACTGAGCTCACTGAAAGAACTTCCATTGATCAAAAGATACCTTAAAGAATGCAGATAACCTATAGAGAAAGAAATATATTTGTATAGAGAAAGAAATATATTTGTTATATATATATATATATATATATATCTTAAAAAGGAAATATATTTGTACTTTCTAAACTTTCTAAAATGGCAAAAGACTCCAACAGGCACTGCATAAAAAAGGCTACTCAAATGACCACTAAGCAAATAAAATTAACATTGTTAGTGACCAGAGAAATTCAAGTTGAAACCACAAAGAAGCATTACTGCATACCCCCAAATAGTTAAATAAAAATAATAACATTAAATAAATAAATAAAACCACTGATGCTATAATGTGTTGGTGCAGATACAGAACAACCAGAATTCTTAAACACTACTGGCAGGAATGTATATTTTTAAAGCCATTCTGGAAAACTGGTAGCGTCCATGAAGCTGAATGTACGTGTATCTTAAAACCCAGCAATTCCATTTCTAGACACACATGCACATATAGATGCACCAAACATATATATAAACATGTTCATAGATGCATGATCCAGAAGAGCTACAAGCTGGATAATAACTCATAAGTGCATCAATAGAAAGGAAAATAAATTTTAAAATATACAAAATGGAATTCTACACAGCAATGAAAAAGAACACATTACTGCTACTTGCAACCATTTGTACCAATGAGATTCACAGACACAATACTGAACAAAAAGAAGCTATAGGAAAGAAAAAACAGTATGCATTGCATTATTCCATTTGTAAAGAAATCAAGAACAGCTAGCACTAACCTACAGTGACAGAGGTCAGAATAATGGTTACCTCTGAGGGGGTGAGGACATAGAGGGGACACAGGATGGTTTCTACAGGGCTGGTCATATTTGATATCTTGTTCTGAGTGATGTTTATACAGATGTGTTCCCCTTTGTAAAAGTTTTCCAAACTTCTCATAAAAGATTGTGCACTTCTAAATATGTGTGTCATGTTTAGGAAACAAACAAATAAATAAATAAGACATAGTAAGATATAATCATGGTATTCCACACGACTATACCTATAGTCCAAGGGTTTAAAAGACGTTTCTAACAATAAATACCCTAGAAAGTTCAATACCTACGTATATACTGCAGATATGCATCTGTTTGAAACTGGCAAAGGCAAATGTTAATGTCCTCACATACAGTTGAAAGTGTAATTTTATACACCAGAGCCAGATTTTGGGCCCCATCCAGCTGAAGTTGTTAAGTGAGAATTCTCTGAGTTGCAAACTGCCCTTCTGTTTTTTATTCCTAGAAACAGAGGTTAGATCAGGGAAAAGGAAAAGCAAGGAGTTCTATTTCTCTTGTTGCACTAGCAAATAGACACCACAAACATTTGACCATCACGGTCAGAAGACGTTTTCCTTCCAAGTCGTTTTGTTCAGTTTTAGGTTTCTCAAGATACTGTCTTAAATTGAGTGGACTTTTTCTTTAATGCTAATGTAGTAAGCAAGAAATCTTAAAGAAAAAATTTAGTTCACCATTTTAAGTAGAGTAAATCTGGAATGTTTTAAAAATGGATTTGAGTCTGTTCCTTCCGATGAGCACCAGCATGGCAGAAATCTCATGCAGCAAACGCCATAGAGAGAAGCCACTGCTGAGCCTCCTCTGACCACAAAGGAGATGACCATCCCTGTACTCTGGAAATACTTTTTCCTTAACTATAGATTGAGAGATGTAATTCAGCATAAAAGCTTTGGTGCAGCTATTTTGCAAAATCTAAACATTTAGGCAAAACCTATAACTCTAGTTAAAACAGCCATAATTCAAGCAAATGGGTTTTCAGATGTAGATTTTATGTAAAACCATGCTGTCCTTCATACACTTAACTGTACCAAAAATGTAATGGAAGGATTTGTTCTTCGTTTCCCTCTTTAAGAAGAAACACAACCAAACGAACACAAAGAACCACAAGAACTGAAACACAAAAGATAAATTCAGTTAAAAGTGTTTTGAGGTTACCGCAGCATAAGTGTATTCTAGTTGATCACCAAGCTTTCAGAAAAGATGTCTGACTGAGGGATTCTGAGAACTATTATAGAGGACACATCCCCCCTTGCACCTCTGACGCAGAATTCCTCTCTTCTTCTCTGTGTCCTTCTGGGTCACCTCATCCTCTCAGAGTCTCTAGAAATTTCCTTCTCCTCTGCTTTTCAACCACTTGGTCCAGAAGTTAAAACTCAAGGAAACAGATGCTGAGGCTTCAACATATGGCCCATTGGCATATTCTTGTTGCTTGCATTTGTGGGGGACTGTTTTCCAGTTGACTTTTAACAACCTACCTTTTCACTTACAGTTCAAACCTGTCTTAGTTCACGCACGTATCAATGGCAATTCTGTATAGCCAGTTTCCAAAATGAGATGGTAAATGTCTACATCTCTCAACATATTTTAGATAAGCTATCACGTTGCTCTGTCTAAATAAGTTGTACACTTAATGTTCTTTATTTACTCAGGAGCATTGCTTTGCAAGAAGGAGGCATTTTTACATTAAAATGAATTTTTGACTTTATTTGTCCATCAATAAAAAACATTGTTTTTCCCTTCTCAAGGGTATCTTAGCCAAATGTTTGATACAACCTCTACAAATGTTAATATAAATGAAGGGTTTTTTTAGAACAGTGGTATTAAAAATTTCACTTATCTGTAGATACTATGAAAATTGTTATGCTTAACTTTCTGCATACAGACGTGCCTCAGTGAAGGTTGGTAGAAGGATCTGGGGAGAATTAATCAAGGGAAGCCATCCTGAACCTAATCCGGGATAAAAATTGCTAAATAGGAGTAAGTTTAAGAACTGGAAGAATAGACGGGGCACCTGGGTGGCTCAATCGGTTAAGCATCCGACGTCGGCTCAGGTCATGATCTCAGTTCATGGGTTCGAGCCCCGCGTCATGCTCTGTGCTGACAGCTAGCTCAGAGCCTGGAGCCTGTTTCGGATTCTGTGTCTCCCTCTTTCTCTGACCCTCCCCTGCTCATGCTGTCTCTCTCTTAGAAATAAATAAAACATTTTAAAAAATTGGGAGAATAGAATATATGCTCCTACTTGAGAGATACCCAAATTTGGGGGGTTAGGAACCAAAAATATTTACTTATTTCTTCAATAAATATTTGGGAGGGTCCCAACATCTACTAGACATGTTCTTTGTGATGAAGATTTGGAAATGCTCAGGGTGAGGTCCCTGACCTCAATGAGTGCAGAGTGAATTGCAGGAAACAGGAAAGAAACATAGATAATACAAATATTTGTGTTCTAATATACATATTTGTTTTCTAGTACCACGAACTGAATGGCTTAAACACCAGAAATACATCATCTCACAGTTCTAGAAGCTAGAAGTCTGAGATCAAACTGTCAAGAGATTGGTTCCTTCTGAGGGCTGTGAGGGGAAATCTACTCATTTCCTGGCAATCGTTGGTGCTCCTTGGCTTGTAGAAGCATCATTCCACTTTCTGCCTTCATGTTCACATGGTATTCTCCCTGTGTGTGTCCATGTTAAGTTCCTCTTTGTATAAGGACCCTGGTCATGTTGGATTAGTGGCCCACTGTATGCCCTTATGACCTGCAACCACCCTATTTCTAAATAAAGTTACATTCTGAGGCACCAGGGATTAGGATTCTGACATAGGGATTTGGAGGAGACACATTCCGATCCATAACAGCATAGAAAGGCATGCAACTTCATTGTAATCATTCACCAGACTTTGACAAATCCTTATAGAGAAGCCAGCATATCCATAATGGCCTGCAATCATACCACCTGCTTCCAAAAGTCCATCTCCTATTCCTACCAACTACACCATTTAGAGGCTGGCTGCCCACAGAGCCAGAATCTCAATGAATGGAGTTACTGCAAGTGAGTATGCAGAGAGTTGTGTGAGGGTCCTTGCCTTCTACTTAACTTCCGAAGCAAAGCCCTACATCAGAACTAAGACTATTGAGATTTCAAGAAAAGAAAGCAAATAACTCACTAATACATTCTCCTACAGAAAATGAACCATTTCACTTGTGTAGCCAATTCAAGGATAGAATTTTACTTGTGGACACATTTTTTTTTTCTGGAGCTGTGGGAAAATATTGATATCATTTGACACTTTTTCCTCACTAAAATCTACACTTCGCAGTGTTTATAGTCAACTTGAGGAAGCATTCCAACGATCATACTCTAAGGAAAATATTTTAAACTTAAGGATATATGTGATATTAAGATTACAATACACAACAGATTGCTGAACTTCCCGACTGTTTCCCCTGAAGGTCAATGCTCTGTCTTGCTTAGTGCCCGTGGGTACATCCGTAGGCTCATTTTAAAAATTACTCAACACCTCTCCCTTCTGAATGCCATGCAGGGTTCTGCCTTTTCCCCTCAAATGCAGCTGCAATTCTTAGTGCTGTCTTGCATCTTCCCTCTTTGGTGAAATTCCTTTGGTTTATCGGACTTTCCTGGCAGGGGAGGCTTCATTAACCACTGTGTTACCCTAGGTCAACCACATTCTCAATATTCTGCTATGTTCTCACTGGCCTGTGCCGTGTTGCTCTGATTTCAAACAAAATTTGGTAAAAATATAGAAAGGTGGTAATGAGTGGAGAGGCACAGTGAGAATCCTATCTTAGCTGAATTCAATTGCTAATATGCTATTTTCTGCCCAAAACAGACATCCCCATTTCCGGGGTTTAGTTCCAAACTCAGTAGTTACAGCTCTGGGACACATTCAAGGTATTCTATGACTTTTGAGGTTTCTTGGATTCTGAACTGAAAAAAAGAAAAACAGAAAGAGTTCACACGTGGGAAAGGCCAAGAGGACTTTAGTGAACCAAATGGCATCTACTCAGAGGTGTGTAGGTCTGCAATGTGCCCAGTTGAGACAGAGGACCACTGTCCTTCTGCACAGATGACTTTCTCAGGATAGAAAGAGGGTTCCTCCTTAAGAAAAGAATCCCTCCAGGGGCGCCTGGGTGGCTTAGTCGGTTAAGCATACGACTTTCGCTTAGGTCATGATCTCGCGGTTCGTGGGTTCGAGCCCCGCGTCGGGCTCTGTGCTGACTGCCAGCTCGGAGCCTGGAGCCTGTTTCAGTCTGTGACTCCCTCTCTCTCTGACCCTCCCCTGTTCACGCTGTCTTCCTCTCTCCTAGAAATAAATGAAACATTAAAAAAAAAGAAAAGAATCCCTCCACTAAAATGAGGCCAGGACGAAGTACCACCCTCAGAACGAAAAGAAACCCCAGAGTCCTTCCCTTCCTACTGTAGTGATTAGAGGAATATAAGCCTAAGGCCTTAATATAATACGGCTGTAAGCGCTTCAACTTTTCAATGTTTCTATTTTTTATTTTAGTTCCTCATCTGTTTCCATGGAATTGAATGATAAGCCGTAAAACTCTTAAATAAATAAATGAAGTCCTAAGGAGGCACTTAGAAAGGTAACAAAGAGGATTCTCAGAAACCAGCACAGACCAACTTCTAGCTCTATATTTGCTTATCACGTGGCTTCTGGGGAACACCTCTGGGGTTCATCAAAATAAAAACAGAAATCTCTTTCCATCATCCTCAGCATCTCTAGCAGCAGCAGCAGCTGTGGGAAATCAGAAACACTGTCAATTCCCTCCATTTAGGGCAGAAAATAAAGGCAAAAATATTTTGATGGGCAAGTACTTTTCACTCAGTTACTCATAAGAATCCTGGCCAGTGACCAAACCTCTTCCAAGGCCCTAAGAATTCTCCTTTCGTGAACAATTTTGGGTTAGAGCTTATCAGGAAAAAGGACATTCACTAGCTCATTTTAGAAAATGTCTATATTTATCACATCTACCCTGTCAATGCTATAAATGAAACCTCTAAGAGCTAAAACAGTGAACTTCTAATGTTTTTTGTTTTTTCTGAGAGAGAGAGAGACAGAGAAAGAGAGAGAGAGAGAGACAGCATGAGTAGGGGAGGGTCAGAGAGAGAGGGAGACACAGAATCTGAAGAGGCTCCAGGCTCTGGGCTCTGAGCTAGCTGTCAGCATAGAGCCCGATGCGGGGCTGGAACCCACGAACCATGAGATCATGACCTGAGCCTAAGTCGGACGCTTAACTGACTGCACCACCCAGGCGCCCCTACAAGAGTGAACGTCTAAATACAGCTATATACTTCACCTGGCAAACCCAAAATGGATATATACATTCTACCAAGCAGTGCGGTCATATATGTCGGTGGACTTCACATAGCTAATCAGTGTTACCTTAGAATCCCACAGTGATGGTCAGGAGTAGACTGCAATCATTCATAAGGTCCATTATGTCTCTCTCCCTATACTTCCCCATTGTTTTGTAAGTGTTTGAGCCTGACACCCTCCTTAGACTGCAACATTTTTGAAGGCAGGGGGTGTCTAGCTATATATTACTGGTCACTATATTACTGTAATCTAGTGGAGTAGCACATTGTAGGTATTCAGAAAGTGTTTGTTGAGTAGACAAGTCAGCTAATAAAAGTGACTGTTTTTCATTGCCTTCATGCTTATTTGAAACATAAGATCCAGTGACACTTTCCAAAAGAACAGATTCACTGGCAATGGCCTAAGATGTATATGTATGTTAGATATGTGTGCCTGAAGTATATACAGTTCTTCAGGACTCTGGCGTAACTTAAAAAATAAAATAACATGGCAATCCAATGAGTGGAGTTTTTTTTTTTTTTATTTAGTTTGGTTTTGATGAAAAACTAAATGACTACTTTGACCTGGCTACATCGGTTTCGGCTTATAACTTACTGCTGGCATGTTATTAAGTCAGATATCTATTAACTAGAACAAAAAATAAAGCTGTATGACAGTGATGAAAAATATTATTGGCCACTATTATTTTATCTAGGACTCTAACTCTTTCGGGTTCAGAAGGCTAAAATGAATGCAACAGTGAAACATTATCATAATCTCCCACTAAGGATGTTGTGTCCATGGTCTTTCAAAAATATCTGTGGAGTCCTGAAACCTTGACATTTCTATTTAACATCTCCTGGATGTTTTAAGTCATTCTTCTTACTGAAAATGTTTGTTCAGACATTACTTCAGGAGTCACAGGGGATGGTTTCTATGGTGATTATATCTAACACACGTTTCCAGACTCTCATCTTTCCTATTTTCAGGGCTCTACCTTTCATGTTGTCCTCCAAAAGCCTCCAGCCTCTGCAGATCTGTACCTGCTCCAAGCCTATTCTAGAAGCAATTCATGCCCTCAAGCTGATCTTCCTCTTCAACCCTTCCAGTGACTCCTCTCTGTTCTAACCAATAATTCCCAAGAAATTAGGTTAAAATGGTAGAAGGCAAACAATGTGATTACCTAATTAGAGTAATTCACACAATGGTGTGAATAATTGATATGTAGCACTCTTTCAGGCTACTTGTACTTTAACTGATGGAATGTTCTCTCCCGGATTTTTTGATCATTGGGTTTAGTGATCTCCCAGATGCCTCTGCATGTGCCGTCCCACTAGCACATTTTCTCACCTTATTCCTCTAAAGTAGAAATTTCAAGAATAAAAGCCAGCAGCCTGACATCTCATTTTTATTAACCTACCTACATGTGCTACTCAAAGCAGTTTAACATCAGTATAAGTAAAAAGAGTTAATAAGGAAAACTAAAGCTTCTCAAATAGGCATACGAAGATGAAACAAAATAAAATTCAAACCTTTTTAACAGTGAGCTTAAATCAATTATTTAAGGCCATAAACTTTAAGTATGACCATATTATTCTCTTCTCCATTAGCATCTTATAAAATCTTCATGGGGGGTATGTATGTACCACTTGTCTTTTAAAACAAAGGGAATAAAGATAGATCAGAATATGAAGAGAGCACTTTTACGATTAGGTAAAAATATGGACTCTTATTATTCCTTAAAGTAAATGAATGCTTTTTTTTTTTTTAATTTGTAGATTAAAGTTATGGCCAAATGTCTGTTTCTTCTGTTTGTTTCCCTTACAAAAATAATTGATAGCATTTTCTATCCAAATCACATTGAGACAAAATGCCAAAGTCAAAAGAATAATTTTAATGAAAACAAACCCCAACCATCTCTGAGACCAAAGTAAATAACCAGCGTCAAAGAGCAGTACTTGGAGTTTTCTAAGAGCAAAGGGAAGGCCTCTTCATGGAAATCTTATGGTTCAGAGGATCCACTTGGCAGCTGACATTGGAAGAATAGAAGGTACCAGCACAAGCAGAGGCAAAAAAATAAGCTAGTCTAGTCAGTGGGTGGCATCAAGACCCATGAGATTGATTCATGTGTGTTGACAGTTTCAACAATGTTGATCGAAGCTATAGAAAAGGCAAATACATTTTAAAATCAGTACTGACACCACTGGCAAACAAACACAACTGCACTTGAATGGAATTCACCTTTGGCTGAATTTTGTTAAAAAGCTGGCCGCAGGTCTGCCATTAACACACATGTTTTGGTTTGGCACTGAGCCTCCCAAACAACAAAGCAGGTGAATTCCACAATTGTATGTTTCTAATAAATCATTCTGTCAGTTAGACAGTAACATTTACATATCACCCTTCCAATTCCTAATTGTCTCATCAGTTGCAAGACCAAATCACATAGTACTCAAGGCAGTAGAAAACATAGGCATGTAAACAATATTACAATGGCTCATTGTACGGTAAGGTTTACCCTCCTTAAACATGCTATTTCTATTTGCATAAAGAAAGCTTCCATGATGATATCATTTGTATAAAGGCCCTAACCAAGCAAAACTAACCAATGCAATATATGGCCTAGAAGTGCATACTATTTTTTTTTTTTTTTTTTTACAAAGGGGAATGAGAAACACAAAATTCAGGATGGCAGCTACCATGAGGCAGAAGGCAAAAATATGGGATGGGAAAGGAACATGATATAGAAAGGAACAGTAGTAATAAGCTCAACTTTTAATTACACTTAATAACTTATACATCGATCTATTATACTGTTTTATGTTTATCATTTGTTCCATGCCTGACTTTGGAAAAGTTTCTGTCTTGTTTAGAATATGGAGTACTCGACGTAACAGAGCACAGCAAGCCTGGATTATGCAGAGAGTACCCGTATTCATTGTTAGTTAGAAGTCCTTTTGAAAGCTCTTTGATCTTTGCAATATATCTGGCTGAAAAGCTTGTGAAGTTTTCTACAGTAGCAGCAACACATAAAAACAGCTAATGATGTGCTTTTACTTTGATATTGAATATATACTTTTTTACAATACTTTGATATTGAATATGTACATACACCTTTGCCCCTAGTCCATAGCCTCCCCCATCATCAATACCCCTCTGCCAGAACAGTATATTTGTCACAACTAATGAACCTACACTGACATGTCATCATCACCCAGAGTCCATAGTTTACCTTAGAGTTTACTCTTGGTGCTGTGTGCTCTACTGGTTTGAACGAACGTTTAATAGCATGTATCCATCATTATGGTATCACACAGAGTATTTTCACTGCCCTAAAAACCTTCTATCTCTGCCTATTCATCTCTCCTCCCACCAACTCCTGGCAATCAATGGTGCTTTTATTGTATCTATAGTTTTACCTCTCCCAGAATGTCATATGTAGGAGTCATACTGTCTGCAGCCATTTCAGATTGGCTTTCATTTAATAATATGCATTTAAAATTCCTCCATGTCTTTTTAATGGCTTTACCATTAATTTTTTAGTGGTGAATAATATCCCACTGTCTAATGTACCACAGTTTATTCATTCACCAACTTAAAGATATCTTGGTTGTTTCCTAGTTTGGGCAGTTACAAATAAAGCCCCCATAAACATCCATGTTTATGGATATGTTTTATGGAAACAGCCATCCAGGCTCCTTCGTGGACATAAGTTTTCAGCTACTTTGGGTGAATACCAAGGAGCATGACTGCTGGATCGTATGGTATGAGCATATTTAGTTTTGTAAGAAACAGCCAAATTCTCTTCCAACATGGCCATACCTTTTCCAGTAACGAATGGTAGTTCCTGTTGCACCACGTCCTTGCCAGCATTTGGTGTTGTCAGTGTTTTAGATTTTGGCCATTCTAGTAGGTGTGTGGCGGTAACTCCCTGTTGTTTTGATTTTTATTTCCCTGATGATATATGATGTGGAGAATCTTTTCATATGTTTATTTGCCATATGTATATTTTCTTTGCTGAGGAATCTGTTTAGGACTTTGGCCTATTTTTTAATCAGATTGTTTTCTTACTACTGAGATTGAGGAGTTCTCCTCCTCCTCCCTTTTTTTTTTTTAAGGTTAAGAGAAAGAGAGCATGAGTAGGGGAGGCGCAGAGAGAGAGAGAAGGAGAGAGAGGATCCCGAGCAGGCTCCGTACTGTCAGCACACAGCCTGAGCCAGGGCTCAGTCTCATGAACCGTGAGACAGTGACCTGAGCCAAAATCAAGTCAGACGCTCAACCACCTGAGCCACCCAAATGCCCCAAAGTTTAAGAGTTTTTGTAGATTTTGGACAGCAGTGCTTTATCAGACATGCCTTCTGCAAATATTTTCTCTCAGTCTGTGGCTGGTCTTCTCTTTTTCTTATCCTTGACAAAGCAGAAGTTTGTCATTTTAATGCCGTCCAGCTTATCAAAGATTTCTTTCCTGGATCACGCTTTTGGTGTAGTATCTAAAAAGTCATCACCATACTCAAAGTCATCTAGGTTTTCTCCTACATTATCTTCTAGGCGTTTTATAGTTTGGCATTTTACATTTAGGTCTGTAATCCATTTCAAGTTAATTTTTGTGACAGGTGGAAGGTCTGTGTCTAGATTCATTTCTTCACAAGGATATCTAACTCCAGCCAAGACTATCTTTGCTTCTTTGTCAAAGATCAGTTGTCTGTACTTACTTGGGTCTATTTCTAGTCTCTCCCGTTTTCTTCCATTGACCCATTTATCTGTTCTTTTTCCAATATCACACTGCCTGGAGTACGATAGCTTTTCAGTCAGGTAGTGTCAGTCCTCCAACTTTGTTCTCCTTCAGTCTTGTGTTGACTACTCTGGGCCTTCTCCCTCTCCATATAAACTTTACAATCAGTATGGTGATATTCACAAAATAACTTGCTGGGATTCTGATTGGGATAAGATTAATTCTACAGATCAAGTGAGGAAGAAGTGACATCTTGACAATATTGAGTCTTCCTATCCATAAATATAGAACATCTCTCCATGTATTCAGTTCTTCTTTGGTTCTAGTCATCAGAGTTCTGTAGCTTTCCTAATAAAGATCCTGCACTAATGTGAGATTTATGCCTCAGCATATCATTGTGAGGGGTCTTAATGTAAATGGTATTGTGTTTTTAATTTCAAATTCTATGTGTTCTTTACTGGTATATAGGAAAGTAAGTATATCCTGCAATCTTGCTATAATCACTAGTTTTCATAGTATTTTTGATCAATTCTTTCAATTTCCTACATAAAGTTACCATTTTTTAACTAAAAACAAATATGGCCATCTTTGGTAGAATAAAAAAAAATGTGCGGTTACTCCCCTAAATGCTAGATAAAAAAATTTTTTATTCAAAAACCTTTTGCTAAAATTTGTCCAATATTTAAAATTGGTGGGTTTTTTTTTTTTTTTTGCATTATGTGCTTTGGCCAATATTAAAGTTATTCTCTAATTTTCACAATTTCTCACACAAAGGGATATTAGTTGATTATTTTCATCATGTAATCACTATAGAAGCTGCCCAGGTAGGTTGCAAATTTCCAGGGCCAGATATGATTGCCAAATTGTTTACATTTTCAGGTCCACTTTGAAAAAAAAAAAAGAGATGTCCTTTGGGAAAATCCACAGAAAATACAAATAAAACTTCAATTAACCCATAAAAATAATACACTCTGAATATGTCCAACATCATAGTCTTGGACAGTGGTGCTATTTACTGAGATAGAAAACAATGAGGCAAAATAGTTTTGGAAGGTGAAACCAAAAATTGCTTCTGAACTTAAGTCTGAAATGTATATTAATCCTCTAAGCAGAGACAGAAAGCAGTAGTTAGATATAGGAATGTGGGGCTCAGAGAGATTGGGACTCAAGATATAAATATGGAGGATTGTCCCACAGAAGGTATTTAAAGCCATAATGCTGGGTAAAATGTCCACAGAAGTGAATGTAGACTATAGAGGGTAGAGGGTTTAGGACTGATTTCTGGAACATTCAACACTGAAAGGAAGAGAACCCAGCAAAGGAGACTAAGAAGAAATAGTCAGAAAAGTAGGAAGAAGGTCAGGAGAGTATGTTTGCCTGATACCAAGTTTTAAAAAGTGTTTCAAGAAAGAGAAGTATACTGGATCGAGCATTCCTGAGAGCTTCAGTTAAATGAAGAGTCAGAATTGACCATTACATTTGGTAATGTGGTGGCCACTGATGACCCTAATTAGAGCCTTTCGGCAGAGCAGGATGGGTTTAAGAAAGAATTCAAGAAGAGGAAGTGGAAACTGAGAGTGTAGACAGTTCTTTCAAGGATCTTTGCTGAAAACAGAACAAGAGAAATAAGGTGGCACTAAAAGATTCAAAACCACAATAAATTTTACTTTGTTTTGCTTATGTTGAGAGATAACACCCACGGTGTGTTTGTAGATTGATGGAAACGAAGCAGTCAAAATGGAAAATGCAGGAGAGAGAGGACAGAGTCTCGGAAAGGGACTGCTCAAGTAGGCAAGAGGTTGCGGAGTCCAGGGACAGGCGGATGAGCTGTCCTGGGAAGTACTGGCGGTTGGTCCATTGTTAACAGGAGGGAACATGGAATTCAGATTTGGATGAAGGGAGATCGGCAAATCTGATGGTGGGAGAATGTAGAAGTTTCTTTTGATTGTTTCAACTTTCATATGGAAACAAACTACAAGGTCATTACACTCTTCAGCCCATATGAAGACTGTTCTTGGAGTGAGAAAAAGATCTAAGATAGAGGATCAGGGAGAAGATGACCAAGATTCCAGGACAGAGAAAATAGGCGCAAGAGGCACTGTGAGAATAGGAGATTCCATGACTAGGGAAATGTAGTATGGAGTGGGGCAGTACTGAGGGTCCACTACGTATTTGTGGTCATAAATGTCAAGCAGGATCAAATACCATGGTTCCACAATTTTTTTTAAATTATGCTCAGCTGTTCCGGTGCAAGCATGAATAGGCAAGTGCTTGGGTTTAACCAGAATTACATATATTCTAGATAAATAAGATGGAAGGCAAAAAGGGATAGCGTGGTTGATGATTTGTAAGGGTGAGCTTGTAATATCGGACCACAGAACCTCTCAACTACAAAATAACAGCAGGCCCCATTTCAGCAAAGAGCAAGGAAATTTACATCTGACAGGCATTCTCCTAAGGAAAAAAAAATCTCACTTTTCTTTTATGATTTAGACCTTCTGGTATAGTGCTACTCCCTTTCTATTTGGTCACTAATGGCAAATTTTTAAATGTCAAATTAGGTCACATCCTAATGGCTTTTCTGTGGCAAAGTGAAAATGGCTCAGATATGCTTATTACAGTCAAATTATGAATTTTAACTGGTGTTAATATATGGAAAAAGTTTAAATATTATTGGAAGAAATTCATTCTAAATTATAATGCTAGGCTACCCTCCAGTAAAAATGTAAAGTAGAAATAAAGCAATTGCAAGTGTATTATAGTATCTATGATATACTCCTATTTACTTCTAACTTATATTTGATAGAGATCCATGTTGGGTATTTTTACTGTTTTTTAATGTTTATTATTTTTGAGACAGAGAGACAGAGCATGAATGGGGGATGGAGAGAGAGAGAGGAGACACTGAATCCAAAGCAGGCCCCAGGCTCTGGACTCTCAGCACAGAGCCCCATACAGGGCTTGAACTCATGAGTCATGAGATCGTGACCTGAGCCAAACTCAGATGCTTAACCCACTAAGCCAGCCAGGTGCCACGAGATCCATGTTTTGGTTGAGAGATATCTTTTTGCTTTTTTTGAAATTACTTTTTCAGAGACAGAGAAGTCATTAGAAAAACTGCTTATCAGTTACTGTCATATAGTATTGACTGAACTATATCAATAGATATAGAACTATGTTCACCTAAACATAAGTGAAATCTTAACCCAAGGAAATTCACATTATGAGGTATCAAGGCTAAGTCTTATTTACAGTGACAACAACACAAGGTTCTTCTTTTTTAAAATTCTAGGTTATTTAAAATCACAATTTAAGAGCAAAAGGGGAACAGTCTCATTGGATGAGGTCTTTAAAATATGTTAATCATTCTCATGCTAGATAGGCCTAAAGAAAGCTGGAACTGATCTTCGAGAATCCCCAATGATAAAAGCATACTAATGGTTAAGAAAACAAAATTTAGCCAGTTTAGGCATAACAATTTATATTCATTCATGTAAATTGTAATGGAAACAGTAAAAACCAACACTGCCCAGATGAGTACTTTCAGTTATTAATTGTAAATATCTATTCATGTCTTCTGTCCATTTCGTAACTGGATTATTTGTTTCTTGGTTGTTGAGTTTGATAAGTTCTTTATAGGTCTTGGATACTAACCCTTTATCAAATATGTCATTTGCAAATATCTTCTCCCATCCTGTGAGTTTCCTTTCAGTTTTGTTGATTGTTTCCTTTGCTTTGCAGAAGTTTTTTTTTATCTTGATGAAGTCCCAGTAGTTCAATTTTGCTTTCGTTTCCCTTCCCTCTGGAGACATGTTGAGTAAGAAGTTGCTGCAGCCGAGGTCTAACAGGTTACTGCCTGTGTTCTCCTCTAGGATGTTGGTGGTTTCCTGTCTCACACTTAGGGATTCAAAGTCCATTTTGAATTTATTTTTGTGTATGGTGTAAGAAAGTGATCCAGTTTTCCCAACACCATTTGTTGAAGAGACTGTCTTTTTTTTTTTCCCACTGCATATTTTTTCCTGTTTTGTCAAAGATTATTTGACCATATACTTGTTCTTATGTACTCATTAATGTTTCTCTCTGCTAGGAAATATTTGGTCTTATTAGGTCTGTATAGTATTTCCTAAGCTTCCATGTAAATAACTTCCACTCTGTTGAGAAGGCATTTCCCTTGACTCATAGGTTGGTTCTCTGTCACACTGAAGTAATGGAGCACATGAAAAAGAAACTACAAACCCCAGGGTACACTACGACTAACAGGTGTCTTCTTATTAGCAGGAATCGCCAACATTTTGTTTGTGTATACGACATTCCCCCAGAATGCAATGCAATTAGTCCTCTTCCTACTTCCTTCCTGCCCTCCTGTTTCCTGGGTTGTACAGAAACCAGTCAGACAACAATTTGGCTGCCTTCCAGATCTACCCCATGGAATAAAAATTAGTCTTTCCAGATCCCTTATCCCTGAATCAGAAATAAGAAAAGAGCTTCAGAACCATCATCTCAGCTTTCTGACCAGCAGATGTGAGGGGTTATCTATTACATATCTGAAAACAACCTTTTGAGCCCTGGAGTTCATGGACTATCGTTTCCGATTCTAGAGAATAAATCTGGCTATAAATTCTAAATTTTGAAAATCATTGTGAATGTTCATCCTTTCCATACATCTATATCTGTTTATACATACACATACACAAATACACACATATACATTTCTGTCATCCCTAATTTTCAGAAGAAACTAAGGCTCAAAGCAGAGGTTTTACTCCAGAGCTTATGTACTTAATCACTGAACGGTCTCCTTTCTGAACACTATACTTAGTGAAGTAATCATTTTCATGTTAAAATGACCACTGTCCTCTTAAACTATGGTTCTTGTCCCTGATTACAGGTATATATGTAACAATTATAATAATAACAGATAACACTTATTAAGTATCTGATACATGCTAGGCATTAAGCTATGCAATGATCTCATTTAATCCTCACTACTCTATGATAGATACTATCATTATTCCCATTTAGCAAATACAAAAAATAGACCTTAGAGAAGATAATTTTACCCAGAGTCAAATCACTGGTAGATGGGAAGGCTGGGATTCAAATTCAATCTGATTCCTAAACCTAAGTGCTCACCTCTTATGCTATAAAGCCTCTCTATAATAGGGATATCATATGTTGTATATAATTCTTCAATAAACTGAAAGTATATTTTACTAAAAGTTACATGTTAAGCATTATCATTTTATATATTATTCAATTATAAATAATTTGTGAAACATAAATGTTCTTTCCTCATATACAAATAGTTGCAAATTAGCCAAAGACTTCTTAATGTATTTGTACTGAGAGATTTAAATTAAAAAAATTTTCTTATATTTACTTCAGTAGATCTTTGTGCACTATATGAAAAGGCTTTCTTACCCTCTGACTTCTTGTAGGGTTGAGCCAATGAGGAATACTGTCAGGAAATCCGACAGAGGAAGGAAAGGACACTTGGGGTATTTGTTTTACTTACTCAGCTCCTGAAAGGTTCCTGCACACCACATGAGCACCAAAAGTCACTGCTCAAGTCTAGCAGTGGTAAGCTGGCCCCCCCACCCCCACCCCATCACTAGCCTGCTGGTTTTGTATTGTATCTTACGATTTCTCTATATATCCTGTCCACACTAGTAAATCATTCCTACACTAAACTCCCTCAAATTACCCAATTTAAGTGCCATCTTTCTTCTCTGACAGAGCTGGGCTGACACAGAAGTAATCTGTTCTGGCATAGAACACATGCTTTCATGTTTTAGAATAGGATAGTTTCCCATTCTGTATGCATTCTTAATGTTCATATGTCTCTTTAAAAATAGCAGAGATGTATCACTATAATTACAAAGAAAAGGATATGTAATGTTACAGCAAACATACTTTCTTCAGACTCCTGATGGAGCTTTTCAAATTGGCTCTAGTCAATCACTCATGACTCAGCTAAAGTACAATTTTCATGCAAGATGAATGGAATGTACAAGCAAACCCATGATCATTGTGCACTGAAATTTATTCTTGCTCGCTTTAGCCATGTCAATTCATTCCAATTAGGATGTTCTAGGCAGCTGAATATGTTTGGCTCAAATATGTATGAGCCCAAACTACATGTGCCTAATATAACCTGGTTTTGTAAACATAGAGTCAAAGACAGCAAATGTTTTCATATTTGTGAGATATATAATGAAATATTTGCAGTGCATCTCCTGGACAGAAAATTGTGAAGTTTATGCATTATGAGTGATCAGTAGAAGTATTTTTCTCTTCACAGTGTTAGCTAGAATATAGAGACATAAGTACTCCAAATATGGGAGAGTGTGTATTTTGATTGATTTACGATAATCTCTTGATTGGAGATAATCTCTTGAAGACTTTAGTATAGTAATTCTGCCTCCAAGAATTTATCTGAAGGAAATAATCACAAGTATGTGGAAAGATTGATCTATTCACTGAGACAATCAATATAAACATCCATATTAAGGAATATGCAGTCATTAAAATGAGGTGATGGAAGAATGTATAATGGCAGAGGCAAATGTTTACAAAATATGCTAAGTGGAAAAAACAAACAGGAATTAAAATCATATGTAAGCTACTTCTGGTGCCAGCCAAGATGGAGAAAACTGACTATAGTCTATCATTCTCAATAACTACAACTAGTAACTCTGAAAAAAAAAAAAAATCAACCACCTGAGGACATTGAAAAGTACACATAGCAGGCAGATTAGGAACTACTGTAAAAACTTAAATAAAGACCCATAAAGGGTGAGGATAGTGGATTTTAATTTTACTTTTTTCCCTAGATTTGACCTGAGGGTGAGCTGAGTCCTGGGATCATGCAACAAGCACTGACAGCAAAAATTCCAGGAAAAATAGCCAGAAGACTGAGGAAAAGATTTCCACATGTTAGAGATCATGAGAGAGACCTTTCCCCGCACCTCTACTTTTCCCTGTTTTTTTTTTAATGTTTATTTATTTTTGAGAGAGAAATAGAGACAACATGAGCAGGGGAGGGTCAGAAAGAGAGGGAGACACAGAATCTGAAGCAGGCTCCAGGCTCCGAGCTGTCAGCACAGAGCCCGACATGGGGCTCGAACCCACGAACTGTGAGATCGTGACCTGAGCTGAAGTCAGATGCTTAACCGACTGAGCCACCCAGGCGTCCCTACTTTTCCCTCTTTCATTTCCCTCTCAGTTACAAAGCTACACCGGCAATAGCACAGTGGAAAACCCATCCCTCAAGCCAGAGGAACTGGGAAAAAGAAGCCCTATTGTATAAAGAGTATGGGGAGTGGGGGTATGGATTTTCTTCTCTTGCTGCATCACTGTGAGGGCACCCGCAATTGTGTAGGACTACATGACAGTATGGGAGGCTAAAATTCTGAAAGGATTCCATTTTCTGGCCAGAGGAACCAAGAAAAGGGGCATCTGAGAGTTGAAGAGTATGGGAGAAATCGTGGAGAGTTAAGAGCTGAAAAAGGTAATTCTTAGCAAACAAAAAAAGGGAAGGTAGTCAAACTGATAAAGTATTTGCAGCATCATTTAAGACTTTGATTCCTGAAAAAGAAATAAGGCAAGAATATCCACTCTCACAACTTCTGTCCAACATTGTACTAGAAGTCTTAACCAATGCAATAAAACATGAAAAAGAAATAAAAGCCGTGAAGATTGGAAAAAAAGAAAACTGTCTCTATTAGTAGATGACATGACTATATATATAAGAAAGGAAAATCCCATGGAATCTATGGCAAATTTCTTAGAATGAATAAGTGAATTTAGCATCTCTATATACTATATCCTAACAATAAATAAAATAATACAATGTTTCACTGAGGAGGATATACACATGGCAAGCAACCACATAAAAATGTGCAATATTATTAGCCATTTGAGAAATGCAAATTATAACCACAATGAGCTATCACTACACACCAATCAAATGGATAAAATGACAAATAACATCAACTAACTAGCAACAATGAGGGGAAACTGCATTGCTCACACATTGCTGATGGAAGTGAAAAATGGTGCAGCCACTCTGTCATCTGCAGCAGTTTCTTTTTTTTTTTTTTTTTAATTTTTTTTTTTATTTCTAGGAGAGAGAGAGACAGCGTGAGCAGGGGAGGGTCAGAGAGAGAGGGAGTCACAGACTGAAACAGGCTCCAGGCTCTGAGCCGGCAGTCAGCACAGAGCCCGACGTGGGGCTCGAACCCACGAACCGCGAGATCATGACCTAAGCGAAAGTCGGGACGCTTAACCGACTAAGCCACCCAGGCGCCCCTGCAGCAGTTTCTTTTAAAACTAAGTTTGCAAATGCCATACAACCCAGCAATTGCCTTCTTGAATATTTCTGACAGAGCAAGGAAAACTTATGTTCACACAAAAACCTGTCCATGAAGGCTCATGGCAGTTTTATTCATAATAGCTCAAAATTGGAAACAATCCAGATGTCCTTTAATGGGTGACTAGTTAAACTGTGGTATATTCATACCATGAAATACTACTCAGCAGTAAAAAGGAACAAACTATTGACACATATAACAACTTCGGTGAACCTCCAGAGAATTATTCTAAGTGAAAAAAGTCAATTCTAAGAAGTCATGTGTATATCAATTCATTTATATAAGATTCTTGAAATGAGAAAATCATAGAAATGGAAAATAAATTAATGGTTTCCAGGGAGCAGGAATGAGGTAGAGGAAGAAGGTATGTGCATCCATAAAAAGGCTACTGAAGGGTCCTTGCGGTAAGGGACCTGTTCCATATCTTGACTGTTTAAATGTCAATATCTTGATTGTGATACACTATAGTTGTACAAGACATCACTACTGGGGAAAACTGAGTAAAGCCTACATGGATCTCTCTGTACTATATCTCACAACTGATATGAATCTACAATTATATCAATAAAAATGTCAATTAAATATAAAAGATTCACTCGCCATTTCCAACAACATGGATGGGCCTAGAGAGTATCATGCTAAGGGAAGTCAGTCAAAGAAAGACAAATACCATATGCTGTCGTTCATATGTGGAATTTGAGAAACAGATGATCAAAAAGAGAAAAAAAGACACAAGAAAACATACTCTTAAATACAAAGAACTGGTAGTTTCCAGAGGGGAGGTGAAAGGCAGATGGGGAAAACAGATAATGGCGACCAAGAGTACACTTACTTGATGAGCACTGAGAAATGAATTGACTTGTTGAATCATCATATTGTACACCTGAGACTAACATAACACTGTATATTAATTACGCTTGAATAAAAAATATTTGATAAGAAATAATTTTTAAAGTACCATTTATAGTAGCACTAATAAAAATAAAACACTTGAGTATAAATCTAATAAAATATGTGCAGAAGCCATATGCTGAGAACTACTAAACTCCGATGAAAGAAACCAAAGATCTCAATAAATGGAGAAATATATTTTGTGCATGAATTGGAAGAGTAAATATTGTTAAGATGTCGATTTTCTTTAAATTGTTCTATGAATTCAATGAATCTCTCTCAAAAATTTCCAGCAGGATTATTTATAGATACTGACAAGAGTATTCTACAAAGTAATCGGAATAGCGTCAACAAATCTTAAAAAAGAATGAAGTTGGAGAACTCATACTACCTGCTTTCAAGACTCACAGTAAAGCTGCAATAATCAACTCAGGGCAGTTCTTGTGAACAGACAAACAAGTACAGCAGAGACAGACCTACAATGCAGTCAAACTGATTTTGGACAAAAATTAAAGGATAGTCTTTTCCCGGAACAATTGTACATCCATATGCAAAAGTCAAGGTGGGGAGCTGGGGAGTGTGCACTCAACACTTACCTCACATCATATCTAAAATATGAAGTCAAAATAGATCATAAGCCTACATGTAGAATCTAAAACTATAAAACTTCTAGAAGGCATTAGAGGAGAAACTCTTTGGTGAGCTTGGGTTAAGTAAAACATTCTTAGATAAACATCAAAAGCATGTTCCGGAAAAGAAAAAAAACGTAATTAACTGGATGTCATCAAAATGATAAACTTTGGCTCTGCCAAAGGCACTGCTAATAAAATGCAAAGATATCCACAGATGGGAAAGAAGTTTACAAATCACATATTTGGCCGAAAACTGTTATTTGGCAAACACAAATACTTTCAAATCCTAACAGTAAGAAAACAATCTATTTTTTCCAAAACAATCTATTTTTTTAATGAGCAAAAGATTTGAACAGACATTTCAAAGACGATACACATGATAAAAAAATGCACAGTAAAAGATGCTTAATATCATGAGGCATGAGAGAAATTAAACTTAAAACTACAAAGAGATACCGCTACACACCTGCAGAGATTGTTAAACAAGAACAAAGACTGACAATGCCACACACTGCTGAGGACACAGAGCACCTGGACCTCTCACGCATCATTAATAGCAATGCAACATGGCACCTCCACTCTGGAAAACAGCTGGGTGGTCTCTATCAAGTCAAACATATATTTGCCATATAACCAATCAATTCCACTTCTGGGTACCTACACCCAAGATGAAAACTCATGTTCATACAAAAACTTGTATGTAAATGTTCATAGCAGCTTTTCTCATAATCACCTCAAACTAGAAAAAACTCCAATTACTCTAACTTATGAATGCATCAACAAAAGGGCACATCAACACCATGGAATACTACTCAGCAATAGAATGGAACACACTATTAATGTTCACAACATGGAGAAACCTGAAATGCATTACGCTAAATATAAAAGCCAGACTCAAAGACTACATACAGTATGCCTTATGTAATTTTCTAGAAAGGCAAAACCATAGGGATAGAGAATAAATCTGTGGTCCCAGGGAAGGATCTGACTCTAAGGGGTCGGCATAAAAGAATATTTTTATGTGATCATGGCTATATGACTCTCTGCATCTGTCAAAAATCACTGAACTCTACACAGAAACTGAACTTTGGTGTATGTTAATTTTAAAAAAGTACACAAGTCATGTATACACTGAACTTTAGTTTTAAAGAAAAGTATATATATGGCTCAAGAGACAAATACCAAAACACTAACAGTGGTATCTCTGACTGATAAGTATTTTTCTGTATAATTTAAAAATAATTTTTTACAGAGAATGTGATTTTTTGTGAAATCTGACTCTATATGCACGTAGACATATACATATATATCTGCACTCTGCTTCTCTCTACGAATGCTTCTGAAGTTCTGAAATACCATCTTGAAGCACTAAAATGCTAAAATGTACAGAAAATTAGGGATCATTAAGATGGAATATACTTTCTTCACTATGGCTTTCTGTACTGTACAAATTTTCTATAATTCTACATATTATTTTTTAATGTTTATTTATTTTTGAGAGACAGAGTGTGAGTGGCGGAGGGGCATAAAGAGGGTGACACAGAATCCGAAGCTGTGTCACAGCTCAGGCTCCAGGCTCTGAGCTGTCAGCACAGGGCCGGACATGGGGCTCAAATTCACGAGCCGTGAGATCATGACCTGAGCAGAAGTCGGATGCGCAACCGACTGAGCCACCCAGGTGCCCCGTCCACGTATTATTTTTGATATCAAAATTTTAAATTATAACACAGTCTGACAGGTCTAAATATAAGTCAATACAAAGGGGCTAGACCATCGTCTCACTGACTTTTTAGAATCCCATGCTTCTCAAGCACTGTAATGAACACACTGCATTTTCTCAAGATTGAGAATGAGAGTAATTCTTGGTACTTTGCACATTCAAGCAATTTCTCTGGTTATTCTTGATTAGCATACCTCGGTCAAGCTTATCAAAGCTACATTCCATATCTTGCTCCGCTCTACAAAGGACCTGATCAAGGGATCTTTCACGTTCGGAGAGCTCTGGGCCCCCCATACTCATGACAGGACTCCCCTGCAGGTGAGAAACGGGCCCTTTCACTGCCCAGCCACAGGCTGCGAGGCACAAAAGAAAGCTACGTTGTTATGGAATTGAAGCAGTAAGATTTTTCCAAATATGCTTGGATCACGGGAACATCTGATTCAATATGGAAAATTGTACTATTCACACTTCCACAGAAGCATATGACATTTCAGGGGAACGCGCAGAAACAAATGAAAAGCCTCAAGAGCAGCTACCAATTTTGCTTAATGTTATACCAGACACAGAGGACGGCGGGGATGGGGAAAAAAGTGACCTCAACTAGTGGTCAGATGACTTTCTGTAATTTCAATAACATTTGCAACTAAGAAAGGGAATGGGTGATTATATCATCAGCTTTTTCCCCCACTCTGACAAAACCAGGCCCCTCTTTTATGTCTAATCCAAAAGAAACATTTTCAAAGAGGGTGCAGAGGATTCTATGTGAAGAATTATACTCACAATTCTTTCTCCAGGTTAGGAAAAAGCATTATTTCATCTTTAAAGTTTATGTGCACATTTTAGGGTCAAGTCCAATTGTACCGAAAAAAAAATGCTGTTTCACCGTCTTTGTATAATATCCAAACAAAATGAAACAAACAACAACAAAAAAACCCACCTAATTTTGTTCACTGACTACTCACCGAACTACTGGTCTTTACACGGCACTCTGTGGTTTTGACTGGCAAAAGGAAGTACCATAGTTACATAATGATATACAGAAGCTCTTCTCAAGAGATTTTCTTTCCTATTTAAAATTAAGCGATGAACTAGAGTCAAGAATATTTTATTGTAAGTACAGAAGTAAATATAGGATAAACTTAAATGCACTGGTATAGTTAAGCAATTTATTCTTAATATTTTTTTGTATGTCCAAAATTCTCAGCATGTCTAAATGCAAAAAATGTGTCCCCTAGGTATACTTGACCATTTCCTGCTCTTGAACACCCCAAGCTTTTCAACATCTGAGCCCTTATTTATCCTGCTCCCTCTGTGGTTTTCTTAAATTCTTTTGCAATAAGGATTTAGGTAACAAAAATAAGTACCTAGATTATATTACTTTAAACCTCTACAAAAATGCCTTTACCCAGTCAAAGTATAAGACCATGTTTTTGGCTTTCATAAAATCATGATAAAAGATACATCAATTATAAGGATATTTCTATGTGTTCTGCTAAAAATCAATCAAAGACATTATCCAGTATGCTGCCCAATGTCCTTTAAAATTTGAGAGTTTTTTTAATGTTTATTTTTGAGAGAGAGAGAGAGAGAGAGAGAGAGAGAAAGACGCAGAATCCGAAGCAGGCTCCAGGCCCTGAGCTGTCATCAGGACACAGCCCAACATGGGCCGAAGTCACAGATCGTGATATCAAGACCTGAGCCAAAGTCCTACACTTAAGTGGCTGATCAACCTAAGTGCTCCATACCCAACATCCTTTACATAACAATCCGAGAGAGAAATAACCTTGAAAAATCAATACCTATAAAGAACTATGTTTTTCCTGATAAATTGCTATGCTTCCTTTATTCCAATGTTGGGGTCAAAAATGTGTTCTTTTTTGCCTTCATTGCCCTGATGATCTTTAAACTGCAATAAATAACCTATCCCTGGTGTCTGAGCCATGCATATTTATCTTTTTCTTTGACTTTAATGTTGTAATTTTTTTACCTGTTTGTAATTATGTCACAATAAAAGTCACCTGAAATATGTTCTGAAATATGTTTAAATATGTTCTAAATACAGTGGGCAGAGTTAATATATTGAGGCTGCATCCTTTAAGCTATTCCATGTTAAACCACAAAACAAAACCAGTGTGGCCTAGAGCAGCATTTATCAAACTAGAATATGCACAGGAGTCACATAATGATCTTATTAAAAGTGTGGATTCTCAGGAGCACCTGGGTGGCTCAGTCGGTTAAACATCTGAACAGCTGATCTCAGCTCAGCTCAGGTCTTGATCTCTCAAGCCCTGCACTGGGCTCTGCGCTGGGCATTCAGCCTACTTTAAAAAAAAAAAAAAAAAGGGGGGGTGGTGTGGATTATATTCAGAAGGTTGAGAGTGGAGGCTGATGTTCCACACTTCTAATGGACTTCAGGGTATGGTCACTCCTCTCCAGCTGGTCCTCAGACCACACTTTGGGAAAGCAGGGTCGTCTATACATGCATGAATTAAGTCAGTACAAGAGAAACAAAGAATATCATGGAACCCTAAGAAACTAGAACCCTCAAAATGGTGAACACTACAAATTAGAGCAAATGGAATAGCCTATTTCTGTGCCAATCTTTAAAAATTAAAATGGCTCAGGCCGCCTATGTGGCTCAGTCAGTTGGGTGATTGACTTGGGCTCAGGTCATGATACTGTGGTTCGTGAGTTCAAGCCCCACGTCAGGTTCTGTGCTGACAGCTCAGAGCCTGGGGCCTACCTCAGATTCTGTGTCTCCCTCCCTGCCCCTCCCCCATTTGCACTCTGCCTCTCTGTGTCTCAAATATAAATAAACATTAAAAAGTGTTTTAAAAAAATCAAAATGTCTCAAGTTCAGTATCAGTATTTTTATACAATAAATGTGAAGTTCATGTTTTTCAAAGAAGTTGATTCTGACTCACGTTAGACATTCTACCATGTACATCTGAATATAATTTTGGTTGATATGTTTCAAAAATCCCTATTACACTCAAAATTTTAGGAAGAAATAGGACAAGAAAACTCATTGAATATTTGTAAAGTTTGATTTATTCAAATGTTTACTAACATTTGTAAATGTTTACAAATGTTTATTATACTCCACCACTACTTTGAAGTCTCAACAAACGCTGCCTTTTTCTTTTAATTTATTTATTCTGCTTTTATTCTAATTCTTCATTTTTGCCGTCTTTGGGAGCAATTACTGTATAAATGGGAGAATTATCCTTTAATCAGCGAGTAAGTGAATGGATCTGCATCATTTCAAGAAAATTAATCAGCTGTGATACTGGTTAAGGAAATATTTAAACATTGGTTCATTTGAATTTTCTTTCTTTCTAGCTTTTTTCCAGTTCAGAGAGTGTTCCTGCTTCTGGCACGACATGTTGCATAACGTCACAGTGAAGAAAAGACCTAGTTTTTCCCATCTTGTTCAATTTTTATAGACTCTCATAGCGCCCATTGTTAGTTTCATATCAGATGCAGTAGGCAAAGACCTGCATTTTGGTTAAAGCTAAGATTAGCCAGTTATCTAATACACATGAAGTGCTAGTTGAGTCACTGTATTAGTATGATAGCATTTAAGTTTTTTTCTGGGTCAGAGGATTTAAAGCCAAGTGTACTAGTTTTCTATTGCTGCTGTAACAAATTACCATAAATTTAGTGACATAAACAGCACAAATTTATTATCTTGTAGTTCTGGGGGTCAGAAGTCCAGCCGTGGGTCTCACTGGGCTAAAAATCAAATTGTCATCAGGACTGTCAGATGCAGCCTTTCTTCTCAAGTCTCCAGAGAAGACTTTATTTCCTTGTTTTCTTCAGCTTCTAGACACTTCCCACATTCCTTGGCTCTTGGCCCCTTCCTCCACCTTCCAACCCAGCAAGGTTGCGTCTCTCTGTGACTTTCTTCCATAGACACATCTTCTTCCAACTGATTCTTCCCTTCTGCCTCCTTCCATTTTAAGAACCTTTGTGATGACATTGGGCCACATGGACAATCTGAGATAGCCTCCCTATTTTAATGTCAGCCGACTAGCCACCTTAATTTCCCTTTGCCATGTCACCTAACATACTCATGAGTTCTAAAGATTAAGATGTAGACATCTTGGAGGACTCATTAGTCGGCCTACCGCATGAAGGCGGTGTTCCATTTCTATTTACTAACTCGAATTTTTGAAACACTGTAGTTTTCTTATAGTTTTGCAATGCAGGGAGAAGTTGTTCCTGGGGAAGAACACTGTAGGGATTACCGATAGAAGTAACTTGTGTTTCAGTTTTGAAGCATGAGCTCTGATTCCATTGGGATGACTCTAATGCTCAAAGGAAGACAGGGATATAGCCGGAATGCACCAACATACACCCTGAGATTCCTGGCTTACATTCTAGCAAACTGAGGCTGAGGAACATAGAATCAGGATAACGTCCTGGTTCTGCAATCCAGGTTGGTTAGGAAGAGGGCCTTCTCATTAAAGTTTCAGAAGCAAATCCCTCCTCCAAAATTGCTCTAATGAGCTTCGAATCATTAAACTTGTCCAAGGCACGGAGTAGTAAAGTTTACAGTTTGTTTTAAACACGCAAAAAAATGAAAAGTCAAATAGGTAAATTAAGAGTCGCCTAATCTTTTCCTGCCATTACTCAGAACGGACAGGTTGATTGTTTCAACAGCTGTACCATGCTTAAACTCTAAAGACTCTGAATCTCTAATAATTAAAAGAATAGTACTTTGCATGGATGTTTAAGAGAATATTCTAGACATGGTTCCTCATAGGAACTTTGGATTAAAGATAGTTACTCTATTTCAATCAGAAGTCACAGAAAGTAAAATGTTTGAACAACTGGCTTGAAGGCCCTATGCAAACTGAATCTAAATATGAAACAAACAGAATCAAGTTTGAGTTTATTGCCTGAATTCTAGGAGGCAAAGGCATATTTGTGGTGATTGTATATTTAAAACAGGCATGTCCAATCATCAAATGCTAAAGTATAAACTGCGTAGCAGTTCAAATAAGAGTCAAATTGGCTCTACTCTGATATCATGTCACACAAAGGTTGAGAGGTATACTGTTTCTCGAGGGCCTTGTTTTGTAACATACGTAAGCAACGCCAACCTGAGTAGTCATCTCTCACAGGTTAATTGACACTCTCAAATATTACCCCTCTTACCTGTTGACCCCCTTTCTTGCCCCCTCCCCAAAACTGTTCTTAATGCAAAGGTACTTCTGAGAACCGTTCATAGTTTCCATGGCCCTAGTAGGGTCTCCATCAGTATTTCAGCTCAGCACTGCTCCTTGGCAACACACGAGTGGGCCAGCTCAGTGAGATCTGATTAAGGAATGCGATAAGGTAGTGATCCAAGAGGAATTTTATTCACGCAGCCCCTAAAAGAATCCTGAAAATCTATGCACATATTTTTAAATAACATCTAAACATTTTTAACTTAAGTTTAAACACTTGAAAAAGGAACATGATTTTGAATGCTGATACATATTTATCAGAACCTCGGGGCTGCAGATTTCACTCATTCAATCTATGGAAAATGTCTGCTATATAACATAATTGGCACAGCCAATCCTCATTGACAAGCCAATCAACCCAATAAGACTTTCTGTCAAAACAAGTCTGACTTCGTTTTTCAATCAACTGTGAAGACAGTCTTGGTGACAATCTATATTCGGAATGCTAAAAGGAACAGATAAATACAGCACAGAGCCTGGTCATGTGCTCATCCCTTGGATGAATGAGGAAGAAAGGAGAACTAGCAGACATAATCCATGCTCAGAGGCGGATCAGTTTCAAGAAAGAGATGGAAGTTGAGGATCTGAAAACTGAAACCCGTGAAACACCCTTTTGCCCTGAAAAGTCTTGTCGCCCAAGGGTATGTGCATAGTTCGGAAACTGCTGAGAAAAGATACTTAAATTCTTTGAAAGCATCTAATGTGAAACAAATATAAAATGGTATTTTAAACAAAAAGCCCTCTGACTGCATTTCTTTGGGGAATCCTAAGCCTTTGCAAATATCTTAAAACTCGAATCATGTTTTCTTCATCAAAATGGAGGGTCAACAATGAAAGATTATAATCTTGCTTGTGCAGCCAATCTCATATATAATTTTGGATGGGCAGTTCTTGGATAGGCAGGGATTGCTTCTACATTTTCTCTAGTCTTTGGAACTCCTTGATTTGTTCTAACCTTCTACCCATATTTGGTCATTGTTTAGAGTGTGTTCCACACAGTCTAAATGAGTCAACTTTCACCCCTAAGCTCCTAGATTTCACCCCATGTCATTATTGGTTCTTATGCTCATGTTTTGATGCTCTGGCCTTTTCGGTGCCAGAAGTGGATAAGCTTCTCTTCCAAAAAACAAAAACAAAACAAAACCAAAAAAAACCCAAAACAACAACATCAACAAAAACTCAACCAAGTGCAACTGCCAAGGTTATGCTGTTGTGTCATCAGAACTGTTTATGCAAACCACTGCAGACAATCAGGGGAAAAGATAAGTGTAAAGTCACACTGGAAATGCATTTTGAAAACCTCTCCCCTAATGTTTCTGGGAGAAAGGCTGGGAGTAAATTACTGACAATGGGTAAGAGAACAGATGCAAAGAAGACAACTTTATTAGGCGCTTTCTCTTCTTTACGTGGATTTTGGTTCTTACAGAGGAAGCTCCAAGTAATTCAACAATACCCAGTTTTCTTTCAGCTGCTGCAACTTGATCCCGCGGTGGGTGCTCTGGGAAGCACGCTGAGGGCGAATGGGTCTGAGGCCACTCATGATCAAGGTCGTCTGATCCATTTGTTGAGACTCTTTCCGTGTCACCTCTAAGAAGCTGGTCTGTGTTCCCCTCCAAATAGCCCACCACCTGGCTGTGCCCACCTCCATTCGGGCCCCAGCTACCAGGTAACGAACGGGTGGTTCAGAGGTGCTGCTGCGGGGGCAGCCAGGCCTTTAGACGCAATCACCGGCGGACAGGCGCGGACACGGGTGCGGGCTGGAGGCACGCGCAGGTGCCGGCGCGCCCACGCACGCACACACACACAGACTCGGGGTGCAGGGCGGGCGGGGGAGGGGAGCGGAAGGCCTTACCAGATCAATGAACGTCAGGAATTTCCAGCTCCCGCCGTAGGTCTGATGCGAGGGCATTTCGATGGCCTTGTAGTTGCACAGGATAGAGCAGTAGGACAGCAGGATCGCCACCCGCAGCACCTGGCACGGGACAAGCGCCATGTTCGCGAAAGGCCTGGCAGGCGGGGCGGCGGCCGGGAAGGGCGGGCGGCGCAGGGCGCGCGGGGGCGGGTGCCGGGGGAACCCTGGAGTGGCCGCCGCGGGGCGGGGCGGGGCGGGGCGCGGCGGGGCGGGGTCTGCGGCGGGCGCGCCCCGCGGGACCTGCGACCGCCGGCGCCCGGCGACCTGCGCGGGCGGGGCGGCGTCGGCGGGCACTGGCTGCAGCCGCGGCCGGGCGGCGTGGCGTCAGCTCCGTCGTCATCTCCGTCATTCTGCTCCTGCGTTCGAGGGCCCCCGGGAGACCCGGCCCGGCGCCCCCTAGGCGTCCCCCGGGTGGGTGGGCGTCCTCCGAGGGTGACCAGGGCTCCGGAAGTGCGCGCCGCTCCCCAGGGCCGCGGCGGGGGGCCTCTGCCGGCCGGAGAGGGAGCGTGGTTTGCAGAGAACGGGCGGGAGAGCGGGAACCTGCCCTGACGGAGGGGACCCCAGTGTGGACAGATGTCGCAGCCGCGGGGATGGCAGCGGAGGTGGTTGCTGGTGGCCAAGGCGGTGATCAGCGCGCAGAGACCGGTGGAGGCCTGGACGTGGGGGGTAAACCCGCGCGCCCGTGGCTCCCGAGTGACTATTTGGTTTGAACCCAGCCGGATTTTTAGTGATAGACCACTGTTAATCACTATGAATTCCCGTATGAATTCTGTTCCAGCGGATGGACTGCCCTGTGCTTTTTCCCAAGAGGTTTATAAATAGCATGTCAATATATAATACAACAGGACAGACTATGATCTTTGGGCGAGAGGTTTATAAATAAAAGGTTATGAGAAAGGAGTGTCAGATAACGGTTTCTGCCTCCAGATTGCTTTTAGCTTCAAAACAAATCGGTCGGAGTTGGGAAGCAAAATCCGGGTTTGTAATTCAATACTAATCTTTTGAGGGTTAAACGGTATTGCCCTTTTACTTATTTTTTCCTACTGTACAATAGGGCTTAATGGATGGAAAATAAATATAAACTGGATTCCCTCTGCCTTCCAGTAAATGTTGTCACAGTGAAGTTGCCTCAGTCTGTGGGCAGCATTTTTTTTTTTAAACCATGATCGCATTTCAGCCAACCAGAGGCAGGGTCAGATTATGAAAAGACAACATAGGTATTTCCTGTGGATCCATTTAAAACAGGTGTCCTCTCCAAATAGTCTATGAGTCAGAGAACGTGGAATTAGGCGGCAGGGAAAGGGGAGTGTTAGAAATAAAGTTGAAACTCATGCATGTTTTTCTGAAATTTTCCAATCAAACTCTAAACCAAAATAGAAAAATCTGGTAGATTTTTTTTTTACTGGCTTTATGATCATGCTAATAGAAACTGATATCACGAAAATCAAGGTAATCTCAAGAAGTGTCTACTAGCATAAAACTATTCATTATCAACAATTTGTAGTTTTATGTCCATGTAAAATTTGGGTCTATTTCGTTTTAGTTGTCACGTTCATAAGATTGCAAAACTAAGAAGTAGGTCTACTGAAGATCTTAGTAGGTCTTTTGTGAAGTTTTACAAGTTAATATGATATTCCCATATTGTTGATAAATGATACAGTTGATAAACCCTTCCTACTGTTCATTTTAGAAAACCATTAATAAGATTCTCATTCCCATCATTACAAAATATAGCATTTTCATAAAGCCATTTAAGATTTAAGTCTATGGTCAGTTTATCTTTAAATAAATAATGATAGTACTTAAATGTTTTGAAACTATTCTAGTGGGTTTGCTTTTACTATTTTGAATTTACTAGCCATTATTAAATAGTTTTCCATTTCTTTTTTTTTTAATGTTTTATTTTTTTCTGAGAGAGAGAGACAGAGAGAGAGAACCTGAGCAGCAGAGGGTCAGAGAGAGAGGGAGACACAGAATCTGAAACAGGCTCCATGCTCTGAGCTGTCAGCACAGAGCCTGACGCGGTGCTCGAACCCACGAACCACGAGATCATGGCCTGAAGCCTCTGCCGGACACTTAACTAACTGAGCCACCCAGGCGCCCCTAGTTTTTCATTTCTTTAATGAAGCATCGGCATAAGTCTTTACTCAAATATTTTATGAGAGTGCCAGTGCACAATTTTTGCAACTTCTTATTAACTATTTAGCTATTAGCATGTTCAGGTTGTTATTTGGCCTTTTATACCGTATCTAACAATCTTAGATATGTTTTAAAGGTATTCTTTGTGAGAAAAATTTACTTTTCACACAGACTGTGTTTTTACAATGTAAATAATATAATGGGGTATTGCTCTTAAAACTTCGCTCGATAGAGGCAATCCCTATTTATGAGCTTATAACACATTATTCACTGATAAGTATTTACACAGTGATTCTGTGTTTGAATTAGAGAATACTGTTTTTCATTGCATGGAAGAAATACCTGCATATCACTTTTTTAGCTTTTTCATTCTACTACACAATTAGTGGTGATGGAGGAGAATAGCTTTATCCAGTTGAGGTTCACAAAAACATGTTTCCCAAGGGACCACTTCAAGACCGTTTTAATTTCTAGTTATGTTAGTGTTCTTTGATTTTTTTTTCTTTTTTAATGTTTTATTTATTTCTAGGAGAGAGAGAGACACAGCGTGAGCAGGGGTGGGTCAGAGAGAGAGGGAGTCACAGACTGAAACAGGCTCCAGGCTCTGAGCTGGCAGTCAGCACAGAGCCCGACGCGGGGCTCGAACCCACGAACCGCGAGATCATGACCTAAGCGAAAGTCGGACGCTTAACCGACTAAGCCACCCAGGCGCCCCAGTGTTCTTTGATTATTGTAATAGACTTTTAGTCTATACTCTATGGGCTGGTGATATTCTTCCTTAAGAATTTGTAAAAACTGATACAGACTCTTCATCCCCCCCTTTGTTTTTTCAAGGAGAGGGGTCTGACATATTGGTGATGATAATCCTCACTAATCTTAGAAATGACAGGGACCCCTGCCCTGTGTCTCCTTTTTGTTGTATTCCAAGTAGCCAACTTTGTGTAGCTGCGAGTCTTTGCTTAAAACTTGAGGAGGAAGGATTGTATACATGCATGTCCTTATAATAGTCAATGTTTATGCATTTCCTTTGCTTCTGTGTTTGGATTAGATAAGCATTTTCTAACAATATCAATATACTTGAGAAAATCCTTTCTCCCCCTTTCATATTTGTTCTACAAGGGTAGAACTTGGGATGTGTTTCTTAGGCATGGGGAAAAACCCCATTGGCTTTGTAGAAAAGACAACTTTGGGTTGCTTATTTTTGTCCTCAATATAAAAGTAGCGTGAGTATGATATTAAAAAAGGAAAATTTTTAAAAATCACCCCTGATCTCATCAACCAGAGAGAACACTGCAAACATTTCACTTAGCTACTTGTTACACACTATGTAACAATTTGCATCAAGCAGACTTTTATTTCATAAGAATATTCTCTTACTGTTTAAAACTCTTTGTAAAATCATGTTTAATAAAATTGCAGAGCATAACATAATGGGAACATATCAAATTCGTTAAAACTTTCCTCTTGTTTTAGATATTTAGGTTGTTTCCAGTTTTTTTGTCACTATATATACAGTGTAACGCCTACATTTTGAATTGAGAAAGTCACTTTTTAATGATTATTTATAGCTCAAAACCATGTAAGAAGCCACCCTTTTATAATCTAATGTGTATGTTTCTTTTAGCTTGTTTGTATGAACTGAGGCACAATGGAGAGCTCTTTTGCCCTAGAGGGCAGTTGGAAAAGTTTAAGATCTAAGTAAAAGAAGTAGGTAAAAATCATTTTTTTCCTAACAATTGATGCTCACTATAGAGTTTTAAAATTACCTTAGATATGAAACCCAGTGCCAGTGCATTTCATTAGTCAGATTTTTTGCTATTAACCAGGAAGAGTTGTTAATTACAGGCTAAATGAGCAGCAGCTATAGTGGCTTTGCTGACATTGCTGGTTGCATTGGTTTAAAGATTAAAAAATCGGCTGTACTTGCTATAGAGAACCCTACTAAATTATGAGGTTGCTAACCTCCGAGGGTTCTATCATTCTATTATTTTCTAAAATCATGGGAGGCTTTAGAAAAAGCAGTGTTGGGGTGACACAGAAGTCACCTGCTAGGTCACATACAGACCTGAACCATCCCCCTCGCTCCCTGAAGTCTGTTCGGGCATTTGTCAGTGATACTCATCCTGCTCGGAACACGGCTTTGTGCGCATATATCCAGACCCAGCATGTCCAGCAGGACTTGACATGAATCCACTTTGACTGTCCCTCCTCAGGACACAGGACGTGGTGGTCTTCCTGTTCTGAACCATTCACATGGATGACATACTAGTGATTCAAATTCTACATGTACTAATTGTACTCATTATTTCCTTCTCAAAACCTACCCCCTCTGCAGTGCTCCTATGCACTGAGAGCATGCGGTATTAGAAATATCAGGATGGAGGGGCGCTTGGGTGGCTTAGTCGGTTGGGCGTCCGACTTTCGCTTGGGTCATGATCTCGCGGTTCGTGGGTTCGGGCCCCGCATCGGGCTCTGTGCTGACTGCCAGCTCGGAGCCTGGAGCCTGCTTCGGATTGTGTGTCTCCCTCTCTCTCTGACCCTCCCCTGCTCACGCTCCCTCTCTCTCCTAGAAATAAATAAAAAAAAAAAAAAAAAAAGAAATATCAGGATGGAGCCACATGACCTCGAGGTGCCAGTCTCTTAATGGTGCCAAAATATCTCTGGAAAGATGGCAAGTTGAAGGTAATTCACTCACCAGAATTCTCAGGGAGGGAACTGTGTGTCATTAGAAGAAACATTTTCAGAAAGCAACTTTGGTAGAGAGGGGAACAGGTGGGAGAGACCTATGGCATTCTAGGATAACAGTAAATCATTGCTAAATTTCTTCTCCCTAGTGGGTGTCAGGGTAATTGCATAGCTTTTGGATTGCTGAGTGAGCTATCTGTAGGAGTTTTGGACTGGAACTCAACTGCTCTGGGTTGTAGAGGTGAGAGGGGCTTTCTTCCTCATAGCCTTCCGTCTCTATTCTAAATAAATTTTAACCAGATATTTAAAGATATCTCAGAGGTCCTAAAAACTCATAACCTTCAGAGTCCAGGAATGTACCATAATGAAATAAAGCTGGTTGTAAAGTCATATTTATAATTTGGTCTATCTAAAAACTAGAGTAAATGACTGTCTAAATCCATTGCAATTCAGAATCTTAAAAATTGTGTCAGCTGAGGGGCACCTGCGTGGCTCAGTCAGTTAAGCATCCAACTCTGGATTTCAGCTCAGTCATGACCTCATGGTTTGTGAATTTGAGGCCAGTGTCTGGCTCCGCACTGACAGCGCAGAGCCTGCTTGGGTTTCTCTCTCTCTCCCTCTCTCTGCCCCTCTCCTGTCCACTCTCTCTCTCTATTTCAAAGTAAATAAATAAACTTAAAAAAATTGTATCAGCCAAAACACACACACACACACACGCGCGCGCACACACACACACACACACACCCCTGAGTGCTCAAGTCAGCTATAGGCAGGGACTTTTGAATTATCATTTTGAAAGAATACCATGTTAACATTTTACCCAGGGTGTCCAAAAACAAACAAACAAACATACAAACAAAACATCTGTCAATCACTCCTCCTCAACATCTATAAAAGACTACTTTGGTTGTAGTTGACAGCTCTGTTCCTTGAAGCAAGATGGAGAAAAACCTGATGATAGGTGAAAAGAGCACATGGACACTGTGCCTTAAGGAAGGTGTATGGAAGAAGTTGCCACACAGTTGCACCAACACCTCATTAGCCTACGGTCTTCCACGTGGCCACAGGTAGGAAGAGCAGCCTCCATTCGGAGGTGCCAGTGCCCAGCTCCCATTCAGGGCTCCATTTGTGTGGAAGAGGGATGCGATGGGTTGAATTGTGTCTCCCAAAAAAGGTATGTTTAAGTCCAAATCCCCCGCATCTCAGGAAACTGTCTTATTTGGAGATCAGGTCATTAAAGATGCGATTAGTCAAGACAATGTCATACGGACAAGGGGCAGATCCTTAAGCTATAAGGACTGATGTCCTTGTAATACAACAGTGTCACACAGTAAGAATGCCATGTAGATGGAGACAGGGATTAGAGTCATGACAAGCCAAGACATGCCAAGGATTGCAAATTGTCCCCAGAAGCTAGGCAAGGTCTGGAACAGGTTCTCCCTCAAAGGACTTAGAAGAAGCCAACCCAGCTCACAGCTCAATTTCTAGCCTCCAGAACGATAGGGATAAGACATTTCTGCTGTTTAAGCCATCCAGCGTGTGGCACTCTGTTAATGGCATCACTAGGAGTCTACTACAGGGAGGAAAACAGATATTGGGAGACTACTAATAATTTCTACCACAACATCCAACCAATAGTGAAATTCCGGTCTTTATTGTTTTTCTGCAACATTTGTCAAATCTGAGCCCCGAGCCTTCATTTCTATTTCTATTGCTGTTGCCTTATTGAATAAACTCTCACTTTCACCTCTATCCTTGCATCTCCACACTACCCTTATCACTGCCGCTAGAATTATCTCCCTGAAACCGTAAGTCAGGTAATATCACTCCTTTCATCAAAAATACTCCGTGATGGGGGCGCCTGGGTGGCTCAGTCAGTTAAGCGTCCGACTTTCGCTCAGGTCATGATCTCACAGTCAGTGAGTTCAGGCTCCGCATCTAGTTCTGTGCTGACAGCTCAGAGCCTGGACCCCACTTCGGATTCTGTGTCTCCCTCTCTCTCTGCTCCTCCCCCGTGCATGCTCTGTCTCTCAAGAATGAATAATTGTTAAAAAAAATTTTTAAATAGTCAGTGATATCCCCATGGCCTATAGAAAATCTACTTTCTTAAAATGGTATTGAATGTCTTTCATGGTTTCTCTGACCTTAACTCAGTGTTTCAACCTCTATTAGTATACCTTTCAAAATATGGTGTATTCTGTTATCATGAGAATACTTATTTTCCCCTAAAACTCAACATTTATTTTTACTCTTCTCTGCCCCTCGGGCACCAATGATTCATATTACTTTCTCCAGCTGTCAAAATTCTATTCATCTCTCAAGGCCCAGCTCTGAGAGAAATTTTCTAATGCATGTATTTGCAAATACTTGCCAACTGGGGAGCTCTTTCACATTATGCTAACTGGTGACTGTAGTATCTTTCGATGGGGCAGCTCTGCCGCGACAATCACCCGGAGATGTCGCCCTCCTGGCAGGACATTGCCCCGAGATGCCCTTCACCCTGAAGTAGACAATTCACTGGGGATGCAGTTGTCAAAGACCATTCTCTCTCTTTTGTAAGATGGAAAGCAGATTTCTCAATAGTTTGGGATTACGTGAAGCAGCGAATTAAACTATCCCCTTGGGTGCCAGGCTCTTTGTCCATAAAAGGCAAGACTTTTGGGGAAACTGGTAGCTTCTGCAGTCAGGCAGGATTACAGAAATGTGGAATGCATGGATGGTGGGATGGGGTGCCACTTCTTACCATATAAAGCAACCTTTTCCCGGAATTAAGGGCAGCTAAAATGTCTGCATTCATTGGCCCTCTGTGTTAGTTATCCTCAGAGCTAGTTAAAAGTCCACTTTAGAAGCTAGTATAATAAACATCCAGCACAAAAGAGAGTTTGACAAAATGAAACCAAACACCATCATTTTGTTTTCAGAAAACATGTGATTTGCCATGAGAGATGGTAGCATCAAGCCATCTTGCCAAGTGACAGAAGCCAGATTGAACTGTCTGTGAAGTTGGCCAACCAAACCCAGAGAACTCGAGAGAACTCTCACTTCCCTTGTCCTGAGGGAAAATCATGGTAGCCAAGCAGGCCAGCTGGAGCCCAGGCTGGTGCTGACACCTCGCCCCCACAGGACCACAGCATCCACTTTCCATTCCTCTCCCAAATTCCCGTGTCAAAATTAGCAGGTGAATTGCTCACATCGCTGACAACTGGACCCTGCACGCAGAAGATAGCAGATCCATAGAGATGTTCAGAAGGTTACCTGTGAATACAATGATCTGATTAATTAGTCCAAGCCATAATCCTAAGTAAAGTTGGAAACTGCCGGAAGACTCCTGTGAAATATTTCGCTAGCACAACCTTTCCCTAGTCCTATTTTTCTCGTTTCACTAAGTATACAATGATTAGAGCTTTAGTAGTCATCTTGTCTGTATGAGGAAAATAACCAGAGATATTGGCTGTGACATCCATAACCTGTTGAACCAATGCCAGCAGCAGGCTCCTTTCAGCCTTCTAGAGATGTGAGAAAAATAACCTCCTGTTTGTTTAAAGCAATGTAGTAGGGTGTTCTGTTACATGCAGCCAAATCATGGTACAGAGAGGTAACTGGGCTTATTTCTTGGCATGCTTTAAAATGTGCTGAATCAAAGGATACTAGGATAGTTCTAAGACCAGTATTCAAGTTTATGTATTTTTTATTTAATCAACACTCTTATAACACTGTAGTCCAGGCTCTGATTGAAGCACTTTATAAATATTAACTCATTTCTTCCTCACGAAGGATAATTACTATTATTATCCCCATTTTACCTAAGAGATTACGGAGACATAGAGAAAATTAGATAAACTGCCCATGGTCACACGGACTGTATATGACAGAGCTGGGATACAAAACCAGACTTTTGGGTTCTTAATCATTGTATCATGCTGTCTGATGATGCCAGTGAGTGCATATCCCATCCAGGTTCTGATTCCCTTTCTGCTCCTGATGACCTATGTGATTTGGGTTGTGTTTTCTCATATTTTACAGTTCTGACACCCCCTTCACAACCAGCTGCCACTTAACCCACATTGGTACTGGCAGAAACGTATCGGGAAGAAACAACATCTGTATTTCAATATCTCGTAAGCTGTCTCGTCTGATTCATAAGGATGAGAAAATTTGAGATAAGAGTCCTACAAGCCCATGTAACACTTCATAATAACCTTCATGAAACTTCCATTATGGACAATCTTTTTTTTTTTTTTAATCATTTGACCCTGTCATTTACTTTCATGGCACTGGAGGCATCTGAAGTTCTTTTAAGAACTTGAACTCTGTCTTCTTTAAATGAATGCTTTGTCAATACCTATTTACGCTCCATTTCTTTGCTATTCCTTTCACATAAACTACATGTGACTACCAGATTCATCCAATAATTATATTTAGTGTAATTTATTTTCCAGAATTGTGTAATGATGTTCCTTTAAGTTATGCTTAAATTGATGAATTATTTCATTTCAAAATACTCTTCTCTTCTACCTTAATATTTGTTGGAGACCAAACATCTTTATGGAGACAGCTGCAGAATGATAGATGCTTCGGGGCGCCTGGGTGGCTTAGTGGGTTAAGCATCCGACTTTCGCTTGGGTCATGATCTTGCGGTTCATGGGTTCGAGCCCCGCGTCGGGCTCTGTGCTGACAGCCAGCTCAGAGCCTGGAGCCTGTTTCAGAGTCTATGACTCCCTCTCTCTCTGACCCTCCCCTGCTCACGCTGTCTATCTCTCTCTCCCAGAAATAAATAAAACATTTAAAAAAAAAGAATGATAGATGCTTCTATTTGGAGGAAAACTTTAAGATCAACTAATCCAGGCCCTTTATTTTAGAGATGAAAGTTAAGTGACTTGCCCGAAGTTAGTTACTGACAGAATTGGATCGAAAACTTTTCTTAGAGCAATTTTTTCTTTTTCTTTTGTAAAAATTAATAGATGTTATTTTTAAAAACAGTTTTAGGTGTATAGAAAACTTGAGTAGAAGGTACAGAAAGTCCATGAATACTTCCTCTCACCCTGCCACACACAGTTTCCCCTATTATTAACATCTCGCATTAGCAAGTACATTTGTTGAAAGTAATCATTATCACTCATTAAAGTTTATAGTTAAAGTAGGGAAAATACAGACAAGTATCTCTCATTAATACAGATGTAAAAATCTTCAACAAAATATTACCAAATCGAATTGAATAATGTATAAAAAATTATACAACATGACCGTGTAGGATTTGTGCTAGGTATGCAAATTTTGTTCAGCATTCAAAAATCAATTAATGTAATCCATCATACCAACAGGCTAAAGGACATAAATCAAATGGTCATGTCAATAGATGCAAGGAAAAGCACTTGAGAAATCTAACACCCTTTCATGCTAAAGAATCTTAGCAAACTAGGAATATAGGGGAATTTCCCCGATATACTAAGGAACATGTTTTTAAAGACCCTTCAGTTAGCATTATATGTAAAATGGGAAGAAGCTAGATGCTTTCTCCTTCAGATCAAGAGCAAGACAAGGATGTTCTCTCTGATCAATCCTATTCAACATTGTACTAAAATCCCTTGCTAACACAATAAGATAAGAAAAGGAAATGAAAGTAATAGACCAGGAAGGAAGAAATGAAGCTGTCTTCGTTCACAGGTGATATGAATTGTTTATGTAGAAAATCCCAAAGAATAAAGAGTAAAAAAAAATTCCTGGAACAACTAAGTGATTATAACAAATTTTCAGAATGCAAGGTTAATATGTAAAAGCTTACTCTTTTTCCGTATAACAGCAATGAAGATTGGAATTTGAAAATAAAAAGGAAATATCAGTTACACTAGTACAAAAATGAAATACATAGGTATAAATCTAACAAAATATATGCAAGATCTATGCGAGAAAAAATTGCAAAATTCTGATGAAATAAATAAAAGAATATCTAAATAAATGGATATTCCATGCTTATGTGTATGAAGGCTCAATATGGTTAAGATGTCAATTCTTTCCTGTGTTAGATGTCTATTCAATGCAATCCTAGTCAAATATCAGCAAGTTCTTTTGGAAAGCTAATTTAAAGTTTATATGGAAAGGCAAAAGACTTAGAATAACCAACATAAACCAAACAAATTTGAAGGACTGATACCACCTGACTTCAAGATTTACCATGAAATTATAGTCATCAAGACAGTGTGGTATTGGAGAAAGAATAGACCTGTAGAACAATAGAACAAAATAAACCTAAACAAATACAGTCAATTGGGGGTGCCTGTGTGGCTGTCAGTTAATTGGTCAATTCTTAATTTAGGCTTAGGTCATGATTTCAAGGTTCTTGAGTTCAAACCCTACATTAGGGAAACTGCTTGGGATTCTCTCTCCTCTCTGACTGCCCCCTCACCTGCTCATTCTATCTCCCTCTCAAAATAAATAAATAAACTTTTAAAAAACACCACAAAATAACAGGGGTGCCTAGGTGGCTCAGTTAGTTAGGAGTCCAGCTTTGGCTTGAGTCATGATCTTACTGCTCATGGGTTTGAGCCCCACATGGGGCTCTGTGCTGACAGCTTGGAGTGTGGAGCCTGTTTCAGATTCTCTCTCTGTCTCTCTGCCTCTCCTCTGATCGTGTACTGTCTCTTTCTCTGTCTCCCAAATATGAAATAAAACATAAAAAATAAAAACAAAAAACAAAATAACAAATACAGCCAACCGATCTTTACAAAGGAGTAAAGGCAATTCAATGGAGAAAGGATAGTTTTTTCAACAACTGATGCTGGAAAACTTTGATGTCCACGTGGGGGGAAAAAAAAAGTGAGCCTAGACACAGGTCTTACACCTTTCAAAAAAATTAACTAAAAATAGAACATCTATTAACTCAAAATAGAACATCCTAAATGTAAAATACAAGACTATAAAACCTTACCAGTAGATCAGAAATAAAGTTTATCACAAAATATAAAGCATACTAACTGTTACAATTATTCCTACCATCCCAAACTCCTAGAAGTTACCTAAAAATATAAAGTTAATGAGTAAATCTAGAACCTTCCTGGAAGATTTTAAAAGGTACGTCAGTGGATCAGAAGCTATTATTTCAGAATAATAAGTTATTTCAGAATAACTGAAAGGCGGAAAACAAAGTCAACTGAAGAAGAAATATATAGTCAAAATGTATACAGGAGAGAGTTCCTTGTGGCCTGTGTAGGTAGATGCAGTAGTCAGAAAGGCAACAAAAGTAATGGATTGGGGGATTGGTTGGGGGTAATTCAGCAAGAGGAACCAGGTGAGTCAACCCCTCTGCATGCCCCTGGTCCCCCCAGGCCAGGTAGCAGCCTGCAGCTTGGGGCAGTGCCCTGGCTGCATGGGCTGGTGTGCTTTAGATGTGGAACCCCCATTCCCGGGTGTTACTGAGTACTCAAAAGAATATGTTTATCCTTAAATCATTTATTTGGAAAGAAAGATTTAAAATAAAATTTCAACCTAGTAATAAAGAAAAAAAAGACAAAGGAAAACCAAATAGTATTGTTGGAAAAGTTTAAAAAAGACCTATAACTCTGGCAAAATATGCCAGTATTTATTTCGAACTTCGGTTTCCATGTGCATAAGTGAGTTTGGCCTCACTTTGCATTTTCAACCCTGTGATTGTTTGAGTTTAATATTAAGATTATAGAATGAACTGGGTAGTTTTCTCTCTCTTACTTCATATAAAAATGAACATCTAGTCTGAATAATCTTTGACCATCCATTGCACAAGAGGTTCTACACTTACTTCATATATATATATACATATAGTTGCTACAAAATAAAATTTATCTATTTCTTGATAGCTTGTTAAAAACTTGCAAAACTGTTTGGGTGTAGAACCTCTTGTGCAATGGATTATTCTGACTAGATGTTCATTTTTTAAATAAGTGCTCAGATTTTGTATTTCCATTTGGGTCAATTTTACGAATTACATTTCAAATAAAGTTGTTCACCTAATTTCTCAAAATCATTCGCATAAAGTTATTGATATATTAGCTTATGATTTATTCACTGTCTACCAAATCTGTGCCTATATATCATTTCTAATATTATTTCGTTGTGACTTCTTTTTCTTCTTGATCAGCCCTACTGGAAGTTTATTTTACTTACTGATATTTTCAAAATCTAATTGTTTTTGTCCATTTTTTGGTATCTTTGTATTTATTTTAGTTCTGCAATCTTAGGTGTATTGTTTTCTTTTATGACTGTTTGAGTTGAGCATTTACATTTACCTAATTCATTTCCAATAGTTCGTATTTTTAAATAAAATTTTCTTTACCTTTAGTTATATCCTACATGATTTGGTATGTGGATTTCTAATTTCCGTGCATGGTGGGCAGATGCCATGATTTCTATTATGATGATTCTTATGATTTGATGGCATTTCTTTGGTGACATCTGAATTTTGGCAAATGCCCAATATATGGTTGAGAAGAATTTTTTATTCATCTAGGAGAAGGCTCTATACAGATAAATTAGATAATGCTTATTAATTGCTTTTTCCAATGTTCATGTAAACCTTAAAAAATCAATGAGTGTCTCTGTTTGCAAATGTGAGTAGCTCTATTTATTCTGTTACTTATACACACTGTCACATGTATGTGACAAAAATGAATCAAGTTTTCCATTTGATTTTGTTTCCTGATAGCCCTCTTTATTTTCTTGACCATTTTGAAATATGTAGGCTTTATTTTTAATGTGTCTACACGTGAAATTTAATATATATATCTATTTTTAATGTTTATTTATTTATTTTGATGGGGGTGGGGGATGAGCAAGGGAGGGGCAGAGAGAGAGGGAGATTGAGAATCCCAAGCAGGCTCCATGTTATCAGCACAGAGCCCAACTCGGGGCTCGATCTTATGAAACATGAGATCATGACCTGAGTTGAAATCAAGAGTTCGACACTTAACCAACAGAGCCACCCAAACTCTGTATAGGATACATATCTATTCTTTTAAGTTTCTCATCAAGCATAAAATAAGATGGTATCCCCATTTTGGTTTTGAACAGCTCAAGGAACTTTACGCTCTTTAACTTCCCTTTGATCTTCCTTCATTCCATATTTTATGACACAATTGGCATTTTATTTCCACTGTGTTTTGACATAAAGCTAATTCTATTATTATTTAGTGAATGATGATTTAGATTTGTTAACCCGTTTTTCTGATTCTCCTATACTCTGTTATTTCTTGCGTCATACTCCTTCTTTCAGTATTGATACTTTTTGCTGAATTATATTTTAAAATAATTCTTTAAATGAGCACAAGGTGAGAATAAACTTCATTTTTAGATGTCTCAGAAAATATGTTTTGCAGTAAATCTTGAGTAATATATATTGGTATTACATTATATGTTGAAGGCAAACTTTCTTTAGTATTTTAAATATGTTTTACCATTGTCTTCTAGAATTAATTGAAGCCAATGAGGAATCTGTTGTCAATCTGCTTTTCACTTCTTATGGGCTGCCTAGACCATCCCTTTGGTGGCTTGCAGGGTTTTTTTGGTTTTGTTCTTTTTTTATAATTGATGTTATGCATGAATGTATATAGATGTGGATTGTATATTTAAATACTTGTGCATTTTCAGTATTTATTAAATTCTAGAAAATGTTCAAGTACTATTTACATGACCTATTGAATATTTCCTTCATTTTCTTTATTCTCTTCTTTAGAGGCTCTTAGCAGAAAACTCCTATATCAGCCCTTCAAGTGCCCTAAATTCACTTTCATATTTTCTATCTCTTTATCCCTGTGAGCTGAATTCAGTTATCTCCTTAAATCTGTCTTTCAATTTACTTATTTATTCTTAATCTACTATTAATTTCTATGCTGTTTTTCTTATTTCAACAACCACATATTTCTCACTTTTAGGATTTTAATTAGGTTCTTTCCCATATTCACTTATTCTTGACTTACAGACATTTCTTTCCTTTTGAAGACCGAATACTTTCTTTATTTTTTTGAATGATTTAAACATATTAATATTCAAATCCTTTTCCAGTGAATATAATATTTTTATTTTTTCAAAAACTAACTTTTCCATTTACTGGGTCTGCAGATTATCTTCCATGATAATTAGCTACTTAATATCTTCAGTGAGTTCATCACATACTTTTGGGCCTTATTATTGAGCAGTTTTGTGTTACTTTTGCCCTGGCTCTATGGATCCAACAATTTTGAAGGAATTTGTGCTTCATTTTCTGACTCTAGGTCTCTGAAGCTATGTGAATGTATTTTGTCCTAGGCCTAAGGCAGGTAGCTTGATTTATTCTCAAACTCCAGCTGATGGGTGGAGAATTTCAAGTCCCTATTCACAGAAGTGTTAGGGGTTTTCTGCTCTCTGCTTTTTGCAAGAAATCTAGTGCCAGGAGTCTTCATTCTGATCCATCAAGCACTTAAAGTCTCCAACCCTGGAGAAGTCCCCAGAGGATGTTATGAATCTCTAGAATACATAGCTCCTATAGAAGACAACCTCACATACAGTAAGTATAGTATGATACTAGTCACTAATGATAGCATGTAAATGAATAGAAGAGAGGCTGAAGGAATATACAACAAACCATTAACTAAAGTTGCTACTAGAGATGGGACTGGAGGAAATTGCTTTATATACAGTATATGAATCTTTCACAATAATAATGTATTCATATGCTACTTATATAATTTAAAAGTTTACATATTCAAAGATTAGTAATGTATACAGGAAATGTGTCTTGACTCAATGCAATAAATGTAAACATAAACATCAGAAACAAGCAACTGTTAACATAAGGTGGAAATAAAAATACAATCTTCTAGATAACTCCTGTAACAAAGATGAAAGAAACCTGATAATGTAATATTATTGTATGAGAAGTAGTTATATTATACCTGAGATGAAATTTTATTTAAAATCTTTTCAATATGTAACTCAGGAAAGTTAAAAAGAGCAAACTAAATCAAAAGAAGCAGGAGTGTCTGAAAGGAATGATTTAAAAATGAGAAAGCCACATATTAGAGTTTATTGACAAAAACAGTGAGCTATTATTTCAAAAACTGTAAAAATAAAACAAAATGGACAAACCAACTAATCAACTCCTGGTATGTCTAGCCAAAATAAAACCCAAGAAAATACAAACATAGTATTAGCAAAGAGAAAAGGGATATAAAAAAGAAAATAATAATTTTAAAATAAAGTTTGTATACTTTCCTGTAAATAAAAGCTTAAATAGATATTTTTCTTAGAAAACATAAACAATTGAATTTGACTGAACAAAATCTAGTGAGCTTATATAGATCAATATTCATAGAAAACCTGAAAATTTTATCAAAACTCCAACAAAATGGCTCTAGGCCCTATTGGTTTTCTCAAAAATAATTTGTAATTTTTTTAAGTTTATTGATTTTGAGAGAGACAGAGACAGCATGAGGGGAGGGAGAGAGAAAGGGAGAGAGAGAATCCCAAGCAGGCTCCCCCCTGTCAGCACAGAGCCCAGTGTGCGGTTCAGACTCACAAAACCATGAGATCATGACCTGAGCTGAAACCAAGAGTCAGACGTGTAACCAACTGAGCCACTCAGTCACCCCTGAACATTAATTTAAAATTTCATTTGAAAAGGAATAAATAAGATCAACAAAGAAAAATATTAAAAAGACAATGAAGTCTAGACCTGTAATTTATTAGAACACAATACAAAAATAATGTACCATGAGAAAATGTACCATGTACCATTTTCTACCATGAGAAAATAATGTTTATGTGAGGAACACCTTGTTAAATAGTATCATGATAGAAACCGTGAAGAAAAAGATGAATAGAAGGGACTATAGAAACAGATAAAATACAAACAACAAAAGGAGGGAAATTTCACAGTCGACGTGTTAAATTCTAAAACAAATCTGTGAGATAAAGGGAAACACCAGTACAGAAAATACACAAAAAATATTAACATAAAATTTACAAAAGAACTACAGATAATCATCCAACATAATTTTAAAAATATGCTCAATATCACTTATAATTAAATAAAAGTAAATTTCACTCAACACTGATAAAGACTAAAAAGGATAAAAAATTGAAAACATGATGTATGATCATAAGAAAATGGAGGTTTTCATACATTCCTGTTGGAAATGTAAATTGAAATGACACTTTGTCCTAGTAATTTTTCTTCTAGGAATTTACCCTGCAGAAATAGTGCCTCAAGTAATCATAGATATATGTATAATAATGTTACCTTCAACAAAAACATAAATATAATCTAAATGTCCATGATTGAGGGGCTGGTCAAACAAATAATGATATCTTCATATAATGGAATGGCATACCACACAGTTATTAGAGAGATCGGCATGATTCTATGTTTTGATACAGAAAGACGCCTAATCTTTTACATTGTTAAGTAAAAAAGCAAATGCAAGTCATCCACATATACACACATATGCATTGTATGATGCAGTTTTGGTAGTATATTTACATACATTTTTGCATAAACACAGTAAAAAAAACTAGAAGGATATATGCCAAATGTAGTCAAATGAGGGACGGGGTGGATATTTTCATTATTTCTTTTCCTTCCGAATGGTTTTTTCCATGATGCCTATGCTATTATAAGACAAAGAAAAATGAAAACTAAGAATGCATGGTATAAATGGGAATTCAAAGTTAACCTTTTGTCTAGCTCTGATTTAAATGTCTGAAAAGAAGAAATTTTGAAAGAAAAGCTAGTCCTAAATATGTGGAATTGGATAGGTTTCACAGTTTACTTTGCCTTCTCCACTGATTTCTCTAGGATTATCTACTGCACTGAATGAAGGAGAGCCCAAAGGGCTCTGCCTATGACCAGAATGCCGGAATCAACCAAGTGCCAAACCAAACACTGCAGGATACGGTCCCCTAGTCAACAAAACCAGGAACTCATGCCTGCCAAAACAATGGTCTGACCTAGTGAACCATCTTCAATCATCTCTAAATAGTCTTCCATTGTTTCCTGAACCATCACTGAAAGCCAAGTAAGATGATAGCAGTTGCTATCAGGGAAAACCACCTGAGGCAGCTGCTAGCTTGGGCAGAACAGATGCTCTAAGGATGTGAAAAGATACGTTTAATGTAGCAGGACCTCGACTTGTATGGAATGGAAAGAATATTAGAAATTAACTTGGGTAGCTCTTTTGGGACACAGATTGCTTGTGATAGAAGCAGAAATTCCCTTAGAGAAAATTGCAGCAAATAGGCCACAGCCACAAAATCCAGAACAGTCCAGAATCTACAAACGAGCATGCCTGTTCCTACAAGTAACTGTATATTCTTACAGCATCTCCTTCAAGGCTAACAAATTTCATTTCCTTTCCAGCTTTATAACTCTTCAGAGAGACGATTTTGCAAAACAACACCACTGTTTACACTATTAAAATTTTAGCGCATATACGTACTTGCAAAATGGGATTAGATGGGAGAGAAATCCATATGGTAGTAAAATTATTTTATAAATTATTAACTAGCTGGCATTTTCCTTTAAGTAAGAGAATCATGAATTTTTCCAGCATCGTCTTTTAAAGAGAGAATATAGTTCAGCTGTAAAAGGATTCACAACATCCTACTGGAAAAATAGATGATAAAGTTCAGGCAAATAGTCATTGGCACAAACTTGTCTTTCTTTTTATAGGAGAGAAATTTCAAGAGTAACTCTGCAAACAAAGTAATTTTTATAGAGTGAAGACAAGACTGCAGTAAAATGTGCATTTGGCTGAGGTAGACTTCTGGATTTAGGCCCAGCGGTGCTATTTATTAACACATGGAATAGCATAGCGCATCCTGGGTAGGCTCTCCACACCCTAAACCTCAATGTCTCTATTGAAATACGAGATTGAGCTAGATACCTATTGTTATCAAATGCAATTGCAGATTTTCAACAAATTACGATAGGATATATATACATACTTATTACTTATTCACAGGGAGTTAAATGATGTTGGAATGTGGAAGAATCCAAAGAAGACCTATCTAAGTAAGGACTTCAAATCTATTAAAGTGTAAAATAAAGGAAATGGGAATGATAGGAAGAAAGAACAGAAGAAGGAGATGGGGGGAGAGAAAAAGGAAAAGAAGTGAGGAAGTCAATTAAATTTAGCATGATTTCAAGTTTTAATCTGAAAACTAATCTTTATTGACAAGAGTAAGCCAATTCTATTTTTTTCAGTTATCACTGAAATTGCTTTTAAAATGTGCTTTTGCAAATTGATAAAAAGCATTTTTTCAAATTAGTTATTATATTTGAAGTCATAGGATATGTTGTTCTTCCTCCTTAAAACAACACAAAGAGAGTAATATGTGGACAAATGGGTCAATTTTTGTATACAATATACACAAGATGTATGCAGAAATGTCATATTGCTGGGAAGACATTTTGAGTTGTATAGTAACAAAAATACCCAGATCGAATGAATTAGAATTGCCGTTTCCTCGCTGAACACAGATAAGGGTTTACAAGAGAAAGTGGATAAAAGAGAAAACTAAAAAAGTCTATTTCTCCTTCACTGAGCTTTCATTTTTGAATAGCCATAGTTTTATAGAAAAGTTTCAAGGGTAGCACAGAGGATTGCTGTATTTTCCTATTGTTATCATCTGACATTGTATGATATATTTGTAACAAATAGTATACGATTGATACATTCTAATTCACTGAAGCCCATGCTTTATTCAGATATCCTTAGTTTTTAGCCTGTGACCTTTTTTCTGTCCTGGGGTCCCATTCAGGATACCCCGATATGGTGACTTATCAGGGCTGCTGATTTGAGCTTCTGTACTGCCCTGTTCCCCACAGTCTGGTCGGTGCCTTCAGCGGAAGCCTTTGACTGAGTCCCTTCTCTGTTAAGTTGCGCTCATACCAGAGGGCCCTGCTAAGGCAGCAAATCCATCCTGAGGTACAGGTTTTCTTTCTATGGTGCTCGGTTCCAAAAACAGATTTTCTGACACCAAGATCCCTTTGCTTTTTATTTGATCTAGATAATACAACATCTCCTGCTGACCTTTGATTTCTGCATTCGTACCCTAATCACAATCTCGCTTCGGTACCATATTCTCAAAAAATGGTCTTCTGCCCAAACCCACCCTTTGCGATACACCTGTCATTCTAAATTTGGGCTTCTGCCTTAATCCAGTTCAAGATCTTTGTTAAATAACCTGCCCAGTTCTCTGCAGGAAGCTAGCAGCTTATTTTCTGGGCAAATCCCCTGTGAGATCTGGGAATCTTGTCCCTGAAATCCAGCCCACTAGTTAAGGCCTTGCCTTCCCAGGGACACCGGGGGGCTCCTGTGGCTAGGACCCACCACCCACTGAGACTCCGACATTGTGTCATAGATCTCCTCTGTCACTCCAGCCCTCTGACATGTGTGCCAACGACTCCCTGGATGAAGATAATGATTGCCAGGGGCTCCCACGGTTCCTGGCACAGAGGATTACGCAGTCCCTCTTCTCTGAGTAAATGCCCTGGAGCCTGGGCCCAGCTGTCAGCCTTCGAACCTGGGTCAGCTTTCCCAGGGGACAGAGTGGGCCCTTCTGCCAATCCTGGCATTTCACTCACTGCCGTGTCTCACTGTGAGTCACTGGCCACAGCCTGCTAATGAAATACTCATTTAAATAAACAACTCATCGAAAGGGGGGAAATGTGGTCTTTGAATGACACAAAATTTAGGAACATTCAGGGAAAATTTTGGGCTTTATCTAAATATGTGTTGAATTCTACATATGTGATTTAACTAGCCAAAATTATAATAGCAATTGTCTTTAACAGTGATCTTTCCTTTTCCGAGGCTTTCGAAGTCTTGATTGGGAAATGCAGTCGAGGGAAGCCACTTGCTTTAGCTCTTTTTATTGGATATGAAATTGAATAATAAAAAATTTGAAAATGAAATAAAAATATTTGGGAGTGCTAAAGCCACCAGTTGTGTAAATATAAAATTCTATTCATTTAGGAATCTTTTTGTCCAACATGAATGTTTTTTTTAATTGGAAACATCTGAACATGTATTTTTTTTAACCCAAATCCCCAAATCAGATTTAGGAGCTGATATAAGCCATAATTCCTATAACAATTTTGAAGAATAGATTATACTGATAAATACAATCTAGAAGAGGTTTTCCATATATTCCATTCATTTTAATTTAGAATTAATGTCTATTATTATTTAATAAAGTTATTCTCTATTTATAATTATTGACACCTTTGTATTTAAGTGCTTCTGTAGTCCAGACAGGATACACTTATTTGTATGATAAATAATAGATAAATGATTAGTGTGCCATTTGCTGTTAACGTGATTGATGGATTCCCCATTGCATTATTTCTCTGTTCTTATTTTAGCTCGGGAGCCAATGATCTCTGTCATTGTACATTGCCTACAGTGCCTACATAAAAAATGAACAGGACTCTTCATATTTTTGAAATTTGTTCTTTTTGTTTTTTCATTTCACAAAAATGGTGTTAAACATGACAAGGTATAAAATGGAGCTTCAAATCAGGATGTATTTTGCTCTATTATTACTTTGCTATGTAAAATTTTTCAGAGGCAGAATCTTGGAGCTATCTAGTGGGAAATAAAAAGGAAGATAAATTGCATAGAGGTACCTTTCCATGACTGGGTTTGCTGAAATGATCCAAACTGATGGAGTGGGGCTTCTTATTCCTTCTGTGCAAGTTTACAAAGCTTGTAAAGGGTGACCATGACCAAGCCTGAGAGTTTCAGGTAATCCCAGGAAGGCTGAAAGTCCTCTGCCCATTAAGCAAATACCCATGCATCACCTTTATTCACATTAATATTAAAAGAAATGTGGTGTATGCCTCAAAACATCCTTATTTTATTCCTATCAAGAACAGGACACAAAGAAGAGGGTTAAATTGAAGATATTATATACATTATATATAATTAATATATGTATCACTGCAATGAGAACTAGATTAAAATTGTAGAAAATATACCTATAATTATAGGATATAAATACTAAATAACCCCAGTGTCCAGACCTTGGTTTCTAATACTATTTCCCCAATAAAAGAAACCAGGCTCCATTGTTAAATTGCTGATTCCAGGACTGGGGCAGGAAATACACGAGACAAGCCTAGAGTGTTTTGCAGTGTCATAAAGTTAAAAAAAAAGTGCTAAAAAACAAAACAAAAACCAAAATAAAACTACAACAAAACTCTTCAACCACCACCATCAACAACAAAACCTAAGATGAAGGTGTGCCAGAGGGACACAGGACCGGACAAGAGTTCTCAATGGCCGAAGTTGAAACAATTTGAACAAGAAGAAATATAACGTAGTATTGAATTATATCCCAACGTATGTAACAAATACCCATGAGTCAGTTCATACTGACATAAATAAATGACTGAATAAATAACTAACTCGTGCAGAACAATTCCAAATACTTTGTATAGACACTGCCGCCTCAAGGAGATAGAGAATAACTTCTGCCCCTTAAGTCTGGGCTGCTCCTAGTGACTTCCTTTCAAAGAGTACAATATGGAATGGGGTGGGAAGAGTAACTTCACAATGGAGAAACCTTAAGAATACTATCTTTGCGAGTGATCAAGCTTAACACCATTGGTGGTAAGTCGTGTTGGTAGCAAATGATGTTCTTCCTCCCCCAAATTCATAACTCTGTCTAGTCATGTGGAAAACATCCAAGTATGAATTGAGTAAGATTTTACAAAATACTTGTCCAGTATTCCTCAGAACTGTCGAGGTCATCAAAAACAATCGAAGGCTAAGAAACTGCTATACTTTAGAGTTTCCTAAGGAGCCATGATGACTGACTGACATCCTGGATGGGAATCCAGAGCAGAAAAAGGACAGCAGGTAAAATCTAAGGCTATCTCAATAAAGTATGGACTGTAGTGAATAATAATGTATCATTATTTATTTATTGTGACTAATGTATACTACTAATATCAGGTGTTAACAATTGGAGAAGTCGGGTACAGCATTTATGGGAAGCTTCTGCACTGTCTTTACTACATTCCTAAAAATCCGAATTTATTCCAGAATGAAAATATCCTTTAAAAAGAGTTTAAAATTTTTTTAACTTTTAAAAATGTACTAGACTACAATATCAAAGTAGATAGAAGTCAACATTATAATAATAATAACCCAAGATGCAAACTAAACATTAAACACCAAACCTGTTCAAAACAGAATTAATCAAGAGTGCAAAAAGTTAGGGAAAATTGGGGGAAAATAAAAAATAACTGATCATGTAATCATATGTTGTAATATTAGGCAGCTATTTGGTGTCAATTTTTTTAATGTTTATTTATTTAAAAAAATTTTTTTAATGTTTTATTTCTTTCTGTGAGAGAGACAGAGACAGCGTGAGCAGGGGAGGGTCAGAGAGAGAGGGAGACACCGAATCTGAAGCAGGTTCCAGACTCTGAGCTGGCTGTCAGGACAGAGCCTGACGCGGGGCTCGAACCCACGAACTGCGAGATCATGACCCGAGCCAAAGTCGGATGCTTAACCGGCTGAACCACCCAAGTGCCCCAATGTTTATATATTTTTGAGAGACAGAGAGAGACAGAACATGAGCAGGGGAGGGGCAGAGAAAGAGAGAGATACAGAATCCAAAGCAGACTTCAGGCTCTGGGCTGTCAGCACAGAGCCCAATGTGGGGCTCAAACCCACAAACTGTGAGATCATGACCTGAGTCAAAGCCAGATGCCCAACCAACTGACCACCCAGGCGACCCTGGTGTCAATTTTTAAAATGCACAATGACATGGGAAACTGCATGCAAAATAATATATTGAGTGAAAAAGATAATACAAAATTATACATATAATATGAACAACAAGTGTATCACAAAGACCCAATTAGAAATATAGATAAAAATATAACTGGGCAAAAATATAAATAATGGTAAAAGAGATACATTTGAAAATAGTTTTTAAATTAATACCAAAGTACAGGGCAGCTGTATGCAGGGCACCTGACACTCTCCAACATTGCAGATGAGGAGAGTATATTTTGGTCCATGTGTTCTGGAATTATGTTTTTAAGAAACTTCAAGTAGGCATAGCCTATGTTGCAAGGCCTGAGGATGACTATCCCAAAGTCATTCAAAGCCCCCTCCTCCCGCCTTTTCCTGTTATAAAATCTGAAAGGGTAAAATAACCACCCGCCCAGGCTCCCTGGTAATGAAATGTGCTATCATGAAATGTAGGTAGATGCCCCTGGGAAAGGCCTTCCCCAACAAAGGATGAAGTCTCGCAAGAAGAAGGTTTGGGGGCTTTCCCCCTGTTATGGATCAGCAATACCAACCCCATATAGATAAGTGCAGCAGTGATTTTGCAACACAGAGAATGTAAACCAAGTGCTACTTTGCAAAGATGAAAATCAGAACACAGGCTCCTCTGTGAGTAGCGGTATCAAGTTGGCTCTGACCTTTGTTTTTTGTTTTTTTGGTGGCCTGAGACAAATAAACATCATTTTCTTTTTTTTTTTTTTTTTTAAATGTTTTATTTATTTCCAGGAGAGAGAGAGACAGCGTGAGCAGGGGAGGGTCAGCGAGAGAGGGAGTCACAGACTGAAACAGGCTCCAGGCTCTGAGCTGGCAGTCAGCACAGAGCCCGACGCGGGGCTCGAACCCACGAACCGCAAGATCATGACCCAAGCGAAAGTCGGACGCTTAACCGACTAAGCCACCCAGGCGCCCAATAAACATCATTTTCAAATGACTATGGTCAGAGTTTTTCTGTTTCCTATAGCCAGATGCAATCCTAATGATTACAGCAAAGGGACAGAGATGCAGATAGTGCTTGAAGAGCATAAAATGGGGCAAGACAATATAGCATATGCGATAAAAACTTTTGAATTTCAAACACATGTATCTCACCTATATGTATTTCTTCTAAGGAAAAAGTTATGGATGTACAAAAAGATTCAAGTATATGATATTAATTAGACCACTTTTTGAAATCTTTCACATTTTAAAAAAATTTTAAAGATTTTATTTATTTATTTATGTTGATAAAGAGAGAAAGTATGAGTGGGGGAGGGGCAAAGAGAAGGAGAGAGAATCCCAAGTAGACTTGTCACTGTCAGTACTGAGCCTGATGTGCGATCGAACCCATGAACTGTGAGATCATGATATAGGCCAAGGTTGGATGCTCAAACTGACTTAGCCACCCAGGTGTCCCAAGACCACTTTTAATAATATAAAAAAATGACTCCAGGGTGCCTGGGTGGCTCAGTTGGTTAAGCTCTAACTTCAGCTCAGGTCATGATCTCACGGTTCATGACTCTGAGCCATGCGTCGGGCTCTGTGCTGACAGCTCAGCCTGCTTCGGATTCCTTCTCCCTTTCTTTTTGCCCCTCCCCAACTCATGTTCTGTCTCTCTGTCTCTCAAAAATAAATAAAAGTTAAAAAAAATTTTTAAATGATTCCTTCATGTCCCAACAATGTGTTATTTACCCAATTATTATATAATATTTACATAAATTATGCCTAATCATCTAATAGAATACTTACCAGTTGTTAAAATTCAGGTTGTGTAAGTTCACAGAAAAAGTTTTATAATGAGCATAGGAAGGAAGTTTTTCAAAGAAGTAGAGACCATTTAATATTTTAATGATGGATTTATTAATATAAAACATAAATATTATATATTTTTAAATGTTTAGCTTGAGAGAGACAGTGTAAACAGGGAGAGGCAGACAGACAGAGAGAGAGAGAGAGAGAGAGAGAGAGAGTCCCAAGCAGGCTCCATGCTGTCTGCATGCAGCTGTAGCCCAACACGGGGCTCACACTCATGAACTGTGAGATCATAACCTGAGCCAAAATCAAGAGTCAGATGCTTAACCAACTAAGCCACCCAGACACCCCAAAGCATTAATATTATAGTATTAGTGGGGCATCTGGGTGGCTCAGTCGGTTAAGCCTCCGACTTCGGCTCAGGTCATGATCTCACGGTTCGTGGGTTTGAACCCCATGACGGGCTGTGTGCTGACAGCTAGCTCAGAGCCTGGAGCCTGCTTCAAATTCTTTGTCTCCCTCTCTCTGACACTCCCCTGCTCATGCTGCCTCTCTCTCCCAGAAATAAATAAAACATTAAAAAAAAGTTTTTAAATATTATAGTATTAATAAATATTGATAGACGTAAAATATATTGACATAACAAATATTAATATAATAGATGCTATTATATGTTATTTAATGTACATATTTTAGTTATTATAAATTATAAATGTAGTTGTGCAATATAAAAATATATAAGACAAGAAATAAACATTGGTAAAGATGCAGGGAAAATGGAGCCCTTGTGCACTGTTGGTGGGAATGTAGATTGGTGCAGCTCCTATGGAAAACAGTATGAAGGTTTCTCAAAAAATTAAGAATAGAAATACCATATAATCCAGTAATTCCACTACAGGGTATTTAACTGAAGGAAATGAAATCACTAACTTGAAAATATTTCTATACTCCATGTTCACTGCAGCATTATTTACATTATTTACAAGAGTTAATATGGAAACAACCTAAGTGTTCATTGGTGGATGAACAGATAAACAAGATGCGGTTTACAGATACAATGGAATATTATTTAGCCATGAAAAAGAAGGAAATCCTGCCATTCGTGACATTCTGGATGGACCTTGAGGGTATTATGCTAAATGAAATAAGTCAGACAGAGAAAGGCAAAGATCATATGGTCTCACTGATATTTGGATTAAAAAACAAAAACCCCGAAACAAACACCTAAAATAAAAAAACCAAAAGGTGAAGTCACATATACAGAGAACAGATTGCTGGTTGTCATGTTAGAATCAGAGGGTGGGTGAAATGGGTGAAAGTGGCCAACAGATACAAACTTCTAGCTACTTAGAAACATATCTAAGTCATGGGAATGTAATGTTCAGCGTAGTAACTACTAGAGCCATCAATACATATTGTGTATTTACAGTTGCTAAGAGAGTAGGTCCCCAAGTGCTCATCACATACAAAAATGTATAACTACGCATGGTGTGGGATAGTAACTAGACTTACTCTGTTATCATTTCACAATATATACATATATATGTCATTATGTCATATATTTGAAACTACCATGTTATATGTCATTAATATCTAAATAGAAATGCAAAAAAATATGATTATACTAATATGATCAGAAAAGCTTGGGGATTTTACTAACCAAAATTATAATCGTTAACCAACCTTTATGTTTTTTACATTACGTTTATATTATGTTTCACATTTTTTATGTTACATTTTTCTGCATTTTCAAAAAAGTTAAATTGATCCCGTGTTACTTAAGCCAGAAGAGGATAAATATTGTTTAAAAAATTTTAAAACCACGCTTAGAAGTAGGCTTTAATATCCATATAAGGTCAGTGGGTGTAAAGTTATTTTTATGTAGTTTGACATAGCTGTATTGTTAGTTAGATCCACCCTTCTGGGGGTGCCTGGGTGGCTCAGTCAGTTAAGTGTCTGACTTGGCTCCCGTCATGATCTTATAGTCCGTGAGTTCGAGCCCCACATCGGTCTCTGTGTTGATGGCTCAGAGCCTGGAGCCTGCTTCGCATTCTGTGTCTCCCTCTCTCTCTGCCTCTCCCCCACTCACATGCTGTCTCTTTCTCAAAAATAAATAACAATAAAAGTTTTTTTAATGCATTCTTCCTTGTGTTTTAGAGTCTAGAAAACTGTGGTTTTGTGCGACGATGAAGTTGCATCTTGTGCAGTTAATGTAACTTCCTTGTGCGTTCCAGTGGTGTTTTAAACAGAACCCTTGGAATCCGGGCAATTGCGTTCTAAACTTGGATTCTTTACATCTTCAATTATGTTCCACTAATTCTCTTTGCTCTTTGGGCATTATATTTCCCTGTATGTAAAAAGACACCCTCTGTTATTAAATCATAAGACAGTCTGCGAAAATGATGTGTTCAGTGACGCTGTGTCCCTGGCAGAAGGTACAGCTGAAGTGCTCTCCTTTCATCCGAATACACATTACCTCGCTCATCTCCCCAACCTCCTAAAAGGCAGATAGGCAGCAGATGTTACCGTTACAACAACCATCAACAACGGGCGGAGGGGGTCGAGGGGCAGTTGATTTGCAGACCATGTGGGAGGAGAAGCCCTCAGAGCCAGGGATGAATCCAGGGTTACATTATCAGGTAAAAATGTACTTGCTCAACATTCCGGAGAGGGGACTCCTCCGCTGCCTGACTTCTCGAGGCAATTCAAGGCCAACTTCTAGGGTGGGATGAGCGGCTGCAGCTCACATGACTACTTTATAAGGTAGGAAGGACATGCCGCATGCAGAAAAACCCAGGAAGAGACCTGTATTAACACCTTCTTGTTCCCCTGATAGATTTCTAGGCTTTCCCAACTTCAAACGGAGTCACCATCAGCATGATTCATGGGCCTGGTGAGTTCTTTATCCACTGTAAGCCTAACTTAACTCCAAGTAACTTTTTATTTTTTAAGGTAGAGAGAGAGTGTGTGCATGTGAGAGTGGGGTAGGGACAGAGGGAAAGAGAGAAACTCAAGCAGGCTCCATGCTCCTCACATAATCTGACACAGGGCTCGATCCTTACATCCTGGGATCATGACCTGAGTCAAAATCAAGGGTCAGAACCTCAACCAACTGAGACAGCCAGGTGCCCCTTAACTCCAGCTAACTTAACCTTCAAGTCTAACTGGGATGGAGGGAGAGGAGATTCCTTCCAGTTTTCTTTTTTTAAGTAGTTGTAGAAAAGCTGTAGAGAAAATATACAGAAATGTAGAAATGAATACAGTATACTCCTGAAAAATGTCAGGACTGTGCATTCTCTCCCCCTCACTCTCTTAATGCCAATTTGGATGGGAAAATGTGTATACTTTCTGAGGGCTTTTTCATTTTTAAAAAAGCCTGGCATTTTACCTAAGTAGCTTTGGAATTTGGGCACTAGGCAAGCATTATGATTCTAGTTACATGCTAATCATATCAATTTTCATGCTTGTGTGAAAAGATATGAACGGATGTTTGAAGATTGATGAAAAATTCAGGAGAGTCATTCTGAAAACTGAGTTTACCAAGTAAAATGGGCCAAATGATACTCATTTCTTTAAAATTGTGACTGAACTTCCTCTTTTTGCAGAAATTCCAATGGAACACATTGTCTACTTTCTCAATCCCATTTCTCAGGGCAAAAGACAATGAAGTTCTCTTCTGGATCCCTCTCAGAGGGGGTTGAACTTCAGCCAGGGCTCCCCTGGGCATTGCTGTGAACAAGTCCCTCACTACCAAGTCATTTGGGGCACAAGGTGGCTCATGCATTGACTCTCTAACTTTCTGTGCACCATGCTTCAAGCCCAGAATTTTGCGATGACTCAAACATTAACTCTGTGGTCCAGATTATGACCCATGTCTGAAGCTCTGTGCAGGCCAGCAAGATCCCACAGGACAGTTAAACACCACCCCCCATCATCACTTTCTGACTCCAGTAAAAGTTTAAAAGTGTCTAAAATACCAAGACATGTTTCAGCTGGTAAAACTGAAAGCCAACAGCAATTTTTGTTTTAAAGCCGATCGCTTGATGAAAACCCACGCTTCCGCATGTCTTTTCTCATCTTTCTACTACCATGTACTATTCATACTGTTTCCTAGATGAATATTTTAGGATTGACTTAAAGTGGTGGAACATGAGCTCTCATTTTCATTCACTGTACATTAAACTAATCCCTACTAAAAGAAACCAGAGCTCCATAGAGAAATGGTTGATTTCAAGACTGAAACCAAAAAAAAAAAAAAAAAAAAAAAGGCGGGGGGGAGGGGCGATAAATCTGGAATATTTTGTGGTACCAGAAAATAAGGAGGTCCTCACAATGATAGGAATATGTCAAAAGGCTACTGGAGTCAGTTTGAAGGAAATCCCAGTGGCCAAATATGGAACAATTCATGCAATCAATCAATCAATCAGTCAATCAATAGTATGTTCAGTAGTGGCCAGAACTATGCATTAGCTTCCCTGCCCTGGCAGGGCAGTAGGCCAGGGTCTGGGGCTTAAGACGGCTCATTGTTTGGTGGCCTGAATCAGGCCTGAGTGTGCCCTGAATTCCCCAGTTGGGAGAGGCCACTGGTTTTGATCTATTCACAAGGGAGCCATGGGGTGCTGCTCTCTGTTCAAGTGCCACTGGGTATAGGGCAGTTGAATGGGTGTCTCATGTGCTCTGGTTAGGTTCCCTGGTTGGACAGGTCAAAGGCTGTGTCCAGTGGTAAACATGTTTACAAATTAGATTCCCTGCTCAGGTGCAATGGGAGAAGCAGCTCTAAAAACAGTAGAGCTCCATGTGTGTTGTCTTAACTCAATCCAGCCTACAGTGCAATTCCCTGGGCAAGCAGGGCTGCTGGTTTTGCTCTGTATAAACTACTAGTCCTGACTGCCTTTGTTTGACTGGAGCACCACTGGGCTACACAGCCTACTGGTATTTACATTGGCCCTTCTGGTTAGATGGGGCTGGAAGTGTCTCAGCCCCCTTGTGTGGGCCAGCAGAGAAGCTCCAGGCTACTCTCGATTTCCCAAATAGACTTCCCCATTGGAGAGGGGTCAGGAGCTACCCTCAGCCTTGGCCATGAATTAATCTCCTGCCTGTGGGAAAGCCTGGTGCTGGGTATCTCTGGGGACAACCAAAAAATTATTTATCAGAGGTCACAGATACACAGTGCCTATTGTCAAACATCGAAACACAGTTGTTTCCTGTATTTTGTCCATTGTTGCAGCTGTTCATGGTAGAAGTATAAATTTGAGTTCGGTTCCTCCATTAAGGCTATATATTAAAGTCTGCTATTTTTCTTCTGACTTGCTAAATTATGTTTCACAAACTCACTATTTCCTAAACCCATTTTTTCACCGGATTGGCCTGTGTTTCACAGGCTGCACGGGGTTTACTACTTCCCTTTTATGATTCAATTCCTTACAGCAGGACCTAAACAAGCTTGTGAAATAAAGAATGAATAAAACATTGAAGTGCTTTCAAGGTCAAAGTGACATTAAATAAGCATAAAGATGAGCTGCATCTTTTTTTATTAAAAAATCGTTTTTAGTTTATTTCTTTTTGAGAGAGAGAGGGAGAGCAGGGGAGGGGCAGAGAGCAGAGGAGAGAATCCCAAGCAGGCTCTGCACTGATGCAGCGCAGAGCCCGATGCAGGGTTCAAACTCACAAATTGAGAGATCATGACCTGAGCTGAAGTCAAGAGTTGGACGCTTAACCACTTGAGCCCCCTAGAAGCCCCAAAGATAAGCTGCATCTTGATGGCCTGATAACCAAATTGTTGTTCAAAAAGGGAATGACTTCTCATGCAGAATTTTATGAGTACTCTTTAATCATTTGGAGGGAAAGAGTTAATTAAACAAGAAACATCCATCCCCTCCCATAACTGCTGTTTTGGGTGTGTGTGGTGATAATATTTAAGTTCTACTCTCTCAACAACTTTCAAATATATAATGCAGTGTTGTTCATTGCAGGCATCACTCTATGGTTTAGATTCCTGAAACTCATTCATCTTATGGCTAAGGAGTTTGTACACTTCGACTAACAATTCCCCACTTCCTCCCCCACCCCAGTACATGGAAACCACCATTTCACTCTCTATTTCTATTATTTCAGCTGTTTTGGATTCCATTATAAGTGAGAACATATAGTTTTTGACTTTCTCTGGTTTATTTCACTTAGCATAATGTCCTCAAGTTCCATCCATGTTGTCCCAAATGACAGGATTTCCTCCCTTTTTGTGGTGGAATTACATTCCGCTATATGTGTGTGTGTGTGTGTGTGTGTGTGTGTGTGTGTGTGTGTGTACACACAGCTTTCTAACTTGGGGCTCAATTTCATGAACCCCTTGAGATCATGAACAGAGCCAAAATCAAGAGTTGGATGCTTAACCAACTGAACCACCCAAGCGCCCCTTATTGACTGTGAGTTTCTTATGTTGAGTTTCTTGGTCATGAATAGCAGAGAATTCAAGTATGAGGAACAATAAGCATTATGGTGAGAAAGGTAATCTGAAACTTGCCATACGACCTTAACTGGTTAGTCAGCAAGCTAAAATGGGCCATTATCTATTCTAAGGTCAGGGCGTTCAATTATAACTGCTCACAATCAATATACGATTCAGTAGTAGGGCTGAAATCAGTGAAACGCAAATACCAGGATCATATCGAAGAATTCTCTCTTTGTGCTGATTTAAAATCTTTATTTGAAAGCATCCATGATAATGATTGACATAGAATAGATACTTAATACATGTTGGCTTACCTTTTGTGAAATGGAAAATATAAGAGTAACAGGACCATTAGCCAACTTCTTTACTCTTGAGCAAATCACTTAACCCCTTTGGTCTTTAATTTCCTTATGTAAAATTTATACAATGAGAGCACTTTAATGCTACAGCTGCAATACAAAGCATTATAATTTCTATACACTGACTAGCAATTCAATACAACCCTCAAATGTGACTGAAAACTATCTCAACAGGCTGCTCATGTTTGCATAAGAGTATTCAACTCAACAGGCATAAAGCACTGCGTTATGTGAGGGGAGGTTCCAAGGTGAATAAGCCACAGCCTCTCCTCCTAGGAAGAAACTCCTTGAGCATAAGACCACTATCGTGAGGCACTTCTTTTATTCCAGGCCCAGGACTACATAACCACTTTCTTACATGTTTACAGCAACACAGTGATTAAGTTACTAACATGACAAGGATGTAGAAAACATTCAGGCACGTCAAAGAGGAGGACTGTGGTCACACCTTATATGAACAGAGGGTAATTGAATAGTGACTCCGGACCCTGAGCGCCTCAGCCCAGAAGCACTGCGTCCTTTCTCACGCATTGCTTTACTTCAGGGCAGAAAGGGCAAGTAGTAAGCGACTCCTCTAACAAAACGCTCAGGAGTCCCTGAGACAGAAAGAAAGACTTCGTTTTTGTAAGTGGCATTTGAATTGAAATTGTAATATGAGTAAGATGATGTCAAAATAGTCCCATGTCAAAAGAGCTGGGTCAAAGTAGCTGTTAACGATATGCTATGTGTCCCCATCGTTGGTCAAGGAAGAAAACGAGATCCCCTAGATGAGGAGAGGCAGTCTCAGGGGGAACTGGGTTGAGTGATAGACAAGAAATTTGGGACGTGATGCAAAACCTAGATGTAGTAATTGGTCCCCCAATTACTAACAGGGAAATAGATCTAAACTACGCTTAGAACCATTTAGTGGAAGAGCTACTGCTGTTTGGTATTTTCCGGTTAGTCAGAACCATCCCTTTTTGACTCTGTAAATGTTTTCACTCTGCTTAGAATACACCTCCTGTTTAGTTTTGTGTGTTAATGCTACCCACTCAGTACAAATTACACTTGCTCCGTGAGGTTTTCCCTATACAGCCTTTCTCTGCCTGGGTCTTTCTTATCTAAATGGCTGCACTCTATAATCAAGTCTTTTAAAAAATGATTTTAGAGAACCTGGTAGCTCAGTCGATTAAGTGTCCGACTTTGGCTCAGGTCATGATCTCGAGGTCTGTGGGTTGGAGCCCTGCATCGGGTTCCGTGCTGGCAGCACAGAGCCTGGAGCCTGTTTCAGATTCTGTGTCTCCCTCTCTCTCTGTCCCTCCCCTACTCGTGCTCCATCTTTCTCTGCCTAAAAAATAAATAAACAAAAAAAATTTTTTTTAAATGATTTTAGGGGGTGCCTGGGTGTCTCAGTTGGTTGAACGTCTGACTTCAGCTCAGGTCATGATCTTGTTGTCCCTAAGTTTGAGTCCCACATCAGGCTCTGTGCTGACAGCTCAGAGCTTGGAGCCTGCTTCAGATTCTGTGTGTCACTTTCTCTCTGCCCTTCTACTCACACTCTGTCTCTCTCTCTCTCTCAAAAATAAACGTCAAAAACATTTTTTAAGTGATTTTAGGTTTTCAGAAATGTTGCAAAGACGTTACAGAGAATGCCTACATGCCTCTCAGTCAGTGTCCCTGGAGATTAACTCTAAAATAACAATAGCATATTTGACCAAATTAAGAAATTAACAAAGGTATAATACTATTAACTAAATTACAGACTTAATTCAGATTCTACTGTTTTTTTCCACTAGCATCGTTTTCTGTGTCAGGATCCAAGGATACTACACTGCATTTAGCAACCACACATTTTTAAACCTCATGTTGTTAATGTGACTCGTTTATCACTTTTTATCTTGCGTTTGAATAATCTGTAGACATTGATCCATCTACCAGACTGCTGTTACCTTGAAGGCAGGTGTGACGACAGGTCTGATTCATTTTGTTACCCTGAAGTGAACTGATTATATACTTAGTAGATATTTTAAAGTTGTTATATATAAAATAAATCTTAGGGAAAACTTATCATTCTTTACATTCTCTTGGATCATCTTCACCCTCATTGGCCCTTCATTTGCAGGTTGCTCTGCAGTGTACCAGCTTCTAACTGTTGTGTTCCCCGGGCCTCAGACTTGAGGCCACCTTTCTTTTCTTTTGATTCTGTAGGTGATGGTAGGAGATCTCATGCAGTCTCAAGGCATTAAATACTTCCAATATGTTAAAGGTTCTAAAATTATACCTCTCACTCAGACTTCTCTCCTAGTATCTAGACTTATGTAGCGGGTGCCTTCATGACCTCTAGGTTTGCATGTCTAATTGGTTTTTTGAAAGTAACACCTCCCCAATGCAGCTGGGCCCTCTCCCCCAGCAGGGCCTCCTGCTCCAGCACGTGCCTCCACTTCTGTCCATAAAGCTCGATTTACTCAGGCTGAACGCCTGTGAGGCTCCTTCCCACTGTCTCGTACACCCCCCTCTGGGCTCTCAGGAAACACTGCTTCACAAAGGTTTAATGTTCTGAATGATTTGCCCAAAGATCAAAGAATGGCATGAGAATCAGACTCAAATCTAGGTGCTTTTTTTCCCCCTATCACCCTATAGGTACCTTGGATATTAGAAGCCAAGGCAAGAAATTAAGTTGGTACACTTGGGTCCAGCTCGGAGGATCCGCAGAATCTGGGCGGTGGGGGTGGGGGCGGTTAAAGTCAGCCCCAGAATATGTGCCAAGTACATGAGTGAAAGTAGAAGGACTATAAGCACCAGACGTTGGAGGGGGATCGATCCCCAAATCTGGGGAAAAAGCTAAGAACTGAGAGATTTAAACTGACAGGACATGAAAAATGGAGAATAGATATGATGTTTTGGGGGAGCCTGGGTGGCTCATCCAGCTAAGCTTCTGGTTCTTGGTTTCAGCTCAGGTCATGATCTCAGGTTTCCTGAGTTTGAGCCTCACATCAGGCTCTGTGTTGACACCATGGAGCCTGCTTGGGATTCTCTCTCTCTCTCTCTCTCTCTCTCTCTCTCTCTCTCTCTCTCTCTCTTTCTCTCTCTCTCTGCCCCTCCTCTGCTCATGCTCTCTCTCTCTCCCTCTGTCTCTCTGTCTCTGTCTCTCTCTCTCTCTCTCACACACACACACACACAAAGATATGATGCTCCAATAACCGTGAACAGAGATCTCAATCAAGGATTTTGTCTTAACATCGTCTTATTAAGCAAATAGGTGCCATGCGCTGTCATAAGCCCAGGAAGCCTAGCGATGGGAGAGACCAATGAGGTTCATGCTTTCATGTTTTTCCCATTTTAGCAACAGAAGGTGAACAATAAACAAGTAAGCAAACCAAAAAAGCAAGAATCTTCAAATAAAGATAAGTGCTATGAAGAAAATAAAGCAGGGTGAGGCACTGGTAAGTAAAAAGGTCAGGGAAAGGTTCTTGGGGAAAGTTTCTGAGGAAATAACACTGGAGCCGAGCCGTGAAGATTGAATTGAGAATATTTCAGATAGAAGGAACAGAAAGTGTAGAAGTAAAATTTAAACATAAAAAGTAAAATAAAAAATTTACAATGTCATGGGAAAGCAAATAAGCACGGTTTGGTTGCAGAATAGTGGGGAAGTGTAGTATGAGTGGAATGAGTGAGCTGGATCTTATGGAAAATATTTAAGGATTGTATCTTAATGTATCTGACATTTTACAACTTGAGCTGAACATCTGGTTGAGGTGGGAAAGGAGTGGCTGAGCTAAATCTTGATGCTAACTAGTATATTTGACCAAAATAAGGGGTAAAACGTAATTAATGATAGTCCTATCTCACTTGCTCCAAGACAGCATTTAGTCTCAGCAGAATCTTACCTTAATCCTTATATGGGAACAAAGGGTCAGAACCCAAGAATGCCATTCTTTAATGACAGTATTCACCCCTGGTAACGAAATTGCTGTTTCAGGCTAATAACTTTGTAACTATTGACATTAAAACACTCGATACATATTTCTTTTTTTTTAATTTTTTAAAATATTTTATTTATTTCTAGGACAGAGAGAGAGACAGCATGAGCAGGGGAGGGTCAGAGAGAGAGGGAGTCACAGACTCTGAAACAGTCTCTAGGCTCTGAGCTGGCTGTCAGCACAGAGCCCGACACGGGGCCCGAACCCACGAACCGCGAGATCATGACCTAAGCGAAAGTCAGACGCTCAACCGACTAAGCCACCCAGGCGCCCCTTGATACATATTTCTTAAGTGGATGTATGAAAGTTGGTAGGTAGCTTCAGGGAAAAAAAAAAAAAAAAGAAATTATTCTTTCTTCTCCTAAGAGCTTAGCACATACCATCAAGTCAGAAGCGTGTGACTTAGATGTCTTCTCTGAACTGTGGCCACATGCAGCATGCTTAAATTGCTAGCTGGCTCCCCACCCCCTTCTCTTTCTCTCTCCCTCTCCATCTTCCTATCTCCCTCTTCTCCCAAACTCCCTCCTCATTAATCCTATAATGAAAATTAAATCTATAAAGCTGAGGTGCCAACCTGTGCTTGTCACAAATCTGAATTCTGGGACCAAAGGAACCTAGAAAGCAAATCTGCAGAGAGGAATTATTCTACTACCCCTTTAAAAATACTGCTTCAAATTACTCCAATTTCAGTATCCCAGCTTTCTCTTCCGTTTGTAATTACCATTAGGATTCCATCAACAACAAAATTTTAGCCAATTATGCTACTGAGTGCTGGATTAAAAAAAAAAAACAATTACAGATGGCAATCTATTTTGCAAATCTCTTCTATAAAAATAAAATAATTCGTTAAGTTGGTTTGCCGGTCAGACAAAAAAATTAAAGCAAAGGAGTTTGAGGTTTGTTTCTTATTTAGCATTGGTCAGTTGCACACAAGGAAACTGGCAGGAAAAGCTTCTATTTGGCAAAGGTTGCCAAATAGAGTCAATTTATTTCCAGAATAACCTTGAAAATGTTCTAATTTTCTGCAGATATGGTTTTGCTGAAAAGCATTTGGCCTTTAGTTGGGGTCTTTCTTTCAAATATCTTTCCTTTTTCTTGAGTCGTATTAGAGATCGCAATCTTTTTGATAAAGTGATATAAATCTCGGCTTCTATCGTAGATCAGCACATGCTGCCTCACTCAATTGTGTAAAGGATCCGAGGCAGCAGGAAGAATAAACCTATGACGCTGTTGCTGTCTAAAGTGCTCGTCTATGACATCACCATCTACATGCTTACAGGTTTTCTTCTCTTGAAAGTTATTCTTCAAAAGACTCAAAAGGGCGAAATAACACAAACCGCATGACCGAGTAGTATGGAGTGGGCGTGGCAATCCGGGTCCCGTAGAATCGTACTGAAACAATGTCTTGTTGAAAGTTGTGCGTGTGTGCACACGTATGCATGTGAGCATATGCACATCCTCCAGTTTCATGCAGTTTTAATTCACAGCCGTGAAATGGAGTGGGCCTCAATAAGACTGCCATTCATTGTTCACTCAGTAGAATAGGGTAAGCCTAATAGAATTACCCTTGAGGTAATATAATTTTCTATGGGTATTGTTTTTAAAAATCATTAATAACTGGACATTTAGAATTTTACAGTAATTTTCCGTAGCTAAGTATATTTAACTATTACTTATGCACCGATTGACACACTGAATTGAATCACTTCAATGATCATAGGTAATTTAAGTAATGCTCTTTGGCCAATGAGCACCATACTCTCAAGTGGTGTGTCATTTGTGTGATGGTGGATGCTTCCAACCCCTTATTCTGTGTCACATGAAAGTTACATTTCAGATTGAGATTTCCAGTAATAGTATAATAAAATCTTAGATGAATACCCAAAGCATTATTTATCTTTAAAAAGCCAAACTGAAGTTTATGGAGGAAAAATAAGTCAGCATTTAATGGATGGAACAGAGAGTGGAAACATCTGACAGAACAGTAGGAAACTTTGTACTGTTTTGAATGTCTCACCACTACTCATACCATCTGTCATGCATTTCTCATGAAATAAACAAATTTCAGAAGTGGTTTGTCCAGGGAAGACACATTTTACATTTTATTGATTTATTTGTTCTACGGGGATTGTGCTTGAGAAAATCACTTGTGAGGGAGATATTTTTATACGAATAGCTACTAGTTTTTTATTTGAACATATCTATTGATGATCTGGGGTGTGGATACATAATACAATAGATAGATCGAATGGGAAATGTGGGGGGTGCCCTAAAAAGAAAGGAAGTGCTGCCAAGAGCAAATGCTGAATTTCCTGCCATTTTTATTCCCCCCAACCAGAGTTGCTGAGGAAAGTCTGGCTGATAGAAGGACGGGGAGGGGGAGATAGCTCTTCTCCAAGGGGGTCTCCTTCATACAATTCTTGCACTCTTGCCACAATCTGGCCCCATTTTTATGCCAGAGAAGACATGGCATTTGCCTCATTATTTACAATTTTCATACTATGTCTCAGTTGATTAATACAAGACTCTTCCCACCATTCCATCCGTGAAAATTAAGTTTTCTTAACTAGTTACCATTTCCTTAGTGGTCCAGGGGCGTTTTCCATAGCAGTCCAATAACACCCTTGACTTTGACTGTTGGTGGCTTGCCATATGTTTTATCATCATATTGCTAGGATTTCTTCTATTTCATAATTCCACCTTAGTCCCCCCCACCCCCCCACTCTTTGGTTTCTTCTATTGTACAAATGCCATTTTCTCATACCGAGAAGATGTGAGTGTTGTGATAGTTGGTTCTGAATACAGTCTCAACGTCAGTGTAGCTCTGTGGTCTTGGACAAATCACTTAACCTCTTCTTCCTTCAATTGTAAAAAGGCGATATGGTGATGTGTACTCCTCAGGGCTCCAGTGAAGGTTGAATGAGATAATGTATTTAGAGCATCTGGTTCATATTAGGAAATAAATGTTTATTCCCTCCCACACTTATTTCCTCTGTTTCTTTAATCATTATTCCCATTACTGTAGCCTTCTTTCCCGCGATGCCTCTCATCCATCAGCTTCTCCTCCTCCCTGGCGTCCGTGGCACTGCCTTTGTCCTTGCTGTGGATTGATGACAGGACAGAGGTGTTGTGTGCTGAGAATGCGCACTCCCCGCATCTATTATGTCATGTGCAAAACAATCCCAAGGCTCCACAAGTCATACTTCATAGAGCAACAAAAGTAACAGGAGTTCTAAAACAACCAGAGAGATTCTGGCCTTTTCTCATACTTTACAAATACAATTTATCTTTCATCTACATACTTCTTTTTTTTTTAAGCTTGTTTATTTGAGAGAGACAGGAGAAGATGAGCCGGGGAGGGGCGGAGAGAGAGGGAGACAGAGAATCCGAAGCAGACTCTGTGCAGTACCACCCGCGAGCCTGTCGTGGAGCTGGAACCCATGAAACCACGAGATCATGACTTGTGCTGAGATCAAGAGTCAGACACTCAACCAACGGAGCCACCCAGGTGCCCCACATCTTCATATTTCAGAGTGTCTTCTAAGTTCCGGCCATAGTCTCTTGCTTTCTTCTTTTGTTTCCCTATCTTGCTATCTCTCATAGTCTTAACTATTCCTTTGCTTTCCACGAAAGCCTCTTTTCCCTTTGACTATCCTCCATTTGCAGTTCACAGTGATTTCTTCTGATTACATGCAGTGCCCTGGCGTCTCTACATTTAGCTGCCCCATTCTGGTGTTAGCACGCATTACTGGTCTCGCTGTTTAATCTGTTCTGTGCTGGCACCTGTTTCCTCCCATCTCTTACGCCAGGTCCTCATGCTCGTACGGAGGTAGCTGCAAATTATAGTACCTCTTGATTTGAAACATCTTTCACTGCTTTTTTCTCCCCCGTTTTTCCAGCCACTAAAAAAAAATCTGAAACTCCACCTTTTTTCCATTTTATTTGTTACCATGTTGTATTAGGGATCTCTAGAGAAACAGGACTGATAGGCTATAGAGAGAGATTTGGAGGAGGAGATTAATGATGGAAACTGGCTACTGTGGCTATGGGGGCCAAGAAGTCCCTCCATCTGCCATTTGCAAGATGAAGAACCCGAAAAGCTGGTGGTGTAATTCAACCTGAGTCCAAAGGCCTGAGAACCAGGAGCTTGGATGTCTGAAGGCAGGAAAAGATGGACGTTTTTTGCCGTATGAGGCAACAAGTCTGATGCCTGGAAGAGGGCCCTCCCCCTACCATACCGACCTCGGACTCCAGCCTCCAGAACTGTGAGCAATAAATTTCTGTGGCTTATAAGCTACTCAGACTGTGGTATTTTGTAGTAATTTGTTATAACAGTCAAACAGACTAGAACAGAGGCTTTCTTCTCGGAAGCTCCCATAGATCTTTCTGGTCTTTCTCCTCCCTCATTTACCTTATGACAATAACTATAATTATATGTTAAAATCCCATTTTAATTCCTGCTCTCTGGTTCGGAAACTTGCCATGCTCCTCAGTTAATTTTTGAAATTAGTACTCACATCAAGTTTCGAAACTTCCACCCAGTAGATTCCTGAAATCTGCTTATTCTTTATTTTTCTCTATAAATTTCCTACATAGGCTTCAAGGTATGTGGAAAAGAATCCTGTAATGGGTGACTATGTTGGATACTCCTTGCCTACTCCAGGTTAATCAGTGGTAAAGGTGGAAGAGCATATGCAGTTATTAGAAGCCATTGTGGAGAAAGTAGAAAAACAAATGATTTGTTTGTGGACCTGTGTACCAATTCATATTGAGACACCAATGTACCTACCTATGTATGAGCCCACTAGCTTTTCTCAGAACCAGAGAACTATTTGAGGGTATTTAAAACCATTAATACGGTTATCTATGACTTCATATAAGCAAGATAAATAAATCCCTGGCCAAATAATAGTAACTTAGCTATCTAGCTCTGCTTTTAACAACACCAAAGCCAGGTATTCAAAGAAAAATATTTCCTACCAACCCCTTTCACAAGTACCATCTAATGTCCTCCATGCTATGGGTTGTGTTTATGATAAGGACTGGTGAATTTGTACTCACTTTCTTTTTGATTTTTTTAATTTTTTTTAATGTTTATTTTTGAGAAAGAGAGACAGACAGGGTGTGAGTGGGGAAGAGGCAGAGAGAAAGGGGGACACAGAATCCGAAGCAGGTTCCAAGCTCTGAACTGTCAGCGCAGAACCCGATGTGGGGCTCGAACTCAGGAACCACGTGATTATGACCTGAGCCAAAGTCGGATGCTCAACCAACCATCCAGGCATCCCTGTACTCACATTCTTTTTTTTTTTTAATGTTTTATTTATTTCTAGGGGAGAGAGAGACAGCGTGAGCAGGGGAGGGTCAGAGAGAGAGGGAGTCACAGACTGAAGCAGGCTCCAGGCTCTGAGCTGGCAGTCAGCACAGAGTCTGACGCGGGGCTCGAACCCACGAACCACGAGATCATGACCTAAGCGAAAGTCAAAAGTCGGACGCTTAACCGACTAAGCCACCCAGTGCCCCCCTGTATTCACATTCTTAATAGAAATACCTGTGCTGCCATTTTAGTTGCTGTGGCATGACCCCCACAGTTTCTGTGGTAGGGCAAGTCTTCTTGGCCCATTTTCAAATAGCATGCCCAATGATTGAGAGATTCTTCTCCATCCCCTTCTCCCACTACATAGTCTTTCTACTATCCTTTCCTTTCCATATTCATAGACTCATGAAAATGGTACCCTTTTCATGTAGTGTTTGGGCTGTTGAAACCAGGTTGACATCCCTGCCCTCAGTCCTGCATAATATTAATCTCTCCACCCGTCACAGCAAGATGAGATTTACTAGAGAAGAACTTGGAATCCTTCCGTCTACTGCTCCGAGACTTCAGTGCTCTTTCATTCAGGATAGCATTTGTGGGGACCGTCAGGGATCTGTAGCGGTCCTGCGCCGTACCCACAGTTCCAGGCAAAACTCACACTTTATCCTTATTGCGTCTTTTGCCGCCTTTTTTTTCAAGAGGATCTTTCCCCTTGAAATATTTTACCGCTTTCCTCCTACCTACCCTGCTTCCCAGTCTCAGATTATTCAAACCCTATCTATCCTTAAAAAAGAATCCAGATGAAATTCCACCTTCTCCAGGAAGCCTTTTTTATTTTATTGGTTGTTCTGAAGTAGAATTATTTGTTATCTGTGTTTTAAATGCAAAACTTTTTAAGACTCAAGATCTACCAGTGAAGCTTACCCTTTATCTTGCACATGAAATTGTTCTCTCTGATTCAAGGGACTCCATCAATTTTAGTATTCTCATTTTATTCTCTGCAGCTCTTCTTTAAATCTTCCCTAATATCTTAATCAGGCATATCTTTTGGGGAAAAAATGCTTGAAGTACCATGGTACATTGAGTTCACATTGGCCAGTTAGGAGCTGGGAGTTTGAAAGCAGGGAATGGAGGGGCACCTAGGTGATTCAGCTCTTGGTTTTGGCTCAGGTCACGATCTCGTGGTTCATGGGTTTGAGCCCTGCATCAGGCTCCATGCTGACAATGTGGAGCCTGCTTGAGATTCTCTCTCTCTTCCTCTTTCTCTGCTCCTCTCTTGCCTTCTCTCAAAAATGAATAAATAAACCATAAAAAAAGGAAAGTAGGGAATGCTAAGTGAGCCACAGATGTTAACTGAATGGATAAACACATTAAAATTATACACTTGTGTTTTATTTCCTTTTAGTCTATTCTTCACACTGCAGCCAGAGGGATCTTTCATCTGCTGATGGTGCTCCCTGACTTAAGCCCTCAAAGTCTTGCTTTAACTCTTAGGATGTGTAAATTCTTAAAAGTTCTTTTCATGCTCTGGGTCCATTTACCTTTGTAACCTTATTCTCCACTCCATTCCACTCACCTTCTCATGTTATTTTTTGAAGAGTCTTTATTCTCTCTGGGCCTTTCTAGATGCTATCGCCTCTGTAAGACACAATCTTTTTTTTTTTCTTCTTTTAATGTTTATTTATTTATTTTTGAGAGAGAGTGAGAGTGTGAGAGGGGGAGGGGCAGAGAGAGAAGAGAGAGAGAATCCCAAACAGGAGGCACCCCCGTTATACATAATCGTCCTGTGCCTCTGCCACTCTCATTTCCCCACAAATTTCAACTCATTCTTGGATCTCAGCTTAAACATAATTTCTTCTGGGATGCTCTCTGTGACTCTCCAGGACCAGGGACAGGTGCCCTTCAGAGATTTCCTTGTGGCTACCATGCTTCTCCAGCTTGGGTCTATGTTGTTATTTCCAAGTTACCAGGGTGAATCCCTCACTGGATTCATTGTGGAAGGGCAGGGCTGTGCCTGGCTTGTATTCCAATTGCATCTCTCTTTCTAACATGTCAGTATGTGTGTGAATATACATATACGTGAATATGTACAGATACGATGAGTGACAGGCTGGATGTGTCAAAATATGACATAGACCAGATATTTGAAAACGCCATCTGACATATCCTGTCCTATAATTTGTATCCTTGATAAACCTTCACTTCTCATCTGTGTAAAATGTCTTCCTGACTCTTTTCTGACTTCCTCCTTCAGAATTACTTTTCATACTAGTCTCCTCCTAATAGTGCTCCTCACCTTGACAGAATTAGTGTATTTTTCTTTGGGCTTAGGACATCCACTTTGCACATTATCCTCAGCAAATCTTGCTTTCACATGTATTTTATGATTTAAAGTAAGCTAGACTATGAAACTAATGTTTTTACATTATTTTCTCCACCTTCTGTTCTTGTTGTTAAAATTATTATTATTACCAATTTCACTCCTGCAAACTCTCTGTAGCCTGAAGCCCAATAGGAGGGCATGGAAATCATTTACTTCCTCATAATTAGGAAAAGTGTGAAAAGTAGACCATGGTTATCATGGGTCATTCTTGTGTTGATGTTCTCAGTGAGTTTGTGAAGGAAGACATTCAGTTGCCAGCAGAAATTAACTAATATAAAAGTAACAGAGTACTCCAAAATAATATAAATAATGATATATTTATTGGCAATTTTTGATGATTTTCATCCATCTTCTGGTCGATTAGCATAGAAACTTGAGGAAGTCAGATGTCTTAATACCTTGTCTTTCAAATGCCAGATGACACCGTTAATAAACCATGCAACAAGTATTCAGTGTTCAGTAGAAGTATGCAGGTCTAGCCTAGGCCACACAATAAGGATGTGCTGTGGCCAAAATAGCTCCACATTCTTCATCCTACTTCCTGTCCAACTTACTAGTTCATCCTCCACCTACTAACAACTGTCCCATCCCTGCCCCTCCTCCATGAACTTGGCATCTCTGGCTTCTTGGCTTCCACTTTATCTACAGGCTCATGATATATCTCTTGCTTTCTGGTTTAACAAACTGGAAAGGACGGCAAGATTGTTCATTTTCTCCAACTGGACATATGAGTTAGTCTGGGTCCTGTTGCCTCCTTGATTCTAGCTCCAGAGAGACTAGTGCTTGTTGTTATCCTGAGCACATAATCCATGTGGAAATGGGAAGGGTGAGATCCTCGAATTTTAGTCAATGTAACTATTCTACACTTGAAGGCATGCAGTACCTGAACCCACTCACATTCCCAGGAGAGGTGTTCTTCCCTAGGATTTGTGATGCGATTGAAAAACTTTGTGCTCTTCTAGACACTGTTATGTCTTTTATAAAAATCATAACTGTCTGATAATGCTACTTTTATAATTCCAAAATAAAAGTCACCAAAAATACAATCTACATACACGTAGATTCAAAAAATCAATATAGTATGCAAGCTAATATAAAAGATAAAATAGAAAAATTATTTAAAAAATTTTTAATGTTTATTTATTTTTGAGAGAGAGAGACAGAGTGAGAGTGGGAGAGGAGGAGAGAGAGAAGGAGACACAGGATCCGGAGAAGGCTCCAGGCTCTGAGCTGTCAGCACAGAGCCTGATGCAGGGCTCAAACTCACAATTCATGAGATCATGACCTGAGCTGAAGTTGGACATTTAGCCAACTGAGCCACCCATACATCCCTAAAAAGATTATAAGAGACCAGTATGGATTTCACTGTATACATACTTAGTTAGGGATGAGCACTCTAGGAAACATCATAGTCAAATGTAGTCGGATGCTTGTATCTATGGACCAAACCAAGTTGCAACAACTACAAAGGCAGATGGTTTGAGGTGTGTTTTATTTGGAGACTCAAATAGCATAGAAGAGGAACTACTGTCGAATGTAACTTTGAAAAAACAGTGATAAAGTCCAAAGAAAACAAAGCATAGTCTTCCTCTTGGGAAATGTAGTGTTGCTCTATAAAAAGGAATTAGCTTCTAGACTCAGGTAATATAAATAGTTTTCTTTTTTTTTTTTAACTTCTACAAATACCTTCTGGGACATTGGCAAGTTATCTTAGATGCAAGATAATTTTTATTGTCTGGACTGTCTCCTGTCGCGTAGGACATCTGGCATTCCTGGGTCAGGTCAAAGTTTCTTCATCGTGGTGGCAACCGAAAAGTGTTCCTCTCCCCTCCCCTTCATTTGTAAAAGTCCACCAAGAAAATGGTAGAGTCCGCACTGAGAACCACTGCTCTAAATTACCCACTGTTATGAATGTGGACAGAAAGAAAGTTGGCAGAGATGGTGAGGGTGTGAATTGACATTTATTGCATACTATCTGCAATGTCTGGGAAGGAATTTTACATATTTTTTAGCTTCATCTTCAAAATTGACCCTTGTGGTAAGAAGCCTAGGGAGGTTAAATAACTTACTCAAGGTCACATGGCTAGGAAGTAATGAGCTGAGTAGAGCTTGATCCCATAGTTGGCAGCATTCTTGGCTCTCTGGATGTACAGAGAGCTAAGACATTGCCAAAGTGCACCCACAGCAGGAGGGCCCCTTCATGGAAATTTTGAGGGGGTTCTCAGCTGAGCCATGCCAGATGAATGAGAGGGCAGGCCAGGCAGAGAATGTCAATCAAGCTATTTCACAAGCTCCAGCTGAGTGAGGTCCTGTCCACCACTGTGCAACAGAGTCTAAATCTTGGCCCAGACCTAGCTCTGGAACAATGCCACTCTCTGTGGGATTTTTCTTTTCTTCTTCTTCTTTTTCTTAAGTCATTGTTTTCCCCTCTTTTAATAGGAATAATAGATGCTTCATTGTAAAATATTCCTACAACGTAGAAATGTATAAAATGGGAAGTGACTATTTTGTAATCCCATCATCAAAGGGAATCATTGCTAACCAATTGGTACATACCCTTTGAGATTTTTCTCCTGAGCATATGAAAATATGCACATATCTCAGAGATACTGAAGGTTTGGTTCCAGACCACGACAATAAAGGAAATAGCGCAATAAAGTGAGTCAAATGAATTTTTTGGTTTTCCAGTGCATTTAAAAGTTGTGTTTGCACTATACTGTAGTCTATTAAATGGGAAATAGCATTATGTCTAAAAAAGAAATATACATACCTTCATTTAAAAATACTTCATTCTTAAAAAATCCTAACAATCACCTTAACTTTCAGTGAGCCGTAATCACTGATCACAGATCACCATAAGGAACATCATAATAAAAAGTTTGAAATAATGTAAAAATTACCAAAATGTGAGACAGAGACATGGACTGAGTAAGTGCTGGTGGAGAAATGGGCTGATGAACTTGCTTGATGCAAGGTTGCCACAAATCAACTTGCAAAAAACAAAGCATCTGCAAAGCACAACAAAGGGAAGTGTAATGAAATGAGGTATGCCTGCAATAATGTCAAATGAGATCACACTGTACATACTGTTTTACTATATTTTGAAGTTTATTTATTTATTTTGAGAGAGAGAGAGCATGAGTGGGAGAGAAGCAGAGAGAGAGAAGCCCAAGAAGGCTCTGCACTGTCAGCGTAGAGCCCCACGCAGGCTCAAACTCAAGAATCGGGAGATTAAGGCCTGTGCCAAAATCAAGAGTCTGATGCTTAACCAAGTGAACCACACAGGTGCTTCTTAACTTCCTATTTTAAATTAGCAACATATTATAACTTTCTATCCTTGTCAACATGTAGGAAACTATCCCTCTTCTGTTCCCTGTTTTGATAAGGAGGCTTTGCCTAGAGGAAATAGACCACAAAAAGTGAATATTATTTTCATTTCTGCCATCATGAACAATGCTATAATGGACGTCATCGGGCAAATATCTTTGCTCAAGGGTACAAATACTCCCACAGGCTACATTCCTAGAAATTGAATTGTCAAATTGCCCTCTAAGAGGTTCTACCAATTTTCAATTATACCAGTGGTACATGAGCTCTGAATTCTCTACACCCCAGCAAACTCTAGTTGTAAACATTCCTTTTTGTTTCTACTGGTTTTGGGAAAAAACATCTACTTATTTTAAAATACAGTTCAGCATATGAAAAAGCAATAATCTCTTGAAATCATAACCTTTGAGAATTTCCACTGAAATATTTTGCCGCACATCCGCAACGTGCTGATTGGTGCCCCCCAAGGGATATGTCCACTGGGAGCCTGTGCCTTATTTAGAGAAAGTACTGATCAGTATCAGTACTTGTATTAGTCAAGGTTCTCCAGAGAAACAGATCCAATAGGATATATTAGATACTTATAGAAGCAGATTTATTATAGGCATTGGCTCGTGCAATGATGGAGGCCAGGAATCCCACTATCTTCTGTCTGCAGGCTGGAGAGTTAGGGAAGCCAGTGGTAAAATTCAATATGAATCTGAAGGTCTGAGAACCAGGAAAACTAGTGGTGTATCTCCCCACCCGAGAGGCCAAACACCTGAGAACTCGGGTCTGCTGGTGTAAGTCCCAGAGTCTGAAGGCCTGAGAGCCAGGAGCTCTGATGTCCTGGAAGACAGTGATCTTGAGCATAGAATCACTTTTAACACTTCAGAATACTCCATTGTATGTATGTACCATGATCTGTTTCATAAGTTCCCTATTAAAAGGCCTGCTGAGTTTTCTGAAATCTTTTTGCCATTCTAAGCAATTTTATAGCATATCTATTTACTTGACTCAATAAGGAAAGTTCTTCAGTGGAAAGGTCCAGGATTAAGACGGCTAGTGAAAAACCATGCCGTTTTACATGTTGAGCACATTGCCAAACAGTCCTCCTCACGGTTATGCTTATTTTCTGGTGGTGCCTCTGTCTCCCCAGGCTAGTTAACAATGTTGCAACTGACTCACTTGAAACCTGGGTATGCAAGAAATGTCCTTTCCTTATTTATTTAAAACAAACTTAGACTCAGAGGCCTACCCCGTTGATGCAGAAGAGGGGATTAAATTACACCCTTAATTGGGGGTGTCCCCAAAATTTGTGCCCAAGGCCAAGCCACAAGGGTTGCCAAGTCCCTGGGGGTTCTTAAAACTACTCAGCTTCCCTCAGGGCAGCAGAAAGCCCCAGGCTTCTGTCCACTGAGCTACTACAGAGACACTTAATTTCCAAGGCTTCATGGTCCCCTTGGTGTCTGACTATTCTGCTCTTTCCATGCCACCTTTGGGGATCTTTACAGAGTGGTGAACCTTGAGCTGGTGACTAGATTCATCAGGGTTCTGCCCCAAGGGGTTCATATCCTGCAGCCTTCACCACCCTTTGAATCATTGCCTTTTTTTTCACTCTCTGTTTCTCTATCTCTGTGTCTCTGTCTCTATCTCTCTTTCTGCCTTCTCCCTACTTCTCTGTGAAGCCAGACATAATCTCATCAAATAAATTCAGATGTATTCAAATGCCAGGAAAAGCCAGGCAGATTTTGCCTACCACATCCAGAGAATTCCATAAAATAAGAAGACAGAAATACTGGCGTGGGGTAGAGCGTACCTACAGGCAGAAAAAATGCACATTCATCAAATATCAAGACAGTCTTTTTTAGTTTTTTAACTTTTTACTGAGGGTCTCAAAAGGCCTTTTTCATATCAAAAAATAGTCTCTTGCATTTTGTGTTAGTACTCTCATATTTTATGCTTTATATGTTTTATTTGCATATTTAAATCATTTGGATTGTGTGTATGTTATGTGAGTAAACGATATAATTTTATTTTCCTATTTTGGCTATCAAAATTTCCCCAAACTATTTATTGATTAATCAGTCAGTTATTCACTGCTTTAAATTCTGCTTTTCCCCAATTATATTTTCTAATTAATATTGCCTATGTAAAATTCATTCTATGTATTTCCTTTTCTTCTACCCATATTACTGAACTCTAGTGCTAATTGGTTATTTCTCTTGGTTTTCTATGTATCAGAATAATAACATCATCAAGGAGAGTTTTGGCCCTCATATAAACTTCAAGTAAATTGTACAGTTTTTTTCATAAGGGGCTTTATTGATTTCTTGCAAAATTTAGTTCTTGTTACTACTGTTGGGAATAGAGTATATATGTGAATATGAGTCTGTTTGTCTTACTGTGTAAGTATGATATTTTGAACAATATTAAACTATAAAGACACGGGTTTCCTGTGTTTCTTCTGAGCCCCTTCCTCTCTTTTAAAAAATGTTTGGCTCCTAGTTAATGCACATTTAAGATATTTAAGGGAGTTGTCAAATTTTTTTCCAATCTGTACTCCCGTAGAGTATTTGGGACTATTTCCTACACCTTTGTTGGAAAGCGGTCAGGGTATGTCATAATTCATCTGGGCATAAACAGGTTTTTGAAAGAGTAAATCAGATCAGATCACCCTGGCAATAGTCTGGCATATTTTTCTCCTGGTCTTCCTTTCTCCTGCACCAACTCTGGGCACTTTTTGCCATGTTGCTGCACTTCAACTTACAGCTTATCGTCTCTGAACTCACCTCAGTCTTGGCTCTAACCTAGCCACCCCCACCCTTCCCTCCCACCTCATTTGATTTGCTTATTTGTAGGAGATGGTGCTGGCTTGGCCAGGCAGATACTGGCCAAACGGAGGAGAATACATCAAAGGTTGGGCTCCTTAGGGAGCAGAACTCAAACTAAGTCCAGTCCATAGGTTGAAATACAGAAGATACCCTGTGCAAACAATAGGAAGACCAGATGCAAACCTGGACCCAGCCTTTACAACACAAACCCAGCCAGCTCACTTCTGAGATGATTAGCCCGTCTCTAACTTGGACACAGTAACAAATCTTTATGCACCTCAGCTAATTTAAAAGCTTAAGTTAAGGAATGTTAATGAAAGACATTGCTGTATATATTCATATATTAGTTAGAACCATATTTGGCTGTGAGTGATAGAACTGCTTTCCCTGAAAGAACAGCTGAAATATGGTGAAAACCCATTTATTTTCCTGGGTAAAAGTGCAGAGGCGAGTAATCTAGGGCTGGCAGAGTAGCTTTGCTACTATAGACGCAGGCTCCTGTAGCTTTCTATTTGGACATACCAAGAAAAACTATTTATTCCAAGAACCAAGATGCAACTTCATTTGTCACATCCATGCTCCAAGCAGCAGGTTGGAAGAAGGAAGGAATAAGGGGCAAAGAGCTGTGACAGCTGTCTCTAATGGTTCTTGAATGTTGGCATGGGACACTTTCACTCAGATTTCATCGGTTAGAGCTCAGTCGCATAGCCACGCTAAGGTGTAGAGATGACTGAAAATGTAGGCTTTGCTCTAGGTCAAAGGGGCCAGGATATGTCATAATTCATCTGGACGTAAACAGGTTTTTGAAAGAGTAAATCAGAAAATCAGTAAATCAGTAAATCAGCTATGTGCTTAGCTCATAGCTCTATTATTGCAGAAGAAGAGAATGGATATTGTCGGGGTCATTAGCAGTTGTTGCCACAAGGGTCTCCTAAATTAGGTAATGAACCAGGCCTTACACTTTAAAACAGGAAGACAAGCATAAGAAACAACAAATGAAATACATTCCTATATTATGGCTGTACTTGGGTGAAGTTTCCAAGAGGAGGCTGGCGTACAAAGTACGAGTTGATCAATTCTGCTGGTAAAGGGGAGGTGGGGAGGTTTCACAGAGGAGAAAATATTTCAGTGAAGTCTTGAAAGTTGAGTAGATTTTTGCCAGGTCCTCTGTAAAGAAGGATGTTTGAGGTTGTAAGGGCAGCTTATGCATAGAGGAATAAAATATAAAGGCAGCTTTAAAAAATCTGGAAGCATTTCCATTTAGATGGTAGGTATGAGGGAGGTATGTAGCTCAGTGAAGAAATGAGTCTAGAGAAGCATACAGGGACCAGAAAATGAACAGCTATGTGTGCCCCACTTAGGAGTCTAGATTTTGATCTCTAAGCAATAGGGAAAAGATCTGAGTTATAGAATTATAAGATCTTATTTGATCATTATTTTAAAGAATAATTTGAAAGGGATGTGATAGGGCACCTGGGTGGCTCAGTCGGTTAAGCATCCGTCTTCAGATCAGGTCATGATCTCACTGCTTGTGGGTTCAAGCCCCGCGTCGGGCTCTGTGCTGACTGCCAGCTCAGAGTCTGGAGCCTGTTTCAAATTCTGTATCTTCCTCTCTCTCTGACCCTCTCCTGCTCATGCTGTATCTCTCTCTCTCTCTCTCTCTCTCTCTCAGAAATAAAGAAAACATTGAAAGGGGTGTGACTGATGAAAGCCATACGGAGAAAAAAGTGTTGAGGAAGTCTCTTAGATTTTCAGCATGCTTATCTAGTTGGATGGGTATCAGTTGGGTGTGTCTGGCATTTTTGCTGTTAGCATCTTTGCAGTAGACATCTTTGCCACAAGCATTTTCACTGCAAACTTTTTGACCACAAACATTTTGGCCACATAACTAATTGGCCATAAGTCAATTTTGCCATAAAAGATAAAATAATGGGTTGACAGTTTGGTTTCATTTCTCCATTGATGAATCAACCACCTTCAGCAGACTTCATGGATTGAAGCTCATTGTCAGTTGGTTTTTCACTTCTCCATTGACAAAGTTCCCATTTTTATATTATGTAAAACTTAGTAGCCCTCATAATGGCCTATAGAGTGACAAATAGACATGGTGGACTTAAAATACTAGTTAACAACTAGATATATCAGCTTAATAAAAAAGTGCAGTGATGAAACTTACTGAAAGTGTGAAACAGGTGTGTAAAACCAGATTACATACTATATGGGAAAATGATACCATATCAATTACAATGCTAACAAAGTTCAGTGACAAATATCTTATGGTGTTAGTATTTCTTTCACATTTCCAATGGAACTTTGGAATGCCTATCAGCGATCATGTGAAGAACATGTCAAGAGCAAACAACAGCGTAGAAGGCTTTCACAAAGCAATACAGAGTTCAGTAATGAACATGCATCCTAGTATTTGGAAAACTGATACTTTTTTTTAGTGCAGGAAGAAATTAGCAATTAGTTTTGTTAATTTTCATGTTTCATTATGTCTTTTATTAAAAAGGGCATTAAATCCTCTTTCATTTTTTGTGATTTTATTTTTTATGGCAGATTGGCCTACAACCAATTAGTTTTGCAGTGAAATGCTTGCAGCAAAGGTGTCTTTGGCAAAATTACCTGGAACCTCAGGTCAGTGCTCTCCAAAGAAACAGAAGCAGGGCGACTGTGGGTGCTGGCAAATCTGATTTATGTAAGGCAGGCCAACAGGCTGGAAACCCTTAAGCAGGAGCTGATGCTGCTATTTTGAGGCTAAAGTTCTTCAGAGAAGCCTCAGTTTTGCTCTGAAGGCTTTGAAATTAATCAAATGAGGCCCACTCAGATTATCAAAGATAATCTCTTTTACTTAAAATCAATTGATTGCAAATGTTAATCACATCTACAAAATATCTTCTTGGCAAACGTGTTTATTTGAATAACTAGGTAATATAGCCTCGGCAGGTTGACACATAAATCTAACCATAACAGATAGTGACACTATTAACTGTACAGGGAGCCCAGGAGAGGCAAATTTGGTGGCTTATGAGAAAAAGGATGTGTTTGGTGTTGGACGTTGAGAATGAAGAATCTATAGTACATTTAGGGGGCACCGAGGTATTGTTTAGTGTTTATGAATGTGTTCTGGATTCTAATTTTAGAGCCAGGCTGTTCAAACCATGAGAGAGGATGAAATTACACAGGGTGGGTGAGTATACGAGAAGTAGCTGCAAATGCTCAACAATGTGAACAAGTTAAAGGTGTGAATCAGGGCTTTAAGGCAGTGAGGAGAAGTCAGGACTGTGACACTGGAGGCCAAATGTTCAATCTCCATGGAGCAGTTTCTATTTATTTCCAACTAATCATTGCCATGCATAAATGTTCATCTAGCATTTTCAGATCTTTCCATTGTTCAAAACTTGGAAAATCCAATTTAATAAACAAAAAGGTTGTTTCTTAAATTTGCTTGCAATACTGTTGAGCCCAAATTGTATACATGCGTGGACTTTATCTAGTTTGTGGGCTTCCACCAGGAGAATTTTGAAGAGTGAGAACAGAGGACAACGGATGAAACTGAGACCCCCAACATTTAAGGGTCCATAAAAGAATGTGCCAACTGCATAATATAAGGACTAAAATGAAGGCTTAAAATATGACCACTAGAAGTTAATTGATGAATCAGTCTATGAATTGTTTTAGCAGTACTGTATAGGTAAAAGGTGGATTATACATGTTAAAGAAAGTTGAGGCTATTGTATTAAGGCCTGCCTCTTAATTTTTTTTTCTTTTTTTTTTTTAAATAAGCAGTTTGGTAAGTTTCCTCTTACTTTTAGTTTTTGAGAACCCAATGTACATGTCTTGGTACCTTCAGGGTTCTGTGCTCAGATTGAGAAGTTTGTAGCATCTACACGTGTCACTCGATAATTTAGGATTTAATCGAGTTCCAATCATAACTACACTTTCCTATGTGCTAATACCAGAAAGAAATTGCCAATGCAATTGGAATTGTGTTTGCCTATGAAAGAGGAAAAGGTGCTACTGTGTGTGTGTGTGTGTGTACGCGTGCACACACACACAAGAAGATGAATGAAAAACTGTTTCCTCATGGGTTTATGCCAATCAGCAGGATTCTGCAAGCTGCTTTCATGCTCCATGAACAAAGCTGCATTCTTGGTAACAAACTCACGATAGCAGCCAGAAGTGACTGCTAATCCCTAAGTAGTAACTCTTCTTGGGAAATAAATGCAGAATCTCTAGAGATTGACCCTAATCAAAAGGGAAGGAAGGTTCCATTTAAGTTGAAAGTGAACAGAATGAAGAGAAGTCTGTTGTCCATAGATATCCCCAACCTGTAACTTCAATTCCGTTTCAATTCCTTGGGATTCCACTCATTGTAGATGAATATGAGTTAACATGCTTAAGATGCAACATCCCAGAAAAGAAAAAACAGTTCTTTACACTTCAGGCTTGATTAGTTGGTTTTTCTGTTTATACCTCTTTGAGATCAGCAGGTTTGAGATGATGTGAGTTTGATGGACAAAGAAGCTGAAGAAAAATGGTAGTGACCATTTTAAAACTGGAGAGCCTTCAGGGAGGAAAGCCAAGCAGAGCAGCCAGCATGAAGACACCAGATTCCTGGAGGCAGGGTGGGTGCGGCTCTGGGTAAGGATAAGGAAAGGGTTAAGAAAAGAGGGTAATAAGAAGCAAGAAACTGAGGTAAGATGGTGGACAACAAAGACTAATTTCATTTACGTCCTGTTGCCTCTTGACTCTCCTGTGGTTAACCAATGAAGTGCTTTTCCTGGTTGCAATTTATCTGGCAGTTCCCAGGGCTGAAGGGGGGATGAGGGAGGGGAAGTTGATCCCACCCAGAGATGCTGGGCTGAAGTGAAAATGAGGAAGAATCTAATTAAAATGTCTCAAATTAATTAAGACACCATGGTAGTTGAGAGATGAATCATCAGACTACTGCCATGGAAATAACTTCGAACGTCCTCACCTAAGGGAGAGGAATTTTTCCTCAGATCTGGTGTCTCCATTTGTCTAAACTTATACTGAAACTTTGTGTGTATGTGTGCGTGTATGTGTGTATAACAGCTGATACAGTTGAATTCTACAGTTTTACTTGTTGGTAACTTGGCTTTAATTTGTCACAGGTTATTTTTACATGTGTGATGACTACATTTGTTTCAGTTCTTGGATTTTGGATTTTGAATATATTTTGAATACATTTTGCCATAATTTGTATGTCAGGAAGGAGTTAAAAAACTGTTCCTCAATTATCGTCAATATTTTACATTCATATAGAGATTTATAGCACCTTTTTTTTTTTTTTTTTTTACTGAACAGTGAAGTTTACGAGAACACTTTACTTTTCAATCTTCACATATCCCCTGAGGAAGGCATTAGTATTCTGTTTTACAGATAAAGAAACTGAGGCTCAGAGGGGTTCATTGATTAGGCTGCCTAAATGCATGTACAGTATTCACCTCTGAGCCAAAAATCTGGGCACCGGTATTGGGACTTCCTTCTGTTGTGCTTCAAGATTATTCTCTCACCATTGCATAAAAGGGAGAACTGCCATAGAATTTGACTTACACTAGAACTATTAATATTTAAAAGAACATGGGATTCCTAACAACTTGGCTGTCCACAGGTTTTTGTAGTATCTATGAGTCTAAGCAGATTTTGTTCTCAGCTTATTGTGAAAGAGGAAGTCTTTATCACTGCCTTATAGCTCTTTGTTTTGTTCTGACAATGAAATTAAATCAAATGAAGAAAGGAGTGTGACTAAATATGATAGATAAAAATAGAAGAACTATGTGTCAGACGGGAAAACCTAAGAAGACTTATGATAGTCCTACATTGTTATTTCTCGTAAGCTTCCCAGAGTATGCTAAATTTTTGCAAAAAGTCAAGAGGCTTAGAAACCACACAGAGAAACATTCCTTGGAAAGAGGAACTCTTCAATGGTCTAAGATTACAGATCCTTGAATTGGAATGGTATGCAGTTGAGTTTTCCATTCTCAGTTCCAGGAAAAAAATGGAATTTTTTTCCCATTAAGAATACTGTTAGTTAGTTATTTTGAAGTATACAGTACATACATGCTTTTTTCCACACCCCTGAAACCACTAGATTTCAAAGGAGGCACACGTGCGAGTATTTCAGGCCTTCTCTGTTGCTTTTAGATTAGACCTGGAGCTCAACTATAGAACAAATTTCATTTTCAGCACAGAACAGAACAGAAGCAGAGACATCCATCATATGGCTCCTAAAGTGCTTAAATTTACTATTTCTTTCTTGAGAATGTCTCAGCATTCATATTTATTATAATACAATCTACACAACTGCCAATAAATATTGGAAAGCCTGAACTTTCTAGATACGATGCAGTAATTATTCTATTCTGACCAGACTTTTCTTCAGTCTTAATAGAAAAGAAAAAGTTCTTTAAAATGTAAAAAGAAACTTAATTAAATAAAGTATAATTAAACGTCTGCCCCTGAAGTCTGTTTTTCTTTGTTTTGCCCTACTAAGTTTGGGCAAAGCTATAGTGAGTTTCTTAAGCACTTTAACCTTAGTTTAACCTTAGTCTAACCTTTGTTTTCCTATAGAACAGGGAAAATGTGAACAGCCTGATCAAGAGCATAGGACTCCTTTGGCTGCAAATAAGAGATACTCCACTCAAAATGGCAAAAGGAAAGAAAAAGAATCTATTAAGTCTTGTACATAAGAAGTTCAAGAGTAGATTTGCATCAGTGTCACTGGATCCTGGTTCAATGTTGTTAGGATGTAGTCACAGCTATGGACTAAATGTTTGTGTTCCCCCAAATTCCAATGTTGAAACCTAATCTTCCAATGATAGTATTTGGAGGGCGGGGCTTTGGGAGGTTATTGGGTCATGATGGTAGAAACCTCATAAATGGAATAGTGCTTTTATGGAAAAGTCCCCACAGAGTACCCTCATCCCTCTGCCATGGAAGGACACAGAGAGGAAATGGCACCTATGAATTGGGAAATGGGTCCTCACCAGACACCGAATCTGCCAGCACCTTAATCATTTGCCAATACCTTGATCTTGGACCTTTCAGCTTCCAGAACTGAGAGAAATACGTTTTTGTTGTTTACAAACCACCCAGTCCATGGTATTATGTTTTAGCAGCTTGTACAGATTACAATAATCAATCTCTGTGCCTCTGCTTTGCTTTCTTCTATTAGACCCAACTCTCAGGCAGGCTATCCTCCTGGGGAAGATGGCCTCCAACCATTCCAGCTTATACCCAGCTAACTTCAAAAAGAGAAGACCTGTTTCTCAACTGTTACAATAGAAGTCTAATCATTGACTGGCAATGACTCCCAATTAACATGACTTGGATGTTGTGTTTATCTCTGAATCACTCCTTGAGGTCAGGCAGTTGTGAAGTTTGATTGGCCTGGTTAATACAAATGCCCACTCCATAAACTGAAGATAGAGTTGGCTCCACTCAAATGGTAGGAATCTGAGAGTAGGTGAGCTCCCCATAGAAAATCTGGGTACTGTTATGACAAATAGAGAATATACTAGAGTGGTTGTGATAATCAAATAAGGTAGTAGGTATACATAAGATAGTACATAAAATAAATGATTTCTTTTTTTATGCTCAGTGTTACCTAAGTAGAATATCTTAATTTTTTTTAATTTTTGGGAGAGACAGAGACATCGCAAGTAGGGGAGAGGCAGAGAGAGGGAGAGAAAAAGAATCCGAAGCAGGCTCTGCACTGTCAGCACAGAGTCTGATGTGGAGCTTGAACTCACAAAACCATGAGATCATGACCTGAGCTGAAACCAAGAATTGGATGCTTAACCCACTGAGCCACCCAGTTGCCCCTAATTAGACTGTCTTGAAAAAGACTTAAGTTTTTTAATAATGACATTAGAGATTTTGCAACTTAAGGCATCTGTGTTATACATCTTTTGGAGGTCTCCATTTTAGCTTATCAAATTCTTCACTAAAGTCATGGTAGCAAATTCCCATAGAACTGATTGCAAGAAACAAAAAAACCCGAAAAAACCACCCATGACTAAGTATTATCTTTAGCATAAGGGTTTGCATTCCTCTAAAAGAATTAAGCAAGAATTAAGCAATTAAACCTTTGACATCCAAATAGAAAGTGTGTTAAGTGAGTAGAAGAGAATAGTATGATCTCATTTTGCCATTATAAAACAAATGATAAATTCTTGGACCAGTAAGTTTGGACAGGAGCACAAATTTTGACTATTGGTACTGTATATGTTATGGGAATACTTATCTGAAAGATAGTTGTTTGATTTTCAAGTGTTGTAGAGACCGATTAGATCGCCATCAATCCTAGTTCTTGCTCCGTTGCACATGTCGTCTCTGGATTTACCATCTCCTTTTCATTGGGTTGAGACCACATGACTTTGCCTGCTCAGTTGAATGTGGGCAGTGATGATATAAGCTGCTTCTAGGACTCGCCCTTAAAATACCTTGGGTAATCTTTTAGTCCTATCACCTAATGTGATGCCTTCAGAAGTCATATCTTTATGGATGGTGTTAGATTAGATAATATTGGATGGCATTAATATTGGAAGTTTAACTCTCTGAGCTAGCAGGAAATCTGCAAAGGGGCACTACCAAACCCAAGTTGAAATGTTACAGAAGTGAGTAAACTTTTACTGTAATAAGTCTCTTATTTTGCGATTGTTAATTATGACTTGTTGATGACAATAAGCAAGTCTAGAACAAAATAAAATTTCCCTAATAATAGCATTGCTTCATTTCTGGACAAATTTACACAGAAGTATGTGGATTGATGAGAGCAGCAATTGATTCAGGCCTCCCTAGACCTTAGAGGAAGTTTTCCGTATCTTTTTCACCTTCAGGGTGAAAATAGTTGAAAAAAAATAATTAACAAGTTTGGCTCCTTTATTTATTTGTTTGTTTGTTTGTTTATATCATAGAAACCTCTACCTTGATTCCCTATGCCATTCAATGACATTGCAATCTACCCAATTATCCAGCCAGCCCTTAATTCCTATGTTTCTTCTCCTAGGCCCTGTGGACCTTACTGATACATAATTCTCTCCATTCTCATCATCACTGTTCTAGTCCAAACCATCTTCATCTTTCACCTAGATTACTGAGATAAGTAATTACCAAAATTACTTGTTCTTATCCTAATCTGCTCCTTATCCTAAATTTACTTTGTACCTAGATAAATCTTTCTGAAAAGGTCAATCTGATTGTGGTAGCTTCATATTGAAAATCCTTCAGTAACTCTATAGGGAGTTAAGATACTCCAAACTCCTTAGTATGACTTACAAGACTTTTTGATCTGGCTTTTGTTTCCCTCTCCAGATTATCTCTTGCCATTTCCCCCAACTCTTATAATCCAACTATTACTGTGAATAATTCTTAAGTATCCAAACCTTCCAAGATGGTATTTTTGTTAAGCTGATAGACACTAGAATATTGAAAGTAAGTTGTCTGTCTATTTGGTCTCTTCATTCTATGTGTCTTCCAGGCTTATTGCCTATGTGAGGCCCAGAAAAAAAGGCCCATCACTATATGTCTAAATATCTAAAAGTTATTATTTGAACTCACAGACTGTTAAATAAAATATATTCTACCCTCCCATCTCACAAAATAGTTCAGAGTAACTTATATTCAGGTTTTAATTTTAACTCTCAGTTTCATCAGCTATATTGGAGCATGATGGTAGTGTGAGGAGAGATGGCCACAATCAATGGAATAGAACAGAGTCCAGAAATAGACTGGCACAAATATGGACAACTGATCTTTGACAAAGGGGCAAATGCATTTTGGTGGAGAAAGAATCATCTTTTTCACAAATATTCCTGGAACAATTGGACATCTTTATGCCAAAAAAGAAAATGAACTTGGATCCACATCTTGCATCTTCTTAAAAAATTAACTCAAAATGGATTATAGATCTACACGTAAAGCCTAAAAAAGTTACATTTCTAGAAGAACACATAAGCAGAAATCCTTTGCGACCTTAGACTCGGCAAAGAGTTCTTAGATATGACACAAGAAGCATTATCTGTAAAAGAAAAAAAATGGATATATTAGATATCATCCACAGAAAATGAAAGACAGGCCATAGGCTGGGAGTAAATATTTGCAAATTAGATACCTGATAAAGAGCTTCTATCAAGAGTACATAAAGAACTCTCAAAACTCAACAATATGAAATAAATGCCTCAATTTTTGAAAATGGGAAAAGTTTTCAACAAGCAATTTACCAAAGAAAATATATGGACAGCTAATAAACACGAGAAGATACTCAACATCATGAGTCATTACAGAAATGTAAGTAAAAACCACAATAGGATACCACTAACAGCTATTACAATGGTTGAAATTTAAGGACTAACTATACCAAGTATTGGCAAGGATGTAGTGGAACAAGAATTCCTGTAAATTGCTGGAGGAAATGTAAGATGTTTGGAAGACATCTTACTGGTTCCTTAAGAAGTTAAACATATATTGCCCACTTGCAACAGCTGTTTCACTTTTATATATTTACCCAAGAAAAATAAAAGCCTATATCCATTCAGAGACCTGTGTATGAATGCTTGTAGAAGTTTTATTTGTGATGATCAAAAACTGCAAACAACTTAAAATGTTCATCTACAGGTGAATGGATAAAAGATGGAATACAATCAGCAATGACAAATAATGAATGATTTGATGTATACAAGAGCATAAACCAATTCTTTGTCTCTATGGAAAGTACTTCACAGCTTGCCATTATTCTGCATTTCCTAACGTATGGTGCTATGAACCAAATGTTTGTGTTGTCCCAAAATTCATATGTTGAAGCCCTAATTTCCCAATTCCCAATATGTGATGATATTAGGAGGTGGGGCCTTAGGGAGAGCCCTCATGAAAGGGCTTAGTACTTTTAAAAGCAGACACATGAGAGATGATCTCTCTCTCTATCATGTGAGGAGACAGTAAAAAAGAGTCCTTCTGCAAACCAGGAAAAGAGTGAGCCAGGAACCAAATCAGGCAGCATGTTTTTCTTGGGTTTCCCACCCTCCAAAACTGTGAGAATACATTTGTGTAGTGTAAGCCACCCAGTCAATGGTATTTTTGTCATAGCAGTCTGAACGGACTAACATATATGGATAGAGTCATGTCAGAATAAGGTGACTGCCGTCTTAGTAATGGAAGTCTACACCAGGGTTTGGTAAACATTTTACGTAAAGGGTCAGAGAGTAAATATTTTAAGCTTAGCAGCCACACGTTCTCTGTCACAACTACTCGATTCTGACCTTGTAGCACAAAAGCAGCCACTGAGAGTATGGCCATAGACAAAAGCAGCCATAGACAATACATAAGCAAATGGGTGTGGCATTGTTCCAATAAACCTCTGTTTACAGGAACAGTGGGTGGATTTAGTCCACAGGATGTAGTTTGCCAAACTCTAGTCTAGACTGTTAGAACTGGAGTCTGTCTTTCATGCTTCCCTCTACTTGCTATATTGGATCTGGGTCCTATTGGCCATTTGCCCAAGCCATTGATCCTGGATCTCAGGGAAGACATCAAGGGATCTCAGCTATCTCTGTGGTGCCAAGAAGCCTGCGTACTTAAAGCTATCTGGGGACTTTTCCAGTATCAGTAAGTAGGTTCTTTTCTCTCACAAGATGCCAAAAGCCTATGAGAAGTGTGATGGATTAAATATGACTGCAAATTGTTTTGTCTCACCATGGAGAGATGGGGTTTGTTTTCCTCTTCCTGGATCTGGGCTGGCCCTGTGGCTGAGTCAACCAATAGAACTGATGAAAATGATGCTGTACCAGTTCTGCACCTGCACCTTAAAAAGGTGTTAGAAGCCTCTGATTTTGTACTTTTGGGAGCCCTGAACCAGTACATAAGTTATCTGCTTATGCTATGAAGAGATCATAAAGGGAGATCATGGGGGAAATTCATGTGAAGAGCTAAAGTCCCAGAGACTTCATGGACAGAGAGAAGTCCAGCCATACCAGCATCCAGAGCTAAGCTCAGCCTTTCAGCCATGGGGGCATCAGAGTGGGCCATCCTGGATATTCTGGACAAGTCAAGCTACAGATACTGCAGACTCAACTAACTTTGGTAGAATAGAACAACTGCCCAGATGATCCCAACCAACAAGGATGGTAAAGCTGTTTTAAGCTACTGAGTTAGGATAGCTCAAACAAGTAGACAGAAACATTGAATGAGACCTTTGTCTGAAAGACAGGGTTACGGTAGAATAGTAACTCTCCAAGTAGGTTCTGTGAGATGGAGATAGATATTCATAAAACAAGAGACTCAGGGTTTCCTGCTTAATCAAGGTTGGAAACTATTTTGAACCGAAATTAAATAGGTTTATTTACTGAGGAGCTTCTCAGAGGCTTTGACGTGTATATTTTAATAACAAATATTATGAAACATAAAATTTGTCTGTGACTTTTTTAAAAGTACTTATTCACATCCTGAGGAAGGATTCCCAGAAGTGATGATGTTTAAGCTGTGTCCTGACCATGAAATAAAGTCTGGGAGATACTGAACGACATGGCCTCTAAGCTTATTTCCAAGCTCTAAAATGGCATTATCTAGACTCCATTATGAGATGGTCTCTCTTAGCATTATTAGATCTGTAATACAAGAAGTGGAGGAAGCACATGGGGTTCCTGGTGGGTATCCAAACTTCTCAGATAGCCTTCACTCAGTTCTGCTCTTTATGGATAAAGTTTCCTTCTTTGAGCCACCTAAATACTTCTGATTTCCAATCCTAACCAATGCTTTGAAATGAAAATATGGTCATTAAGAATGGTAAAAAAAAATGATAATTTAATGAGGTCAGACTTCAGCAAAAACTCTGTATAAACAAAGACTGTCTCATTTGGCTATCATATTTCACAAAAATATCATCTGCCCAATGACTCTGCTCCCTCATTTTGAGAATACACTCAATTAACTTTTTTTCTTGAATAGACAAAACTTCAAGTGAAAATCGTGTAGAGTGTACATGTGAGGTGCGGAGGGACAAAAGGTGGTGGAGAGAGAGAGAGAGAGAGAGAGAGAAAGAGAGAGAGAGAGAGGATCTTAAACAGGCACCATGCCCAGCATGGGCTTCATCCATGACTATGACTATGGCATGACTATCCATGACTATGAGATCATGACATGAGGCAAAATTAAGAGTCGGACACTTAACTGATGAAGCCACTCAGGCAGCCCTAGGATATTATCTTAATTGCCCTACTTGACATCAAGACACCATACTTCTTGAATTAGTTCTCCATATAGTTTGCTTTTCTTCCTCCTCTTCCCGCTTATTCCATTATCTACTGCCTTGCGGTTCCCTCCTGTCATTTTTAATTATTTTTTTAAAATGGCAACTTTTCCCAAGTTATTTCATCCAATCCCAAACTTTCAACTTGTACCTGTATACAATACGACCAGGAGCAAGGAATGTTCCTACATCTGTACCCCTGCCCAATACTCACACTCAAGGCCTGTGTTCGAACTGCTTATTTCCACCTGAATATCACACAGGTATAAGGAAACCTCCCCACTCCCAGTGGCAACATCAAGCCTATCCAAGTGTTTATTCATTTATTCACCTAATATTTGTTGAGCACCTACCTTGAGTCAAGAACTTGGGTAAGCATTCGATTCTAACAGTGATCCCGTCTCCACCCTTTGAGAGCTTCACTTCTAGGAGAACACATGAGTTTCTATAGAATCACCCGGGAGAGAGTCTTCATTCAGTCTTGATAGTGGTGATGAGGGATTGAAGGAAGTTGTTTTAAAGGCCTCCCTCCTCTCAAAAAAAAAAAAAAAAAAGACTACATTGAATCTTAAAGAATAGCTAAGGCAAATAAAGAAAGTAGAAAAGCAGTCAGTCAGAGGAGACTTACAGGGAAGAGACTAAGTCATACTCACAGAACAGCAAGTCATTCTGCATGGCTGGATGGGCAAATGAAGGTGGACAAGAAGCCACAGGTGAACAGAACAGGTGGAGGAAGAGTTGCCTTTACAAAACCCAAATTCATTGACATTTTAGTATTGTGCAACAGTTACATGTTTTGGTTTTGTGTTTTCCTTATAGGTGGAATATTTTAAATACATATGCCATGTATCTAATAAAGTTAAACATGCTTTTACCCTGTGACCCAGCAACTCTATTTTCAGGTATTTACCCAAGAGAAAGGAAAACATACAATGTCCCTAAAAAGACTTGTACAAGAATGTTTAAAGCAGCCATATTCATAGTAGCCCCACACTGGAAAGAACCCAAATGCCCATCAATGGGAGGATAAATAAACAAATTGTGGTATATTTATATAATGGAATAATGCTCAGTAATAAAGTAGAACAAACTACCAAGACACACTACCAAGATAAACAACATGGTTGATCATCAGAATCATTAGGTTGAGCCAAACAAGACAGACAGAGATCACGTACTGTGTGACCCATTTATATGAAGTCCAAGAATATGCAAAATGTATTATGGTAAAAGAAATCAGAAAATTGTGGCTCTGAGCAGCAAGGGTATAGGTGAGGGACAAGGGAAACTTCCCAGGATCGATGTTCTCTTTGTTATTTTGGGTGGTGTCTCCTGGGGTTGTTCACAGTTCGTGGAGTTAAACACTATGATCTATATATTTTATTGAATGGTAATTATACTTCAATTTATTAAAATGCCAACAATGTTTCTTTCAGGAGTCTAGCGTGACGACATGGTTTGCCCGTACTAAAGCTGCTCAGAATTTGACATGTGCTACAATGCAGTATAATGATTGTAAAATATTTTCAAACATGTGAAAGAGAAACATAAACACAAACACGATGTGAAAAGTTTGTTCAAAAAGATAATAAAGCAAAAATACTTTAACTGCAATTTGGATAGCTGTTTTGGAAATTTTAGATTAAAGAAACCCTAAGAAATCAATAACTTCTGATATGGACATATATAAAAATACATCAGTTGCCACATATGAATTAATTTATTAAAACCCTGAGACTAAATTCAGATAAAAATTAATGGAATATAAAAGAAAATTGAGTGGCAAAATCAATAGAAGTTATTTTAACATCAACCAGTAATGTAATAAAAATAATTTTCAGATAAGACAAAGAGCAATAGTTCATTAAGAGGATGAGATAAATTTTGAATTAAAGTACTGAGTAGGCTATTTATTCTTTGATAATCTAATTAACAAAGAGTAAATCACAAGAACATACTGGGAAAATATTTAAATTTCTTTCAAATTGAATATATAATACTGACACTGACAGAGGTAAAAATCATATTCACAATATACCTTTACAAAGCACACCAATGACAAGCTGATTCATAAGTATTGTCGATTGAAAGAGTATTTTAAATTATTCATATACAAGGAAATTTGCAATGCCCTAAAATCTCACAGCCATTACACTTCACATATGAAAGAACTTTGATTGAGATTTTTCTGTACTTGACAACAATCCTGAAAATTTGCTTATATAAGTATGAATGAACTCTGAGCCAGAAAGAAAATGCCTTTTGATCAAGCATACAGAATTATCAATTCAATAAATTCAAATTCAATAAAATGAATTATCATTTTATTCTTTCTACAGAAAACAATATAACAAATTCTTCCTGGGGTCACTAATATGCATCAAAACACGGGACAGATAAAATTATAGATGTGAGGGGCGCCTGGGTGGCTTAGTCGGTTAAGCATCCGACTTTCGCTTAGGTCATGATCTCACGGTTTGTGGGTTCGGGCCCCGCGTCGGGCTCTGTGCTGACTGCCAGCTCAGAGCCTGAAGCCTGTTTCAGTCTGTGACTCCCTCTCTGACCTCCCTGCTCACGCTGTCTCTCTCTCTCTCTCTCCTAGAAATAAATAAAAAACATTTAAAAAAAAATTATAGATGTGAATCAGGCACTAAAGCAAAACATAGGAAAAATAAATTTATAAATGTGAATCAGACACTTAATAAAAATATAGTTTTGCCTCCTAGATTTTATGATGTTCCTGGAATTTCTCAGAATTTTAAAACTGTAATTTGTTGTGATTTCTTTTCTTTCTGCAGTAAATGCAGCACCTTCTACTCTTAATTTCATATTTGTAATTTTGCATTTTTTTTCTTAAAATGCAGCACCAAAATTACATTATTGTAAGGTCCCCCACACCTAGACCCACCTGCTTGCTTCTTTTTTTAGATTCCACATTCTTCAAGGTCGGAGATTGTGATCTTTTTCTCTTTGTATTACTAGCATGGTGTCTGGCAAAAAATAGGAGCTTACCAAATAATGTTCAATTAAATGGAATGGGGGGCAAATAGCTTGATAGCTTAGCATAAAGCAAAATGTCAATGATGGAGAGAGCAGTGTGGCTACACCAAATCAAAGCCTACATTCTCTCCAGAGAATAAATATTCTTTTACTGGGATTCTGGTCTAGCAGAGCCTAATTTTTAATAAGGTTCATCCAATCCAGCTCTCCTGTAACCTCAATCCCCTGGATACAAGTACTATGCAGTTAAAATTAAAAATAGGACTATGTACATTGCCTTATCTATAAGTTTCTTATAAGGAAGGACATACACTCAGTACCTTTCTGGTTTTATAATATTTGGGGGAAATATTACAAATGGGTAATTAAGGTTTGAGCCTTTGCTGTAAATTCAACTATATCTTGAATAACTTAGTTACCTAAGTCTCCAGAACAAAACCCAATGAAAACAGTTTTATAACAAAATGAAAATGATGGCATCATCAGTCCCAGTTTGCTAGGTGAACTTCAGTTATCTGTCACTTTTCACCATCAGAAATAGAAGTGGTAGCATGAGCAGGCTGTATGTTTGCTTAAGCAGCCATCTGGTCGGGCAATGCCAACATCATCCCATCCCAACAGATGTGATCCTAGTTCTAAAAAAAATTTTTTTACAAATAGTTTATTGTCAAGTTGGTTTCCATATAACATCCACTCCTCATCCCCACAAGTACCCTCCTCCATGCCCATCACCCCCCTCCCCCCCACACCCATCAGTCCTCAGTTTGTTCTCAGCATTCAAGAGTCTTTCGTGGTTTTCCTCTCTCCCCCTCCCCCACTATTTTCCCCCTTCTTCTCCCCCACGGTCCTCCATTTAATTCCTCCTAATCCATCTATATGTACAAACATATGGTATTTGCCCCTCTCTGCCTGACTTATTTCACTCAGCAAAACACCCTAAAGTTCCATCCATGTTGCTACACATGGCCAGATTTCATTCTTTCTCATTGCCATGGAGTATTCCATGGTATAGATAAACCACATCTTCTTGATCCATTCTTCCATCGATGGACACTTAGGCTCTTTCCATGATTTGGCTATTGTGGAGAGTGCTGCTATGAACATTGGGGTCCATGTGCTCTTATGCATCAACTCCTGTATCCCTTGGGTAAATTCCTAGCAGTGCTATTGCTGGGTCATAAGGGAGTTCTATTGTTAATTTTTTGAGGAACCTCCACACTGTTTTCCAGAGGGGCTGTGCCAGTTTACATTCCCACCAACAGTGTAGGAGGGTGCCCGGTTCTCCACATCCTCACCAGCATCTAGAGTCCTCTGATTTGCTCCTTTTAGCCACTCTGACTGGCATGAGGTGGTATTCCAGTGTGGTTTTGATTTGTATTTCCCTGATGAGGAGGGATGCTTAGCAGATGTGATCCTATTTTTAAAAACTTCTGGGAAAGGGAGATTCCCTCACCTCTCTGAGCAACTATTCAGATCATTAACAACAATTCTACCAGGGCTGTTGGACCTCTGAGTCTGGCTACAGTACTTTCAGATATTTCTGGGCTGGTGTTTTTCCTTATTCCTGTTTCCTATTTTAACTTTTAAAAAATTATTTTAGAGAGGGAGAGTGCCAGGTGGGGAGAGGGGCAGAGGGAGAGAGAAAGAATGTTAAGCAGGCTTCACACTCAGCACAGAGCCCAATGAGCGGCTCCATCTTATGACCATGAGATCATGACTTGAGCTGAAATCAAGAATCAGACACTCAACTGACTGAGCCACCCAGGCGCCCTTCCTGTTTCCTATTTTGGTGTTAATTCTATCCTCTCACCCCTTTGCCTTCTTTTTCCCATTAATTTTGCTTGTAGATATCTTTTTATCTCAGATACTAGTGAAATTTAAAATTACCAAAAATCTAAAATAAAAGCAAAACAGGTAGAATATATTATTTTAGATGTCATAGATACGTGAGATGGAAAGGAGTTTGAGCTTAAATTTTAAATAAATATTGCAAAGGGATTTGATAATCTGTCTCTGTCTGAATCTATTAGACATTTGTGAATTGGGGTTGGTTGAGGATATGCATCCTTTGACTGAAAAACATTATATAGTGTTTAAAACATTTGAAAGTACTTATAATTTTGTTTTAATCTTTAGTCTCTTTTGAGTGCTCTCCAAATTTCCATATTTTTACTTAAGTTGACGAGTTCTAAACTGGATATGAAATTCTAACAGAGACCTAAGGTAGTGCTGAACATCTGGGGCAGAACACATTTTATTTCTGCCTCATTAATTCCGTGTTTGCCCATGAATCCATCGATGTCCCTATACAGCTGATCACTAATGCTTATATACTCAGCAGGCCAAGTCTTCTATGAGAAGAGGTGTGAGCTGACAGGTGTTAGGAAAATAGTGTGGCTTTGAAATAGTTCTCATTATCAGGTAGCTGATGACTTGAAATTCTACCATTAGTGATTCATTTAATTGGACCTATTTCTTTGTGGGCTCTTTTTAAAATGGAAGAACTTCTGACAATTATAAAACAATCAATTTGCTCCAAGAAATGAGCAACTGGCCTGAAGCGCAGAGTATCTGGTAGATGGCTGGGAATGGAGGGATGTAGAGAGAGGATGACCATACATTCCAGTTGGCCCTGGATTGTCTTGGTTCCTGCCCATTGCCCAAGCACACTTATTTATTTATAGCTTTGTCTTTCACTTTCAAATGTGTGATGACCTTAGCAGAGTCAACCAAAGTGGGAAATGGTTGAACTGCAACTGTGAGGAGTTTCTAGAACCATTATACCTGGATTTGAATCTCTACTCTCCCACTTACTGGCTGAGTGATGATAGGTAGATTATTTAAGTTCGCTCCCTCTCAGCCTCCCCGTAGACAAACAGGGACTTAATATTAACTATTTTCTGGATAGGTCTTGTGATCGTGCCGCCATTATTATTGGGAACATCTGTTTTGCCCAGGTTTCGCATTTCTAAATCATTAAAGTCTACTGAGACACAGATTTTCCTACTCTTAATCTTTCTCCATCTTGTTATTTGCTTTTCATTTCTAAGAGTTTTCCTAAATTTCACTCTAAAATTTTCTTTTATATGTACCATGAAAACTGATGGTATCTATAATCTGTGCCACTCTGTTTCAGCACTGACTTTCACCTTCATCTATAGTATGGGCTATGGTTCTGGGTGTGTTGATTCTGTCCTTCCTACCTTCTGGTAAGTTTCTTGAAAGCCAAAGGACTCATCTTGACTTTCCCCAGAACCTAGAATAATACAAGCACTGAACAATTGGCAGACTCATGTGGCTTCACTGAGTTAAAACTCTGGGCTATGTAGCACTCTCAGCTTCATTCTCAATTATTTTACCTGAGGATGAAAGATAACATTTTGTAAAGGGAGCCAAATGGCTTAAAGGAGATTCAAACATACTTTAAAAGGGTAGGAACTGCATCCTTCAGGATTCAGATCCAAAATAAGAACAACTTTGATAGTGACGAGTTCTTTGCAGCACAGACTAAGAAAATGAGTCTGCCTTGAACCAGAGGAAACGTCTACAGAGCTCTTGCTGTGTCTCCACGGTTCAGTGGGCTCTTAGCCTTCTCTCTGGGCCTGCCAATCAAGATGCTTAAGAGAGTGCTTTTTTGGCAGACAAGCCCTGACTACTTGAAATGAGGCAGACATCACCGGAGCATTTCAGAGGCCAGACACCAGATGGTAATAATACATTTCAACTACTAGAAGTTTGGATCAGAAAGCTAAAGGTGAAGGTCTTATCTCGTTTGTCAAATGATGTAATTCATTATTAAATCAGGACAAACCAGTTAACATCTGAAGTATAATGCTGGTAGCTATTTATAACACATTCACTGGTTCATTTGGCCTGACTGGCTTATTTAATTGTGTGCAGCATTTTACAAAACGTAGGAAATGACCTATGCAAATCACAGTTCTGGATAAATCAAAATTTTTCTTCACGTGCCAATTAAATGTTAGCATGTTGGAGTTACTTGATGAAATTATGTCTTATTTAAGATAATTTGAAGCAGAAAACACTCAGGTAAATTTAATGAGCTTTGACATGTGTGGGGTTTGAGTGCTATACTTTTTTAAAAATGAAATCGTTCACCAAAAGTGTTCATATCCAGACACTCAAAAAGAGAGGGTCACCATAAATGAGTCACTTAATTCTTAAAACATTAATACCAAAAGTGAAAACAAAGATGTTTGCACACTGGGGTATCTACTCTGGGAAGTCTCTATATATTTCTTAGTGAGAAATGAATGTGTTTAGTCTTTTTTTTTTTTTCTTTTTTTTAAAGTAGGCTTCATGCCCATCACCAACCCTGAGATCAAGACCTGAGCTGAAATCAAGGGTCAGATACTTAACTGACTGAACCAGGCAGGCTCCCTTTGAATTGTTTAGTCTTGAAGAATGTTCAGAAGATAAAATATTGGCAATTCTGGCACTGACTGGGAAATGGGAGATAACATAATCAGTCTGATACTGGGTGTTTTACAGCTACCCACTATTTACCAATGGAGTCATCATCTTTCTTCATCATCGGGTGAAGGTGTATTAAGCACTTAGAACAGTGCCAGGCACTGTTCTAAGAATTTCTACTTGTCTTACTTCACTTTATCCTCTCAAAAATTTTATGAAGTCAGTGCTATTATTGTGCCCCTTATAAAGATGATGAAACTGAGGTCACTCAGTAAGAATCACAGAATATCAAAGTTTGAGGGAAACATAGGACTCATTTTTTTCAACTCTCAATTTACAAATGAGCACATGCAGGCCCAGAGGTTCATGTCTTGCTCAGAGTTATTAATGGCTGATATATTGCTAAAACATATTATTGTTATATATATTGTTAAAATATATTTAAACAGCTAGCATACATTAAGTGCTTACTCTATGCCAATTAACCCTAACAATAACACTATGAAATAAATACTGCTGTCTCAATTTTGCAAAAAAAAAAAAAAAAAAGGCTCTTAGAGATGTTAAGGTACTTGGGCAAATCACTGTCTGATAAATGAGGATGTTGGGATTTGAACCCCGGCCTTATCCTTAGAGTTCTTAGTGGCATCAATACTCTCCCTCCTTCTCTCCTCGATGGGGGTTTTCATCTGATCCAGGTGGCCTCCTACCTAGGCTAGAAACAGCTGCATTTTAATCTCCGGACTTGGTAGTTCTCATTGGGGAGGAAACAGTTCTTGGAATCCTGGAATGATTAAGAAGTAAGTAGAAATGAATGGCAGCTCCTTTGCTGAGTTCTGAAGCCTCAAAACTAGTACGAGCCTTTGTTTGTTCGACATAAAATTAAATGTCAGTGATAATGGAAACCTTAACAATAACAATATATCTTTATGCTTTCAGGTCTGATATTTAAAATCATGCATCTTTTCTCCATTTTCACTTTTGTTTAGGTTTCTTGCATTTTGCAAACTTTGTCATTATATTTATGTAAATGCAATAAACCTAGTGATGAAATCTCTTAATGAGACCTTAAACTCAAATGCAATGGTCTTAAGTGTTTCCTTCCTCAAATTTCACCCTGACCATGAAATTTAATATTTCCCATCGTGTATATCTAACAGTTTTTTAAAAAATGAACATCATGGTTTTATTTAATGAAGAGTGTTATAAAGGTGACAACCGGTGATTTGTTTTTAGCATATATTTAAGTTTATGTATGTGTGAATCAATAAATATTATTATGAATGTTTTGTATGAATCTTTTTAAAAATGAGAAATACACACACTTTATTTTCTAATCAGAAGGTATATGTCTGTATATCTGAGATTTTACATAACCATTAATTTTTTCTAGTTACATACTCATGAAACCGTGTGTGCTTTAAGGTGCCCAGCCAAATAGCACATTTTCTGTATAAAGGGGAAAGGCTGAAAAATTCGATTTTCAAGAGCCCAGTAAATTTGGGAGTGGCTTCATTAACATGGAGACGTGATGTGAACTTGTTAAGTATTTGCTAATAAGAGAAAAGCACCCTTTGTGGATATTCAGAAGGCTATTATTTTTACTCATCTACTCTGATAATACAATGCTGTTCTAAGACAAGCTGGGGGTGGTAACTAAGGGCTTCATTTATCTGAAATTAGAAGTGCCCGTAATGGGTTGGCAGGGCTGTGGGCCGCATTATGTGTTTCCCAGTCCTCTCTAATTAGCCACAGAAAAATGTGAAGAATAGCACCCACATTATCCAAATTCTCTTAAGGATTTGCTACCTTAAAAACTATTTTCCTTTTGTGATGTTCAATATGTATAATTATGCTTTCAGAAAGCCCTCTGCTTTGGAATTCTTTCCTTGCTGACCTGCCTCCCAGTTGCAAGCCATATCCAGCAGCCACTACTTATTTACTGAAGGTTCTTTTGGAAAAAGTTTTAAAATTAATTAAAGAAATATATATATATATATAATATTAATATAATATATATACACACATAGATATACATATATACATACACACACATATATACACACACACATATATATATACATATACACAAACACACATACACACACACACACACACACACACACACACACACACACACACACACACACACACATCCAATGTCTATCTTCTTTTTACAAATCACCAACCCAATAAAGGAATTGTCCTCTGGCTCCTCGTTGCTTGTCTTACATCATCGCTTATGACTTTCTCCCCCGCCCCTCACCTCCCTGTCTAGCCACACTGGCCTTTCACTTCCTTATGGCACGAACCGCTTCTTGTCTTAGGGATTTTACACTTTCAGTTCCCTCTTCCTGGGGCACTCCTTCCCTGCTCTGCCTCAGTCAGCCCAGATGTCAGTGCTGCAGATATCCCCTTAACCAGTATTAATCAACCCTACAGAGTTACTACTACCAACTACCTCGTTTCATTTTTCATGTTATTTTTCATGGTTTCACCACAAAGTCCAGAGTCTTCATCTGCTTTGTTCACTCCTGGATCTCCAGCGGCCAAATGGTACCCAGGACACAGGCACTTCATCCATTATTGTTGGAACAAATAAAGAGATAGAACTGACTGATAAGTCAATTGATAGATAGATAGGAGGGTCTTCCCTCTAATGTATGGAGATAGAAGTTATAATACTGATTACCTCAGGGGTATATTAACTGGGAAGGGGAACAAGGAAGCATTCTGGAAGGTTAAAAAATGTTATCCATCTTGATCAGAATAATGGTTATACAAATAACACGCACATATGTATGCAAAAATTAATCCAGCTGTACTTATGCTTTATTCTGTGTACATAAATTTAAAAAATATGAACTGTTGTGTTAAGCCACCAAGGACTAGACTACACGCATGATATTTGGTAAGCTTGGTACCACAGATGCCTGGATCAGGCATCTCTAAATGTCCAGCATATCAAACTTAAGTAAATACATTGAAAAAAATAAATGTCCAGAGTAAGATCTTTGATTGTTAGAAAATAATTGTTGCCTTAAAGGACAGACCTAAGACCAAAACCACAACAGGATGCCTTCCCAAAACCACATGTTGTTCTTTTTATGTGGATCTGTCCCACCTATGTCATTATATACACCTTTCTTAGCTATGGGAATCTCATGTTTTTTTTCAGTGGCTCTGTCATGGCTTGTACCCAGAGCCCAGGAAAAGATAAGAAGGCAGAGGTAAAATATTAACTTTAAAACTTAGAGTACTTATTCACTATAATTTATAGTTGTCACAGTCTTTGCTAGTTGAGGATTCCTCAACCTAGATCAGAAGAAAGGATCATAAAACAATGATGGATAAAATTGGAAGATACTCAGGGACATGGTGTGTATCAGTTTGCTAGACAGAAGGTTCTACATGCAAAACTATGCAATATTCTGTATACGCAGGGATGTCAATGGGAAGTGACATACTGAATAAGTGGTTCCTTTATGTAAACCTTTTTTAAAAAGGTATAAAACAAATAATTAACTTTCTGTTACACTCCATGAAAGTCAATGAGAATGGTCTCGCTTATGTACGCAGCTTGTTCAAGGAACTGAATCAATCCTCTTGAGTAAAAAGTATTTTTGAAATGATTTTAATTTTCTGCTGTCAAAATCTTTCTAAACAATCATGCATCTCTTCCTTCTCACTTACAGAAAGTATTGCTAGGACACACTTCTCTCTCCATGGTTTGGGTTCATCATGCATGTTGACGGTTGATATCTCTCAACAGTTACTGTGTGGTTCTCCTCATAATACCTAGATGAACGTACCCTGGTGCTTATCCGTGTACTTTCAGTAGCTCTTCCTTTCTGAGAACATTCTCCCCTAGGTCTGGGATAATGTCCTTTACAAGCATTTAATGTAATGCTTTATCTTACTACCTTATTTGACATAACATTTTTAGCTAAGGGCCTGAATCATTACACAAGCTTTGTAACAATTATCTGACTTTGGGTTTTTTTGTTTGTTTCTTTTTCTCCTCTTAACTCAAGATTCAAAGCTCTATTTTAAAAAAAAAGGATCAAATCTATGACAGATATAACCAACAGATAGAATGGGAGTAGATCAAGTCACTATTCTCAGAAATCCTAAAGGTTTAAGGACTGAGGTACCAATAATAAACTTCATTGGCTAAATTCAAGAAAACTGCATTTTTTCCCTTCAAAATGTTTTAAAGCTTATAATGAGAAATAACTCTCCTTGTTTCCGAGTTTATAGTGTATAAAATTTATATGGCATAAGTTTAAGCCAAAATCTCTTATTTCCTCATCCCTACCCATTATTTATCCACTCTCCCATATATATCAATTTCTTTAGAACTGGAAATAGATGTTTTCCCCTAAGAAACCACCACAAGAGCTTGGGAGGAATGTGAAAGTCCATAATAAACGCTATATCCTTTCTTCCCCTTTCTGCTCTCATCTCTTCCTATTCTTCCTTTTTTTTTTCTCACCCTGACTTGTCAGCAGTTCAAATTTTAGAATCTGTAACTATAAGGGACACCCCTGGATGAGGAAGTGCTTTGCTCTTGCCTAAGAAGCCTGTGTCATCTTGGCACCCTCTTCACAGACCCTGGGCAGAGCCTTTCTTGGTGGGACCAATGACCTAGCTTCCTCTTTGCCTCTCTGTCACCTCATACTTCCACACTCTTCCCTTTCAGTCTCTGTCTGATTCCTAGATCTCTATTGCTGCCCTACAGCACCCCTGCCCAAACTGCAGGTCTCTCTGTCTCACCCCCTTCCTATCTCCCCATCCTATGCTTTGTCAAGAAAATCAGTTTGAGTCCTAAGCTAGCTGTCACTCTGGAAAGGCAATCTAATGAATTAATCTCTCATAAGAAGTTAATGACTTAATAAGAGCTTAGGATATTAAGAGTCTGCTGCTTGTATTTGGCTTGTAATGGATGATTTTTATAGATACAAAGCCTTCAACCAAAGCCGCGACTATTATGTGGAGGAATTTCAACTACAACCCATTTTGGAGTGGGAGAGGGTGATGGAAGAGAGTACGATGGGGGAGGGCTAACGTGATGCTCTGAAACTGTTAATGATGCACCATAAGCCTACATTCCCCCATATCTACGGGGGCAGGCACTCCACGCATTAGTTATTCTGGACAGTCTTATTCTTACTGGTGACTGTTTGCTAATCTGATTGTTTTGTTCTCTAGTCTTCTAGTTTTCCACAACAAACCTCTGGACTCTTCTTCCTTAGGATAAAGATCTGATGTGGGCAGTCCTTGAGCACTCTCTAGAAGGTAAGAAGCTAGTTTACTAGTAACTTAGACTGCTTAAATGCGCAGAACCCTTCCATAGATGGTGGGCATGGCTAGTCTTAAACTAAACCAGAAAATCATCAAAGTTTATTTATATTCTTCTCATCCCCACCAACTTACCTCTCTCTCACCCTTCTCTCCTCTGTGGATTACTAACTCTGTGCCCCATAAGCCTTCGCCCTGTATTCACTCTTCTCATCCCCAGGGCTGGTTCATTCCCTGGGGCCTTTCGTTCCTAACATATGCTTACATAGATAAATCTGGATAAAGTAAGAGCCAAATGAATATCTTTGAAGAATAAGAAGGGCCAACTTGTCATAAAGGATCACATGAAAATTGAGGAATGCGGTAAAGAGGGGAGGGAGGTGTTCTCAGGCAGCCTCTAGCCCCATTTTAATCTGAAGGGCAGAGTGTAAAGCACTAGTCCTCCAGCTGAATGAGAACAGGAGTCACAGACGGGGAGATGCTCCTTATATACCATGGAGTTTCCCAGGCCCTGGAGTTTCCCAGAATTATGAGGATTCTAATTGTACAAATTTAGGGGGCAGCCCAGACTTTAAAAAGCATTTCAAGAAATGTTGCTTGTGGTGTTTGAAATATACCTAGAGAAACTCTGGAGTATGGGGTGACACATGGTTGGCTGAAAATCTATGAGATCTGCCCATCCTCTGAGAGTCAGGAGGATGAACACTTCATCCTTTGATACTAACAGATGTCGACTTTGGTTTCAGTACGTATGGCTCCAGCTCACTGGCCCTTAATTACCACCCCTTCCCTCCAACCCCCAAAGGAGGTTATAACGGGATAAAGAGAAAGGTCTACTTTAGAGTGTTTGGCTTGTATCCTATTAACAAGTCATCAAACAGATTTTTCCCTTGAAATTCTTTTCGTCAACTAATATTTGGAGTCCTAAGTTTTCTTCTCACCACAAATCATCAAACTGCTTAATTCTCCTTCATGAACCAAGTAAAGCAGATGACTAGAAAGTAGGAGAGCCATCAGAAAGATGGTTCTAAATCATAGCTCTTTACTAAAACCCAAGGCTGTATTCCACTTACTCTTCAGAACTCCGTAGCAGGTAACCCCTTTAGAGTCTTACTTATAGTACTATAAATTTATCTGAGGGAATGGCATGCTAGTTAATTCATTTTACACAGTTTTGTGGAGGGATTTATTACAGTGACTTTTTTGAATTTACAGCCATAAGAAGTTAGACACATCATCTTGACCAATTCCCTAACTTTAAAACTAGAGGAACCATGGCCAGAAACTTAAGGGATATATTGGACACCCCCTCCCCACTAGGACTCCTCTTCTTTCTTTTGGGAACTGCTTTTCCATGAGGACCGCTCCTCCCTGCAGGTCTAGGTATAACCAATCAGATCACCCAAGCCCACGCCCAGTGATTGGTCCAAGGCAAGGACCTGACTAAGACTGCCTTGAACTCTCTGAGAAGAAGGTCTTTTCCCACTGGGGTTGCTAAATCGGGAAAGTTATAATGTGGGACTGCTACCACCATCCTGCAGAATGTTTGTCTGAAGAGCAAAAGGAAGGCAGAGGTAGGAAGAGCTGAGCCTGGGAGAAGGGGCCAGGGTGAGATCATTTGAGCCCCAGGAGCAGGCTGAGTTGCAGTTTGGTTCTTGATTTCTAGTTGTGTGAGTCAATGATGTCCCTTTCATTCTTAAGCCAGTGGGAGTTGAGGATATAAACTTGTAACTGAGTGGTAACATGGACATGCCTGGTTCTGCGGCTTCCTGTACAACATGTCCTGCTACTCGGGTCTCCTGCCTGGGTACATCCGTCTCCATGCTCTGTGGCAGGAAGTCTTAAGTTTTAGAATGCCTAAGCATCAACTGCATTATCTGTTAAAAATGCAGATTCCTGGGGCGCCTGGGTGGCTCAGTTGGTTGAGCATCTGACTTCGGCTTACGTCATGATCTCACGGTTCATGGGTTCGAGCCCCGCGTTGGGCTCTGTGCTGACTGCCAGCTCAGAGCCTGGAGCCTGTTTCAGATTCTGTGTCTCCCTCTCTCTCTGACCCTCCCCTGCTCACGCTGTCTCTCTCTCTCAGAAATGAATAAAACATTTAAAAATGCAGATTCCGAGGCCCACAAAGATTCAAGTTTGGTGAGACTGGGTGGCAAAGGCCATAAACCTGCCAATTATCAAGGTTTTTCCTGAGTGAGAAAAGTCCTTAGAGTGACATAGAAGGCTGTTCTGTTCACTGGTTGTCACCTTCCGTTCCAATCACACTGTTTCCCTTGAGGTGAACAAACATGCCAGGCTTGCTCTGGTCTTAGAGCTTTATCTTAGCTCTACCTGAAAAACTCTTTACTCCAGATATACCTACTGCAAACCATTCCTTTTAATTATTGGTGAAATGTCACTTCTGAGAAGTGACATGCTCTATTCCAATCTCCCTATTTAATTCAACACAGCACAACACAACACAACATCCCTCACCCCATCCATATCCTTCATCCTATTTTATTTTATTTTTTAATTTTTTATTTTTTTACAAATAGTTTATTGTCAAATTAGTTTCCACATAACACCCAGTGCTCATCCCCACGAGTGTTCTCCTCCATGCCCACCCCTCCTCCCCCCCACATCCATCAGTCCTCAGTTTTTGTCAGCATTCAAGAGTCTCTCCTGGTTTGCCTCTCTCCCTTTCCCCCACCATTTCCGCCCTTCTTCTCCCCCTTGGTCCTCTGTTAAGTTCCTCCTAATCCTCCTATACGTGCACACATATGATATTTGTCCTTCTCTGCCTGACTTATTTCGCTCAGCATAACACCCTCAAGGTCCATCCATGTTGCTACACATGGCCAGATTTCATTGTTTCTCATTGCCATGTAGTATTCCATGGTATAGATAAACCACATCTTCTTGATCCATTCATCTGTTGATGGACACTTAGGCTCTTTCCAGGTTTTAGCTATTGTGGAGAGTGCTGCTATGAACATTGGGGTACATGTGCTCCTATGCATCAGCATTTCTGTATCCCTTGGGTAAATTCCTAGCAGTGCTATTGCTGGGTCATAGGGGAGTTCTATTGTTAGTTTCCTTAGGAACCTCCACACTGTTTTCCAGAGGGGCTTGTACCAGTTTACATTCCCACCAACAGTGTAGGAGGGTGCCCGTTTCTCCACATCCTCGCCAGCATCTAGAGTTCTCTGATTTGCTCATTTTAGCCACTCTGACTGGCGTGAGGTGGTATCTCAGTGTGGCTTTGATTTGTATTTCCCTGATGAGGAGCGATGCTGAGCATCGTTTCATGTGTCTGTTGGCCATCTGGATGTCCTCTTTGGAGAAGTGTCTGTTCATATCTTCTGCCCATTTCTTCACTGTCCTTCACCCTATTTTATAATTTCCCCCTCTAACTCTTTTTTACCTTCCATAGTTGTAAACTGTTTACTTCTTGTTTATTTTTTATCTTGTTCCTCCCCTATCTCCCCTCCTCCAGGAAAGTGGGGAGCTTTAATTTGTTCCCTGATGTATCCAGAGCATCTTCAGCATGTAGTTGGCAAGCAATATATGTTTTTTGAATGAAAGTGCTTTCAGTTCAAGATGATTTCTGACTCTCAAAAAATGCCACACTGCTGTGTAGACATTAATTATTTTACTTTCTTAATACCTCTTAATCCAGATCACCAGGATTTCTTTTCCTTTGAAATCGAGAAGTGGTAAGAAAAAAATGAAAAGAAATTTCCTTCCTCATTGCTGATGCTCCCTATGGGTGCCCAATATGGGTCAGCTATACCCCACGGAACCTCACTTTCCTTAGCTTCCTAGGGCTGAGTGCACAGCTGACCATTGCGGATTCAGTCTCTGCAGGTCTTCTGGGAAGAGAGTCTTTTTTGTTACCACATCACACTTGCTTAGAAGCAACTGAACAGATATGTTGCTGCATTAGCAGCTGCAGACAGGGATGCATTTACTTAAGGATAGTGATTTTTCCCAAGAGGAAGGGATGTTAACTAGTTTACACATATTCAAATATTCTGCTTCAACTCAACTCGGGCTACCTCCTTTAAAGCCTGATGATTTTGGAACAAGGTAACAAGAACCTAAGTTGGACTAAACGTTAGCCTTTAGTGATGGAATCAGGTCATCAAAATTGATGTATATTTACTTTTTAAAAAAAAATTATTTTAACTGCCCAATTAGCTGAGTACCTCATATTCACATTATGCCATTTAATCTAATGTTTTAAAGAGACATTTAAGATTTCAACTAACACTCATTCTAGTGAAGCAAAACGCTGCCTGCTTCTTTTCTTGTTCAGTGTCTGGGAGTTTGGGCAGCTGCTGCTGTGTGTGCTGAAGGGAAATTGGATTCTTAAAGAAACTGCTTAATCTTCTCTATTAAGCAATTAAATAAAGTGGGCTCTGGGAGTGTGTAGCAGGTGGGTTTGGAAGTGAAAAAACATTTCGAAAATCATGTTTTGCGTTTCAAATGGATGTTTAAAAATGCAATGGCATACATGTAAGAGAAAATGATGATTTGGGGAGTTTTTATTAAGTGCTTCAAGTTAAGTCAAGAAAGGCTGAATATTAAAGAATGTATACAATGACAAGCGAAGCCGCTTTAGTGGAAGTAGGCCCTGAATTTCAATGAGATCAACCTAAAAGAACACAACGAAATTTATTCCAAATCGTTCAGATTTTTCTCCTTTGAAAAAAAAAAAATACCGATAAAAAAAAAGGTACCGCCACTTTATTCTGCAGAGTCGTCCTTCAAGGCAGTGTCGCCACTGCACGGGGACCTCAGAAATACACTGATTATAGGTCGAAATGAAAAACAAACCAAACCAAAACCGAAACCGGCAGTGCTATTGTCGAAGTCATTAAGGGGGCTGTCCTCTCTTTTAATGTATTCGTTTTTAATGAAAAAGGAAGGGAATATTTGATACATCCTGACATTTGGTCCCTTTCCGCGAAATCTGAAACTTGAGACGCAAAACATCCCGCAGTTGTCGGTGCAATACCTGCCTTAAAAGCAGAACCACAGTGAATGTCTCTGGCCCGGAATTCCAGAGACTAATTTCCACCCCTCCCACGGAGTCACCTGCTCAGGGGGAACCCCGGCCAGAAATCCGGGTCGCGCCAGGTCAAATCTTGAGCGTCTCTTGTTTACTCCGCCCGGGGCAGGGCGGCGGCGCGGCCAGGGGAGGGGGGTGGGGAGCCCGCTCGGGCCCGCGGTGCCCGGGGCACTAGGCTCTGCGCCGCTCGGCGCGGGTGCGCGAGCGCCCGGGAGGGGCCGCGCGCGGTCCCCGCCGGGCGGGGGACCCCCCGGAGGAGGCGCTCCAGGCGCCCGCCGGCCCTGCAGCCACTCGCCGCGGCCTCCGGGGAACCTCCCCCGAGGGTGCACACGAGTCCACACACGCTGGGTAACGGCTCGAGGGAGCCCCGGTATCCCCCGGGTGTCACTGGGCCGGGGAGGAAGCCCAGGGCCCCTGTCCCCACTCGCCTGGGATTCCCTCGCCCCTGGGCCCCGCTCTCCCCGCGCGGAGTCCCTTCCCCGGCGGTGGAGGCGTGCGGGCCGGAGGCAGCGGCTAGCCCCGGGTCCCAGCGCGGCCCACCGGGAAACTGGTGGCAATACCCCGTGCAGCTGTCCACGCGGGTTTGAATACCCCCGCGTCCTGAGCCGGGTGCGCCGAGGGCGCCCTGGTGAGTGGCCCCAGGGAAGGCAGTTTGGGCATTTCCAGCGCGTGAAAAGTTCGAGCTTGTGCCGGGGCACAGAAAGTGCTAGTTTAACGCTTTGCAAAGCTCCAGAAATGCAGGAGCTAGTCTGAGGGCTTTTTTTTTTTTCTTTTTTTTTTTTTGACCTTAACAGAACCGTGGGGAGAGGCGAGGGCGAGGAAGGGGCTCAGAGGTACACGGACAGTCATCATGACAATACTAATTATTATATAATTCCGCTTGTTATCAAGGCAGGGAATGATTAGCTTAAACGAGGAAATGGGGAAGATGGGGGGGGGTTCCACGTCCCTAAAGGAAATTCTCAGGCTCTCAGAGACGCCCAAGTTTTTTTTTTCCTTTTCCTTTTTTTTTTTTTTGCCTGACAAGTAGAGACCGGTTCTCGGGGGAGTTCCCCGATCCGGGCGAGCGGGAGCGCAGCCCCGGTCCTGCCGCCCCGAGCGAGCGGCCGCAGCGGGGCCAGGCCCTGCCCTCCCCGCCGCCTCCCTCCCCCGCCGCCCCGCCGCCCCGCGCGCCGCACATCCCTCTCCAACTCGCCGACACCAGACTGGTTTTTCTGGTTCAGCCTCCCTCCCTGGGACGCGCTGGGGGATCCGATGACGTCGCTGGCTGAGTCTCTCCCTCTTCCTCCCTCCTTCCCTCCGCCTCCCCCCCCTGCCCGCCCTCGCCGCGCACTCCTCCTAGTAACTTCTGTTCGGGGAGGCGCTGCCAGGAATAACCCGGTGCGTCCACAGCCCGGGAGGGGAGGCGGCCGCTGCGGCTCCCGCACGCAGACCGCTCGCGGCCCGGGCCTCGCGCTCCCTCGCGGGCCCCGCGGCCCCTGCCCCGCGCCCGTCTCCGTATAGTGTCCGAAAAATAAATAAAGGAAAGAGGAGCCTGGGCTGGCGGTCGGGATCTCTTCCCTCCCTCCGCGCCCGCCCTCCCTCTGTCCTTAAGGAAATGCTACCAGACACCCCCCACCAGACACGCTCAGCCTTGGCGAGGAGCGGCCGCCGCGGCAGCGAGAGCAAGGGCACCAGGGGGGTTTCCTCCTCCTCCTCCTCCTCCTCTCCCTCCTCTTCCTCCTCCTCCTCCTCCTCCTCCTTCTCCGCGGTGACTTTCCAGGTGAGCGGCCGCCGCTGCTGCGAGGATCCCCCCTGCCCGCTCGGGCTCGGGCCACCGCGTCGCGCGGTCCTCCCGCCCCCGTCAGCCGGCGGCGGCCGGGAGCTGACAGCCGCCCGAGGGGCTCGCGGCCCGGAGGCGGGCGGCCGGCGGGAGGCGGGCTGGAGGTGAGCGGGCGGAGAGGAGGCGAGCGGGGCGCCGCCGGGCGCTGTCTCTCCCCGCCGGAGGAGGGTCTCCGCAAAAAACATCTTCGGGGACTGTGGCACAAGTCTTTGCCAAGTTGAGTCGTGGACCTTGAGGCTCCCCGGAGCCCGGAGCAACTTGGAGGGTCTCCCGGCGCGCTCACCGTATTTCTACACGTCTCGACTTTGGGGTGCCGGGTGCAGCCTCGGGGCGCGCGGAGGGCGGACCGACCATTGGGGAGCGCAGCGCGGCGGGAATCTGGGTTCCTCGGCTCGGTAAGTGGCCTAGGCGCCGTGTTTTTCCTGCCTCCTTTAGCACTGGGAGCTTGTTTCACTTTATACCGAAATCGCCTCCGCCGGATTCGGTCGCGTCTCGCGGCGCGCGCCCCCAGCCCCTTCCCGGTGTCCCGAGGGTGAGGGTCGGAGGGGGCGGGGATGGGGGAGACCTCGCCCGGCGCGGGGCGGGGGGGTCCGGCGCGTCGGGAAATGCGGGGAATACCCTGGCCGGGGATCTATGCAGATGAGGGGAGGCTGCTTTGCGTAATGTCCTGGGGGGAGGGGGCCGCGCGGGAGCGCCGGAGGCAGGAATGTGCCTGGTTACTAATGAGGGACGTGCACCGGCGCGCACCGCCGGGCCACCGCTGTGGCTGCCGCGCCGCCGGCCGCCCGTCGTCAGGTAGCGGGGAGGGGGCCGCGGGCGGGCGGGCGCGGGCGGGCGGCGCGGCGCGGGCCGGGGGCGGGCGGGCGGCGCGGGGCCGGGCCGCCGGCCTGCGGCCGAGCGAGCGCGGCGAAGGCGCTCGCTGTTGGCATTTCAGTGACTCCTTTCTCCTCCCGAGCGAGGAAGGAAGGAAGGAAGGAAGGAAGGAGGGAAGGAAGGAGAGAAGGAAGCGAGGAAGGAGGGGACTGTCTCGATGGAAGGTTCAGGCGGAGGCGCCCTCGCCTTGCGGGTGCAGCGGCCGCAGAGCGGCTCCCTGCGCGGCGGGCTGGCCGGGGGCGCGTGGAGACGGGTGGGGGCGGCTTGCATGCGTGTTGGTCTGTGCGTCCGCCCGGGGACCGGGAAGGCACATGTGTGTTTGGGTTCTGCACTGTGGGGAGCTGGGTCTGCGCCTTTATGTCTGTTCCCTGAAGTGGGTGGAACGTTGGCCCGTTCCGGGAATGTTCCATGACGTGGTGCAGCCACAGGAAGGGGGTTAACGAGGGGCTCTCTGCCGCGGCGGCTCTGCCGGCTGCTATCAAAGCAGATGTGCGGCTGCTGCTGCTGCTCCACCTCTCTCACCTCCCTTCACCCCTCCCCCGCCTTTGCATTCTGTGCGTCTGGTGTTGGTAGGGGCGAGACAGGAAAACACTGCTCTGTGTGGGGGTGTGTGTGTGGGGGGGTGGGGGGTGGGGGTGATGGCTGTGTGGTGTCTGTCGTATTTGGTGGGGGAGACTCCAGATCAGCTCTGCCACCCCAGCTGTTATCACAGGTCGGTGCGCTTTATACGCATGTGCCTCTCGCGGTCTGTCCCTCTTACATAACACATCCAGTGCAGCAGAGGACACGAGAAAATGCGACCCCAACTCTCCAAGCCCCAATTGGGTGAGGGGGTAGAAGGTCATGAAGTGTCCCTTCGTGTTGTCCTTCAGGGACGTGGCTTCCCGTGGAAAAAGGGAGGAGGGGGAAAGACGGTTTCCTTCAAGTGGCTCCTCTCCTGACTTGAAAGCATCTAACTGAAAAGGACGGCAGGAACTAGTCCTCTCTAATGGGAAAGCTTTTATAGGCTTCGCCGAGGGAAAGTGGGCACTTTAACCTCGGGAGTGCAGAGGAGACAGAGGGTCCTTAATAGACACTTAGAGGAGCCGAGCAATAACATGTGTGGGGTAGGGGCCAGTGGGGAAGGCTTTGAGCGGACGGGAAGACTAACCTGATTATAGGTTTCGCTGGAGGCCGTAAGACACCTGTAATGGCTTAGAATTCGCACAGGAAGCAGTGTGTGCAACTGACATTGCAAAAGCCTTATTCTCTGCACAGTTTCTTAGGCCTGAAATGAACATAAAAAGGCTTGTTTCCGGTACTTTCATTATAATGGAAAATTTGAACCGATTGTTCTCCTTCCTTTTTTGCCATTTTAAAAATAACTCAATCTACCTCCAAATAAATATTGGTGCTCTCTCCCACCCCCAAAGGCTAGACCTTGGTAATTCACAAGAGAACTGTGTTTTTCTAGCATACTCAGGGCTCTGGTCAAGGGCTATTGATTTCTCTCTCCAGTACAGTTGTTTCTTTTGTAGCGCATAATCAAGCCCAGAAATTACTTGAAATATTAATAAGATCCTTTTTAATTAAATTTGCAATGATCTGTCCTTCTGGAAAAGGCCATTTAACTTTATTAGAAACATTTCCTCTAGTTATATAGTAGTATTTGGTGATGTTTGTCCTTGAGCAAACCCAAGTTATTTTAAACATTTGCATATATATGTACAGAGACATATGTTACATATATATTAGAATTTGCAGATGTCTTTTTCTTTTTCACCCTACGAAAGTGCCCAAACAAGATTTTAACCAAGTAGGTTGTGTAATGAGTAGATTCGGTTTGATTTTTAGGATACAGGCCAGATGGTTTATCAAGATAGAAATACCCTTTACATGATAGCATTTTCATTATTAAGATAAAATTCCTGTGGAACACTAGGAAATCATGTTACCAGATGGGAAGTGTGCAGTTTTGTTTTTAGGTGAAAAGGATTTACCAACACCCACTAAATGATAGTGTGCTTTTCAAGTGTCATAATCCTTTTTGACCACTAGGTTTGAAATATGCAGTATATTTCTAATGTACAGAAAAATGTTACATTACAATGGTGAATGCTTTGAAAATTGTCTGAGTGTCTTGCTTTGAACATGGGTCAGGTACAAAACAAAGTTCATTTGTTGGCATATATATTTCTGTTATGGTGATTGTATTTTATGAGGTTGGCTGTTTTAGAGACTGCTTATATTTATGCACTGGTATTTATGATTAAATTGATGTGAAATTGATTTGGGGACAATTTGGGGGAGTGCTAGTATGGATTTAAAATTTAACTGATAATTAACTTGTTAGATCCTTGGAAAAATATTACTGAAGAAGTAAAACATTCCTATATTTCTATTAAACATGGGATATAAAGGTGAATTTAGTGTATGTGTATTATCACATAATAAAATTATGTCATTTGACTACATTGAAAGATTAGCCAGTGGAATATTTTGATTGATGAGGCTCCTTTTATATGAGATGTGTTTTCAAATGTTCTTGTTACTATGAAAACAGAACAGATACAGCATGTATGCAGGCATTGCTTATGGAAAAGTGGCACATGTGTCTGTTTGAGGTTTTGACACTTCGTCACTATTCAGAAAACCGGGGTTTGTTTTTTATGCTAATTCCATTAGAATGAGGATTCTTTTAAAAAAAGAATTTGCCTATTTTGATTTTTAAAGCAGGGTTTATTTCAACAGTAGCAATGACAAATAACATATAATCTATTTGTGTTGGTTTTAGAATTTTTTAGTTATCAGTAATTAGCTGAATTTAATCTGAAACCTTCAAGGTAGCAAAAGTAGTTTTAAAGGGCTGTAGAAAATGTTATTTGGCATGAGTGAAAAGCGTACTACTTTAGGGTGTGGAATAATTTAATTCCTGAGGTAGTGACTATTATAATAAGGGAAGGGTAGGTAAGATGAACTAGATGGATAGTTTGGGATCAAACAGGTTGCTACTCATCTAAGTCTGTTCAAAGTAAACACTGCTTTCAAATCTTGGTTCCTAGTCAGCACCAACAGGCCCCTATATTGGTCTATGTAACAGTGCTATAGGTGGAGAAATGGTTCACAATTTAAACGTCCACCTGAAAATTCCAATGCTGGGCTTCTAGTTAATGAATTTATATATGAATTCACCATGAATCCATATTTTCGCTAAAACATGGTATGTCAGTATTGCACCTTTTTAAGTGATATAAAAAGGAACAGAGGAAGTTTGCTATCTCAACCCAATGGACTTCAGGTTTCATAAGGAACTTCACACAATTAGTGTGTATAGGCTTGCTGTAACCACATAACCAGAGCCTACATTAATCTTGAGTAAAACCTCAGTGAATATTCTGTGAGGCTTCTCAGTGCTTGATGCTGTGAATGAAGATTAAGAGAAAATGAGAAAACTTTACGAAAATAAGATTGTGCTTATTTGAAGGAAATAATATACGTGATGTAATTTTCTACTTGTTCCTGACACTTGATCACAACAACAAAAAGCATTGCTTTCTATATGCTATTTATGGCATTGCTAACAAAAAGGAAGTTGTAAGTCAGTATTTGTAGCTGTGAGATGGCTCTAAGTAATTTGGATAAACATTTCAGCACTTTACCTATTATTGTGACATAACCAGTCTTCGCATACAGGAGGGTAACATAGCACACCTAGTCTGCACAGTCTTTGGCTTCTGTGATGTTGACTCTGGCTACTAGCATTAAGATAGACATGGGGCTATACGATTTTCAAGACTGAATTTAGAATACAATTAGAACTGCTTAATAATCTGTGTCACTATTTTTCTGAGCCAAATATGTGCTAATCTTAACATATACTCCTATTATTTGTCATTTGAGCTATATTAATTATGGCATTTGATCTATTCTACAAGTGTCCATGACTTTAGATTTCCTATCTGCTTAAAACTTGAAGTCTAACTAGGTAGACATTTGAAGAAAGTGCTTTAGAGAGAAGAGATGAAAATGACGTTTGTGTTCCTGAAGACAGTTATGGGCAGAGAGCAGGTAGGGTTTGACTTACTACTTCTGGGTGACAAGGTGATTGGATGTAGGGTCGGGAAGTACTCAGGACTAGGCAACATTTTTGACTTCTCACTCACATGTAATCTTAGCTCTTTCTTCAGAGTATTATGACAAGTGACCCAGTCATCATTGGTCAATACAACTTATTCATCCATTCATTCAACAAATGTTTATTATGGATTAGGCTTTTGCTAGACACCAAGGATAAAATGATAATCCAAACCAGAAAAAGAGCTTCTAATCTAGTGGGGTTGGTGAACCAATATAAATAAAGCCACATTAGTTATGAGTGCTATTGAAGAAACATCAAGGAGTGAATAATAAGTGGTATGTCATCCCTGTTTGAGGAGGTAATATTTGAGCTGAAACTGACGAATAACTTATGGTCAAGTGGAAGAAGGTGGAGAGAAAGAGTATATTGTACAAAGAGGGAATAATGCAAATGCCTTGAGATTGGGGGATGTTCAGTGTTTTGAGGAATTGAAAGCGAGCCAGTGGGGCCAGAGGGCACATAACTAGAGAGATGAGGCAGGGTGTGGCCAGACCACATGATCAGTGCCACATGAATGATTATCTAACTTGGCATAAATGCATTGTCCTTGGAAAATCAGGACTTACGATGACCCTAGCGTTGGCTATGTTAGAAGTTGCTCATTGGAGAAGGAATTTTGGGGGGCAGGGCCTAGAAGTTGGTGGAGGCTTATATATAACATGTGTCTCTTCACAAGTACTTCCACATCCATGGTACTTGACCCCTGGAGGTTTGTTATGAGTCCATGGGCTAACTTCAGTTTGAGGGGTTTTATTGTTGGTTAGCTTATTATTTGCAGGTGATTTTTGTAAGAATACATAATTTAAATTAAAAAATATTTATTAAGGATTGAAGTCAATTGAATTGATCAACATCATTGACTCAATTAATGAATAACTACCAGTTCTGAAGCCTTTACAATGTCGTTGTTTGAAAAACTGATTAATCGTTAGAGCCCTGCATAAGCTGGGTCTATATGTTTCTAAGCGGCTAGTGAAACATTCAATTCCCCAGATATTTTCTCTTCATGACTGCAAATACTGGGACCTTTGGAAAAATTTAGCTCTTATTGTTTACCTTCTGTATGATTAAGGGTTAACATAATACAAAAGAGTAGAAAAGGGGTTAGTGAAAATAACATTCCTTTATGTAACCTTGGGCTCCTACTCTGTTTTGTCAACTGTTATCACTTAATTAATTTGCTCCCTGTTTTAAAATTTATATAATATAAAATATTCAATTTAGGTGACAAAAACAGTCAGTTTGTGGAAGTGGTGTTCCAAGCTTAGGCTCTGGAGTCAGACTGGGGGGCAGAATGAGTAATTGAGAGATAAAAGGATGATGATCCTTGGCTTGAGTTTTACAATCTAGAGAAGACATATGGCTTGTTAAATAAACTTTACTAAAACTTACAAGTGAAAGTATAATCTTAATGGAAGCATTTTTTTTTTCATAACTGGAAAGATTAAAGGGTCTTTGTGGGAGGAAGTAAGTTTTGATTAGCGCCTTGAAGGTTGAGTAGAAATTCAATAAATCTTACTAAGAGGGAAGGGCAGGACACAATGAATTCGATCTGGCATGGTGGGGCATAATTGTGCCAAGAAAGAGGAAGAGTATGGTGAACCTGGAAAGCAGGTAGCACCAGACCACGTGGGGCATGAAGCCCTCCTGAAAAAGCTGAATTTCACTTAAGGTTTTTAAGCAGAGGAGTGATGCTATGTGGGTGTTCAGAAAGATTATAAACGTCTGTGGGATGGATATATTAGTGGCAGGGAGTCCATTAAATTGGTATAAAGCCCCAAAAGAAGTACTAAAGGTTGACACTATTGCATGATGGTGTGAATTCTTTTATCTTGTTCATGGACATCTTAATAATAAATAACAAAAGTGATTACAATATTTTGATAAACATGGCCAAATATGTACAGCAGATGTCAGTCTGAGTGGCATCCTCAGTACACAGTATGGTGTTTTTATTTTAACCTACTATGCAACTTTTTCCTCTGAGCAGTATTTGAAAATATTAATAGTGAAAGTTGACCACCACACACTAACTTATTTATTTTTTTCTTACAAATAGTTTCTTGTCAAGTTGGTTTCCATATAACACCCAGTGCTCATCCCCACAAGTGCCCCCCTCCGTGCCCATCCCCACCCTCCCCCCCACATCCATCAGTCCTCAGTTTTTGTCAGCATTCAAGAGTCTCTCCTGGTTTGCCTCTCTCCCTTTCCCCCACCATTGCCCCCCTTCTTCTCCCCCTTGTTCCCCCGTCAAGTTCCTCCTAATCCTCCTATACGTGCAAACATAGGATATTTGTCCTTCTCTGCCTGACTTATTTCGCTCAGCATAACACCCTCAAGGTCCATCCGTGTGGCTGCACATGGCCAGATTTCATTCTTTCTCATTGCCATGGAGTATTCCATGGTATAGATAAACCACATCTTCTTGATCCATTCATCTGTTGATGGACACTTAGGCTCTTTCCATGTTTTAGCTATTGTGGAGAGTGCTGCTATGAACATTGGGGTACATGACACACTAACTTATAAAAAAAAGTTATACTTAAAATGATAAGGCACTTATGTTTTTAGGTGTAAATATTTGAGGAATGGATAGATGATTCGTTTTGTGGTTCATTAGAATATCGGTTTTTAATTGATATTGAGTTGCATCTAAACCATAATACTGGACGGATAGTGTAGTGCAGTTTATTTGGAAGGCAGTGTTTTTTGACGAAGATTTATTTGGTGGTTTCATTTTCTCTGAAAAAGAAAGCAAGAGATCAGCGAAGCTCTTGTTATTTGCATTGTGGCAGATTCACTTGATTTCTGAAGGCCCACAAAAAGGTGGGACTTTTCAAACGAGGCAGTGGGGACACATAGACATCCTCGTTTGTATTTGCTTAGGGGGCTTTGGTGGGCATGTCTGTATGTACAGGTACGTATGTGTGCACGCACACACATGTATACTAATCTTAGAAAACCGTATGTATTCAGTGAGAAAGAAAATTTTGGTACTTAAAATACAAGCATGAATTCTCATCCTGATAGCTGCAGAAAGAATTTCTTTTAAAATGGAGATTAGGTCTAATTCCATATAAAGAAGATTATAGGAAAGGTAATTTAAATTGTAAGTAGCTTTGTTCACTAAACTGCTAGATTCATTTGAAACAGTGTTTTATTTCTTTTGGAAGCCAGACAACTAGTTTAATAGTGTACATATGAAACACTAATTTGGCTTGTTAATTGGATGCAATTAAACTGAGGTTATTTTATACTGCTTAATTGTCTGAAAATTACATGTGTTGCCATGCCTGTGTAATGTGAGGCAAAAACTGGGGCTGTCGTGGAAGAAGAGGTGGACGGACGTAAGGTCTAGTCAGGTCTTTGCAATTAGCTTTCTGTAAAAACTTGGAAACAAGTCCTTTAAACTCTCTGGACTTCATTTGGAAATGAAAGGATTGGAACAGATGGGCTTCTCAAGCCTCTTCCAACTCATCTTCTATCAGTTTATAAATTCTACTTTGTAGTTATAGAGAATGCAGTGTCATTATATTCTGTAATTATGGTATTACAAGGATGAACTAAACACTTTTATAAAATCAGCACAGTGCCAATTTAGCAAATCCGTTAGAAAGAAGAGCATTTAGGCTGAAGGAGCACTTATTCTATGCCAGGCTGCATCCCAGGCACTCTCCAGTGACAGTCGTGAGAAGATATGGTATTATTACCCTCATGTTTACACTTAAGGAGACTGAGACTCAGAAAGGTTAAATGGTGTTTGCTTGGACACTCTGATAGTAATGAAGTAGGATTTGAACTCGGCTATGTGGCTTCAAACACGTTGGGGCTTTTCACTATTTCATGCAGCAGCATAAGTAATTGTTAAGCAGCGAAATGATTGCAAAAATTAAAGAATTAAATTGCCAACCATTTTGATCCCTTTGCACAATGTTTAACCTTAGTAGTTTAGGCATATCCATCAGTGTGATACACACCGTATGAAGGAGGTAGCCTAGGGGCTAAGAGCTTGGATTTAAAGTTTGACAGAACTTTCAGCTCCACCACCAGCTCTGGGGAATTTTGGAAGGTCAGTTAACCTCCTGAAGTTTCCAAAATGAGGATGATAATATCTGCTTAGGGGTCACTGTGAAATTTTTTAATGAGAATGTGTGTACCTGTCTCACTGAGCGCATAGCAAACGTTAAATATCTGGTAGCTATGATTATTATTAAGAAGAAATTACTCCAGGGACACCTGGGCGGCTCAGTCCGTTAAATGTCTGACTTTGACTCAGGGCATGATCTAGTGGTTCGTGAGTTTGAGCCCCGTGTGGGGGCTCTGTGCTGACAGCTCAGAGCCTGGAGCCTGCTTCAGATTCTGTGTCTCTCTCTGTCTCTGCCCCTCCCCCACTCATGCTCAGTCTCTCAAAAATAAATAAAAACATTAAACAAATTTTTACAAAATAAGAAATTACCCCAAAAGAAAAGGAAAACACAGGAGAACTTAATTTTGTTGTGACAGTAAAATACCACGTACACATTTTCGAGTGGTCTGTTAAGCTCTTGATTGAAATGGTTTAAGAAACGATGTCAGAATGCCCATGTTTTTCAGCAGTTAACAAATGGAAATATCAATTACAGTTTGGGGTATTTCTCATTTAGCTCAGTCCGTGCTACACTAGTGAAGTGAACTAAATTCTCTGGTTCTTTGTGGATCATCCTTCTGGAGTTTTTTGGTCTAAAAATAGCCTCTAGGGCCTGAATTACCCAACTTGAACTTCTATGTAAATCACAAGAGCTGTAGTACCAGTGTTTACTCATGAGGACTTGGGCTTGCTTAGGAGACACAACTGGAGTGTTCCTGGGATTGCTGATTTTTAAACAAACATTTATTAATTCAACAAAGATTTATTAAGCATCTACCTGCTCTGGGAAAGGTGCTACACTGTGGATTCATCAGTGAATAAAATAGATTAAAAAAAAATTCCCTGTCCTCATGGCGTTTATATTCTAATGGACTACTTTAGAAACTTTTTATGGCAAATTTAGTCATTGTACTACTTTCCATTGCTTTTGGAACTCGCTTTCATGTTGTGTTTCTCAACCCAAATAACAGTTAATGAAGCCTTGCAAGGCTTACTAAATCACGGACAGAAAAAAAATCTCATTTATTATACCCATATCTATATCTATATTTTTCATAGTAAGGTAGTTTTTGAAGAGATATTATTTATTGTTTTTTTTTGCATAACTAAATATCGTGGCACTAGTTTTTAAAAATAATTCCTCTTTATGATTTCCTTTTTCTTTATTTCTTTCCTTAAATAGTTTATTGTCAAGTTGGTTTACATATAACACCCAGTGCTCATCGCAACAAGTGCCCTCTTTTTAAAAATAATTCTTCTTTATGATTTCTGCCTACTTTTCATAGGGAAGAAAAAAATGGTTTTGAAATGACACATTCTATCGTAAAATTCATTTATCAGATTATTAAGATGAAGAAATTACCACAGCTTCTATTTGGAGTGTATACTTTTATTCTTATTTAAATGCATTTTTCATTTTTTTAACCAATAATTTTTGCTATTAAATTTCTAGTGGATTAGGATGGTTTATATTTTCGCAAAAATGTGGTAAATACAGTGCATGGCATACAGTAGGCAGGCAGTAGGTATTTGGTGAATGCTGAAAGTCCTAATTCGCAAGAATTCTCAATGGTAAGACATTGTGACCCACTGTAAGATGGTGATGGAGGATGGTGGGGGGTGGTCATCAGAGTGAAACAAGGGCTGATGTCTTGGCTAGTCCTGCTCTGTAGGTTTTTCTTCAGCTTTGTAAGAATTCCACCGGGAAGCAGCTGCCTCACACACACCTGCAATCACGCTTCTTACAGCCATAGTCAGGGTCTCCTTGGGCTCTGCACTTCCCGTTTGATTTCACAGCAACTGCTCAGATAAAGCCATTTTGAAGTAATTTTTTTTCCCCTACTGTTGGAGTGGGAAGTCTGTAGTTGACTGGAATTCTTCCTTATAGGACAGTTTTCTTTGGCCATATTTTGCCTACGGTGTCCTGAACGGGAAGCTATTGGAAGGCAATTACTGCTGATGGGTGTGGAGTTTAAAGAGTTGTTTCTTGGTTGGTCTGCTGGGATAAATTTGGCTTAAAGAAAGAATGTATTCCTTTACCCCATTTCAGAATCTCGCCCTTGGAGGCAAAGAAAAATGCAGGGCGGAAGGCTGGGGGAGAACCACTTTCCAGTGATGAAATCTGCCTTTGCAACTCAGCAGGGCCCTGTGGGACAATCCTGGTGGCTGGCCCCAACACTTTATGGACGAGTCACAGGGAGTTCAGCTTCTAATTATCCATGGAATAATTATCAAACTTTATTTTTCTTTCTTCTCCTGAAGCTTACATTTTGAATAAGCCCTGTTTCTCTAAGCAAGGGAAAAATCCAGGGTTATAAACTTTCAATATATTTTCTTGTTACTTGATTTATTTGTCATATGTCAAAGTTTATGTTCAGAGAAATGCGAGCTTTTTTGGTAAAATGAGGATTCTAAACATCTTTGTGCCCTTGTTGTCAGGATGTGCTCATTAGAACCTATCCCAGGGCTTCAGAGGACACCAGAATGGCTGAGAGTAAACCCTGACCCCACGAGTTTATTGCTGCCTCATTATTGATTTTCAGAATGATTCAGGCAAAGTGGCTGTACTTCTGTTATATTTCATTGTTTCTTCATCTGTAAAAATGAAGCATTGTTTATAGCACTGCCCTACCTCCTGGGAGCAGAGCAGGGTAACACGAGAGAACTGGAGGGGCTATTTTTAGGATGTGAAGCAATGCTAAGTTTTGAGAATAATTCAGTTGTTGAAAAAAATCTGATACACAGCAATACATTTGTGACAAGGGTTAGTAGAGTGTTCTTGAGATAATTGACTGCTATTGATGCAATTTATTATGGGCATATGTAATTGTTTTCAGAAAGATAATGGTTAGCAGCTCCACAGCTTGCTGTAATATCCCCTGGTGCATTTAAATTTTGTGTAGGTCACTAATGCACATGTGTAACCAAATTTTGAGATAGCTATACCCATCTTCAAGCAGAAGAAATCTAAAGACGTTTGTTTTTGAGTTCGTAATCTGTAAACTTGTTCCAATGGCTTTAGTAATATTCATGCAGAACGTGGAGTAATATTCATGCAGAACTCGGTGCCCAAATTAAATCAAGTGTAGCTTTATAAATGGGCCAAGTGGCTGAGAATATTCAAAATGACCTTTTAAAACAAATCACCTGACAGTATAGAATATGGCAAATAATTGGATGCTAAGTGTGGAGGTTAGACTTTTCGAATGGCCAGACTCCAGATTTGTTCAGTCCTTAGTTGATGTTGGCTGTGTTTGGTGAGAGTTCACTGATGGTAAACCTAATGATGTCTGAAAGGGGTTACGGTGGATATCAATAGCTGATCTGGAACTTATATTGTGAAGAAATTGTCCCGACAATTTGTCTTTCTTTCTTTTTTATATTCTTGTGGGTTATGTAGGACTGGGGCAATGAGAAGCAAACAGAAGACACTTGGGAATTAATAACAATAGCCTGCTGTGATTATATTACGCTCCTCATAGCTGTAAAAGCAAATGATGTCTAATGGTATATCTAACATTTGTGATCTCCTTTACACCAACAGGTTTTGGTTTTGAATTTCACAAGAAACTTTTACAATATGCCGCCCAGTTGTGTAAATCAAAGTACTGTTTTCATATTTCACACGTTAAGTATTTCTAAGAATACAAGGCAAGGAGAAGGGGGATGTAGAAATGGGATGCTGAGGGTCTTTGGAATATGCAAATAAGGCTAAATTCCTTATTCAATGTCAGCTTTGCTGGTACTTTTTTCCAGATGAGGTGAGCAGGCTGCACCTTCAGTACCAGTTTAGCACGTAGTGAGAAGTTTTACTTCTTCCTGTCCCTCTGTAGTTCTACACATGACACCTTGTTTAGGACATCTCTTAAAGTGTCTGATTTAAATTATGATTAATTCACACAGGTGTAAGATCTGATGTATTGATTTCTCAAATGATGACAGGACACTTTGCAATGTGAAGTCTTTCATAGGATTTCAGGATTAGATAAGACCACTGGAGGTATCATTTAATCGCCAAGTGAGCAGAAATCACTCAGGACAAATCACCAAGGACTGCTTGCATTCAGACTCTACCTAAACACCTCTTTGCTTAGGGAGGCAGATTCCCACTCCTGGAGACTTGAGTTTATCAGCAGTTTGGCTCTCTGCAGCCATCCAAGTTTCCTCATTGACTTGCAGGACATTCTTACAATTATTTAAAGATAGTGATCATGTTCCCCTTAAGAGTTCTTTTCTCTAGGCTAAATATTCCTAGTTCTTTCAACTAGACCTTCTATTATGTCGTTTTCATTTTTATTTTATTAATTTCTTTAGGGATCAGGTGGTTCATGTCTGACATGTACTCTGTCTATTGCTTGTAATAAATCTTCAAAAGCAAATTGCTTATCGCGAGTTGCTCTTGAGAATATAGCCTCTTTATTAACTGGGTAGAAACACTTTACAGGGCTAAACATGCTTGCTGAGACTTTTACAGCTGAAACAGGGTTGGGATGTGTAATAACGTAATACAAATCTATTTTCACAAATAAAAGTATTGAGATTCTGGCATGTGTGAAATTCATGGGAATATAAAATACGGTACAGATAGACATAGAATATAAAAATATAAAAAAGAGTTTTACTGTCCTCATGGTCCGAACTTTTATAATCTCCTATACTAAGCAAAATAACTATGTATGCAAAGGAACTGTAATTAAGAGAAGCAGGTTAAGGGGCGCCAGGATGGCTCAGTTGGTTGAGTGCCTGACTCTTGATTTAGGTTCAGGTCATGATCCCAGGGTTGTGGGATCAAGCCCCAGCTCAGGCTCTACCCTGACCACAGATCCTCCTTACGATTCTTTCTCTGTCCCTTCCCTGCTCCTGCGCACTGCACACGTTCTCTCTCTCAAATACAATAAAAATAAAATTTAAAAAAAGGAAGCAGTGTAAATACCACAAGAGAGGCATATATGAAGTATTAAGGTAGAAAATCGTCCCTGGCTGAGGAGATCTGACAATCTCCTTTTATGGGAGAAGAGGATGTTATCGATAGGCCTTGATTTAGATGAGCATCGGTGTGGGAAAGTGTCAGGAGTATTTTCACAGAAGCATCTGATTTGAGGGCAACATAAAATGCATATTAAGTGAATGTTGGTGAAAAAGTTAGAATGCCTGAGGTACGTTGTCCACGGACTTGTTTTCCAGCTTAAAGACTTTGCACCTAATCATGATATGTAATGGTGGGTGTACACACACTGCAACACACTGAGTTTGGTCACTGAGTTTAGCAGTTTCTTAACTTTACAAATACGAAGAAATGAAATGAAGCATTAATAAAGTGTAAACCTTTTTTGTTTTTGCAGAAAATTCTGTTTCATGTGCATTTTGAATGAGACCTATTGGTTTTGAATTAGCATATCATCACTACTTTGTTCAAGAAGCTCAGTAATCTTTAGGATGATGGCTTCAATCATAAAGGTGAAGCAAATATATTGTTGGTGGATATTTTGTTATAGTCACACCCATGCCAGTCATTCATACCTCTTCTCCTTCCTAGTCTTTGGCCGTATACATGATGTCCTACATTGACTGACACTAAGTTCACCTCAAATGGTTGCCATTTTAGGATCAAGTAGATTAGTCTTTTCTTCAGTTTATATTTTCTGTTAATAAAAAAGGGAGATAGAATGTTGGGATGCACTTCTGTGGAAGTGTAGGGCTTGTAAAACTATCACCTGTAAAGTACCTGGTAGTATGCAATGAGTTTTGTTGCATCTTCATAACAATTTTGAAAAACTTTGTACTTTAGATCTGGACTGCCTTTAATGTCTATGAGGAAATGCTCTCCTTTTAATTTGCCTACACAGATTGCTTATTTTACATAATGAATAGTGAAAAAGATGATGAGTCCATATTTCACGGAACAAGGGGACCTATACACAGCCGTGACATCTGTGAGACAATATATTAGATAAGAGTGACGTCATTATATGTAACTGAAACAAAAGTTACCATTTCCTGAGTGGGCACTTTGATTTGAAACTCTTCTTTTAACCACTGTGGAAAGGAGCTTATTTTAGATTTAGCTCTAGTCACACTGTGAGTCTCTGGAGAGGTACGCAGGACTGTGAGGGACTAAAGGAGAACACAAAAATACTGTAGTGTAATATGGCAACCTATACAGTTCAGTACCTTTTAATTACACTTTAATGCATGTGGGAACACTGATGTTTCAGTAACACACTTGATTATAGGCTGTCTGAACACTTACTATTATTTGGACTTTATTGAATAAAAAAGGCCTATTCAATATAGGCCCTCAAATATTAAATATAGATGGAGGCTGAAAAAGCGGGTGTACTTTTAAACACTTAAGGACTATGTAACATATTTCCATTTGAAGAACTCAGTGACTTTTACCTCGAGCCTGAACAGTATGAGGTGACGATGTCTCATCTTGTTACCGTCTAGAAGAGATGAACAGTCGCTGAACCACCTGTGGGTCGTGGCATTTTCTCAGTGATGGGTGCTGTGTTTTGTGTAGTTGTTCAGCCTTGAGGGAATCAAGGCACTAATAATTTGCACTGAGGGTCACATAATAAAGAGGTTGTAATTTTGGGGGTAGTTTGGAGGAAAAATAAAATCATGGGGCTTAGAAAATACTGAAGTTTAAAAAGGTCTTATAGGAACCAAAGACTGTGGAGAATGTAGTTAGGCAGTTTTTTCACGAAAGGTTCATTCATCCTCTGTGTGTGTGTGTGTGTGTGTGTGTGTGTGTGTGTGTGTGTGTGTGTGTAATGTAGTTCTCTCCTCATTCCTATACCTTCTTGTTCTTTCAGTGAGCTATACTTTTTGTTTGGCTCTTCTTCACATATTTAATGTTGAGCTGGGCTCTGATTTTGGAAAGGATTGGTTCTCGGGAGACAGTGCAGCGCCACAGCGGGTGGTGGGTAAAGGATGTGGAGCTGAGAAAGAAGAGCATCCTGATGATTTTGTCAGTGCATTTCGTGGAAAAACAACAAATGATTGATGAATGCCCATTTGAGAAGAATAATCCTCAATATTGGATATTATGGGAGAAGAATAAAAACTTCATATGCTCTAAATATATATTTTTTTAATTTCTGAGAGAGAGGTAGAGACAGCGTGAGCAGGGGAGGGTCAGAGAGAGAGGGAGACACAGAATCTGAAGACAGGTTCCAGGCTCTGAGCTAGCTGTCAGATCGTGACCTGAGCGGAAGTCAGATGCCCAACCGACTGAGCCACCCAGGCGCCCTTGAATATTCTTATAGGTTCCAGTTTGTGAGACCAGTCAGCTTCCAGTCAAGGGATATCAAAGACTATTCAGGGTCTAAGACAGAGTGGAGGTTCTCATGGTAGAGACCTTGGGTCTCAGAAATACAGAGACCCAAAACAGGACTGCAACAGTTCATAATTACTCTCAATTGTGATTACACGTCTAAATGAAACCAATCCTGAATTAAGTAATGAGTTTTAAAAGAACGAACTTGGAAAAGTGCAAGTCAATTCTTTTTACTGAATGAAATGATACTGTATTCTGTGAGGTTGGAATGATGCACTCTTATAATGTATTTTAAAGCACAAAATTGGAGCATTTTGTTTCTAAAGAAAAAATATAAAACACATTACCCTATAAAACGTTGTCTTTAAAATTTTATGACATAAAAGAGTTGCATTTGAAAATAGCACCAGGACTTGAAGAATTCACATATAATTATTATGGTTTATACTTTCAGTTATGTATTTTTTCACAAGTTGATTTAAAAAAAATTTTTTTTAATGTCTATTTATTTTTGAGAGAGAGACAGAGCATGAGCAGGGGAGGGGTAGAGAGAGAGGGAGACAAAGAATCCAAAGCAGGCTCCAGGCTCTGAGCTGTCAGCACAGAGCCTGACACGGGGCTTGAACCCACCAACCACGAGATCATGACCTGAGCTGAAGTCAGACGCCAAACCGACTGAGCCACCCAGGTGCTATAGCACAAGTTGACTTATTTAGTGTGATCGTACTGGTCTTTTTGTATCTTCCGTCTCTACTAAATTTATGGTAATATTGATATCATTAAGTCTGTAATTAGGATTGTAAAACAGGATAAGTTTTAGTCTTCCCTCCTTTGTTCTTTCCAAGTGCCATCATCAGCAGTTAGGTATGAACTTCAAATAAAATTTTCGGTGACCTTAAACAGTATCTGGGCTGTCACTTGCAGCTTGTGGAGTGTTGATTATATACTATTGACAGATGATTTGAAGGAAATAAGTAAAAGTATGTTCTAATCAAAAACCAGAATCACTGCAGAGATTTAATGGATGAAAAGATGATTGATATGAGGGGGGAGAAAAGGCACGTAAAATAATGTTGATGTGAGATCACCCTGGCGACAGACAGCCACTAGAGTACGTCCTAGGATAGGACAATTGGACTCATTATTACGATCAAGAATTTTTCGGTACAGTTTGGGAAGCTCAGGGAAGTTGTATAAAAGTTACTGTATTCAGGTTAAGTAAATAATGTAATGTAGAGACGTGGAGATGATTATTTTGTGGGCTCCGGCAGCACTCATGAGCTGAGGCCCGGGCTACTAAGCTAACCTAGGAAGGGCCTCTTATGAAGGACAGAGGGTGGTCTGGAGTTAGGAGTTAGCTTGGAGGTAGGAGAATGGGAATAGGGAGGGCTTCTCATTCCTTGTCAACAAGATTGAAAGGAGCCCATCTAAGTTCCATACACTTATGCCAGTCCTGCGTTCTTTGAGCCCATGTTTTGATAAAGTGGGGATAGGAATATATGTGAAATAAATGGTAAACTCTAATAAGCTATGCAAGCTTAAGATATTATGTGTAAAATATTTAACTGTGTTACTCAAATGTTTGGAAAATAAGACAACATAAGAAGTACTCAGGGGCTTTGATCACTTGAAGTGGTAGCCAGGCTTACCTTAATTGCCCTTTGGTAGTACATGGCAGGGAGGGACAACTAAACTGTCAAGTCTTTTATGTATGCTTAAAATACATTAAAAAATTCATTGAAGTTTTGAAAAATGTAACTTCTTTATCAAGAAAGGGTAGAACTGGATAGATGAACGTCATGAAAACATAAAGATGATTTCTTTGTAATTATTTTAAAAAACGTTTTTGATGTTGATTTATTTTTGAGAGACAGAGACAGAGCATGAGCAGGGGAGGTGCAGAGAGAGAGGGAGACACAGAATCTGAAACAGGCTCCAGGCTCTGAGCTGTCAGCACAGATCCTGATGCAGGGCTCGAACCCACGAACTGTGAGATCATGACCTGAGCTGAAGTCAGACACTTAACCTACTGATCCACCCAGGTCCCCCCTTTCCTGTAATTGTTAAGATTCATTTACTTGTGAATCCATAGGACACAATGCAGTGCACATTTTAAAATATCACAATACTGAGCCTAAATGCCTTTTTTTAAAAAAATAGAATTCATTTTAGGGAGCAGTTTTAGGTTCACAGCAAAATTAAGCGGAACAGCGATCTCCCTGCATTCTGCACCTCCCCTCACTCACACAGGCTCCCCCTACTATAAACATATAAAAATCTTGCGCCAGAGTGGTCTAAATTGTTATCTAAATCATTATCACCCAAGGCCAGAGTTTGAACTTGGTAAAGCCTTAAGTATTTTAATTCCATGTCCTGATGTGAAACATGACTTACTTCAAAGGTTAGAGATGTTGGCACAATAGAACATTTGTAACGTTAATTCACCATGAGAAGATGCCTTATAGTCTTCCTTTTAAACTATTAACCTTAAGCCACTGTTTCTCTGGAATTACACATGTTTATAATCTGGTTTATGTTTTCAAACTAAATGGAAGGCTAGAAATTTAGGATAAAAGCAACTTTAAAAAAATCACCATTATTTTTATTGAATGGTTAATTTCCATTGTAAAACATTCTGGCCCAAAGTTTTGGATGCTATTTAAGTGAAGTACAAGATTAAAAGATTTTTAAGAGACTCTGATTTTTTTTAATATTAGACATTTGAGATATAACAAATTAAGGACCTAATAAATAAAAGGACTTAATATATTGTGGAGCGGGTGTTTTAATAATGAAAACACATAGAATATGCTTTTAGAAGCGTCTAAGCAGTGTCTTCTCGCCTCCTTTGACCTCACTGGAGCTATGCAGTGTAGAAATGTTCTCTTTCCTCTCTTCTGACAGTTATTTAAGGAATCCGCAATTAAGAGATAGAAAAAGAGGAGAAAACATAATCTCAGCAACAGCACTGAAATGATCTTCACTTCTGATTATTTAAAAATAATCCTAGTGAGCGAGGGGCGGGGGGGAAGAGTCCCCTTTGGGGAAAGTACGTTAAAAATTAAGCTAAGAAACTTGTGCAAGGAAAGCGCGTCCTCTAAGCACCTGGAAACACGCGTCTTCCCCGGCAGTCTGGGAAATGAACGCGGACCCGGAGGCCAGCCGGCCGTGACCTGTGTGCAGTGCCGGAGCCGGCAGGCTGGAGGCCCTCTCGGAGGAAGAGCGACTCTCCTCGCCGCGAAGGCGGGCGCTGCTCCCCACGGCCCCGCCGGCCCCGGCCTCTGCGCCGGGCAGTGCGGGGCGCCGGGGCGCAAGGAGCCCTCCCAGGACCGGGGAGCCCCGGCCTCCTCGGCCCCGTCGGCCGCGCCCCGCCCGCCCTGGAAGGGGCTGAACTTTGGCCCCCGGTCGGCTGACACCAGAGGGAGTGTGAATGCAATGACGTCTCCGCTCGGTTCAGCTGCACAACAGGAAATGCTCTCGGCCTCCCCCCTTCCTGCCCGGAGAAAGTGGGGCTCCTTTTTCCCGGCGGCCTCCGCAGCTCCAGCGGAGACCTACTTTCGGGGCCGCCTGCCCCGGCTCTGGGGAAGGCGGGGGCGGGGACTGCGGCCGGGGGGTGGGGGGGGATGGCGACCCCGAGGAGGTGGAGGATGCCCTTGCTTTGCAAAGGCTCGCTTTCCCGGTCTTGCGGGGGGACTCCACTGCGTCGTAAAGCGCGGGAGGTCGGGTGACCACTGGCCCTGGGGAGTCCATACCACGTGCATAGTAGAGGGAACACCCGGTCAGGTGGGCCAAGAGCATTGGCGGGCTCCCGAAATCGGCACCGAATAGTGCTGAATAATGGTGACCACAGAGGGCCCGAGCCGGCCTCTTACCGCCTTGATAGAATGTACAATCTTTCTTTACAAAAAGCCCTAACAGGAAACCTTCTGTTTAACCTCCTTCTAACTGTCACCTCTTACTTTGTTGTGGCAACAAAAGTATGAATGCTTAGTGTAAAGGACAAACATCATGCCATGATATAGTTTAGACAGAATCATTACAAGAAAATTATTGCAGTATTCATGATTTTAATCCTTGTTATTTAGGTAGAGAATCTTGTGTAAATAAATAGTAATGATTTTGTCAATTTGAGAACAGTACTGTGGTCCAGGATTCACTCTCCTCAAGTTATAGACGGACTTTTACTGTTTTCCTACATTTTTCTTTTTTGCCGCAGATAGGCTTACAGAACTGAAGCCAAGCGAGTAAATCTAGTTTAAAAGGTGTTTTAATTTGCACTAATGATTTTCAGTTTAGAATAGTTGTTTAGTATTAATAACCTGTAATTTAGTAACATAGGTCGCGCATATTTCATAGATTAGCCAGCATGCTACAAAGAGTAGTATCAGCTGGCTGGTCATCACTGTGATTACTTCTCTGGTTGACCTCATGAATAGGCTTTGTAATGGTAGATTGTTCTTTTAGACACACAGCCAAAATGCCAAAGTTCACGGGAAGGTCTGCTAAGTTTTCTTCACTTGACAGTGAAGAGATTTAAAAGATGAAAATATCACTTAGTAGCTCATCGTAAATCTAGAAAATCATTTTACATTGGAATACACAGTTTACGTGTTTATGTTAAACTGAATCATAAAGCTGATCACTGATCTTGAGCTTTTATAATTGTTGCCTAAAATTTTTTCTTAAAAAGTAATAAAGTCCCCATGGAATCATTAGGTGTGTATATAGTACATTATCATTTCCCTTGGGATACTTTCAGGTGATTTATGTGATAAGGACGTTAAAGATCATTGAGTACATTTGGAAGAAGAGCTATAGATTTAAAAACGATATCTTTTTAAAGATATCTTTATCCTTACAGGATTTAACACAGAGATTCTCTGCTTTTATTACCCAAGCCTCTCAAGTTGTTACCGTAGCACTCTTAATTGGTTATGAAATGCACAAAAATATTTATACAGATATTCTCAGTGGCCCATTAAAGCAAATAAAGTTAGAAGTTAGGAACAGAGGGGAAGTTGTGGTTCTTTGGAATATGCCAGAGAGAGCAGGACTCCATTATAGTACACTCTCAATGGTTAAATGGAGTCAAGATACAAATGGGATGGTGTGGGTGGAAAAGTTTCACAGAACTGGAAAGCACTATGCTAGTGCAAGATCACTGTTGTTTTTGTTTTCTTTTGTTTTTTGTTTTTGTTTTTTTATGATTCTCTTTTTCCCATCTCTCCCCCTACAGTAACATTATACAGAAGGTGTATCCAATGTGACAGGAAAACTGTTCAAGTAGATGTTAGTTTATATCCTTTGTGGCCAGATTATAGTTGGATCCCCTGCACCATGTTTATTTGCTCTATAAAAAGATTTAACTGCTTTTAAACCCAGCTTGGCCATTGAGAGCACCAGTAAAAGTATTTATTTAGCAGTATTAATCTAAGGATCAATTACTCCAACTCCGTATTAATAGTAATCCTTAGTTTTTATGCAGCATCTTATTGGAGGTACGAAGTAGCATTCTTAGGCACATCAGTTTAAATCTCATAACAACTAGGAGATTAGCATGCCGGTTTATGAAAGTCACAGTGTGTGGGGTTCTTATAAACTGTGCCTAGAATCTGAATTTCCTTAACATTAACCCAAACCTAATACCTCATCTGTAATAGTGGTCCAAATATGTCTAATTTTATTTGTACACGAATTAAAAATATATCTGCTTTGGGGATATATTCTACTTTTTATGCTGTAGAAGGATTTTGTATCTTTATAGTGACCAAAACTATGGCTCTGACTACGGGAGGTAAACGAGTATCTTTTACTTCTCATCTAAGAATATTGTGTCTTTTGGAGGGAAACCCTAGAATTAATGCAGTCCTCCATTATATCTTGGAATCAGAGTTTGAAATGTCTTAAAAAGTATTTTAAAAAATTGGTTGACTACTGCCTGCCTGTCCTGATGAACCACACAAGCCAGGACAGTTTGTGTCATCCCCACTGGATTCCCAATGCCTAGAACTGTGTTCTTCAAGGAGCCGATGCCCAGGGGATAGGGGCTAAATGAAGAAACGAAGATAGTACTATGTCTCAAGTTTCAGAAGCTCTTTCATATTCCCAGGCCATAATTTCCAGAATCTTCTTTTTGTTAATTAGTTTAAATTCAGCGATCATAAGACATTATTTGATTTTTCGACAGAATGTAAAAAAACATGTAGAAGGTGTACAATGTGCATGTCGTAAGTTGAAAAATACTGAAGAAATCATGATATATAGCAATATTACCATCCTGGGATTTTATTTACTATTCTAATTATTTGCAACCCTCCTTTTTCACATACAGAGAGAAATTTTTGAAAAAGCTTATTGACCTACTGATTTACAAAAGAAGACATTGAGCAAAGCTGAAGAGTAGCTCCCTTGAATTTGGGTCATTTTTACTAGCACTTCACTCAAGGGTTTAATAGCAGTTTGAGATCCAAAGAGGCTTTGAGCTCTTAAACATAATTTCTATTTGACTATTCATTACCTAATGTGAGCTTTGATGTTGCATTTGAGCCTGTCTATAAATTGGGATTGTGCATTAAAAAGCCATGGCTGTACTTCTAGTGCCTTGAATGGTGCCGGGCAGAAAGTCTAGGAGTTCTACAGGGTCAGCTTCCGGGTGAGCATGTGACCTGTGTGTCTTGCAAGGCCTGAGTATGGTTTAACGCTGTATTGCCACTCTCTTGAAATTATTAATTTTTGAACAAGGATTCCTGCATTTCGGTTTGCACTGGGATCTGTAAATTATGTAGCCGATGTTGGTGCTTAGCGAACATTTATGACAAAATGAGGGACGTGACTGTATGATTTAGAAACTTAGATTTTACTCCAGAAAATATTGATCGTGAGCCTTAGTTTCCCTGTCTCTCTGAGGCACAATAAGATGAAAAACAGACTGCCTGGATTCCATCTAATAAAGTGTCTTAGCTAGAATATTATTTGGAACTGAATGTGAATGGCCCTAAGAAAAAAGCTTTCTGTGAGGTGTAAACTTTTGGTTGGGTTGAGCTAAGTAAAATTGCTGAGAGAGTCTCGAAGATTGAAGCTAACTTGATGGGAAATGTACTAAGTAGCATTAGGTCTCTTCTTTATATTCTCAGTTATAGTTTGGTTCATGTTTATTTAATTATTAACTTTTATATATTTATTAAGTATTTCCCCCTATTATCAATGATATAATTATTCACTATTGATTTATTGATAATGGTGTGTTAGCTGTTTGATAGGATTTATATTAAAATATGTTTGTTTTCTGGAAGATATGAATAAATATATAAAATAATGGGGAAAAGTATACAGTAGTCAAAGGAATTTGCTGTGGTCAAATTTTCCTTTCCTTTCATTTGCCTCCATAGGCACAACAGTCTTTTAAAAATCTTTCCTTAAAGCTGTCCAGGGATGGAAATTTCATAGCCCTTGCTGAGAGCCAGTTTTGTTGCTTCATCAAATTTATGGCTGGAAAAGAGTCAATATAGGGCCAGGTGGGGAGTGTGGGCTTCAGAGTGGAGCTACCTGGGTTTGAGTGTTGCCTTCACTACTTTCTAGTTGTAGGACTTTGGGCAATTTACAACGTTCCTCTTAGCCTCAGTTTTCCTCATCTGTACAATAGGGATAATTCCTAAATCAGACCTCAGAGATTGTTGTGAGGATTAAACGGATCAGTATATGTAAAGTACTTGCTCTACAGTAAGCACTCAATATATGCTGGGTGAGGAGGCAATTTTAAAAAGCCTACTTATTGATGTTACTTAGAAATTATCAAATAATAAGTGAAAGCTTACATTGCTATTCTCGAAGACATGATGATGTCATGAGGGAGCTGAATTATAATCCAAATATTAGGACCTTCTGGGTTAAGTGCTAAAGTAGAAGTAGAGGGTGATAAGAAGGCCTATAAGGAGCTCTAGGCCATCCTGGGGTAGGGGGGTGAAATGGAATGTCTCCTCAGCTGCCCTTTCAGAAGTCAGTAGGTATCCAGAATAGCTTGGTGAGGGTTTGAGAATGCATGGGGATGTTTGGGGAATTCTGAATGTTTAGTATGGTTGATGAATAAAGAACAACTGGCAGATAATGACAAGTAGTGTAGAAATGTAAGCGGAGGCCAGACATTGAAGATGTAGACTAGAGAAATAGGAGGGGCAATCAGGGGAATCATGTCTTAGAAGCCATGAGTCAAGAGTTTCTTCAAAGAAAGAATGAGTGTCACTACCAAGGTCTATGGAGAATTAAAGTAAGATAAGAACTGAAAAGTGATTCAAGAGTTAAGAGATGGCTGGCATTTATTTTTATTTGTCATTTGCTGTTAAGTGTGAATGACTATTGAAGGTCTGACTATTGGTAAGTATAGGGAAGACATTTAAATTAGACAGAATGTTTTGACTTAAAAGAGGATTAAGTCCTTGAATTATCAAAAGAGTGTTACCATTGTTTCCTCTTTATGCTTTCAGATTAGGATAAACCACTGGTTTGAAGTTCATGGCCCTGCTAGATCATAATCTTTAATAGGGAGAGTGCAATAGAGCCTTACTTATCACTGTAACTTTAGAATCCAATCAAGTTTTTAGCTCATAATGGTAATTAAAAATAATATATATTGAGTGCTAGACATTTTTCTAGGTACTTTACATGTGTTAATTAATTTAATCCATATATTTTAATATCTGACATCTTTGAATCTTTATCTTCTTATGAGTCTCCTCATTTTATGGGTGAAAAAACTGAACAACAGAGACGTTAACTACCTTGTTTAAGGTTACAATGCTAGTGCATTTTGGATCCTGAGTTTAAAAGGCAGTCTGTGGTGCTAGGGTGCTGGGTGGTTCAGTGAGTTAAGCATCTAACTCTTGATTTTGGCTTGGGTCATGATCTCACAGTTCATGAGATTGAGCCCTTTGTTGGACTCTGCTCTGAAAGCATGGAGCCTACTTGGGATTCTTTCTCTCCCTCTCTCTCTGCCCCTCCCCCACCCATGCATGCAGTCTTTCTTCTCAAAACAAATAAACTTAAAAAAAATTAAAAGGCAGTCTGCATTCAAACCCCAGACTCCTTTTCAAAATGAGTGCACCACCATCTTCTTTACTGTAGTTCATTATACATTTGTTGGGTAAGTGGATGAATAGATGAATGAATTAGTGAAAAACGATGGATTAATAATTACTTCATGCCGATGAGTAAATCTGATTGAAAATTTTTTCTCCCTGTTGATGGTAGGTTCCTTTCAGTTTTCTAAGAGAAGTTATTCTTCTATTATTTCGTACAATAATACAGCTTCTAAATTCTTGAAGTCTAAGATGTATTTAGGAATTTGTTTCTTGGTACCTGGGAAATAGGCAAATGAGTTCTCTTTCTAGTGTGGGTCATGGGGGTCTTAGTTTATTAGGGGTGATGATCCAAACCCAAATGTGTCATCTGGATGGTGCAAGATGGAAACACCACTGGTAAAGCTGTAAACTATTGAGCCAAGGCCAGTTTGGAGTACCTTGACCTTTGGAAGTCAGGATTTGGGAGATCCCAGGATAACTAACTGACAAGTAAGTAGCAGAATACTGTAGAAGGGGCATTATTCTTAGGTTTGTGACTTTCTTTTTAGCTGCAACTCTTATGTGGCAGTTATGCAAAATGGCACTAAAATTCTTAGTGATGAAATAAATGTGAAGGAATATGTTTGCTGGGCTTACAGAAAGATTGGATTACTGTGTCTTTACAATTAACAGAACAACTTAATGTGATGAGACTAACTTTCCTATCATAGAAATACTTTTAAAAAGTTCATTTATAAGATTTTATAAATAAAATGTAAGATCAATAAGGAAACATTGGCCTCAAATGACATATTGTACCAGATGGACTTAACAGACTTATATAGAATATTCCATCCAAAAGCAACAGAATATGCCTTCTTCTCAAGTGCATATGGAATATTTTCCAGGATAGATCATATGTTAGGCTGCAAAGCAAGTCTTAAACCTAAGAGCATCTTTTCTGACCACGGTGGTATGAAAATAAAAATTAATTACATGAAGAAAACTGGAGAGTATACAGATATGTGGAAATTAAACAACATACTACTGCACAATTAAGCAGTCAAAGACAAATTCAAAAGAGAAAAAATACCTTAAAACAAATGAAAATAGAAATATATCAAAATTTGTTAGTTGCAGCAAAAGCAGTTCTAAGATGAAAGTTCATATTGATAAATGCCCACCTCAAGAAAAAAGAGAAGTCTCAAGTAACCTAAATTTACACCCCAAGGAGCTAGAAGAGAACAAATGAAGTCCAAAGATAGTAGAAGGAAGGAAATAACAAAGACCAGAGCAGAAATGAATGACGTAGAGATGAAAAAAGACTAAAAAAGACAGTGGAGAAGATCAATGAAACTAAGAGCTGTTTCTTTGAAAAGATAAAATTGGCAAGACTTTAGCTAAACTCAACAAATGAAAAAGAGAGAGGACTCAGTTAGATGAAGTCATAAATGGAAAGAGGAGATGTTACAACTAATACCACATGTCAACAAATTGGACATCGTAGAAGGAATGGATAAATCTCTAAAAAGCATACAGCCTACCAAGATCGAATCATGATGAAATAGAAAATCTGAACAGACTGATTACTAGTAAGGGGATTGAATGAGTAATCAAAAACCTCCCAACAAGCAAAAGTCCAGAACCAGCTTCCCTGGTGAATTCAATCAAACATTCAGAGAATTAATACCAATCCTTCTCATACTCTTCAAAAAACTGAAGAGGAGGGAACTCTTCCAAACTCATATTATGAGGCCAGTATCATTCTGATACCAAAACCAGACAAGGATGCCACAAGAAAATAAAATTACAGTTTAATATCTCTGATGAATATAGATATAGAAATCCTCAACAAAATATTAGCAAACTGCATTAAATAATATCAAAAGGATCATATATCATGATCAAGTGGGATTTATTCCAGTGATGCAATGATGGTTCTACAGTTTTACACATCAGTCAGTGATACACCACATTACCAAGATGATTTTAGCAAGATGAGGCAAAAATCATATGAGTATCTCATAGATACAGAATTATCTTTTGACAAAATTCAACATTCATTTATGATAAAGACTTTCAACAAAGTGGGTATAGAGGGAACATACCTCAGTATAATAAAGGCCATATATGACAAGCTCATAGCGAACATCCTACTCAATGGTGAAATGCTGAAAGCCTTTCCTCTAAGATCAGAATAAGACAAGGATGCCCACTCTTACCACTTTTATTTAACATAGTATTGGAAGTCCTAACCAGAGCAATTAGGCAAGAAAAAAATGAATCCAAATTGGAAAAGTAGAAGCAAAACTCTCACCATTTGCAGATGGCATGTTACTATATACAGATAATTCTCAAGACTATCACAGAGCTGTTAGAACTAATAAAATTATTCAGTAAGGTTTCAGGATATACAAAATCAATACACAAAAATCTTTTATGTTTCTATAGATTTATAAAGAATTATCAAAAAAAAGTAAAACAGTCTCATTTATAATTGCATCAAAAAGAATAAAATCTTGTAATAAACTTAACTAAGTAGATGAAAGACTTGTGTATTTAAAACTATAAGACATCAGTGAAATTGAAGAAGACACACATAAAAAGTGGAAAGATGTTCCATGCTCATGGATTGGTAGAATAATTATTGTTAAAATGACTGAAAGCAATCTCCAGATTCAGTGCAGTCCCTATCAAAATTACAATGGCATTTAAAAAACTCACAAATAATCCTAAAATTTGTCTGGAACCACAACAAATCTCAAAAAGTGGTCTTGAGAAAGAAGAATAAAGTTAGAGGCATCACACTTCCTGATTTCTAACTATATTACTATTGCTATATTACTGCAATAGTATGATGTTGGCATAAAACAAACACATAGATCAATGGAACAGAATAGAAACCCCAGAAATAGAATCATATGTAAATGTTCAATTAATTTATGACAAAGGAACCAAGAATATACAGTGGGGAAAGGAAAGTCTCTTCAAAAAATGAAGTAGAAAACTGTACAGCCACATGCAAATGAATAAATTCAACCACTACCTTACATTATATACAAAAATTCAAAATGGATTAAAGACTTGACTGTAAGACCTGAAACCATAAAGCTCCTAGTAGAAAACATAGGTGGTAAGCTCTTTGACATAGGTCTTGAATCTAACACCAAATGTAAAAACAACAAAAGCAAATATAATAAGTGAGACTACATCAAACTGAAAAGCTTCTGCACAGCAAAAGAAACCATCAACAAAATGAAAAGGCAGCCTAACTGAATAAGAGAAAGTATTGCACATCATATATATGACAAGGTGTTAATAGCCAAATATATGAAGAACTCCTACAACTCAATAGCAAAAAAACCCATAAGCCAAAAAAGCAAAAAACTATCCCCCCAAACTCAGTCTGATTAAAAAAATAAGCAGAAGATCTGAGTAGGCATTTCTTCAAAGAAGACACCCAAGTACGTGAAAAGATGCTCGGTGTCATTAATCATTAGGGAAATGCAGATCAAATCTGCAATGAGATCTAACCTCACACCTGATAGAATGGCTGTTATCAAAAAGACACATAAGTGTTGACAAGGATTTAGAGGAAAGGGAACTCTTGTACCTCTTTGATGGAATTGTAAATTGGTGCAACCACTATGGAAAACGGTATGGAGGTTCCTCAAAAAATTAAAAATAGAACTACCATATCATCTAACGATTCCACTTTTCTTGGTATTTAATCTAAAGAAAATGAAAACACTAACTTGAAAAGATAGATGCATTCCCATGTTTATTACAGCATTATTTATAATAGCCAAAATATGTAAACAATTGAAGCATCCATTGATGGATGAACAGATAAAGAGGATGCGTTTTGTATATGTATGGAACATTATTTAGCCATAAAAAGAATGAAATCTTGCCATTTGATACAACATGACAGCAGGGATGGACCTTGAGGGCATTATGCTAAGTGAAATAGGTCTGAAAGGCTTAGAGGAGTGTAGCGTGGGGAAAAAAAGGGTTAAGGAGGTCAAACGATTAAAAGAAAAGAGAAGAATTGTAGCAGAATAGAGCAGAGATGAGCAGAGTGAGAGAGAGAGAGAGCGCTTGTGATTCTGTATCTTCGTACTTCTTGCTCCAGTCCCTGGAGAAGGCCCAGTTTCCTTTAGATTCCATATGATACCCCAGTATCTATCAAACTAACTCCTTTGTTTGCTCAAGCTGGCTTGAGTTAGTTTCTCTAACTTGCAGTTTGGAACGTTGGCTCATGCTGTGCTTTATTGAAGTATGAGGCCATGTTGAGGACGGAAGAAGTTGGTTCACATTTTTCAGTAGGTGATAGTTCCGGTGTCAGTTTCCCAGAAGATGCAGATAACTGGAATTTGGGTGACGGGGTCCAAGTAGGAACGAGAGGGAGGATGGCCTCTTGTCCAGATACTAAGAGGTCTAGCCGTCCAGGGCCGCACCTGCCTGACAGACCCAAGGAGGACAGGGGGACCGCAAGCAAGATCTCCTTTTTCCCTATGGATGAAGTCCAAATATGTGATTTTCTCAGTGTTTGTGTTTATTATGTTTAAGGACATAAAAGCTTGCTTACAAAAGCTCTCTGTTTTTACCCAGAATAAGGAATATGCAGAGTGTTTTTTAAGGCCTGTCGTTGCATCTTGTGAGTAAGTAATTCTTTGAGACATTTCTATCTCTATTGAGGACCAAAATTCTTTGCCATTTAACACTAGTGACCAATGTGAAGTTGACATATGTTTGTTTACAACTTAGTCATATTATCTGAAGATAGTCGTACTAAATGTGAAAGGGAAAGAATGAGAGCGTGTCAAGGTATCTTTTTTTTTTTTTTAATTTTTAATGTTCTATTTATTTCTAGGAGAGAGAGGGATAGACAGCATGAGCAGGGGAGGGTCACAGAGAGAGGGAGTCACAGACTAAAACAGGCTCCAGGCTTGAGCTGGCAGTCAGCACAGAGCCCGATGCGGGGCTCAAACCCACGAACTGCGAGATCATGACCTAAACGAAAGTCAGACGCTTAACCGACTAAGCCACCCAGGCGCCCCCAAGGTATCTTTTTTTTAAAATACGTATAATTATCAGTATTTAAAAATGTGCTTTACTGTTAATTGCATAAATAAGGTAGATTTCATTCTACTTCAATAGGTTTGAATATAGAGTTTATTTGTAGAAGGCAAAGAGAGGATATTTATAAAAGTGGGTCTTTGAGGGGCTCCTGGATGGCTCAGTCAGTTCAGTGTCTGGCTTTGGCTTAGGTCATGATCTTCATGGTTCACGAGTTCAAGCCCAGCATCAGGCTCTCTACATAAAGCTCCAGAGCCTGGAGCCTGCTTAGGATTCTGTGTCTCCCTCTCTCTCTGTCCCTCTCCTGCTTGTGCTCTGTCTCTGTCTCTCTCTCTCTCCCTCTCTCTCTCAAAAATAAATAAACATTAAAAAATAATTTTAAAAAGTGGGTCTTTGGATAGAATAATGATAAACCTATCCATTCCGTGAAATGCATTAGAATGTGTGTTTTATGAAGAGGAATGTGCTTTTGAGAAAAAGGCCTGTATGTGAGATTACTGTGGACCTAGATTTACTTAGGAGATATTTATAGGCAGCTCCTGATTTGAGTTGCAGCTGGGGAAGCACATTTCTGACCTCACCAATGAGAACTGAGTAGGATTCACTTTTTAATTTTTCAAGCACAGTTATGAATCAAATATTAAAATATAAAGCCCTGAAACTAATGAAGAAACCCACTTTTATCAGGAAGAGGGCAGAAAATATTTTATATGTGTCACATAAAGCATTTGACTGGACTGTGTTCTAATTTTCCTTTTTGTATTTTATTTGATTTAGATCTTGTCTCATAAAAAAAAAAGAGTTCAAAAGGCTACTTCAAAAGTCTTTATAATTTTTGAGAGTTCTTTTTGCTTGTGTTTCTATAAGACCTAAAATAAAAACGCATTGAATATACACTGGCATTAAGAACACCAGTGTGAATGAATGAAAATGCCATTAAGCCAGGTAGTGTTTTGGGACGGGTGGATGGCTTGGAGTTAACAAGACACTTAATTCAAAGCAGAAGAATATGTTTTAAAAATAAAATAATCTAAATTGTATGATTTAAAAGTGAAATCTATATAGGGAGTTATATACTATGAAGAAACACATGAAAGTGTTAATTACAGACATTTACATTCAAAAAGAGAAAGCATGGTGAGAAAGATTTAATCTGCAACTTCAGGCTCTCTCAGTTAAATGGCTTTTCTGTATTCACCATTTTCTGAATTATTGGAACCTGTACGTGTCAGAGTTTGTTTTTACATTGCTGGGTCATGGGAAAATACATTTATGTAATTTCAGGCTCTTTCATTCATTCATTTCACCTTATATTTATGTAATTATATGAGTGTGTCAGCTCTCTAAAACGGAAAGAACAGTATGTTTATTGGTGAATAAGAAGTCGTTATAGGGTGCTCTATTTTTACAGCTGTGCTTCAGGGTATCAAGTTCCAAAGGGGTCAGCTGGGCATGACCTCACGGGCATGGATCTTGGGGAGACAATTCTGGAACAGCCACAGGCCTGCCGAGTTGAAAGCCATTGCAGAATATCCAAATGCTGTAGTTAGGAGACATCTAGTCTGTTAATGCTTTTAATCGATTTTTCTTACTAGCATCCAAATTCAAAGCTGGGTACAAAGATAAGAGCACCTGTTGGGTGTAAGGCCCAGGTAGACGTGACTAGAAGGAATTAGCATTTGCACCCATGAAAACTCTGTGTGGGTACTTTGCCATTTTAACTCTGCGTTTGTTTAGAAGAGAAAATAAATGGGAAGGTGGGTAATGAGAGAGTTGAAGGAAGGAGGTATTAAAGGACTAGAGAGACTGCTGTGGTGGTCACTTCATTGCTAACATTGCTCTTGTATAAATTATGGAAAAGTCATGGCTTTGTGAGTATGTATGAAGACACTTGGGAAACAGACTTTGTTTATCTGATGTACAGATTCAGTTATTCTGGGGTATTGCATAGCACTGTTGTCTACTTTGGATTCCCTTTTAAATCATATCCATGGTTGTGACAGCTTTTGGGTATACATACCATTAGAAGTTGTTTGTAAGATTCTTATTTAATGCATTAAATTCAGAAATACATCCTCCCATCTTTTAGAAAAGATGTTACATTGTCTTTTATCATCACTTCTAATGAGAATAAAATCTGTTAATTTGGAGTTCGTACACACTCATAGTTGTTGCCATCTGTAGTGTGTGCAAGTTTTCGTGGAAGTCATACATGTGGCTTGTGCTGTTCCTTTGTTGGCCGCGTACCAACATATGCACTCAAAAAGGTTTGGGGAAAATTTAATAGAGCTGGGGTGAGGGGCTCTTTCATTTTGGTGATGTAACATCAATACTTTATTTTTCCATTAGTAGCACATTTTATTTTTCGTATCAAGTAGATTGATATGGAGGAAGAAGCATTGGTGATAAAACCAACAGCGTATCCCATACAAAACTGTTAACTTTCACTTACTTATATATGTACTATTAGAATATGAGTAGGGAAGAAGTTATCGCTAATTGAAACTTTTAGTGATGTAAGTTCATACTTACTTATGGCAGCCCTACTGTTAACAATACCATATTAGAAGAAATGTATGTATGTATGTATGTATGTATGTATGTATGTATTTATTTATTTTGTAAATGTTTTATTTACTTCTAGGAGAGAGAGAGATAGCATGAGCAGGGGAGGGTCAGAGAGAGAGGGAGTCACAGATTGAAACAGGCTCCAGGCTCTGAGCCGGCAGTCAGCACAGAGCCCGATGGGCTCGAACCCACGAACCGTGAGATCATGACCTAAGTGAAAGTCGGACGCTTAACCGACTAAGCCACCCAGGCGCCCCAGAAGAAATGTATTTAAAGTCAGTTAACTTAGGGGCACCTGCAGGGGCTCAGTCATTTGGGTGTCCGACTACGGCTCACGTCATGATCTCATAGCTCGTGGGTTTGAGCCCCGCGTCGGGCTCTGTGCTGACAGCTAGCTCAGAGCCTGGAGCCTGTTTCAGAATCTGCATCTCCCTCTCTCTGACCCTCCCCTGCTCTCTCTCTTTCAGAAATAACTAAAACATTAAAAAAATTTAAAGTCAGTTAACCCAAAGTAAACTATTGCCTTTTCCATTTGATGTATGTGTTACATTTGTTGTACTGTTGCTTGCTAGAGTAGAAGCTTTTGGAAATTAAAAAGTACTGCATATATCTTTCAAAAAATAATTTGTATTACAATATGATAGACAAGACATAGCAGCTCTTTCAACACATATATGATGTTTGTTTACCTTTCATTAAATTATTTAACAAATATTTACTGAGTGTCTTGTTATGTTCCAGGGACTGTTCTAAGAGCTGGGAGTACAGCAGGAGCGAGATCGGCGTGGGGGACATTCATCCATATTAATCCAATAATTATACATATGTATAATTACATATTATGCTTAAGTGCTATGAAAGAGATGAGTAAGGCATGAGAGAGAGGGGAACAGGAGAGCTTTGTCTCTTTGGTGAAGTTTAGGAAAGATATTCTGAGTAAGGGGTGTATTGAGCCAAGATTGGCTGATGAGAAAAGACTAAGTGAAGAGGGTTGGTGGGTTCTGCAGGCTGAGGGAGCAGCCTCTACACAGGCCTTATGATGGGCAGTATCATGATTTCAATCAGAGTCAACAAGGGACCCTACTGTGGCTGGAGCACCAAAATCAAGGGAGGTGAATCTGGAGAGTCCACATGGCCATTCAATGCAGTTCTAAAAACCCGATTTAGGATTTTGGTTTTTATCGTAAAATGAATGTATTGGAAAGCCATAGAAGTTGTTTAAACGTGAGGTTAAAAGTGACATATTTGCCTTTGAAAGTTAATTGGTCTGTAGTATGGGGAACAAATTAAAGGATAGCAAGATTGGATCTAAGACTATTGTAGTAATTTAGGGAGTGGTTCACTACACTGGATTAATCCACTCCAGTGGATTAAATTAGAGTAGTGGTGGTGGAGAATGGAGACAAGTAGGAAGATATAAGAAGTTCAAGACATTTCTAGGAGGAGAAATATATGGGATTTGATGTTGGATTGGATATGGAGAGTGAAGGACAGGAAATAGCCAAGAATGAATCCTGTGTATGGCCTGTGTATCTGAATGGACAGAGGTGCCATTTATTGGGATGGGATTCACCATAGAAGAGCTCAGTTCAAGGGAGTCGTGACTTTTGTTTTTGGATTTGTTGAGTTTAAAGTGGTTTTGAATGATCTAAGGGGAGATATTATGTAATCAGTTGAACATGGGGATATAGAGGAGAGTGGAGAGAGTAGACTAGAAATAGAAATTTGGAAGTCATCAGCATATAGGTGGTAATTGAATTGGGGTACATGAGAGGGTGTAAAGAGAACGTTTACTGTGAGAAGAGATGGCTTGGGCCTGGCCCTGGAGAAACTCCAACTTTGAAAGGCCTGAACCAGGGGAATGAGCCCACCATGAAGATGAAGAAAGTCTGGCTGGAGAAGGACAACAAGAAACAACTGGTCCAGTGTCACAGCATCTAAGTGAGGAGAGATGTTAGCTTTCCAGGGCTCCTATGACAATGTACAGTGTGCCACAAACTAGGTGGCTGAAAAAGCAGAACTTGTTTTCTTATAGTTCTGGATGTTTGAAGTCTAAAATCAAAGCATCAGTGGGGGTAGTTCCCTCTCAGGGCTTTGAGGAAGAGTCTCTCCCAGTGTTATTTCTGTGTCTCTGTGTCTTCTCCTGGCTGTCTTCTCATAAGAACACAAGTCATACTGGATTAGGGTCCTGCCTTACTCCAGTATAACCTCACCTTAATGAATTGGATTTGCAATGACTCTATTTCCGAATAAGATTCCATTATGAGGTACTAGGGTTAGGACTTCAACCTATCTTGGGTGGTGGTTGGGGGGGGGGAATGGGATACAATTCAGTGCATAACAAGAGGTTACAAGCACATTAGCCCTCTGTAAGGTCTTCCAGGGGAGACAGTGATAATGAAGGAACAGTTCCCAGTTTCATCTATATTTTAAAACAAGGTAGTATTGTTCTGTCCAATAAGGTATAAATAAAGTGTGTATGGTAGCTGAGATGAATGTGATGGGTGGGAATAGAAAGAAGACCAAATGGGATAAGGTAGAAAAACATTTCTGAGAAGAATGGAAATTTGAATTGGGTCCTGACAGATGTGGTTCAGAATTTAAATTTGTGGAAATTTGAAGTCGAGGGGGTGTTATAGGAAGAGAAAACAGATTTTTCTCAGTTTTGATCCAGAAACAGGTTCCCAGCCTTTAAAAAATAGGACTCTATTAAATGTAATTTAGCATTAAAGACCCATGTACCTACTGGTCTCCCTTTATGTAAAGGGATAATAGATGTTTTCTGCGTTAGGTGGAGGCTTTTGACAGGAATACGGCTGTGTGGGCTGTTCAGTTGATTTAGTTAACAATTATTTATTGAGAACTTACTATGTGCCAGGCACAAAGTTATTTATAATAAAGTCCAATAAATTGGACTTTGATTAGGCATTTAACCACTCCTCCACCCCAATACCTCTACATTAACCATCATTTTAACACACAGTTTATGGGTAACAATAGGAACATTTTTTATGACTACATCCATTTTCAGCATCCTAAATTTAATACTAATACTTAACAGTAATTGAGTATCTTACTCAGGGCCAAGCAATATTCTAAATACTTAAACTATACTAATGAAATTAATCTTCACCTAAACCCTCTGAGGTAGGTTCTACCATATTTCATAAATGCTAATGAGTAACCACTTGTAAGATGGCATTTGACGTTCCTCTAGAAAGAATAATAAAACTTTCAATAGATTGAAAGATACCATTGATAGTAAGTTGGATTCCAGGAATGTTAAAATATGAACAAAATGTGGACAGCTTAAATTTGACGGGCGTTTGGTTGGAAATGGAGGCACTGAGAAGGTACATAGCTTGCCCAGGGTTGCACACAGATATGGGGTGGAACCCAGATTCTAATTCAGGGGGCATGCGCCGGAGCCCAGGCGCTTAGCCGTTGTTCTCTATGTCCTGTAGCATGACTGCAAAATCTGAGCACATCCTTAGTGCCTTGTTTCACATCCTGAGAGCCTGATGATGTTTTGGCTCCAGGGTGACCGAGTGTGGGTACGTCGTGGCTGGAGAGGTATGTGTAGAGGTACAACTTGCCTCTGGCGATCTGACTGACCAGGAACACTGCAGGGGCGGTCATTGGGCTGGCTACTTTTTATCAATCTAAAATGTTCGCAGTGCAGAAAGGCCATATTGGCGAAAGGGATGAGGCTGGAGTTGAGGACGGGGCAAGAGTGGGTGACTCTTCTGGTGGAAAATGATTCGTTTTGAGCCCTGTTTTAGGTTTCGCTTCCTCTGAGAGCACGCTCAGCACCCCTTCCCTCGTTACTGTGAATGTCTCTGATCGTCATCAGCTGTGTTCACTGTTCTGCTTGGTTTCCTTTCCTGTGAAGTTACCTCCTCTGGTTGGAGGTGGCCCCGTAGGTAGTTCTAGCCTCCACGGCTTGTGGGAAAGTGTCCAGAAGCTCTGTTAAGTGTGGGAAACTACATTCAAGTTGAGTTCGGTGGTGAATGTCTTCACTTCTCTCTTCCTTCTGCGTTGTTGCTGTCTTCACAGACACATCCAGTGTGTCCTCATACGTGGGTTTTCCCCTTCAAACAGGTTTTTAAAATAAATCATATAAATTGTTTATATTTCAGATACGCTGAAACTATTCAGATGAGAACATGAAGGAAATTTTTCTTTCTTGAGTAGTCCAGAAGTAGTTCTCAGAGTAGAAGTTTCACTTGGACCCCAAGGCTTGAATTCTTGAGAATGTTGTAATTGCCTGAGTAAGACTTCAATTGATACAAACTTTTTCGAAAAACTCCTCCTGAGCTGTGCATTCCAGCCCACGTAGGTAACCATGAGCGCTGGGTTTGTCATCCTGCGTGGTGCTGGGGGCCATGGGACCAAGCTCTGTGTGCTGGCTGACGGCCATGTCAGAAGGTAGGGGTTTGGTAGCTCAGCACCTGCTGTCTTCTGATTTGTCAGCTAAGTACATTTTCGGACCCACTGCTAAAGTCATTTGGCCTTTCTCCTTCTGAATGTGCAGCACAGCAGTATTTCCAGCTAAGGGGTTGCCTCTTAGGAATGATTATGAAACCTTACCATGTTTTAGACTCTTTTTATTTCCTCCTTCCCCTTATATGTGCATTTTTATTCTCTAGATGTTTCCAGTAGTAATATATTCTACCTAGGACTCTTTTAATTAAGAATATACCTGGTGTTTACAGAACTCTTACCATGTTAGGCTGTGAGAGTGTGCTCCAGTGACCATGGCCCACTGGTCTTGAGGAGCTGACCGTAGGGCAGATGGATGTGCACGTAGCTATCCAGCCAGCATCAAAACAACCATGAAAGAGACGAACGGCGAGCAGAAAGGACTAAGGAACTGATGAGGAGGAAGGCTTGAATTTCCACTCCCAGGACTTGGGAAGGCTTAGTGAAGGGGACAAAAGATTGAGCTCTGTTGTTAGCATGTGTTTAGAACTAGATGTAAATGACAGTTGTTATATATATTGGTATTTGTGATTGTGTTTTCTTTCATTCATTCATTCATTCTTTTTTTTTTATTCTATGTCATTGTACTTTCAATAAGAGTGACACTCTGGAGCAGTGCTGTTCAGTTGAGCTCTATAATGATGGAAATTCCCTGTATTTCTGTCTTTTTTTTAAATGTTTGTTTATTTATTTTGAGAGAGAAAGAGAGAGGGAGAGCACAAATGGAGGAGGGGCAGAGAGAATCCCAAACAGGCTCCTTATTGCCAGCATAGAGCCCAACCGAGCTATGTTTTGAGAACAGTGAGATCATGAGCTGAAACCAAGAGTCAGATGCTTAACTGACTGGACCACTCAGGCAGGCGCCCCAGGAAATGCCCTGTATCTTGTGCTGACCATACAGTAGCCACTAACCGCAGGTGGCTTTGGAGCACTTGAAGTGTGGGTAGTGCACATGAGGAACTACATTCTTAATTTTCTTTAATGGTGATTTTAAATTTACATGTGAACAGCCACATTTGCTTATCATATCAGATAGTGTAGACAGAGGAAACGTGTGTCACTTAACCCAGTATGGTAACTTCAGATGATCATTTGATCACAAATCAAAGAGACTTTAATATTTACTTTTCAGCATGATTTTCCATAAATGTGAGCTCTGGAACACTCATGAGAATACTAAAATAGGATAACTCATTTATTAAGAATTAATAAGCAGTTTGTTAAATTAGTCAATAGGACACCTCCTTCACACACACTCTTGGGCATACATGTATCATGTGTGTTCATGTATGCATGCGTGTACACACAGTTTTTTCATGGCTTCTTGAAATGGAAAGGGGAAGAAATAATGGTGTTTTTGAATGGCTTTCTGTTTTGAAGGGCAGGTCATGAATGAGTGACCCTTCTGCTGGGGACAGTGTCAGGCTGGGCAGAGAACAGTCCCCTGATGGAAAGACAGGACTGGTTCTGCCATGCAATAAGCCCTCTGGGAAAGGGTCTCAGATCATTCTTAGTTTCCTCATCTATAAACTGGGGATAAAATAACCCTGCTGTCTGTTTGGAAAGATAATGCATTTTTGGAAAAACTTCTTTTCAGGGAGATTTTTTTTTCCCCCAAACCGATACCTCAGCTTTTTTATAATCCTGCACTGGGGCACTTCTTTTTTCTCTGTGTTGACTGTGGTACCAAGAGATGTGATTATACATATTTTCTCCTTGATCTTAAATGCCCTCTGGCAATCTCCGCACCTCTTCAGAGACCCACACTCGAAAAATCTCTCTTTTTAAATTCTGCCCCAAACTCGTTTTGGAAGTTTTCCTTTCTGAATGCCAGTGATATTCTTCTCAGTCTTTTACTCTGCTCCTCTCGTGTTTCTTTGCCCACTGTACCCAACCCTTCCCCCTGAATGCTGCAGGTGTATATTTTTAATGCCTTTTTCCTGTCTGTGTTTTGTCTTCCTGGTTAGAAAGGAAGCTCCCTGGGTAGAGGTGGCCATTACACTTTGTTTTGTTTTTTAAAATTTATTTAAACTTACTTTTATCCAGCATTTTGCAAAGAGTGGCACTCAAATGTTACAGGTTGATGGTAAAATAGAGGGCTTGGCTCTTTACGGCACAGACTAATACCTGCAGTGAGTCCTCTTTGATTATTCAGATGAGTGTTTTCCAGCCTTATCATGCTTCACAGTCTCCCAAGGTGCTTTAGAAAGAATTCTAGTTCTTAGGCTCTATAAGTGTGATTCAGTAGGTCTGAGGGTGGGGAGTAGAAAAACTCGAATTTTAAGAAACAAATCTGATAATTCCACTGTAGGCAAACTGAGGCCAGTCTTTGAGAAAGGCTGGTTTATATATTATGATACCATCTCTAAGGACTTTGCTTAAAGAAACCTTTTCTGGCAGCAGGGATACTTAATTCAAGCAGAAGTGTAGGGTTTTGATTTGTTTGTGTGTTTTATTTTTTAAATAAAGAAATGGAAGAAGAGGTGGAAAATTATAATAGAAATAACACATCAGAAAGACCTGGCTAATTTCATCATGCCACAATGCCATGAAGCACTTCTTAAACCTTCACTCAGAGCCTGTGTGCCCTTATTTTAGGTTCAATTTCTTTAAATGTTTACTTATTTATTTTGAGAGGGAGAGAAAGCGTGAGTGGGGGAGGAGCAGAGAGAAGGAGGGAGAGAAATCCCAAGCAGGCTCCACACCCAGCAAGGAGCCCATTGTGGGGCTTGATCCTTTGAACTGTGAGTTTATGACCTGAGCTGAAAACCAAGAGGTGGATGCTTAATGGACTGAGCCACCCAGATGCCCCTAGGTTCAATTGTAATAAGCTTGGTGATGTGATGTGCTAGATAAGTTTGGGAGCTGTGTACTAGATGAGAGGATAATAGAATCACTGGTAAAGGATGACACATTAATTTCAAAAGTGACAGTTGACAGACTGAAAGTGAAGAAGGAAATAAGTGGACTATAAAAATCAGACATAAGATCTTAAAAAGGAAGGAACAAAATGTAGGCCAATGTGGAATCTGAAGAGTGAAGAGTGAGGGTAATCAACTGCATGCATCTTAGTAGTTGTAGAAGGCATTCCTGAGTGACTCCAGTTTATAGGAGCTATTTGTTGATCTTTCCTCTTAGAACCGAAGTTCCACGAGGGCTGAGACCATGCCTGTCCCATATGATACTGTATCTCCAAGGCTAATGCGCTGCTTATCTTACAGGAGAAATATTCTATAAGTATTTTTCTAGTAGATTGCTTGAATAAATAAACAAATATATAAATAAATAGGTTTGCTATGGTAATCTGCGTTCATGATATGACCTTGAAAATTTTCTGGTTAAGAAGAAAGCCAAGGACTTGTGTATGTGTATGTCTATGTGTGTGAGATACACATATATGTGTGTGCGTATGTAAACAAAGAGCTATATATATCATTGTCTTTAAGTGGATAGAATTTTTCAGATTATCTGTGCCTGTACATGTAGTTATATACTAATTTTTTTAAAAGTTTATTTATTTTGAGAGAGAGAGAGAGAGACTGCATACACACATACTTGCAAGCTGCAGAGGGGGAGAGAGAATCCCAAGCAGGCTTTGTGCCATCAGCATGGATCCTGAAGCAGGCTCGAACTCATGCACTGTGAGATAATGACCTGAACCCAAATCAAGAGTTGGATGCTTAACTGACTGAGCCACCTAGGTGTCCCATATACTAAAATATTTTGAATCATGAACAATGTATGTTACACTGATGCCACATGAACACAGAATATTTTAAAGTCTTCAGAAATTATAAGACAGATTTCTGTATATAGATAGAAACCTGTATATACTAATTTGAAGATGTATCTTTCTATATAGTTAATGCTGAATCATATTTTATATAGCTAATCATCCTTTAATAGATCATAATGGTTTCCTTGGAGCATGATACATCTATTAAAATAGATATTTTAGCAGGCATACTAATTAAGACAATGAGTATTATATGCTAGGGAGACGCATGGGCTCTGTATAGTAGAGAAAACCATATTTAGATACCTTGCTCTCCAAGTGTTTCAGATTTGGGTTCTTGAAACTTGCCTTTTAGTAGAGTTATGTTAACTAAGAAAGCATGATTTAATTTTGATATTACATAAAACAGGTTAAGTTGTGCTTGGTTACTTTGTACTTTGTTTCAAACCTTTGTTTTTAATTGGTTGTGTGGAATTTGGTGTTCATTTTGTCAAAGACTTGTGTCTTGAGGGAGGAAGAGGTGAAGAGAAAGTCTTCTTTTCCCATAAGCACAGATTTGGTCTTGGGCCAGCTGCCTTCCTTCCTTCCTTCCTTCTTTAGGCCCAATGTGGGGCTTAAACTCAGTACCCTGAGATCAAGAGTCCCATGCTCTACCACCTGAGCCAGCCAGGCAGATTCGGTCTTAGGCAAAATTTTAAAATAAGGGAAAGTGTGTCTTTGACAGTAACATCATACCACTTATCACTCCTTCTAATCCAGTGGGCCTGTAAACACCAAATTATCAAAATTTAGTCCTATGTCTCTGATCACCATATTCCATTCTAGTCCAAAGTTCTGGCTCAAACTTTTCTGCTTTCTGCATTTTCTCATTTTCTTTTCCAATTAAGAGTCCCATCCTACAGTTAAGTACCTACTCTGGTTTTGGAAATAGGCTTTGAACTGTTTAGAAAGAAAGGTGAGTCCTAAGCTATTCTCATTCTCATGGAGAATACATACAATCTGCTATTGGAATAAGACATGCATAACTAATTCATTATGCTAGAAGACAGAATATGATTAAAAGAGGCATTAAACCAAATAAAGCAAAAATTCAGAGAAAAATATTATTAAAAAATTGTAGGAACCAGGAAGGGTTTTACAGAAGACAAGAGCCTTCGGGAACAGTTAGCATCTTTAAGATCAGAGATGGGGTTGGGGGATGGCATTGTAGGAGGAGAGAATGTTACAAGTGAAAGTTTGATCACCCCGTATGGCTTCTCAGGAGTTGAATATTGCTAAACTTTTGAGAGTGTCATTCACATAGACTGTTATATAAATGGTGCCCTCTTGAGTTGTGCAGCATAGTAGCCATGAGTGAAAGCCAGGACCACATCTCAGGATGTGATCAGAGAATCATAACTGGTATAGCTTGGACCATATTTTGCTGTATCTTAAATATTAAAGTAAAATTGCATTACTCCTTTCACTGGATCATTGAACTAAAGTCCTTTAAACTCTTTCACACTCTGAGACTTTATGGTTTCTCTAATTTAGTTGGTAAAAAGGAGCTGAGCAAGATTTTTGAGCAATGAACTGGCTCGAAATTTCAGAAGATGATTGCTTGTAAGGTGAAATGAGTTGAGGAGTCACTAGACTTCATATGTGTATAAAGTAGTTCTGACTCTTTAAGTCTGTCCAAATGGAGTTGGAGTGATACATCAAACTGATGGCTTGAGATGTCACAAGATTAGCCCCAAACCAGGCCCAGCCCACTCTGCTATGGATGCCATCTGTAAAGTAAACTTCTAGATCACACGAAGACTTCATTTCTCTGGTCTCTCATTTGGTATCCTTACTAATAAGTTTTGCTACACTTTCAACACGTTCTTTCACCGTTTATGTCTTATCCTGTCAGTCTGTAGAACGCATACTCTCTGGCAGTGCTTTTGGGAATAGATCTTTTCGGCTTGGTTTGGGCTTGGGCTGTTTCCTCTGAACTGCCAAGTGGGCAGCCGGTTGATCACAGCTGTTTCTGGGTTTCAGTTCCCGGCTTTAGCCCCAGCTTCATGAATCAGAAGCACAAGAAAGAAGCACGTTATTGGGTTATTGGAATTGGCTAAGAGCAGAGTAATCAGACTGGAGTCTGATTCACAGGACTGAAAAGTAGAAATTCATTCATTCATTCTGCAAATGTTTGTTGAGTACAATCAAGGGTAAGCACCAGCTTTGGGTGGTTTCCCTAGCTGGTCCTCCTCTCATTGATTCGACCCTTTCTCCCTTTAGATTCTCGAAAAGATTTTTTTTCACAACAGCTGAGTCTCTCTGGGAGTATCAGTAGGATCTCTGGTAGTGTTAGAAGGCGACAACCCGAGGACTGCAGCAGCTGGTTTTATTTTTGGTTTTCGTCAGTCAGGTGTTTGTAAGTTGAGAACTGCCTGTATTCAAACAGCGTGATTTGGTAGTGTGTCATGAACTCCTGTAGAAATAATGGATGTGGTGCAGTTAAGAGGATAACAATGAAAAATCCCTAATATCACATATTAGATAGTAAACTTTTAAAGGCCTGGGCATAGATTAACGGCTCAAAATATATGGATATACTATGGATGGTTCACAGTCTCATTTCATGTGAAATTTTAGTCTTGCCTCGTGTACAGAGATGCAGCCTTTGGTGAACTTGCCTGTGGAGTAGACATTGTTTCATGGTAGGTGCAGACTGATAAATCTGCGAGATTTTATTTTGGATCCAATTAGGTCACTGTAATTGATTTGTTCGTGTCACATTTTAAATTTATCCCACAAAAACGTATTATATCACACAAAAAAGAAAGGACGTTAAGATCCAATCACCTTTTATGATGTATCAACTTCATTATTAACTTTTCCTTGTGATACTCTTCTGATCTTTACTCATATTCACAGATTTAGAGTGGTTGTAATCATGATATTGATCTCACCCTTATTTTTAACGTCACATTTTCATAAACACTTTCTCTTTTGCTAATTTCAATATTCCAATGTTAATGGTCACAGTTTTCTTAAAATTCCCTTACTTCTGAATTTTCAGTTTTTCTCCTGCGGGATTTTTTGTCGAAGGGTACAAATATTTTTATTATACATGGTCCCTATTTTCAGACGACTTTCCAGTTTCATCATAGTCATGCCAAAGAGATGATTTTCACTGCATTGTTGTTTCGGTTTGCATTTCTCTAGTAGTTTCTGAGGTTTCTTTCTTAATTGCATTTCTTTATCTGAATTGGCTTGACGTATTTTTTCTAACTTATTTCCTAGTTATTTTTGCAAACTAAGATTCTGTGAATCCTTTATGTATTATAAATACTAATTCTTGTTACTTTGCTTGCTTCTAATATTTCTTAGTGTAATTTAATTTTTGTTTTGTTATTTTAGAAGTTTAACAATTTTAGCTTAGTCTTATTTGGTTTATCTATTTCTGACTAGTTTTGATGAATAGTTTCAAAGTTATTTAAAAGTTACGGTCATATAGGTCATATAGGTCATATAGGTGCTTCTCTGCCTGTCATTATTCATATTGTTTCTTGGTCTACTCTCAAGTGGATTGGATTCTTACGGATGTGTATATTTGAGAATCATAGAATAATCAAGCTACAGGGGGAATTACCAGTTTATATTTATAATATTTGGAGGATCTAATAAGTAATGTTTTTGGATAAATGTAGAAAAACAATGGAGAGTTTAAAATGTAGATGAAAACTAAACTCGAGAGTGAATATAGTGAGTCTGGCTGGTAAATTAAACTTCAAGTTAATAGCAGAAAATAGTTATATCTTATATTTACAGAACACTTTAAGAACATTGTATATTTGGAAATCAACTTTTCCATGTGTTTTTGGACATCTGTGACCAATGTCTTCATTCAAAACATTTTTTAAATGTGTGTTTGTTTGTTTGTTTGTTTGTTTGTTTTGAGAGAAGGAGGGAGTGCTCGCGACTGCATGTGGGAGAGGGATGGGCAGAGAGAGGGAGACAGAGAATCCCAAGCAGGCTCCTCACTGTCGGTGCAGAGCCCAACACAGGGCCCCATCTCACAAACCATGAGATCATGACTTGAGCCGAGATCAAGAGTTGGATGCTCAACTGACTGACCCACCCAGGTGCCCCTTCATTTTAAAATTTAAAAATAATTTCAAGAATATGGCTTCAGATCATTGCTCATTTGCAGAAATAATTTTAGCAGCCTGTTATTGATTATCTAAAGTATTCCCTGTTACTGGTTTTGTTCTTCTGAGGCTCAGATTCTATTTTGTAACTGGGGTATACTTTCAGAGTTTATAAAGCATTTCAACATTTTCTTTTTGTTTGGTTAATTTATCTTATAGTCATTTAAAAATAACCTAACTTATCCAAGAAATATTTAGTTTATTGGTAGACAGTTGAGCAGTGTATTTCTCAACTATGATTTAGAGACAGGAGTTCAGTATGTCTTCGACTATTTCATACAGGGGAGAAATTTTTTAAAAGCTCATGGAAGATTGTTACTTTTTAGTAATTTTAGGAGATAGATTGTTATTCAAAAATATTATAAAATAAATGGGCAAAGTCATCAAAAAAAGTTATTAAGGCAATATAATTAAGTTGTTTTTCATAAATCATATAGAACGAGGGGCCATGCTGGTTGTGTGCTGATAACATATACACCTACCCTTACCCCACATCAGTGGGTATGAAAACCTTGGAGGGAGTTGTCAACTCTACTAATAGAAATTTAGGCAGGGAGAATTGAGCCTGAAAGTCTCAAACTACTAGAAGTTCAAGTTTTGTATTGCTGTAGCCTTTATATTTATATTTACACTAAAGTGAGTGAGCTTGCTACATTGTGCTAAGTTCTTGCCTTCCTCCCTGTTCCCCAACATCACCCACCATTCATTCTATCTTCTGTAATGTAGCTAAAGGATTGATCAGTGTTAATGGCACTTATAGTGGAAGAGATCTTCAGAGGTTTTTTTTTTTTTTTTTTTTTTTTTTTTACAAATAGTTTATTGTCAAATTAGTTTCCACATAACACCCAGTGCTCATCCCCACAAGTGTCCTCCTCCATGCCCACCCCTCCTCCCCCCCACATCCATCAGTCCTCAGTTTTTGTCAGCATTCAAGAGTCTCTCATGGTTTGCCTCTCCCCCTTCCCCCACCATTTCTGCCCTTCTTCTCCCCCTTGGTCCTCTGTTAAGCTCCTCCTAATCCTCCTATACGTGCACACGTATGATATTTGTCTTTCTCAGAGGTTTGTTTAAAGTGGGAAATTGTACTGAGATGTGCTTTACTTTTGGCCTTTACTTTGTTTTGGTGTAGTAATCTGCAAGAAAGCAAGGGAGAGTGACATGGGAGAGAGAAGTATTGCAGATTCTAAGAAGGCATTGTTGGTGATAACACTTTCTTTAGAAACGGACCCTAAAGGTACCACCATAGTGATGGTTTCTGTTCTGTTCCCTTACTTGATATCAGATATCAGAATCAGGATGTGAATAAATGGGAGCCATTGGAGTATTGAGACTGCATAGAAATCTCCAAGTCTTCTCCCCCATAATCCTCTGTTACGTTCCTCCTAATCCACCTATACGTGCAAACATATGGTATCTGACCATGGGGGAGAAGAAGGGGAAAAATAGTTGGGGAGAGGGAGGGAGGCAAACCATGAAAGACTCTTGAATGCTGAGAACAAACTGAGGACTGATGGGAATGGGGGAGAGGGGAAGGGGGGTGATGGGCATGGAAGAAGGCACTTGTGGGGATGAGCACTGGGTGTTATATGGAAACCAACTTGACAATAAACTATTAAAAAAAAAAAGAAACCTCCGAGTCTTGATACTCTGTGTAAGTGAAGTACTATGTTTTATTTCCAATTTCTTGAATTTACTCTTGACAAGAAAGCTCCTAAGCCTGTAAATTATTATTGTTAATACTAAATGGCATAGGGAAGAGGTTCAACTCAGTAGACTCATTCAATCAGCAGCAAAGGCAGATCTGTTGAAAGTGTTATCTTCTCTGACCTGAAAAAATTATATTTTCACGTCAGTGCATGAATTATCTCCCATGGATGATTACAGTATTTGTTAGGGGTATAGCGCTTATGGTTCAGTAGCCCCAAATCTTAAATTCTGTGCCTGGGTACTTTATGGTACGGTAGTACTTCTGTAAATTATTTAGAGTGAAGGAGAAAACACTGAATCTGTTTACTGCTCCCAGTTTTACAACAGGGAATCCTGTTAAGTTCCAAAGCAGCTTCAGTAGTTCAGTAGTTGAAATCTTCTGCCACCTCCCTCTCCCCCCGCCCCCCACATCCTGTTTCATCACAAATATTTATCATTTTATTCATCAGTTCCCCGCCCGCCTTGTAGGCTCTTGTGGCTTCTGTCACTCAGCCAAGAGGCTGGGGAATGCCTGTCCAGGGGCAGCATGGGGCTTCTGGCTGGGGTGCTCACAGGTCCTGTAATAGGCTGACATTGAACTACTGTCATCCTTGTGCTGTTGAAATAGATACAGCGTGAGGCTATTTAAATAATTGCCAGAATCATCAGTAATGGGCCCTTTGTTGCTAGCCATGGTGAAAATATACATACTATTTGTGGTAAGAAAACAACTAAAGTCTACAGCATTTGGAGACATCATTCTTATGTGTTTTGGAAGCATCAAAATTTTAAAAAAAGAAATTACTATCTAAACAAAATTATTACCTACAAAGGCTATTCTTCCTGAGTGTTTAACAGTTCTAATGAATCATCTTGTTTTCCTGCAAAGTGTTTAGTATTAATTAGCTATTCACTTTTAGAATATTTAATGTAACACAAAATATAGTATGATATATAATAACATAACACAGCATACCATGACATACTCCCCCTTTTTGGGAGAGGGATGGACATTTTTGGAACGTGTAGGCCAGGAATTTAGTAGTTGGATGTATGGGTTTTAAGGAAGAAGACCAGAGAGGTGAGGTGCCCCTCACATTGCCTTATATTTTCAGATATGTCCTGTCGACATAACTGACCCCTGGTGCTGTTAAGCTTGATCCCTTGGTGAAAGGAGAGCCTGCTAGGTTTTTCCTCTGTGAAGTTACTGTGAAGAGTTTTTCTCTTCCCATGTTCTGTTCTTTGGAAGTCAGCCCACACTTAAAGGGAGAATAATTAAGCTTTTCTCCTTGAAGGCTGGGAATATCTGCATAATCTATCTGTGTATAGATGGATGTCTGCATTGGATATTTATTTTATTCTTTGGGTTGCCATCCAGTGCTGTCACCTTCTATTTTGTTGCTCATAAACTAGTTTTTAACTTTCTACATTTTATTTTGCTTAGCCATCTAGTCTTCTGTATAGCTGGGTGCAGCGGGCTTTACCTGCCTCTAGGGCGTGTCCAGTCCACCGCACACTTACACTCTCATCCTTCAAGACATGGAATTCAGTTTTGCTACTCTGGTTAGCACTTCAGGTCATTTTTATAGGTGAATTTTAATGTATGCACTGTGGGAGGAGAAGTTGTAATATAAAACTTCTTGTCAGCAGATTGGCGAATTTACCTGAGAAATTGATACTCAACATTATGAGAATGTGTGACTGGGAGCGGGACTGGGAACAGATTTCCAGGCAGGAAGTCAAAGTCCTTTTCTTTAGCTCCTTTGCACTTGATTTTGTCTAAGTCAAATCATCATTTCCTTAGGAGACGCCAAATCCAAAAAGGCAGGCTGGCAATAAATGTTGAGGTTGTGTTAGGAAATCACTTTGTCAGAGAAAATAGCTACTGGTTATTTGTTCCATGGAATATTTGTTAACTACTGCTCGGTTTATGTTTTGCATTTCTCAAAGACTCTCCTAAGATGTGATCAGGTCACAACCTCTGTTAGATGGAAGGGGCCCCAGGAGAGGAAGTTCACAGATCACACATGTGCTCAAGTTTCTGCATGCTGATTTTGCAAAAACAAGAATCAGTTTGCCAGCACCTTCCATTGTGGTAGTCTTACAAAGAGTGAGTTAAAAAAAAAAAAAAAAGAGTTTGCATGAACATGAAGACAAGCAACTGAAAATCTGAAATCCAAGCAGAATTAATACTGTGCAGTGATTCTTACCTCTGCTGTTGGAGGTACAAAAGCAGTGTGATCCTCTGCCTAAACTACAGGGGTTTTGGCTCCATGGCAACATGAGGAACCTCTTCTGTCGGAGGGTGTGTATCCACAAGTGCATTCAAAGCACAGAGTCGGGAGTGAGTTTTGGGGGCAGTGCAGAGACCAACCCCCCAAGTCTTGCCCATGCATTTTTATGTATGTGTCATAATAAGGCCTTTGTGCAAGGAGGCCAGATAAGAGTTCATGTCAGCTGCCCTCTGCTTTTTTGCATGATCGAGCTGCCATCACCCACCTCCCTTCTCTCCAGAAAGGAAGCTAAGGAAGGCAATTAAACAATGCTCTGTGAGGAAAGTGCTCTTTCCCCTTTCTCTTTCTGGAATATCAACATAGTTATTGCTTTTCTGTGTGTCTCTAAGGATGTTGGCTGCTTCTTTCCACAGTCTTTCTGTAGGGAGAGCCCGTAAATTGTAGCCTTCATGTAGAGTGGGGGCTCAGGAAGGCTGTAATCAGTGGCCTCCTCTGTGGGAAGGGGTGCTTTCTGTCTGTCATCTGGTGTTCTGCCTTTTACTTAGGGACCTAGGGTGGTGTGGAGTGATTGGAGAATTAACTATTCCTGCCCACAATTACGTGGCCTCGGGCTAAACTGTGAAACTTCCAAGTTTCTTCTCTCACCCTGGCTATGCTCATCCCCCATCAGTCCCACAGTCCTTTGCTTAACATTTTTACCTGGATGAGATAACCTTACCACTTGACTATTCATTGTAGGTCCGTGTTCCTGTCTCGCGTTTTAGAAAGGAGAGATCAATCTGAAAAATGTTTATTTTTGATGTGTTCCAATTTAGCTGATCCAGGGGATAAATCAGATGTTCTGCTCTATCCAGGTTAGGTCTGTGGATAATCTCTAAGAAATATTTGAGCATTTTTGTAGCACCTAAGATTTTAGGTTGAATATGGATGGTTATCTGTGTTAGGTTCAGAGATTAGGGATCCAAGAAATATCTTCTTCAATGGAGATCTTTGCCCTTTACCTTTTGCTCCCACACGTCATCCCTGCCCAGCACCGTAGATGGACCTGGTGGTGGTAGGAGGAGAATACTTGATGAGTGGCCTGCGGATCTTATGTTTCTGAGGACACTTGCACAACACCTAGATGTTGTTTTCAGCTTACACTTGGGCTACTCTCATCATTTCTTCACACAAAGAGATGATCTACTTCCTCCATTGTTTCTGCTTGGAACAGTCTCTTCGGCTTAACTTTTGAAAATAAAGCGTCTGCAGCTTAGATTATATATGTGCACTCTTTTGAGGTTTCCAGACCCAATTCCCACATGGAGGGGAGTCCCTCACAGTCAACACCCAGCAATTCTCAGTGTCCTACTGGTGTTTGGGAAGCCAACTCAATTCTGACACTATTTACGTAGAGATAGCTTCAGATTCCGCAGGTTAAGGGTTTAATTTCTATAAGACTGCCCTCCATCCACCACTACAGGTGTCAGTCATAAGCCCAGCTTGTTCCCTGTGCTTCTGACCCACCAACTACAGATCAGAAGTTCCAATGACCCCCTCCTTAGGTTCTTGTAATTTGGTAGAATGACTCACAGAATCAGGGAAACACTCATTTACTTGTTTATTAAAGGATATGATAAAGGATACAAATCAACAGCCAAATGAAGAGATATGTGGGGCAAGGTCTGGGGAAAGGGCACACCACTGTCTCCAGTCTCCACGTGTTCACAAGCCAGGAAGCTCACCAGAGCCAGTCCTTTTGGGTTTTTACAGCGGTTTCATTGCATAGTCATGATTGACTAAGCCATTGGCCATTGGTAATTGGAGGACAGGGAGTGGGACAGAAAGTTCCAACCCTCTAATCACTTCATTGGCTCCATTGACAACCATCCCCCATCCTTAGGTACTTTACAAAAGTCACCTCATTAACATAACGAGGCACCTTTGTCACTGTCAGTACTTAGGAAATTCCAAGGGTTTTGGGGGCTGTCAGCAAGGAATGGGAGGAAGACTAAGTGTTTATGAGAAACATATTTTGATCATCTGAGTGACCAAACAGTATTTCTTGTAAGTCACAATATCATATCCACATATGATTTCATTTATTAATTAACTTATTTGACTATTTTTGACTTACTATTGTATGCTGTACTGAGCATGCAAAGAATAGGCATGTGTCTGTCTCGGAAGAGCTAATGTCCTAGAAGTGAGGTGCAGATTGCAAAATACTGCAGTGTGTTGTGAAATGGACTGTAAGAGAAGGATGCTCAAAGCCTGTGACATAAAAGGGACGCAATCAGCTCTGCTTGAGGGTCTTGACTGAGATGTGAATGCTTGAGTTGCATCTTGCAAGATGAGTAGGAGTTTGCCCGGAAGACAGCTCAAGGAAAGGCATTCCAGAAAGACAGACACTGGCATGCTGAAGCCTAAAGATGTAAAAATGGCAAGATGATTTGTGGGCAGTAAATTGTCATATGGCTGGATGACAGGGTTTGGGGAGACTAGGAGTGGAGGTCACAAAGGAAGAATCTGGACTACTTGGCAGGGACCAGGTCAAGGAAGGCATGCCATGCTAGTATGTTGGAAATTTATCCTTTAGGCAAGAAGGAGAGACGTGTTCAGATTTGCATTTTAGAAAAAAAGACTCTCAGATAGCATCTTGAGAGTGAATGTGAGGGACCCAAGCGGGGATTGGGAGGCATGGCTTGCAGACGGTGACAGTAATCTTTAATAGAATAAAACACAGGGACGCCTGGGTGGCTCAGTCTGTTAACTGTCCAACTCTTGATTTTGGCTTAGGTCTTGATCTTGCAGTTCATGAGTTTGAGCCCCTCATTGTGCTTTGCACTGGCAGCACGGAACCTGCTTGGGATTCTCTCTGTCTCCCTCTGCCCCTCCCCACTCTCTCTCTGTCTCTCTGCCTCAAAAGTAAGTAAATAAACGTAGCAGCACCTGGGTGGCTTAGTCAGTTAAGCATCTGATTTTGGCTCAGGTCACGATCTCATGGCTTGTGAGTTCGAGCCCGATGTTGGGCTCTGTGCTGATAGCTAACAGCCTGGAGCCTGTTTCCGATTCTGTGTTGCCCTCTTTCTGCCCCTCCCCTGCTCATGCTCTCTCTCTCTCTCTCTCTCTGTCTGTCTTTAAAAAATAAATAAACATTAAAAAATCAAAATAACTCAAAAATAAGTAAAAGAAAAAAAGAAAAGAAAAGAAAGTAATAAAACACAGAGGCCTGAACGAATGATGTAACGATCATGATAGTGAGCACAAGATGGATTGTCAGGCTTGGGATACAGTACTTGTGACTGAGTCAGTGTGAAGGATGAGGAAAGAGAAAACAATTTTCAAAACTCCAGCTGGATGGCAAGGTGAATAGTGATAACATTGCCCAGGATGAGAACGACAGGAACACAAGCAGATTTTGAGAAAAGCAGACTTACATTTTACATCTGTGGTCATGGGTGGTCTGTGGAAAGATCACTGGTTTTGGGATAGGAAAGACCTGAATTTCAACTTTGCTTCTCCAGTTAATCACCTGTATATTTTCAAGCAAGTTACTTAGCTTCTGGGATTCTTGGTTTCCTGGTCTGTGAAGTAGGTGTAATAATTATTAGCTTGCGGGCTGTTGGTGAGGGGGTAAAAGAAATAATCTGTGTAAAGCTCTTGACTCAAAACCAGTTCTCAAAAGAAGGGCAGATTATTATCATTGCAGCGTTCTGTAGTCAGATCTTGAGGTCTGGAGCCCAGGAATGAGGCTGAAAATGCCAACTTTAGACTCAAGAGCATATAAACGAATTTATTGGTGGAGCTGAGGCAGCATGCTCTCATTTGTCCAAACTCATTGGTTGAGAGCCTGCGAGTGCTAAGTTCTGTGCAAGTGTGTGGGAATGCAAGGTCTCTGGCCTCAAGGATCTTGTAATGTATAAAGAGAAAGAAATCAAGAATGTTTGAATAAGAAAAGGATCAGGACAAATCAACATATTTAGGCTTAAAAAATGGTGTCATATATATTCAGAAAAGTACCTATACAATTGAATGCATTTTTACAAAGGAAAGAGTAAATTGTTAAGCTCAACACTATCAGCATTCCAAGAGACTATTACTGCCCTTTTCTAGGCACAATAGAACCCAAGGGTATCTATTATCTAACTTGTAACACCACATAAGTTTTACCTGTTTCTGTTCTTTATGTGTGTGGGTCATATGTTATATTTTCTTTTGTGTCTGACTTCTTTCGCTGAATGATATGTTCTCATTCATATCTCGTTGTATAGAATTTCATTTATGAATACTACACATTTATTCATTCTACCATTGATGAATTTGGGTTTTGCTTTTGATGATTACACATAATGTTTCTATAAGTATTCTTTTAAAATAGGTATTTTAGTAGATATCTGTCAGGGGTATACCTAGGGGTGGGGTTGCTGGATTCTAGGGCTTGCGTATATTTGGCATAAGTATTTAGCCACCACACACTTCTTCAAAGTGGATGTACCGATTTAGGTTTCTTCCTACAATGTCTGAGGGTCCCAGTCACCCCATTCGACTATGGCATTCTTATCTTCCTCACTTTTGCCATTCTGGTGGTTATTTAGAGGTTTGGCCTTATAGTTTTAATTTTCATTTCTCTGATGATTAATGAAGTTGGGTCCTTTTCATATATTTTGGCTATTGGATTCTCTCTTCAAGTGCCTGTTGACATTTTTTGGTCTGTTTTTCAACTGGGCTTTCTTTCTTTTCATAACATCAGTATTAAACAATGAGAACTATTTATTGAGGGCCTACCAGAAACTATTCTAGCACTGGGATTAGAGAAGAATATAGTCATACTTTCAGTGTTCATGAAGTTAATAACTCTTTTTAAAAAGTGCTTATTTATTTATTTTGAGAGAGAGAGTGTGTGCGTGCACAGGGGAGGCACAGGGAGAGACTCCCAAGCAGGCTCTGTGCTGTCAGCTCGCAGAGCCTGACACGAGGCTTGATCTGAGAGATCAGGACCTGAGCTGAAACCAAGAGTCGAACGCTTAACTGACTGAACCACCCAGGTGCCCCAAAGTTTATAACTTCGACCACTCTTTCAAAAAGCTTGGCTGTGCTTAGGAGGAGTGAGATGATAGATAAACAGAGGAAGATGTGGGACCCAGAGAGCATTTGTATATAGCTATGAGCCTTTTTATCTGTGCTGACAGTATAGAGGGACTGGAGAGGGAAAGGTGGCTGATATAAAGACAAGATGATGATTGCTTGAACAGAATCCTGGAACGTCAGTGCTCTGAACTCTAGGCAGTACTGGTATGGGGCAAAAGGAGGGTAGGGTAGGGAGAGGTGCTACCGAGTTTATGGGGAACAACTGTAGGTTGAGGACATTTTCCCTAGAACACTTGCTTATTTTATTATTTAATTTTTTGTGTGAGAAGGCGAAGTCCTTTGTCTGGAAAATTTGGATAATATTGAAGAAACCGAGGGAACATTCAGAGTTGTCTCTGGTGGAAGTGCAAACTGACCAGGGCATTATGAGGGGAAGAGGCTAACTAACATTCCGAGGGCTGAGCAGAAGTTGCTCTGTCTCCATAGTGGATTTTCCCCAGCCACTCTGGGCAGCCCCTCCCTCTAGGAGGGGGAAAGGGCAGTGATCCGAAGCAGTGATCCATTTTAGGGTGGGTATGGTGATGGACAAGGTGACAGATGAATGGAGATGCTGGCAAGGAAAATGTGCAGTGATTCACAGAGGGATCTAGACAGGATAGTGAAGGAAACCTGGAGGGGGAGAGGGAGGGGGAGGGGAAGGGGATGGAGGAAGAGGGATGAGGGGAGATGGAAGGGGAGTGTTGAGGAACCGGGTGCTTCTGTGAGGCTGAAAAACAATAGAATGTGAATGCGACAGGTTAGGTGATGTGACAAGATTGGAGTAGCCTGTCATATTGACCCGAATAGATCAGATTTCCCTGTGAGGTTTTGTGGAAAATGATCAAACACTTAAGCAAAGCACCTCTTAAAAGAGGTCACATTTAAAGTTTTAGCTTATCTCCTGCATAGTCAATATGCAACATAGTCAATACATATGTTACATGAAATGAAGACTTCTGAAGAAGTTTCATGTGAGTATTTTTCTCTACTATCTGCCACTGTTTGTTTTTCTTATTTCCTATGTTGTACCTTTTTTTTTTTCTGTGTCAGCCATTGGTTCTTAGATGGTTCAAGAGAGTTGGTTTTAGACAATATAGGATAAATGTAGAGACAGAAAGGGTCAGGTTTGATACTCAAGTAAAATGCTGAAAATACAAATCTGTTACATCAACAGCCTCAGCCAAAACCGGTTGTGCACGTCTCTTGAAGAACTTACATTTGTGGCCCTCATTTGATCCCTTTGGAGTCCTCATTTGATCTAACAGTCACTTGTCTCCTTATTGCTACACACTGAAATAAATAATAGAGTGTGCTAAAATATTTGCTTTAAATTTAGTACATAAAATGCCTATTGTGTGACACTCAGCTAAAGTCTAGATAGTGAGTTTTGCATTTTCTCAAAACTGCCATATATGTATTGCTAAAAAGAAGAACCTTCAGTAGAAGAATGGCTTGTGGGAATCGGCAGATCGAAAATCCTGTGATTTATCCCAGGATGTACAGAACTCACCTGGGTAGCTTGCTGAGAATGTAGATTTGGGGGCCTGTCCCTGGAGCGAATGGTTTGTTGTTAATGGACTCAACTTGAGAAAATCCTAGTGTCTGAAGATTACTGCTGGGTACCACTCTCAGTCATTGTGACAAAACAATAAAATAAACAAAAAGGAAGGGAAAATAGAAAAGAAGAAGAAAAGGAAAAAATAAGATGGGTGAAGTCAAGAAAAGAGATAAGACTTAAAGTTCTGAAGTAATCTCTCTACAAATCTGTTTTAAGAGGCACATTTCAAAGGATGCTAGATAGAATCACAGCCATTTTAAGATTACAAATGAAAAACCACGTGAAGTATGTAAGATTGTATGCAAAAAATATCAAAACTCCACAAAGAGGGCTCCTGGGTGGCTCAGTGAGTTAAGCGTCAGACTCTTGGTTTCAGCTCAGGTCATGATCTCACGGCTTCGTGGGTTCGAGCCCTGCATCGGATTCTGCAGTGGCAGCGTGGAGCCTGTTTGGGGTTCTCTCTCTCTCTCTCTCTCTCTCTCTCTCTCTCTCTCCCTTCTCTCTGCCCTCCCCCACTCATGTTGTCTCTGTCTCTCTCAAAATAAATAAGTAAAAACTTAAAAAAAAAACTCCATGAAGAGCTAAATTGGCTATACATTCAAACTACACACAGTAAAATTAAAATGTAGCTATAAGTTCTATTTTTCCAACAACCTTTTAAATTGTAACGTGATGGGTGTACTACTTGTGACACAGGACTGTTATTATAAACAATTAAGTTGGATAATTTTGTTTTTCTCCTGAGTATCAAATTATGCCAGGGAATTATCAAGACAGCTTTCAGTCTCCAAGACGATTTACTACTGCTGCCTCTGGTTGTTGTAAAGATTAAGTGAGGTCTGAACTCTAGATGCAAGAAGCTCTGGGTTCAAATTATTGCTGTGACACTAACAGCTCTCTACCCTTGGAAAAGTTAATGTGACTCAGTTTCTCCATCTGTAAGAAAGGAATAATAATTGTGCTTACCCATAGAATATTTACCAGGAGTAAATAAAATAATAAATTAATAATTTTAAACACTTGGAACAGTATGAGGCACATTGTAGATATTTAATTACTGCTATCCTAAAACATAACTTGTATGGCCAATCTTCTGTTGAAAGTTCTCAAATTCAAAACAAAAGGTTATTCAAAATACGGACATATATATGCTTTTATATATGCATACTGTTGAGCCTTATTTAATTATAGTAAAATATAGTGCATGAAGGACAGAAAGGGATGCTAATAGTAGATCATACCTTGATATATTTCTAAGCATGACAGATCACACAAAGAACGAGGCTGATATTTTTCTAGAGATAGATATAGCATAATAGAGGGAACATGGATATGATATCAGGAAACCTGGATATTCATGTGTTGACTGTACTATTTCCTGATTATGTGACTGTAGGCAATTAGTTTAACCTGTGCCTCGGTTTCTTTACTTGAGAAACAGGCACATAGCCACCTTGCTGAGTAAGTTGATTACATGAGCTAATGTGTGTGAAAATGCTTTATGAACTGTAAAATGTTAAGTATTTTCATGTTCTTTTTAATGATTTATATTATATGGGGCTTGCGAATTTCTGAAGACCTGTGGTTCAGAAATGAACACTTAATATTAGCTTTTATAGGTTTACAGAGAACTTTCTTATTCTCTATAGAATTACCTGGAGATCAATACTGGATGGGTAAGTTGCTGCAGAGATGAGACCAAACAACAGAAACATTCGTAGCTGGAAGGTGAAATTGGTTGAGAGGTTATGTGACTGACCTAAGGAACAAGTTGTTATTCCTGAGGGTTCTTCCCTCTGCTCTCCATGCTGTTCCTTGACTATTTCTCAGTTGAGTGAAAGGAATACAGGCTTTGAAGTCAGAACCGAGTTAAAATCCCTGCTATGTCACTTACTCGTTGTAACTCAGGCAAGTTACACTACTTCTGTGAGCCTCATGTCCCTCCTGTGCAAAGGGGAGTAGAATTACTTGCCTGGCAAACTTTGTGAGCACTGGAGATCATGTCTGTAAAGTACCTGCCCGACAACCAGCTGATACATTCTTTTCCTTATGATTAGACATTGCCAAATTTCAAGGCAACTTGAATTACACACTTGCCGAATAGGAATATTAATAGAACTAATAATAGCGCTGTTTACGTGAAGGGTTCCATCTATAGGCACCCTCCCACGTACAATATACATGCGATGATCTTATTTAATTTCACAAACAGCCTGATGATGTTGGTGTTGCTGTAATTGCCACTGAGCCTCTGGAACTGGAACTGACTTGACCAGGATCACCCAGCGAATTTGTGTGGCCTCGGTTTACAAATCTGGGTGCTTGTGAGTCCAGATCCCACTTTCCTAGTTACTGGATTATTCTTGTTCCTCCAGGGCCAGTTTGGGGATGTGGGGCAGGGAATGAAAGGACTAGTTGTTTCTCGAGAATTGTTTTTGAATGGAGTATTCACTTTCGGAATCTTCACCTTTCAGGGGGAAGGTGGAAGGGCCCCGGCAATCAGCCATTATGCAACTTCTGAGTGGGTGACAAAGCCTCGGCAAACTTTCTTTGTTTTTCCTACAGTTATTATACTTGGAAGAGCATAGTTAGCATTGAAACAGGGTGGGAACTGTCAAGCACGGCGCTGGCAACCAGCTCCCTCTCTAGTGTCTGCTCCCCGGTCCCTTCTTGAGTGACAGTCCAGCACTGAGGACAGAGCCTTGGGGAATGCCTGCTTTCTTGTTACGTTGAGAGCCAATGGGGTTTTGGGTTATTCAGCATTCCCATTTTTTAAACCAATGATGTTGTATCACAGCATATTACGACTGGTCCCTTTAAAATATTGCTCACATGTCTTCCCCCTGATTTGTTATAACCTTTCGATAAACAACGTTTAATTAAGATAGGTGCATCACATTGGTCTCTTCATTGGCTGGCATTCTATGTCTGGATGTGTGCACTTAGAACACAGTCCCTTTAAGAACCACTAGCTCTCAGCAAAAATAACCTAGAGCAGCTCAGGTTACTGCCAGGCTCCAAAGACTCTTCAGGGGGTCAGGTTGCTGATTTCTCTGGCACCTGACTCTGCTGAGATGTAGGAAGAGCTTTATTTGTGCCAGCAGAGGGGGTCTGTGGACATGGGTACCCAAGAGCCACCAATAGCCAGACCCCCTCAGCCATTATGTCTTCTGGATTTGCCTTGTGCGCATGGCAGAAAGTTTCTTGTGGGGCCACGTAAATTGCTGTAAAGTAATTGTAACCGTGTCCCTGGGCCTGGATGCTGGAACCCATCTTCCTGTCGGCCTTGGGTTTAGTACTGTTTCTCTGAAAAACAGAAATGAAAAAGAAACTAAAAGCCATTAAAACAAACACGCACCTTCCATCCCCAGACTGAAAGTGTGGCAGTGAAGTGAGGGAGTCACAGGAGGACTTCTGTGCCTTTTCCCCGGGACCCTTTGTGCCTACGCGCATCTGTCTCGCTAGCCTTTCTTGTAGGGGAATGTTTTTGCTGGCTGTACGAAAGCTGGGCGATCAAAGAGTAAGCAGGGCCTAATGCTCTCTAAAGATAAACCAACAAACAACTGGAATGAACTCCTTATTTAGGTCCAGTTTGTTCAACTGTGAAAAAGCAGTGAAGAGGCAGTATGATGTATGAGAGGGGACAGAGAATCAGCTTTAGACCATCTGGAGCCTTGTCTCAGCAATGTTGCTGAAGGAGCCGAATTGCAGAATGATAGCATTTTAACAGTGAGGTGGTATCTGTGAGAGATTCACATTCTGTGAGGTCCAGAGAGGTTGAGGGACTCACCTGAAGTTACTCAGCTAGTTGGCAGTACATGTGGACCCACAGCCCTAGCACACACTTCGTTGCTGTCCAATATACTGCAGAGGCATGGTCCAGGGTCAGGGACTCTCCAAGTCCCTCTTTTCTTACCCATAAATGAGGATCATACCACCTGATGCTTATCTTCTCTGTAAGGTATTATAAGGATCTGCTAAGTGAAAAACTTTTTAAAACTATTAAATTATATATTAATATTAACCAATATAAAATTATATATATGTGTATATTATACACACACACATATATATACACACACACACATATACACACACATAATAGTAGTGCAAATGTAGCTGCAAAAGTTACAAGATAGCATTTAAATCTCTACCTTCTGTATTAGTACAGCACATAATACTATATATTTGTGTGATACCTAATAGTTTGTTAAAAATCTTCTTGTGGGAACACATGAACACAAATATGGATTCTGTTTTGGAAATGTGAAATACAGTGAAATTGCCTGGAGTATAATGGCCAGAACTCTAGACAGAGTTACTAACCTGATAGTTTTACCTACTAACTATATTATTTCTTTGCCTTTCCAAATAGTGGGAGTAATAAAATTATTGGCCTATCCTGGGCTGTCCTGAAGATGAATTTAAGAAGGTGAAAGTACACGGGCACTTGGGTGGCTCAGTTGGTTAAGCGTCCAACTATGGCTCAGGTCATGATCTCACAGTCTGTGGGTTCGAGCCCCGTGTTGGGCTCTGTGCTGGCAGCTCAGAGCCTGGAGCCTGCTTCAGATTCTGTGTCTCCCTCTCTCTCTGCCCCTCCCCAGCTTGCTCTCTGTCTCTCAAAATAAAATAAAGATAAAATAAAAATTAAAAAAAAAACGGTGAAAGTACAGAAGTGAACACTTATTACCAAATAATTACTGAGGGCCACAGACCCTGTCCATATGGCAACGTATGGTATAATAAAGGAGACAGGTCATATATTCAAAAGCAGACTTCAATATTGTCTGATCTTGGTGTCTGGTAGACTGTATACTATGGCTATGAATTAATGAATCTTTTTATTTTAGTATATAAGCAGAAGTGTAATCATTCTTGAAATTAATAGTCTTTCCCTATGGACATTTACTCAAATTGTCAAGATATGGATAGTGCACCTTATATTTATAGGACAGTCTATACTGTGATAATACAGAAGGTAGAGATTTAAATGTTATTTTTACAACTTTCTCAGTCATACCATTTGCACTACTATTTATATGTCTGACTTACTTGATTATTACAGATATTTGTGAGTTGTAATTAATATCACCCTTATTTGACAGATAGGAGGTCAGAGGTTTTTCCAGGACCTCATGGAACATGAATGGCAGAGCTGGGATTTGGAGCAGGGTCTTGAGTGTCCCGATCCTGTGCACTTGACACTGCACTCCTTCTTGCTGTGCTGGTTTGGAGCTCCGTTCCCTGGACCGTGTTCTTCATTCGTTTCTTTCATTAACACAGTCATTCACTCAACATGAATACTGTGTGTAGAACTCTGCCATATGATCTTCTCATACTTCAGGACTGAATCTCTTTGCAGAGAGTTAGTTGTGTTAGGTCTGATTTCTTCAACAGGAGAAGTACTGACCCCAACACTTGAACCTTGCAAAAAAACTAATTTGCGTGGAAAGAGAGGAGATAGCACCTAAAGGGGGAACCACTGATGTTAGTGTTGAAATAAATCTTCACTGTCCAAAAAGGCAGTCCCCAGATCTCATGGGGCTATTTAAATTTAAATTAATTAAGATTAAAACATCAGTTCCTCAGTTACACTAGCCACATATGGTTACCAGCTACCCATATGGTACTGCACAGTGAAGATATATGGATTGTGCGTTTAGTCAACAGCACTGAAGCAGATAGTTTTGCGGCCTGATATATGTATGTATGAACAGTTGATCATTGGAAGTGAAATTATTCAGCTATACATTTCTATTTAATACATAATTGTAGCTGTCATTTATTGAGCATCTTCTCAGTAAGTGCTAGCTATTGTCGTACACGCATAATGCATGTTATTCTGTTTTGTCCTGATGCTGTTTCATAGATTGGGAACCTAAGGTTTAAAGAGGTTATGTAATTGCCTGAGATGGCTTTGGGTTGAGCTTACTGGTCTACCATGCCATCCCTCTGTGTAGTCTAGTTGACTACATCAGCAGTTAAAATTGTCAATGTGTTGTCCTACTCTTCAGTCTCCTTCTGTTCAGCCAATGTGCAGGCAGTCACTCTGATAGGAGCTGGAGATGCAGCAGTCAGCACAGCACAGCCTCTGATCTCAAGCAGGTCCAAACCTAGTAGAGGTCAGACACGTAATGAATGATTATGATGGTGTGGGGTGGGTGGTCTCTGATGCAACCAGGAAGCATTGAAAGGCTTAATCTGGTGAATGCCATGACCAGATTTATGTTTTGTAAAAGCTACTTTTGGTACTATAGAGCATTTTCTGGGATAGTTATTGTATTTACCTAGGGAAAGGGATATTCAAGGCTATGACTGAAGTTATGGCGGTAAAGTTAGAAGACAGACAAGGGAGAGGGCGGGTAACTTGGTAACATTGTCTTTGGTGTTCAGAGCTTTGATGATTAGAGCTGAGAGCAAGAAGTTAAAGGTGACTCTTACATGTTTGCTGAATGTTTGGCCTCATCAAAGGAGATTAGGTGTGAGGCAAAGGTTGTGTGTGTGTACATGTGTGTACATGCATGTACATGTGTGTGCGTGTGCTCACACTCGCTCATGGAGATGCATTGCGATATGGGAAAGGGTGAACACAATTAAAGAGTTAATTCACCACGAGTCCATAAAATGTGCAGAAAGCAATCATATTTGCCAAGTGGGAAAGGCCACTATTAAACATTGAGACATTTTAAGTATGTGATTAAATAAATTAAAAATAAAACAGAATCCTGTTGTAATGCTGAGACTAAAAGGGAGAACTCACCTTATAGTCTGAATGTGTTGGGTCTGTCCTAGGATGCCCAGGATAGTGAACTAGGGATGTATTTTCCCATTTTTTACAGACTCACAGCATGTGAAAAAGGTTTATTATCATGGTATTCTATTAGCGACATAGAGGGTAGATATAAATATGGCTCCTAGAGAGCCTAGTTCTGAAAAAGCAGATTTTTTGCTGTAGTATCTTCAGTATATCCACCCCCCTCCCCCAGTTCTATCCAGTGAATTAAATAATCTGATCTTAATTTAGCGATTAAGATGATTATGTTGTTGGATATTTCAAAAAGATAAAAGGAAATGCTCCTTCACATAGTTTTTGACATTCTTAAAAATTATTTTAAGTCATTTATTTACTGAGAGAGAGAGAGAGAGAGGGCAAGTTGGGGACGGGCAGAGAGAGAGAATCACAAGTAAGTAAGCTCCACACTGTGATCATGGAGCCTGATGCCCATTGCAGGGCTTGAACTCATGAGCTGAGAGATCATGACCTAAGCCAAAATCTAGAGCCCAACACTTAACCTCTTGAGCCACCCAGGCACCCCTGGTGTTCCTTAATGTTAAGCAGTGCTTTGTTTTTCTTCATTGCAGCAGAAAATAATGTCACAGATTTAACTAATTATAATAATAGCACAGATTTTACTCTAGGGTAAAGAAGCTCCATTTTCTTTAAAAAATATTAGTTGTGCTGCTGATAGTAAATTTTAATAAGTGTGGAAGTACTGAAGCCAGGAGTGCTGATGGAAATAATTTCCATTGAGTTCTTAGGGAACTCAATCTGTGATCTCTGGATTGATAGGTTATGTCTGTGCAATTTGAAACAGTGCCTGCTTTGAAGATTGGCTTTGTTTTAAAATTACCTGAGGATCTTCAAAACAGACTTGACCATCATAGATCACCATGACAGAAGGCTGTCAAATGCATCATGCGCGGTGAAATCTGATTATTTCTGGGTGCCTTGTCTAGTTTTTGAGCTATTTAAAAACATGAGCTTCTGTGAAATTCATGAAACATTTTTGGTCTCTGAGTCAGTTAAGTACATTCCCTCTTCTTCAGCAAACACGAATATGTCTCATTATCTTGTCTTTTTTATTTTTTCCTTGTTTAAAATTGTATTCTTTGTTCGTTTTCAAAAATTGAATAATGAAACCTTATGAAAGAAAATAGACCCTAGGTTGAATTTGTTTTACTATCTCACATTTTATGTGAATAATCAGTCGCTGAACTGTTGATGGTTTGGAACTTTGCAGCATTTGCCAGTGGGTGATGCAGATGTACGTGTGTTCCTTGAAAATTGCCTTAGCTGTGCTCAACTAGAGGGCACTAGTGAACATTTCCGTTCAGGTTCTTTAAACTAGGCCACATACTGTTGACACATATGCACAGGAGAGAAACGTGAATGCTTTGCGAAATCTTAGTACTAAAAATAATTTTCACTTGTATTTATAGCAGTGTTATCATACTTGAGGAAAGTGATGTAGAACCTACCAGTATAGGAAGAAAAATGTCATCTGGTTACTGTTGCTGGAAAACCACCTTCTAGAATAAAGTCCTTCCTTACATTTGTCAAAAGTTATAGCAATGGTGCTATTAGGTGTTTGCCAGTTGTGTGGGCAGGATAGTTCGTATCATTAAGCACTGAGATAAACTATCACAGAGAAATGTTCTGCAGCTAGTAATTAACTGGGTAACAATGCAAATCTGTCCACTACTAGGAAAGGATCAGTAATTAAGACTAACAAGTAGGGTGTGCACGTTCGAGGGCAGAATTTTGGGTTCTGTCATTGACAGTTGCCTTTATCGTTCATTTGCCAGTGCACTTGCTTAAAGGAAATTGGGAAGGGAACGTTTTTATATATTCAAATATTAAAATGTGCAAAAATCCAGCATTTTCTAATATGAAAGCTATGTGAAAGCCCTGTCTATGCAGGGTAACTGTGCATATGTTTGAGTGGGAGGAAAAAGAGAACAGATGACTTGAAAACTATTAAAATTGTTACACATGTAAAAAGTTAGCTTCCTTCTCATAAAATAAAAAAAAAACAGGATTTCAGTCTTATCACTATCAGTTACTGTCTTATCACTCAGTTTAAATATTTGTACATAAAATTTCATTGATTGGTTCATTTATTCATTTACTTATTTGGCAAATAGTAATAATGCCTATTATGTGTAAGACATCATCGTAGGTGTGTCTTAATGCATTTGATAATTATTTCCATAAATGATCAAACCAATTCAGGAAAAACATAATTACAAATATGGTATGCAAAATGTCAGTTTCATTGGTAAAACTTATAATTAAGTTTAGCTCTACTTAAAAGCGTATTTTAAAAGATGTAAATGCAGAAGTACAATTTCTGTTATTTTCCTAACATTTATTTGGAAAGCAATGGGTGTTATCTTTCTTTGGACCGATTAAGTATTAACGTCTGGGGAGCTTGCTTTAAAAAAGAGGAATTGTTATATGAAGGAGAACATGAATAAAAGAGAAGATTACGTGGCACTTTATAAGATAGTTGATGGTGAAAAAAAAAAGATAGTTGGTGGTGCCATTTAATGCTTATAAAGTTGTGTTAAAATTTACTAAATAGCTTGTTATTGCAGGCGCTTATTTCAACCAGTTATTTGTGGTTATGTCTGTTGAGGAAGCTTAAAACTTCAACTCTCTCCAGCCATTTAACTGCTGCATGTTGACTTCAGGTCTCTTGTAAGAAAGTCTAAATGTAGGCTGTTGAATAATCCCTTTGAGGGCCCTGTAACTATTTTTATGCCTGGATATGCGTCATCAGTGGGTATTTTCTCTGGTGACTTGCTTACATCAGGTCTCCTACCATACATTCTATCAGTGAGTGACTTATGATTGATGGGAACCACGGCTGTTGTTTAGCTTTATCTGTGACCTCAGCGAACGGACAACAGGAATTTCCAGGCTGTTAAATTCTCTGAATGCTTGAAGACAGGGGCTCACGGTGTTGATCCAGGCAGGTAGCAGAGTGATATTATTCACCAGCGGGTGATGGGAGGAGGGACAAGAGAAGAAAGGGGAGGGAGAAGGAGGGGAAGGGAGGGGGAATTCCTTTTGTGAACGGCGGCAATTCTGGCTCAGCTGGTTCCTTAGCCCTCAGAGGCTGTGTGGGGAAAGGTGCATTTCCGGAACCTGAGAAAGCGGACAGTCAGAACCTTGACATCGAGGCACCCAGGGACTCTGTGGGGTTGGCCGGGGAAGGCACTGAGTTCTCCTTAATGAGTTGGGGTTTTGTTTTTCAGATCAGCTAGCCAGGTTTTACCCATGGGAGACTGGACTGTTATGATCCTGTATAGAATAGGGGCTTTGAATTGAAAGGTGTGCCGGCATTCATAACGATACCTAGGAATCTATGTGGTCTCTCATCTAGATATGTTTAGAGGCGATTTTGAAAGTTAGCCTGCACCTCACATCCACATGCTTTGGGGAGCAGAGCCAGGCACCGGTGGACACGTGTGGAAATGAATTTTCATTCCCCATATCTTCTGTACACCTGTAAGAAGGGGATTCCTGAACTGCTAAGGAGATTGAATAACCAGCATTTCAGCAGCTACATTTGCTTCCGATGTGGGAATCCATCTCCTAAACTTTTTTCCAAGTCCTGACCTCTCGTCTCCTTCTTTTCTTCCTCTGTCTCTTTTTATGCCTCTTCCTCTCTCTTCCCTTGATGTTGCTTTGTTTGCAAAAGTAGTTCTTGACCTCTGGCTAAGTTAAAGAAGACCAGGTTCTATGCAGATGGGCTGAGGTACACAGGTGAAGCAAAAGAACTCTGCTTTGCCAGTGTTTGCAGGCTATCTTTTGAGTGATGATTTTGCTTTTTAAATGACAATTAGACAAAATTAAAACACTCCTCTTAGAGTAAAGCAATTACGTTGTTTAAGCATTTAGGCAAAATTGGCTTTCTGATCTTTTAGGGCTATTTCTTTGTGGAAAACTAACATTTATTGATTCAGCTTTAACAAGTCTTATTCTCTCCCCCCCACCCCCCATCCCATGAAGGCATAGTCTTTTGATGTAACATATTACCGAGGTTACTTGTCACTGTAACTAATTTCTTAATGGCTTGCCTCCTAGAAACCAAATTCGAAACTATATCCCAGAGCCTAGTACCTTGGAACAGGTGCTCTGTGGGGTAAATAAGCTCTAGTGAGAGATTTTTAATCTGAATCTTTTTTGCCTCTTACAATTCCATTGAGTAGGCATGGGCATACATAATTACTTTTCTAGCCTCATTGCCAGTTAGCTAGCCTAGTGGTAAAAATCTATCCAACTATTCAGTCCTATTGTTTTAGTTTTAGACATTTAAAATTTAGATGATTGAAGGAGAAAGAAAACTATAAACCTCTCGTACAAAAAAAGCCACTTTCAAAAACTTGCTTTTTGAATAAGCAGTGTGACTGACAAGCAACATTATAATTTGAAATTCGTGAAAGATTAAAATTCAGTTTCGTGGGTTTTGAGTCATTAGTAGTTGAATGAATTAAGCCTTCATAATGGATCTAATTAGAAAGAAATCATTAAATTTTCTGTGAGATCCATTATTTATGTTTATTTCAGCATAGTGTCCACCAGGAGCCCATTGGTAACTGGCTTTATTTTTGTAAGAGTAACATTATATGAAAAAGATACATTTGAGGGTTCAGATGCTAACATTCTTTTTTTTTGCCCTATATTGTAGGGGATGTTATTAGAGGCTATAAAATTCTTCTCCTTCTCTTTAAAGTGTATGTATGCTTTTATGTGGAGGAGTGCGAAAGCAGAACCAAACATGTAGGAGGGCTATGTATTCTTCATTAAAAATATATTTCACAAAAGATTATAGTTTGTGTGGGAGGGAAATCGCTGCTTGTCTGTTGATTGCATTGTGCTTATTCCGTATAAGAACTATTTGAGTTCAGTCAGGATAACCTCATTTTGATAATCTGATGACTGCTTCTGCAGGGAGAAGAGAATATAATTTCAAGGCTGCATACTGATGGGCAATGGTAATTATTCTCTTTTTGGCAGAGCTTAGCATGGAATCTGCTTTGGTATTTTTATAACTACATATGCAAATCTTTTCTTCCAAACCTATTTATTCCCTCTCCCCACGTGCAGAGCTTTTTGTAATCTTCAGGACTGTGAAATTCCAAAGGTATAATATGTGGTATTATGATAGGTATGATGATGTGTAAACCTGAGTTAGAGCAAAATGTTGGCTTGAAGTCTTTTTGTTAAAGCAGAGCCTTCACCGTGAGTGAATTCCACTGTATACTTGGTTTCTATGGAGACACTTTTATTACTTACGGATACTCAGACTGTTCGAATGCAGTGTGAGTGATTGGTGTATCGACTTTCATCAGTGCAGCTGATAGAGTTTCCTGGTTAATATGTTATGCTTTAACTAAGGTTCTCATTATGTTGTAGGGCTTACAAGGGTGATGCAAACACCAAATCTACCTAAAACACTGAGGTGATGCGACACTTAATTTTGCCTTCTCGGTGGTATGTTACTCCAGTATTACATAAGGAAAAAAGAAACCCTCAAAATCCCCTACAATTAGGATAATACCTAACTGATACTGTAAGAACAATCGAATGACCCAGCTTATTCTGGGAGAACGTAAAAATATTTCATTTGGTAAATGATTCTTCCACTTCTTACCTATGTAACTGGTATATTAATAGCATTGAAGGATTCCTTAGTTTTATGAGTTCTTCCTAGTGAGTGTTCAAGTTTTTAAAAGTTTTATATCTTAATGTCATCGTTTACAGATGAGGATCATGAGGCCTCCTAAACTAATGAGTTTTATACTCAAAATTACACACTGTCTTCACATCAGCTAAAGGGCAAACTCTCCCATTGGAGGTTCTCTGTTGGGGCTTAGGAGCTGGAAGGCTCTAACCTCCTATGTGTTATGTTAGGAGAATGCTTGGTGATACTAGGCTGAGTCCTCCTGCAGCCCGGATAATGGAAATAAAACTGCTAATTAGTTAGGGCAATGTTTGCAGCTTTAAATGTGTTGTCTTAATCTTCTTGTGACAGAGGTTGGCAGCGTCGCTCAGCGACTGATGCATGGATCCACTGTGAGGTACTCAGATTTCTACAACAAGATGTCATCATTTGAGTCAGCAGGGTAGAAGTTCCTGTTGAGTTGTGGGAAAGGCGAAGGGAAGGGCTTTCAGAGAACAGGAGACTGGGAGCTCAGTGATAGACGAGAAGCACTCTGTAGGCAACAGTTGATGGAGATAAATGTATTTGTGGTGGAAATAATTTATTCTACTCTTCCCACCTAATTGGGAAGAAGATATATTTTCTATGAAGAAAGAACTTTGTGTGGGTGAGACTATCCTGAAAGCAGGACCTTAGAGGCCATTTTATTTTAAATATAAATGGTGGATCTTAACTCCACGAATTTTCATCAAAGGCATTCTTCTAACCTACTAAAGTTACATGATGCTATCTCCTCACTTCAAAACTACAGGATGGGTGGCAATATCTTCCAGGCAGGGGATATTGTAGGGGAATTCTTGCTATGTGTCAGGCAGGTTGCTGGAATGATCTACACTCATCTTCTGAAATTCGTTTGTTACAGAATTTTCTTTTAAAAATCTCCCCCTTTCCAAACCTTTAGATTTTTTTTTTTTTAACTGGCCATTTAAAAATTCTTGACATGGAGATTTATAGATATTTAAATAACTAATTGCCCACAAGTGCCTCGTATTCTGTAAAATTACAACCTCACTCCTGTGTGAACTGGGTAAGATCATACTGAAAATGGTTTCCTTCTGTTATTTAGGTTAGTTTTATATGAGTTGAGAAGTATTCATGAGACCACATAGCATAGCTCAGTAAATAATTTATCTTCCTCCTGAGGGAATATGTTTGAGAAAAGCCAGGAATATATATTACCAGCCGTGAAAAAGGATCTATGCCTTTTTAACCATAAAGGATAAGATGAAAACCTCTGTCCTCAGGAAACTTGAGTCTAGTATGTGGAGAAGATGGCTGTCCCATGCTTGATCCAAACTGAGCACTAAACGCATCAAGGATGACTGAGATTCAAAACCCAGTGGCTCAAGGAATGAGGGTCCCAGTAGCAGAGAAAAGAAAGGCAAAACCACTGGGGCAAAGACAGATTTGATTTTATGTAACTGCTCTATCCAGATAGGGCTCTGAGGAGCCTGCTTTTATGATTGTGGCTTTGAGTTGTTCAGGACATTCATGAGTAGGAGGAATCAAGATGGAGCCCAACTACAGGTGGAACTTTGCACACCTAGTCAGAGTTAAAGCTATGTAGGCTAAAGGGACAAGTTTGGAATAGGGTCTCAGGGGCATGGGTCCATTTTCCCCATTTGTTATGAAGAGTTGAAGCAAGCCTTTCTCTTTTTGGTGAAAGACTGTCTTAGAAGAAGGGCACCAAATGACTAAAGGTGTAAAGCCCTCAGGCCTCAGAGAACCTGGACTGTTGAAAGAAAGGAATGATTCCTGAGAAAAGAGGCTTCTTTGTCATTAATGTAGGACATGTTGGTGACTGTGTCTGGTGGCAGAGGCTTGCCTGTCAATCCCACTTGAGGCTCAGTTGTCCCCACTGGGAGGGTCCAATTCCTTTCTGACCTTTGTTCCTTCTCCTTGGAGTCTTTTTTTTTTTTCTTCCCTGGTGAAACTTGACCTCCTGGAGCAGAGTTCAAATTGTGGGACTCTTAGCAGGAGTACTGAATTTGGGTCCTAGTGAAAATAATTAAAATATCTCAAGATTCTACTGTTTGTTGGTGGGAGTTCGTCTCTGTTGAAGGTAAACAAAGGGGGATGTAAGAAAGCTGAGTTTAGAACCCAGGGAAATACTTTTATATGGGAGACAGGAAGAAAAATAGAACCTGATAAAGAGGAGCAATGATGAGGTAGGTGTAAGCCAAGAAAAATGAAGAAACAGGACAGATGAATTACAGGATTTCCAAATATTGTCAATTTCACTCATTGAGTATGTTCTAGATGCCAGGTGCTGGGCTAGCTTTGGTGGATACAATAGTGAACCAGACATAGTCCTTGTCCTGAAAGAATTCATTGGAAGTTGGAGATCACTATTCAAGGGTTTTTGCTGGGATTGCCATGGAGCCCAGGGAAACATTGAAAGGCACCTATGGGGTGAGCCCTGTTTGGAGGGGATCATGGGAAGGACAGATGGAATGCTGTGAGGAAAGAATGTAGAAAGCTGGTGAGGGTGTTACTGAAATGTCTGACTTGGTCATCCATGGTTGCTGAGATAGCTGAAGTCAGATGGCTTGGGAAGGGACCTGAGCTTAAGGGACCACAAGTCACCATGAGGGCAAAGAGCCTCCTCGGCAGCTATGAGGGAGTGAAAAACATTTTGATAATGGGGTCTGCCATTAGCAAGTGGATGTCTTGAGTTTGAGACAGAAGAGCAAGAGAAGGTCCAGGAGAGTAACGGGATTAAATTTGAGATGTTAGTGGAGGGTTGAAGGATTGAGTGATTGGATTGATTCTAATGGTAGCTCATGTAACATTCATCTGTGATATATTTATCCCTTATGGTCAACATTCATGTTCATCCAAAAAAGATCCCCTACTGTATGTTTCAACCACCCTGGAAAGGTCCTGCCATGTCACACCTAGTCTCCTACAGCCTTCTAGATGGTGTTCCTAATTCTCTACCAGTGATCAATTCCTTAGTCCACTGCAAGCCTCATCTTCCTAAAATACCATTTTTAATGGGTTACTATGAAGGTCTAAAACTTTTCTTGGCTACCCATGGCCTCCCACCTAAAATGAGAAATCTCCATTTTTGCAAGACTTGATAATTTGCCAAGAGCTTCCAATGGAGACAATTCATTGTCTCACTGAATTCTTACAAAACCTATAGGGTGGGCAGGACAGATGTGGCTCTCTTCCTAAGTTTATAAGTCCCATAATGAAGGATCAGACAAACTAAATAACATGCTTGGGGCCACACAATTTGGGAATGACAAAGCCAGGAATAGAAGTCAGGGCTTTTGAGTTCAAATGTGAAGTGCTTTGTACAACACCGTGGTGTCTCCTTGCTTGTGGGATGTGATTTCCATCCTGCCCCTCTAATTTCTGTACTTAGGATGACAGGTGATGCTCTGGTTCTAGCATTGCAGAGAGGCCTCTTGGTGTCCCTATAGTCACCATCCTGTCGTTCAAAAGTTGTCATCAGGAGCTGTCAACTGAGATACATTCGCTGACTGATTTTCCTTTAAATAGGGAAAAGTCTGTCTCCTGCTAGGACATCTGGGGAGGCACAGATGACACTCTGTACTTCCCTGATGTAACTTTCAGTGCCTGCTCATCTCCTACGGGACTTGGAGAGGGTTTCCACTGACTTTGCGTTGATTATGGGATGGCTTTTGACCACTGCCAGGACCATCTCTTCTTCCTTCAACTGTTCTCTCCAATAATGTGTAGCTCCAAACCATTCTTTGTATTTTCATGTAGAGCAACTCATGGTCTGAAAACTTGTTTAAAAATTCATTCTCAGGGTGAAGAGGTGGCTCACTCAATTGAGCGTCTGACTCTTGATTTCAGCTCAGGTCATGGTCTCACAGTTCCTGAGTTTGAGCCCTGAATTGGGCTCCAAGCATAACACCTGCTTAGGATTCTCTCTTTCCCCCTCTCTGTCCCTCTCCTGCTCTCGCTCTCTCTCGCTCAAAATAAATAAGTAAAACTGAAATGCATTCTCTTGGGGCGCCTGGGTGGCTTAGTCAGTTAAGCGTCCGACTTTCGCTTAGGTCATGATCTTGCGGTTCGTGGGTTCGAGCCCCGCGTCGGGCTCTGTGCTGACTGCCAGCTCAGAGCCTGGAGCCTGTTTCAGTCTGTGACTCCCTCTCTCTCTGACCCTCCCCTGCTCATGCTGTCTCTCTCTCTCTCTCCTAGAAATAAATTAAAAAAAAAACATAAAAAAAAATGCATTCTCTTGCCATATTAATTAAGGTATAGATTTGTTACTGTTTAGAAATGAATAGTTCTGGAAAATACTGTATATCAAAGGATGTGGAGCTGTGTTTTGAACTACATACTAAAATCTGGAACATTTGTTAGCAATGCAATGATTAATGAGTCTGTTAGCATGATTTTAAAGTACACTCTGTTTTCATCATTTTCTCATTGTACTGCAGCCAGTATGATTTGGATTTGACAGAGTTTTTGGAGGCAATTTACTGCATCAGAAGTTTAAGTCACATAAAAAAAATATCCCTGACAACTGTCTAGAATATCAAGAATTGCCCCCACTCCTATGAAGATTGATGAAGGAAATATGTGCATGCATATTAGCTAAATTATATATTCCAAGAGTGCTGGATTGCCTTGTGGGGTGCTTTCTGACCTGTACATGCATGGAAAATCCCAGCATCTGTTTGGAAATTGTGACCCTGCATCCTTTAAATTGGGTTTCCATGATTAAGTGGTGCATCTTTCTCCTGAGAAAAGCTAAGTAAGAACAGCTGAAAGAAATTTAAAAGAAAAAATAGTGTTCTATAAACCTCATTGTTTTTTATATGCTTGTAATGGTGTATTTCTCTTGGGAACAATTGCTTGGTTCCTCAGGAGGCTGGGATCCACCTCTTTATTTTTCTAGTGTTGGATGGCCAATGAAGGTATGAGGGAGGAGTATGAAGGATCCAAATGCCAAGCTCTGGATTTTTCCTTTTACTTTCTTTAATTGGTCCAAAGGTGTAATGATATACAATATATTGGAATGAGATACAACTTGGACAATGGCAATAAACCATTTTAGGAAGGCAGCAAGATGTATAAATTGTAAATAACATTAAGTGGAAATGTTTCTGAAATGGGATTTTATTTTTATTTATTTTTAAAAATTTTTATGTCTTTATTTTGAGAGACAGAATCAGAGAATGAGTGGGGGAGGGGCAGAGAGAGAGGGAGACACAGAATCCAAAGCAGGCACCAGGCTCTGAGCTGTCAGCACAGAGCCCACCGTGAGGCTCAAATCCACGGACTATGAGATCATGACCTGAGCTGAAGTCGGACGCTTAACCGACTGAGCCACCAAGGCGCCCCTGAAATAGTATTTTAATTCTGAACTGTTAATGTTGTGTTATTTACCTTCTAGGTTATTATTTTTTATATTTATTAGAGTATTCATTGGAAATATTGATTGATGTTGTGAACTTTCATTTTTCACTGGGACTAGTTACAGTTAGGTGGCCAGATAATAAAAATTGAGTAATTAGAAGGACACTCTTTTTTTACCCCCACAGAGTTAAGTATATGGCACTTTATATATTTTTTCTTTCCAAGATTTTATTTAAATTCAAGTTAGTTAACATACAGTGTAGTATTGGTTTCAGGAGTAGAATTTAGTGATTGATGACTTACATTCAACATCCAGTGCTGATCCCAACAAGTGCCCTCCTTTTTAAAAAAAATTTTTTTTAATGTTTTATTTATTTCTGAGAGAGACAGAGAGAGAGAGAGAAAGAGAGAGAGACAGCGTGAGCAGGGGAGGGTCAGAGAGAGAGGGAGATACAGAATCTGAAACAGGCTCCAGGCTCTGAGCTGTCAGCACAGAGCCTGATGTGGGGCTCAAACCCACGAACTGTGAGATCATGACCTGAGCCGAAGTCGGACGCCCAACTGACTGAGCCACCCAGGTGCCCCTACAACAAGTGTCCTCCTTAATTCCCAGTACCCATTTAACCCATCCCCCACCCAAGTGACATTCCTGATTAAAAATAATTAGGCATATAGGTACTTTATGACCTTGTTAATACACATATCAGACTGTACAATAGGTAAAAGACGGTTAGGGAGACCAACTTATATTTTATTCAAAGTATTGGCAATAATAAAAGAAGCCTCATATTATATGAGATGGAAATCAACAAAAATATGAAAAGTTGATATTTTTGTAGATATCTTTACTCCATCGTTTAAAGTGCAGATGTCATGCCACATAAGCCGTAATGGCATTTTTCAAAAGTACTTAGCCATTTTGTATTTTGCCACATTATTTCCTTCCACCTTGTTAAATGACTTTTGCTCTCAGTGGCACTTGGTTGAAAGTCATTATAACTTGCTATGGTGCTATATGTTCTTTAGAGGTGCTCCTGTGGGCCGTTCATCCCCATTCTTGGCCTAGTAAAGGCAGGCTCTGATCCCCCTGCAGCTGTAGACCATGCATCTTCCACCTTGAATTGATCTCTGCACCACTATCAGATAAACTTTACAGTAACTCTCTTTCAGCACCCCGCTTGCCTGCTCAAAATTCTTCAAGGGGTCTTTATTGTCCACAGATGACAGGCAGGTTAGAGTCAAAAAACAGCACAGGAAGTGAAATCCAGAGACTTGCTTATAGATTGCTTGGCCTGGAAACATCACTGTTCATCAACACTCCTCAAATTCATTTAATGTCTGCTAATGTTTCAAGTTCCTCACCTCCCACACATCTTGCCAAAGGCTGTGGTCATTCCATGTCTTCATATTTTCAACTCTTAAAAGCCCTTGGAATAGTTGATCATCACACTTCGCCTGCTGAAATGCTTGGTTCTCCCAGCTTCCATGCACACCCTTGTTGTGAGGCTTTGCTCTCACTGCCTCTTCTCAGTCTCCTTTGCTGGCATTCCTTCAAGTGGTGTAGTCCCCTAGGGCTCTGTCCTCAAATCCCCTTATTTTCTTTATCTAAACTCTTTCTAGCAGATAGCAATAATCACATGGTTTCAGATATCATGCAGATGCTGATAATTTTCAAAGTTTTATATCCATGAATGAATCTTTTCCCTGAGTTCCCAACTTCAATACTTTCTCAGTATGTGTACTTGGCTGTTCGATGGAGATTTCAAAGTTATGACAGTCAAAAGGGAAATATCAGTGTCCCCGGCTATAGCTCTGTATCCCACCTAACTTTCCCCACTTCCATAAATAGAACTTTTATGCTCCCCATTGGTCAGTCAAAAGTTCCGGAATTCACCTCTTTTCCTCTGGCCACACATAGCGCCCAGGAAGTCCTTTGGCTCTGTCTCCAAAATCAATACTGGATGTGACTCTTACTGTTTCCGCTGTCATAGCCTCAGTTCAAGCCACCAGCATCTGGCCTAGTGTGCTGCAAAAGCTCTTAACTAGCCTCTCTGACACTCCTCAGAGCAGCCTAGTCTAAACCATATAATGTATTCCTCTCCTAAAGAGTTTCCGATAAATTTTCATTACCTGTAGACTAAACATCTAAGCTGTTCACCATGGCCTGCAGCATACCCACTCCATACACCCCATTCCCTGTTAGGCTCCAGCCATATTGGCTTTCATGGTGTTCCTTAAACTTGCTAAGTTATTCCTGTATAGGTCTTTGCTCTTACTGCTTTTCTTATTTAGAATGCTCTTGACCCACATCTTCTCAGGTATGGCTCCTTCTTGTTCAAGTCTCAGCTCCAATGTCACTTCTTTGAACAGGCCAACTGTGATGTAGGTTTGAGCAATTTCCTCTCTCTATCTCCAGTTTTCCTTTTATCACATTGTTTTCTTCATAGGGCTTACCAGAACCTTAAATGATCAATTTACTTGTTCATTTCTTTTGTTTTTTTCTGTCTGTCTCTCCCCACTATGGACTCACTGAGGTCAATGACATTTTGTCACTCACCCTTGCATCTCAGCGCTTAGTAGAGCAAATAGTACTCCAAAGCATTTGTTGATACATTCACTACCTTCAGCCTGGTTTCCTTATCTGTAAAACAAAGGTGTTAGGACAGGTGGCCTCTGAACCTCTCCCTCCTAGACAGCTTTAATTCTTGTCACGTCTCTAGCCCTCTGATCAATCCAGCTGACCTCAATGTCCCATGAATGGGCCATTTTTTCAGGCCTTGGGGCTTAATTCTTTTCTGTCCTGAGTGTCCTCCCTTCTCTTCCGTGCTAGCCAGATTCTTTAAGGATTTTCCTTCTCCCTTTGTTTATACCCCTCAGAGAGGGATGTACTTGTTTTATGCATACATGTCTTGCTTCTACTAGGTGGTGAGCTCCTAAGCATGGGGCTGTGATTTATAGTTATGTCTTGAGTCCCTATGGGAGCGGTTACGGTACAAGCATATAAGGCATACTCAGTATATCCCTTATAACCCAATAAGGGCATGGTGTCATTAAAAAACATCGCTTTCCGAAGAGTAAAAAATGTTTGGACTGTTTTTACTAATTTACATAGGACAAAATAGATTTTTAAAATGCAATCAAATGGGTGTGTCTTTATTGAGTCTGAACTAGAGGCAAAAAAACCTGGGGAAAAAAAAAGGAATTTAGACTTAGGACTACATGGTTTTGTTTTTTTGGTTTTTTTTTTTTTTTTTTTTACAAACATTTGTAAGCAATCTTACCAAAATGTTTTTTTTTTATAAAAATAAATTCATAGAACTGAAAAGAGAACTAGGTGGACATTGTTTTTTATTATTAACTGGGGTGGAAGCTTGAGTTGGGGTTTTAATTTGGTTTGGTTTGTTCAGGTATTTGGCATTTCGAGAAGCTCTATGAAATATCCCACCTACACTTTTTGGATATCCTCTTCCTGCTTGCCTTCAGAACAGCTTGGTTCTTTTAATAGCAATGGCTGAGTGGAGGGGAACCATTTATAGTGGGTAAATTTAAGTACAGTATGTCCTCCTGTTCCAAGCAAAAGTCATGCTAACTGCTTCGGGATTGGTGCAAATATGTTTTCTGTTTTATGCTGTTGGTCAGATCCCTGAAAACTCTGTGTTTGAGAAGGATGTTACTCATTCCTTACACAAGTGGAAGAATTACTGGTCAACTTTAAAAAAAAAATCAGGAGCTGGGGAACACCTCCTCTATTCTTGATTTATTATCCTTTCAGAAGCTATTCTTAAAATGTCCATCGGCTCAATGGGAAAGCCTGGTGTTGAGGACAATCACATGCTTGTTTCTTCACGTAGTGTGTGATTCTAATGCTGTATGATCATGCTTGATTCAGTATATACAAATCGCAAATTCCTCTTAATCCAGAGTGGCTGGGACATCTGTGCTCAACATGAAGAGTAACCGTGTATTCCATTCATGGATTAACTATTTTCAAACAATTCAGTCAAATATACTTACAGCATTTTAAAAAATGATTAATAACATTAAAGGCACATAGTAGCTCATGGCAATCATAGTGTACATAAATTATTTGTAAATAGTATTGCCATTCTAAAGAATGCCAGCAATCGGATTAATTCTCAGTCTATCCTAGAATTTGCTGTTTTGCATGAGCAGCTTTTTTCAAGACATCCATTATTTTTTTTTTTGAAAAGTGGAGATGAGAAAAAAGTCTGCTTCTATAAATATCCTGTTTGGGGTTAAAAAAAATCTTTTTTCCCCTCCAGTGAATAAACACAAAGGATTTCCCAAAAGGTTGGTGTAGTTTTGCATGGGAGAGCTGTGTGTGTTGGGTACACAGCTGAGGACTGAAGGCAGGTGAATCTTGGTTCTGTGTTTCTGTGCAGCAGCCTCATGCCATTGTCTGGGCTATGTGGTGTCTGTAAAGAAACTGTGTAATGCCATAGGATTGGCATTACAAATTCCTTCTGTTAGGGTAACATTGCTAATATGGGCGGCGGAAAAGTTGTGCCTATGGGTGCTGGGGTGACCTTGTTAGATCCTGTGGAGAATTAATATCTATAGAGGTTGGGGTTGGGGAGACTGGAAATATAGAGAAATAGTGGATTATAGGTGCCTCCGTCAAAAAAGGCTGGGTCTGGGGCACCTGGGTGGCTTAGTCGGTTAAGCGTCCGACTTTCGCTTAGGTCATGATCTCGCAGGTCGTGGGCTTGAGCCCCGTGTCGGGCTCTGTGCTGACTGCCAGCTCAGAGCCTAGAGCCTATTTCAGAGTCTGTGTCTCCCTCTCTCTCTCTCTGACCCTCCCCTGCTCACGCTCTCTCTCTCTCTCTCTCCTAGAAATAAATAAAAATATTTTTTAAAAAAAGGCTGGGTCTATGGGAATAATACATTGAAAAACATCAAATGGGAAATTTATGAGCTTCTGAATCTATTCACATAGTATGTTCCATAAGGTAAAATTTGTATTGTTAGGATTTTATTTATCATATAAAAATGCACATAGAACTACTTTTATAAAGCTTTTGTCTGGTTTTACTATCTTTCTTAGAAGAAAGAAGAAACCCAACCATGCATGAAATCTTACTTTAACAAACCTCAACGCTGGCCATAAAAGGGCTAACGTCAGTTGCAGGAAAAGGATTGGTATTTAATTCAAATCTGTGTGTTTCGATAAATCACGGTATTTCCTTAGTTTTGGTGAGATAGGGTGACTTGGACTTTTCTCTTTCATTTTCAGGTAAAGATGTGACTGCTATTTAAGTGTGTTTCACCAAGTAGTACTGGGATTGTCACCGATCATTTACTGAAGAGAAAAAACACGGCATCAGTTTTTATTTTAAAATAAAGTGAGTTTGAAAGGTTTCATGCAATCACTGTCCATCCTGATTAGGTTTTCCCGTAGCCATTCGCACTTAGGCTTTGTTCTCGGTTGGTCATAACTGTTTAGGAAAGGTTGTGGCTTTTTGGAAGTGGTCCCAAAGACTCATTGTTCCAGACATCGGACATCCTTATGTTATTCAGGTCCTACAGTACTTGGTCTAAAACAGATTAATTACTAAACTCTCGGTGAATAATTAACCATTTGCCTTGTTCCCAAGTTATATACTCACTGGGTTAGAAATGATTTCCCAAACTACTGAAAATAGGGGAAGGTTCTTCCTGGTTTCACAATGTCCCCGTTGTTACCGACTTGTGTGTGTGAGAGAGAGACATTAGCTGATACCTACGCATTGGTCCAGCTACTCAATCAAACCACTTCCTGGGGTTTTCTCGGGTAATGGCAGTGATTCAGAAGATACCACAGTAGTTTTAGAGGACTGCTCCTGCGTGTTTGCTCTGGGCCTGAATGACTGGGAGCTGACAAATTCAAAGGAGCATTTTTGTTGCAGTACTATGAAATCTGCAGGTTACTTTACTTGCTTAAAGTTGCATTTCAGCTGAGTTTCAGGTGGCCCGTCTGTGTGCTTTCAGATATATGTATATATATATATTTTTAAACTTCTACTAATTTTTTGAGAGAGGGAGAGAGACAGAGCATGAGTGGTGGAGGACAGAGAGAGAGGGAGACATAGAATCTGAAGCAGGCTTCAGGCTCTGAGCATCAGACAAACTCAACGCCAGGCCTGAGCTCACAAACCACGAGATCATGACCTGAGCCGAAGTCAGAAGCTTAAGCAACTGAGCCAACAATATATATTTTAAAACCACCTATTTCATAGTAGTGGCCTACCAGATTAATTTGCATTAATTAACCAATCTGTGCCTCGGCTGAGTTTCCATTATGTACAAAGTCCTGTGTTAGGCCTGGGGGGAGACAGGAGAAAGGTAAGTCATTTGTAGCTGCCTTCAAGGGCTAATAGTAATTGCAGAAATGGGAGATCAAAATGCAGGAGGGCCAACTTGGTGTTAATGCAAATGTATGCAATCATACTTTTATAACTACCTGTGTCTATGATTTTAGCTTCTGATTCTATTCACATAGTATGTTCCATAAGGTAAAATTTTATTTTTAGGATTTTATTTATCATATGAAAATGCACATAGAACTATTTTTATAAAGTCTTTGTTTTGTTTTATTATCTTTCTTAGAAGAACTAAGAATTTCAAAATTATTTTGGAATCACAACAGATGTGTTCTAGAGGCTTTCCAGAAGCTCCAAAACCACATTTTTGGCCACGGAGTAAACAATTTAAATTTGGGAATTTAAGACACTCGTTCTCCTCTTGGGTATCCTGATGCTTGGCCTGCCTTTTTCCCTCTGATAGTCGCAGACCTTCTCCTTTCCTCACAGCTGGATGATCTAACAAGATACTGTATATGGAAGCCCTCAATAAGCTACAAAGTGTTGTCAATAAGGACGTGTCAGTATTATTATCCTTGTCGCTATTGTTTTCATGTATTGACTGTTTTGTACTATCTCACCACACCACACCTGCCAGTAATTCACTGCTGCGATGATCTCACGGGAGAAGCTACCTTCTTCTTGAGCTTAAGAAAATTTGCGTCACTGGGGGGGACCTTGTCGTAGGCAGAAAGTTGATTTCACCCGCCCTGCCATCTGTGTTCTGATGGAGGCTGTCAGGAAAAGGAGGTGATGGGGGAGGTGTTTGAAGGGAAAAGATGCCATGTATTTATACAGTGTAGTCACCGTGCATTGGTTGGCTATCTGCACGTTGTAAGACTCTCTTTACAAAAACTGATATTTGGTCTTATAGATAATTTTATTTCGGTTTTATTTTATTATTTTTTTAATGTTTATCTACTTTTGAGAGAGAGAGAGAGTACAAACAAGGGAGGGGCAGAGAGAGAGGAAGACACAGGATCCAAAGCAGGCCCCAGGCTCTGAGCTCTGAGCTGTCAGCGTAGAGCCTGACGCGGGGCTCGAACCCTTGAACCATGAGATCATGACCACAGCTGAAGTCAGCAGCTTAACCGACTGAGCTACCCAAGCACCCCAATAATTTTATTTTTAAAGTGAGAGATGGTTCTTGGTTGCAATTAAGAGCGTGGGCTCTGGAATTAAATTGTCATGTTTGTTGTCCTGGTTCCCTTCCTCCTAGCTGGGTGCAAACTGGGCATGTATTTCTCTGCATGCTTCAGTTTTGTTTTGTTTCATTATTTTCCCTTCTATATTGTAACGTAGGGGTAATTTAATTACATGGCAGGGCTTTTGTGATATTTAAAAGAAAAATGGATCTGAAACCGTTTATATTCTTCTAGGTTCAAAGAGGAAATAAAATTCTATGTTGAAGTGATGGAATGTACCATCTCTTTCACTGTTTTAGGTTTCTGTTATATGGGACTTGGGTGACTCTGAGAATATGTGTTTTGAGAGGAAGAGAGAGGGAGCAGCGAGAGGTGGTTGGAGAGAGCAGGCGAATGCATGTAGAAGAGAAAGAGGGTGCTGTGCTGAGGTGATCCTTCAGAGAAACAAACTCATGTGCTTTATGGGGCTGGGCCATTTGCAGACTTCTTCTATATATACATCTATTTCACTTAATCTTCACAACAACCCCATTGCACAGATATGGGAATTGTGCCTCACAGGCAAGCGGCCAGAGTGGTACAGTGAGGTCAGGCAAGCAGACCTCCTGAACTCAGGTGGTGAATTCCTTTCTTCCAATACACAGGTCCTTCTCTGCTATGTGAAAATGTTCATGTTTACTTAAAAAGTTTTTATGATTATTTATTTTTGAGAGAGAAAGAGAGACAGCATGAGTGGGGGAGGGGCAGAGAGAGAGGAAGACACAGAACCCGAAGCAGGCTCCAGGCTCTGAGCTGTGAGCATAGAGTCCAATGTGGGGCTCTAACTCACGGACTGTGAGATCATGACCTGAGGGGCAAAGTTGGGACGCGTAACTGACTGAGTCACCCAGGCGCCCCCAAAATGTCATATTTCTAATAACCCTGGTGCTGAATCCCAAAGGAGCAGAGAGTCATGTGCTGCTGCCGATACCCTGAGAGGTATTGGTGGGGACCCAGGGACCTCCTTCCACAGAGCTGAGAGCACTGACCCGCAGCTGTTCAGGGCTGGCCTTGCCACGATGGCTGGGAGGTTTTAAGCGTCTTCCCATCTCTTCCTGGCCTCTGAGTGAAGATTGTGTTTCATCTCTCTGAAGGCCTCTTTCAGGTCAGTGCTCTGTGGGGGAAATATCAGTCTTTCCTTTCTCCTACAAAGGAAGGTAATGAACACCTGTTCAGTGATTGAATACATAAGCTGCAAGATTAGTAGTATGAATATACTTTTAACCAGGCTTTTTCTCTTATTACTGTGTTAATGAACTTGAAGTTACTAAGTAAAGCTACTAACATATATAATCTAAACCTTAGTTTGGTGTAAGTCAATCTTCTGATTGTAATTCAAGAGTACATTTTAAAATGCTGGTTGTCATTTAACATAGTTGTGTGTGGTATTCTTTGGGAGGGGAGGGGGTTTTAGGATGAAGCATAGCTTTAAAAGTTTGATTTTTCTCCTTATTCTGATTTTCCTCTTTGCCATATTAAAAATCACATGATCAGAGAAAATTCAGTGTGGTGCTTCAGCATTTTAAAAATATCACAAACACGTTTTAAAATTGGAACAAATGTTTCATACATGTTAATGACTAAAGATTAAATTAATTTTACTATTATATTTGAACACATGGTTTTTATGAAATCATTTTCTACTCTGAGTAAGGAATTTGTGTATTGTTGGTCTATTATTGGCAAGTAAATAAATTTGTGCGTTAAAATTTTGATTAACCATAATACAATTTTTTTTTTTTGTCTATGTGCACTTTATTTTTCAGAAGAAGTAACAGTGACTTATTTTGAAGCAACATCCTAGGCTAAGGTTGCTCAACATTGGTACTGTTGACATTGGGTCTGGACAATTCTTTGTTGTGGGTGGTCTATTTTGTGCCTTGTAGGATAGTTAGTAGTATTCTTGGGTGCTATGCAGTATGTACCAGTACCTGTATCTAGTCCTAACAATGAAAAATGTCTCCAGACATTGCCAAATATCTCTGAGGGAGCAAAATAATCCTGGGCTGCCAGCCACTGATCTAGGATTTTTGATAAATATTCAAGTCTTCTACATGACTGAAGTCTGTATTATTCTATAATTTTGAATAGATGTTCAGAGTCATGCCAAGAAGAAGGAAATACTGTAGAGGAAATAAATTGTACTTCTCAATTTTGAAAAAATACGATTTTTCAACAACATGGGTCAAAACATTTTCTCATTAACAGTTACCATAATAAATCCAGTTAACCAGAATTCCAAATATTTGGTTGAACATTTCATCTTTTCTTTCAAAACAGATCCCCTTGATTCTGGATTACTTTACAACAATGACTTGATAGTGTTTTTTAAAAACCGCAAATAAATGGAAATAATAGTATGATTTGCCACATATTAAATGCTCTCTCTGATGAGAACATTCTGTATGTCCCTTGCATATACTGAAAGGCTTAACTGCTTAACTGCCTTTAGAGAAGGGCATCTGCCTCAACAAAGTAGCAGTGCACAAAGGGCTGAGGTTGAGTTTTAGAGGTCTCTTTAAGGTCTCTGTAGTAGATGTTTTAGTGTAAGGAAGCAGAGAGATACACCTGGTTATTAACTGGCATAGAGAAACAGACATTTCACTTGGCCCAGGATTTAAGTGACTGCTTTTTAAAATGTGTTTTGCTAACAATAGAACATACTTTTATTCTGTGAACCATGGGCTTTAGCCAATCAGAGAAAGGAATTTACTGTATGGTAAAAGGAAGTATTTGCTCCGTTATTGTAGTACATGGCCTCTTGCCATCTTTGATAAAGGATTGAAGTGTTGTGCACCCAAAGTCTGCTACCCTCTTGACCCTTCATCAATCATCAACTGGGCTGTGAGGTTAAGTGAACTGTAGCTCAGTCTGATAACTATTGTTTAAGCGCCGTGTCACTCTTAAAAACGGAGATTTCTGACACAGCGGTCTTGCAGTGTGATGTCTTTCTGGTATTAAGATTATAGACATATGTTTCCTTTCTGTTGCTGATTGGTGCCAGATTAGCAGTATAAAACGATAATATAGAAGGCTCGAAATTGGGTTATTCAGATGGGTGACCCTGAGACCGTTGGGAATTTCTTTTTATTTTTAAAAATAAGAACGTATACAAAAATAAGTGACCTGTTCTAGCACAACATTTCAAGAATTTCACGTGGGATCCTACTGGAATTTTTATTATCTAAAAAATACTAGGCTACTTTCCAACCCCTGCATCCTTCACTGTTAATGTTTTAATTATTGGTAGCAGGTATTGATCCACATGTTTTCTAAATTACTGATGGCACATACATATTCTTTCATCATGCTTTTTTTTTTTCTGATTAGTTCAGGAAAACTTTCTAAGAGCTATGTCCAGTATTCAATGCCGTCTGTCATCTAATCTCTATACTTACGCCGCGTTCTTAAACAAGTAGAGTAATGTATCAGCCGCAGCTGTTGCTGACCAAAGCTGTCCCAGAAGTGGGTGGAGGAAGAATCGGGGCTGGTGTGTGCAGGTTCTGTGTATCAAAGCGTATCTGTTGCAGTCAATCTGTGATGATAACAACTGGCTTGTAGAAGACACTTCAGGCCTTTGACCAAGTGTACAGTAGATTCGAGGCCATCGTGATAAATACCACTGGCAGCTAATAAAAATTGGTTGAATAACGTACGGTTGCCTGACTTGTATAATAAATAGTCATTAATGGGTAGTTTTGGCTGTAGCCTTTCTTTAAAGTTATTAACATCAAGCCTGATGATAGCATACAAAGTTTTAAAAAAGACAAATGAAAATACGTAATGGCAAAAGAGTAAAATGGTTTTTTTTCCTGACATAAGCAAGCAGTGATGCTTTCTAATTAAGTGTATTTTGATTAAAATAAATGTTTACACCATAACATCTATCCAGCTGCTTATTAGAGGAATTCTAACACCACACTTGCCAGAGCTGGTTAGAAATAGGGGAGTCAGTACATCCCTATATACTGTGTAAGATCCCTCACATCCCTATATAAGATTCCTCATAACCCACTGGATCTCCTCAGTCGCCATCTTCCATATGCTCCTATTCTCCAGTTTACCGTGGGGCTGGGGAAAAGAACTGAAAATCCTCATCAAAAAATTGTAGGGGCACCTGGGCAGCTTAGTTGGTTAAGCGTCCGACTCTTGGTTTTGGCTCAGGTCATGATCTCATGGTTCGTGAGTTTGAGCCCTGCACCGGGCTCTCTGCTGATAGTGCAGAACCTGCTTGGGATTCTTCTCTCTGTTTCTCCTCTGCTCTCTCTTGCTCTCAGAATAAATAAATAGACAAAAAAAATGTAGCTCAATTTTTATCCTCTTTCCATTTTTAATAAAGACAGTTTAAAGCAATGAAAATCTGTTTTTTTTTTTAAGCAGTTAGAAAGGGATAATTGGCCATTTTGGGCTGAGTCTCCTTGCATTTTAACCCTGTTGGGGTAAAATAAAATCCTGATTTAGTTCAGTCAATTAAAGGAGAAACTTACCTTGAAGATAAAAAGAAAGTCCTTTGTGCAGCTTTACAGGTTAGTCCTCTCAGTAATTCTCCTCAATATCATTAACATAAAAATACATACTGCTTTTGGAATTATCCACATGTTTTTAAGTAGCTATGGCATGTCCAAATTCATAAGACTGCCGGTGCCTCACAAAACCAAGCTTCCAGACAAAATACTTGTGTTCTAGAAACTTAACGATAGACTCTTTGATATGGATACACATATGGAGGGCAAAGACATAAAAGAGTAAGCTGTTACCTTATTCCAAAAGAAGGCTTTTTTTTTTAATATTTTTTTTTATTTATTTCTAGGAGACAGAGAGACAGTGTGAGCAGGGGAGGGTCATAGAGAGAGGGAGTCACAGACTGAAACAGGCTCCAGGCTCTGAGCTGGCAGTCAGCACAGAGCCCGACGCGGGGCTCGAACCCACGAACCGCGAGATCATGACCTAAGCGAAAGTCGGACGCTTAACCGACTAAGCCACCCAGGCGCCCCAAAAGAAGGCTTTACCACCGAGGTGAAATTTCAGGAACTCTTTATTACTAGAAATATCTGTGTGGCTGGGGGTTGGGAAAAAGGAAATGTGTGCCAATGATTATGCTCAAAGATTTATTAATAGCTAACATTTACTGAGTACTTATTATGTGCCAGACAGGCATGCTTTATGTGTATTAACTTATTTTGTTTTCCAACAAATGTTTGAGGCAGTTGCAATTTATTGTCTCCATTTTTTAGATGAGGAAACTGAGGCACAAGGAAAATAAATAATATGCTTGATTAGAGGTAGCAAGAGGCAGAAGGATGTCTCTTAAGCAATACACCACTCTGTTGGTCTTATTTGATTTCCAGCGCAGCCCTGCCAAGGGCAGATTCTCTTCACTTTAAAACTGAACAACTTGAAGCTCCAAGAGGTCAACGTAGTCAAAGCCGTAGGTGACCCATGGCAGAGGAAGGATTTGAACTAAGGTCTGACCCTCTCAGAAGTCTGTGCTTTTTCACTGCAAGAGGAAGCCTTCTGGGGGAGGCTCAGAGAGGCATTGTTGACAAACAGCACTCCTTCCCTGGGAGAAAAATTAAGGTTATACAGAAGTCTCTGTAAGTCATCCACAATTCGTCGTGAGGCAGTAGTTTCGGTTGCTTACTGAAGCATGTGAAACCCCTCCTGGCTCAAGTCTATCTTATAGAAACCGTCTGTCTCTGCCATCACCCCAGGTTGTGCTTCATTTCATTTGCTGCACCTCTTTTCAGTGTACTGGGCTGTTCTGTTCCTGTTTATAAATCTTTTAAGTGTGCACATTAAAAAAGTAATTAAATTGTCATCATAATTTATAGTATGCCTGAAGTCAGTCACCTAATTAAACTACAAAAGAAGAGAGGTGATAGATTTCTATGCATTTATTAAGTATTACTGTATGCATTATGCAAGGATTTTGAGCCAAGTAAAGGAAAAAACTAAATGGTAGCACAAGTCTTTAAAAGTTTTCTCATTTCTGCTCTTCTCAATTGAGTAAGTTGAGATCCTCACTAGTTAGTAGCATAAACCCAATCTCTTTTTGGTTAATTGTTAATGAAATTATGGTTTTTATGTCTTTCATTCAGCATTTTCTTAGAATGTTCCTGACATTAATGCATGCCACCCAACATCCTCACTGAATAAGCAATTAGAAATATAATAGAAAACAAAATTTGAATTCATGGGTTATATGTAGCAGTCCAAACTCTATCTTGAATTACAAGAATGCAGAGTGTTAGATACCCAGGGCCATTCAGAGGAGATTTGGTTTCTCCAGAGCAATAGTGACCGTAGTATACTTATTTTCTTATTAGAGAATAAAAAACTACAACAATGGAAACAAAACCCAAATAGACTATAATAAAACTGGTGCTAGAGGAAACATTTTTTTTTTTTTTTTACAAATAGTTTATTGTCAAATTAGTTTCCACATAACACTCAGCGCTCATCCCCACAAGTGCCCTCCTCCATGCCCTTCCCCGCCTCCCCCCCACATCCATCAGTCCTCAGTTTTTGTCAGCATTCAAGAGTCTCTCATGATTTGCCTCTCTCCCTCTCCCCTACCATTTCCCCCCTTCTTCTCCCCCTTGTTCCTCTGTCAAGTTCCTCCTAATCCTCCTATACGTGCAAACATATGATATTTGTCCTTCTCTGCCTGACTTATTTCGCTCAGCATAACACCCTCAAGGTCCATCCATGTTGCTACACATGGCCAGATTTCATTGTTTCTCATTGCCATGTAGTATTCCATGGTATAGATAAACCACATCTTCTTGATCCATTCGTCCGTTGATGGACACTTAGGCTCTTTCCATGTTTTAGCTATTGTGGAGAGTGCTGCTATGAACATTGGGGTACATGTGCTCCTATGCATCAGCATTTCTGTATCCCTTGGGTAAATTCCTAGCAGTGCTATTGCTGGGTCATAGGGGAGTTCTATTGTTAGTTTCCTGAGGAACCTCCACACTGTTTTCCAGAGGGGCTGTACCAGTTTACATTCCCACCAACAGTGTAGGAGGGTGCCCGTTTCTCCACATCCTCGCCGACATCTAGAGTTCTCTGATTTGCTCATTTTAACCACTCTGGCTGGCGTGAGGTGGTATCTCAGTGTGGTTTTGATTTGTATTTCCCTGATGAGGGATGCTGAGCATCGGAGGAAACAATTTTTGAAGAGTGTATTTTTTAAATTTTAAGCTCTAACACATATATGTGTAGATTTATTTTAGGAAGTGAGAATCGATCACTTATTTGAGGAGGTGAGACTCAGTCACTTACATAGATATTTCAGCCCCTTGGGAGGTAATTGCTGTTTGTTATGGAATGAGCTGATCTTGTCCTTTTGGGGTTTAGGCCTTTGAGGGAAGGAAGAATGAGGGCTATAATCAAAGTATCATCCAGGCAAGTGACAGATTGTGTGCCTTGAATTTTCCCTTCGTATTTAATTTGGGAGGGGGCAGGGTGGATTGAACTGAAATCCCAAAAGAGGCAATCTTTTTTTTTTTTTTAATGTTTTTTTTTATTTATTTCTAGGAGAGAGAGAGAGCGTGAGCAGGGGAGGGTCAGAGAGAGAGGGTGTCACAGACTGAAACAGGCTCCAGGCTCCGAGCTGTCAGTCAACATAGAGCCCGACGCGGGGCTCGAACCCACGAACGGCGAGATCATGACCTAAGTGAAAGTCGGACGCTTAACCGACTAAGCCACCCAGGCGCCCCTGCAATCTTTTTTTAAAACCAGAATCTACAATAGAGAGCGGAGTAAAAGGCATTTAACTGAGACCTACAATAGCAAATGCATATACCTAGAAGTTATCGGATGCTCAAAAAATAATTGAATGAACAAGTTTCGCTTAGGTATAAGATTCCAGTTTCTTTGTTCTTCTAGGTGCATGTAGGATACCCCCAACTTCTAAACAGTTTTGTGAATAGTATTTATTTTTCTTTGCTAAGTCACAAAAACTGAGTTGACCTGTAAAGCACTTGCAGTATTAGTAATAGGTAAGGAGTTATATACCTGGGTGTCTGTTTCTCTGGAAAAATGCATTCTGAGTGACAAGCTGGGATATTGGAGAACATGCTCTTTCTGCTATTGTGGAAGCAGCATCTCTCCCACTCCTGATTTTTTTTTTTTTTTTTTGGCTACTCCTAGAGTTCTTAGTTGAAGGGATCTGGGGAGCCTCCTGCTGACATTCCTGTAGGCTGGACAGTCCAGGAGAGAGACAGTGAAGATGGTTCTAATTCAAGGCTGCAGGACACGGGGGAGAGTCAGGCAAAAGAGTGAAATCCTCAACATGAGTAGCAGAGAGAAAAGAAAGGGATCCCCCTACAGCCCTCTTTCTGGTCTGACTGCCTACTGGGTGGTCTTTCCAATGGAAGAGGCAAAGATAAATCATGCATGTTTAATTTGAAAACTACTAACACATATATTTCCTTTTAATATGATCTTTGTTTAGAGCAGTGTAAACATTCTTCCATCCTGGAACAAAAGCTACATAAAATAATAAGGATGAGATTTAAAGAAAGATTTTGCTCATAAATGTGTTTTAGGGACATGTGGACTATAAATATTCTTTGAATCAGTTCTCACTGGAATGTGAGCTTTTCCTTAGAAAGAAATCCATCTTATTTCTGGTAAGATCCTAGCACCTGCCCCCGAGGTATAAAGAGTAGACCCTGAAAATGTGTAATATGTAAAAGCATAGGTAGATGAAGATAGATGTGAAGGATTTTGAAAATCTTGATTTGGTACTTTGATTTACTTTAAATCTGGCATGACATATACCACTGAATTTGACCTCTTTGGGGAAAGACTTTCCAAATTTATTTTTTCCTCCTTTACTTCTGAGAACTCAATGAAATCTTTAGAAGGATTCGTAACTTGATATTTGCCATGCACCATCTTTAAAAATATTTTGTCATATTATATCTGGTATGCCTTTTAATTCTTCAGAGAGTAGTATTTTAGAAATTATTTTATGCGTAGTAACTATTAATAGCCATTGCTTCTTTAGAAGTTAATTCATAATTTCCAAAAAGATTTAAGGTTTTAAAACAAAAACAGTGTATGTGTGAATGTCAGGAACATTGACAAGGCTGAGAAAAGATTTGGCTTGTGTTTAGGATTTATATTAAACCCCAAACTACTATAATTAGGAGTTTCTTGATGCATATAGTTTTGATGTTTGAGGTTTTGAATTAAATTTTGTGGTGTATTATGTTGGAAGCTGTGGACAGAGAATTTATAAGGAATATATAACCAAACCTATTTTTTCCATTTTTTATATATTTCATTTGGTACAACAGCAAGTCCATTACACAATATGTATGTATTTTAACTGCTGAAAGTAGTAACATTGTTTCAGGAAGAATTGACACTTGGCTTTCACATCTGGAATCTAGTACAATAAATTGGTTTCATTCCCTCTTGTAATTATATTAGCTAAACCCATGTTTCATTTATGAGTGTTTCTTGTCTGCTATGGAGATTTATATAGCAGGGAAAGAGAATGTAGGGCAGAGAAAAGATTCAGGTATAAAATATTGATAAGAGAATCTTACAGAGATGGCCAAGCTGATGTGCCTCCTTAACTTCATAAACCTAAAATTTCCTGAAAAAGTTTTTCTCAAGTAACATTATAAGTATCTAAACGCTGTTTTATTGTTGTTGGTGGTGGTTTTAATCATTACAGAAATCAATAGCTCTCAAGCTATTTTCCCCCACCTTCCTGTAGCTGTGCAGTGTAGGCATCTGCTATTGCAGGTGGACCAAATTCTAAACTCTAGTAAGACAGCCATACTGTCTGGGTCTACTAACTTACTACTTCTTTCTCAGGAGTCCACTTTGAAATGGAATCCTTTTCTGAAGAGACGTTCCATACACTGAATTGTATCTATTTATAATTTGAATGTATGGGGCTGGCGACTTAGAACTTAAGACAACATTCACATTGTTCAGAGGGAGAGAGATCATTTCAAGGGCATTTATTAATGACTTGGAAAGAAAGTCAAAGGAGATCTATGTTGCGGAATGTTAATTATTTTCTTGCATTAGCCTCATTGCAAAATGTATACGTCTTTTATAAATTTGTGTTATATGTATGATGCTATTGTTTTATCCAAGGACACCTGTAAGAAACAGAATTATTTTATTGGGCTGGTGATGTTGCTCATAGTTTGTCAAATGTTTTTGCATTAGATCTTTGATTTACGTGAGACATGGCATTTTATTTTTTTCATATATAGAAACGGTGGTATATTCATCTGAAGCCTATCATACATATATATGTTAGAGCTCATCATTATTAGTATATTGCTTTTTATAGATCAATCATGTTGAGTATTAATATTGGGGAAGGCCGGTTTAGTTGATCTGTCAATGAGTAGGGAAAGACTTTGCTCCCTAGTAACAAAATATATGACGACGATTATGTATGTTTATTTCCAAAAATATAGGGGCAAAAAAAAAAAAAATATAGGGGCAAAGAGGCTTTGTTTTTCTAACCAACATTTTCCTATGTGAATGCACTTAAGCATTTGAATATGTTGTTTTATTGCCTTCACGTGTCACTGTTGTTATGGGGTTGGTTGTGTTTTTAGTCATCCGATGGAAGCATGTACTAAGTAGATTTTTAATTTCCTTGAAAATTGATCCAAGGCTTCTGTGAAATGGTGGTTGACTTAACTTCTGTTTCTCTTTTATTTTTTTTCACAGTTAAATGAAGCACATAGGAATCAAAGAGGATTTACCTTATCTTAAAAGTCTATTTGTTAGACAAGTTGCAAAATTTGTTGGGAATAAGGCCTACTCCTAGGGCTAGTAGTGACAGTAATGGATAGCATGTGGAACTTTATAAGACAAGTGGGCATATACGTAGTTTTTAAAAATCTTGAAACAGATGATAAGTACTATAATTTTATTTCTGCTCATTTAAATTTTTATCTTCTTGCTTCTTCTTAACATTGTGGGAATCACGTAAAGTCACCGCACGTACATTTAAGTATACTTATGGCCCAGCATTTTTCTTACCCCTTTTACAGCTCAGGAAAAATTTAGAAGGTCTTAGGGGGGATAGAGGAAATGAATGGCTGCCTTTCTTTTATAAGGAGAATTTATATGAGGAAAAATATTTGCATTTTCCCTATTGTGAGGTTTAACCAAAATGAAAATTTGACTTTGGTTAGAATCCCTTCCCTGTCAGTGACTTTCAAAGGCTATTACCTCAATTTCTTGCCTAGCAGGACAGTAATAAACATTTTGTCTTCAACTTCCTTTAAAATTTTTTTTCCTCTGGTCCTTGTTTTGACAAGTTTTTGTGGCTCAATTATTATTGCCTTGCCTTTGAACTGATGCTGTTGTCTGAGGAAACACCTCAGACTTTTCTAGTAGTGAGCAAAAGTTAGAGTATAGGTAAAAGAAAAATCATAGAGAGAAATCTGTGTTTTACACCTTTCCATATTTCCACAATGTCTTCACGGGCCCTGACCCCAAACTAGGTAATCACAGGTGATTGATTTAACAGCACTCAGCAGATGTTTATTGAGCATCTGTTATGTGCTAGATCCTGAGCAGTGAGCAGAGTGCAATTTCTGTCTCTAGGAGCTCTGAGTTTATAAGAAAATTGGAAGCGAGCAAACTCCTGTACAGCAGATGAGGGTTTCCACAGAGTTGGGTGCAGGTGGGTGGGAGGTGAGCCAAAGGTGGTCATGAATCAACAGTGCCTGTGTGGGGGCATTCATTCTGAGCAAATATTAGTCAAATAGTAATCCCCTGCTATTTTCCAGGCACTGTTTAAGGTGTCAGGGATAAGGGGGTCAACAAAAAAGCTTCCTGAGAAGCTTCTATCCTACGATGGGGAACAGATATATGCCAGCCTTCCTAGGACATTCGCTCTATGTGTAGGTGTACTCAACAGGTGGAGAGAGGGTTTTGGAGGCGACATTGGAGCAGGGAGTTTTGGGGGTCAGGCAGAAGGAACAGCCACCCTTGTGATAATGTGCACTGCATGCATGTGCTTAGATTTCTCCTGGAAAGAAGGGAACTAACATTTCAAAGTGAAGGAGAGGACTCTTAGAATAATTGAGATGATATGTCAAGCAGGGCACTTGACGCTGTGTGTCATGTTAAGGCCACCAGATTCCAGCCAGACTCAACCAACCTGGAGGTGCCGTTGCCCTGCTCCTGGTTCTGGCCCCGGCCATAGGGTGGCGGGGTGTTGCCCAGGCCTGGGCTGAGATCCCCTTTCCAGGGAGGGGCTCCCTTCCTCCCAAAGCCCCCGACTCAGTACCCCCAGCTCTCTCTCCCACCCACTTCTTGGCACAGGGCAGATGCTGGCTTGGAAAGGATAAATCTGACCTAAAATTAAACCCTGAGTTATAATATAAAAAAAAAAAAATGCCCATGATTAGGTGTTTACAGCACCAAATCTTCAACAATTAAAGAGAAAAGGAGTGGGTGGGGTAAAAAATAGCAATACCCACACTCTGAAGTTTTTGAGAAAAACAGGAAACTAGTCTTTTTTAACCAGTGATGCCCAGAACTGGTTATTGCAAAGAGGGTTGTTTTTCTAATGCATTGTGGTTGGCGCAGCTGTGCCAGAAGTAGATTTCTGCTCATTATGACAGCCGTCTGTGGACTTCTTTAGCTGACAAACCTATAGACAGGCAAGCATAATTATCAGTAGTAACCTGGTCATTATGGCCGGATGGTGCTTGGAAAACAATTTGCACAAGTCCTGAAAGCCCGTGAGAACATACAAAGTAAGAGCATTTGGCGAACATGCAGCTATTTCCGGGAGTTGTGAATGACCCAGACGTATGAACCATACAATAGCTTATTGTAGAAGGACTGTTTGAAACCTCTCTTTATTTGGATTTTTATTATAAGTTGACAGATAACATTGGAGCAAGTGACATAATATTTTTTCTAATTTGCTCATTTACTCAAGCTCTACTTTCTAACAGCATTTTAGACCTCTTTATTTTTTGCCTCTATTCGCTGGTTGGTGGCAATGAAATAACAATTTAAAAAGTAAAATTGAGATCCCAGAGATGTTATCTGTCATTCTCAGAATTCAGAAATGCACCATCCCCACTACATCTGTGGACAACAGGAAAAAATGATCACAGAAGGGATTGTTTGGGCAATTATTGATTAGCTTTGGCATTCTGAAAAATGTGAGCCAAGTTGAAATAAAGTAGTTCCCCTTCTCTGCCCTGCATTCATGCACGGAAGACTAAGTTAGTACAGACTAGTCACGGAGGTTTCCCCTCAACTTCCTGTGTGGGTTCAGTGTCATTGGGGAGCCCCTCTAAACCAGAGTTCTCCCTTGCAGCCCATTTCTGTGTGCAAGTGGAGATATCATCTTTTGAAAGGTAAAAAGGGGCATTAGACTTTTGGAAGTTGGGTAATATAACCTAGATTTCATTGCTTATTGCATTTTATGGTCGCCAAGCCAAGCATTTGGTCTGTGCGTTGAAGGATTTACACTTGTCTGTTTGTATCAGACTTTACAGTTATCTCTTTAATAAGATAATTACTCACACTTCTCTGTTGTGAAGCTTGTTTACAGAGCTTGATCCAGGCAGTGTGTCTGGGCTTAGCGATGCCCCCCGTCCAGCTGACTTCCCCGGGCTGCTCCAAAAAAGGCAATCAGTACTGCTATTGATTTTTGTAGCACATTGGTTGCGTTAGAGTTCTCTGCAGTGAGAAGGAACTCAACTCTGGGCATCTGTCTGCCTTTTCGTTTTACTAGGAAAGTACTGCACGTGAGTCTTCAACAGGAATTGAAGAGGATTCTTTTCCCTCCTACCTCTTAGGGTGGCCTGGGAAGAGTCCTAGATATAGGTAAAGGGGAGCAGTAGGTGAAAGGGGGGAGGGCTGAAAAGGACTCCTATTTTTAACCCCTTGCCGTCTATTTCTTAGTGAAGTGGGGTGAGTGAGAGTACCTGCCATTTCCCCCTTCAACAGCATGTGGCAAAAAGTAGTGAGATGGTGGTTGTCAAGGACTCTCAGATGCAGATGGCAGGAGTTTTAAACAGCACCGGCTCTTAAAGAAACAAAATAAGCCCAAACAAAAACAAGCCCAGAAAGCAAACATGCTTTATCAGAAGGCCTCATATTCCAAACGCATATTAAAATCCTAGTGTTTCTGCTGGAAAAAACATAGCCCTGGGGAAGCTGTGATAAGGTGGAAATGGCAGAAAAATAGTTTTTTTTTTTTTTTTTTTTTTTAGTTCTACTTCTTACATAGGCCCCCACAGTGGCATATTTTTAATGCATTTTCATATTCTGACGTTTAAAATCTTGAGGACAAGAAATATAATCTTTTACTTTTCATACTTGGTAGGGCCTGAGTATGCCTTTGACACTGTTACTTTTAAACAGCCACGGGAAGCGTGTGAACAGAAGCACAGCATGGAAATCTCAGGGGGCGGGGCACTCAAGAAAAGGGTGTCCGTTCTTAGTGAATGAAAATTGTCTCAGCAGATCGTTCAGTCCTGCCAAGCAGCTCCCTAGGACTAGAATTACTTTGGGTCCCCACCCAATGACTCTAAGTACGTAAAGTATTTGTCTGTTACATATAAAGGCTCCTCAAATTGGCATTGTTGCTGCCTTCCCGTTTTGCTTTTGTCTGTGGTTTTTATTACAAAGACATAGTTAAAAACACTGTCTTTTTACTCTGTCCCTCCTAATGAGAAGAGGGTGCTGGGGAGGTGATGGCTGTCTGTGCGGGAGGCTGTGGCTGCCGAGGCCAGTGTGTAATGATTAGGCCTTTCCCTGCTGTGCACACATGGAGATTGTTTTTTGATTCCATACAGTCATCACTTCTGATACAGCCTGGAGCTAAGCGGACACGTGCTCTGTCAGGATTGGGACCGTTTTTCGCTTTTGTTCAAAAAGGCTTCTCTTGTGGGACTGCTCACTGCCTGGGTCTGCTGTGCTCTCAGACACCCCACCGTGGGAGCCCTCGCTGTAGAGGGCTTCGCAAGGTCTCTTTTGACAACGTTCTTTGCAGCAGCCCCTTTCGCATTACCGTCTGGGAGGAAAACGATCATGGCAGTAGGGATTGAAAGGGAGGCTGGAGATGACTAAGTCGAACTCCCTCTCTATTCAGTTGAAGGAAGAGAGGACCAGGGAGGGGTTATGGCCCTTGTACTGGTCATGGAACTGCTTGTGCCCTGATTAGTGACCCTGCTTTTGTTCTTTTTCACACATCCAGCCCAGTAAAGGATTTCCTGGGGGAGCTGAGCACCTCTGGAGCTAGATGACACTCCTGGGTTGTCCCTGGATGCTTAGTGAGGAATACGGCTGCTGTTAATGGAAATGCTTAAGAAGCAGAATGTGGCATCCATGGCAGGGTTTACATTCAATAGGAGCTTACACAGCATAGCACCCTGCTCTAGAAAGCAGCAGCTTGGTCCCAGTGATACCAAGTTCATGCCATCCGTACCCTTACTGCAAGGCTCTCAACGTTTGGCTCCCTTGATTTTATTTTTTTCAGTTAAAAATCAGATGTCATCCTCTGTTAATTCTGATGAATGAAGTTGATCGTTTATAGAATTTCCTGTAGTTCACCCTGATTTTCACAGTGGAGTTTGAGTGATAAGGTAATCTGCGGGCTTTGGGTGCTATCACAGATCACATGCTTAGATGCATCATGAGCACAGTAACAAATAACAAAAAGTTACTGTAGCACAGTTACAGAGTTAGAAGGTTTCTCAACTTGGTGCTGAGAGTTAGGGGAGGTTGATTCTTTGTTGTGGGGGGCTGTCCTGTGCATTGTAGGATATGAACCAGCATCCCTGATCTCTACCCACCAAGTGAATAGTAGCGCCCCCTCCCCGGTCGTGATAACCAGAAATAACCGCAGGCATTGGCCCAGTGTCTCTTAGGGGACAGAATCCCCCTGGTTGAGAACCGATGTAGATCAACAGGAAATCTGAGGAGCACTGCGCATATGCTGGCCTGAAGCAGATTCTCATTTACAACATACAGCTTGACTTTTAGAAGCCAGAGAACGAAAGGGAGGATTGGGAGGGCTAAATTACTAAATGATGAATTTTCCGAATCCTGTGACAGAGTGAAGAGCAGCTCAGACTGGGGGATTTCCCCTGCTGGCTTGTGGCAGGAATTCCCTTTCTCTTCCTCTTGCCCTCAGCATGAGGACACTTCCTTTTCACCACACAGCCTGTGTGTGACTCCCCTACTCTCAGGGCCACCTCCTGTCCTCCACTTTTCTGCTCCCTCAGTTGCTACCGGTAACTGGACCATCACTGCTGCCTTTGCAGAAGATGGCTGCCACTAAGATTCTCCCTCCTGATGCCCCTGACTCATCACTCTGCTCCTGGAGAATGTGTCTTGCTGTTCTTATTATTCACATCTCAGGGTTTTACCTAAACTTTTATGGCCCGTGTAGGAAAAAGTGAGGAGTAGTTTCATATCCCATTGATTAAAGTCCTCAGCATGACTGTTCTTTCGAATAAAAGCCGTGATATATAAGGCGATATAGATTCTGTAGTACTCTTATTACATGGCCTTAGGCTAGCCTGGGAAGCCAGTTGCAATCTGTGACACTGGTTCTAGAGGGATACATTCCAAATTTCAAAAGTAAGCATAAAAGAGAACTTTTGGAACATGACTTATTTTAAGAAGGAACCATTTTGGCAGGCTGGAAGATGAAGTTTCATAGTCCATCTTGTGCCTATTCCTAGGAGGTTCTTCACCAAAGTCACAAGGAGACTGTCAAGTAGGCAGCTTAGACTCTGTCTTCCACTAGGGCTTCCCTCCCTAAGTCCCAGACTTGGAGGGCAGACAGGCTGGACAGCCTATGGTTTGCTTCTCTGATAGGGACAAAGTAGACATCTGGCAGTCTACTTGTATTCTATTTGGACATGCTCCTGTGTATAATCTTTGCCAAGTGGACTTAGTCTGCCAAAGTCTGCCGAAAGAGGAAAAGGCAAACACCTGAATCTATGGACTAAAACACTAACTGAAGGAAATCATAACAAAACAACTGGAATCTTAGCAGGTTCTAGAAAGAGTAAAAAAAAAAAAAAAAGAGAGAGATGTTGTACAAGTATGCAATTAAACTAAGGGGAGTTTAGATTAATTAAAAGATCAGAAATACCTTGCTTTTTGTTTCTACATCAAATAAATTTTTACCTCAAGTTTGTCAAAGATAGAGATGTTTATCACCTTAGACTAACAAAAGTCCAATGGAAAACGCTGCTACTCCAAGACTTGAAAGAGTCTTCAGTTCTGACAAATCCTGTCTAGTTCCCCCTTGCCCACCACCACCACCACCACCACCACCACCACCACCCTTTCTCTCTTGTTAGATGCACAAATTGGTATGTTAGACTCAGTGATAAATCCGTGCAAGCTAGAATAAGAGAATGTGACTCAGGAAGAGTGACTTCTTTCAGGAAGTTTCTAGATCATCTGTACTGATGATTTCCAAATGGGATTCTGGATGCTCTGGGACATTTACCAGTTTTGATGTGGTGGAGTTAACATGTGTCTGTTTTAATCGCCTCTGTGTTTGAGGCTTCAGATCATGACAGGAGGGATGCTTACCTTCCACAGTTTAAATGGTGTGCACTTAGAAGAGAGGCACCTTTCTCAAATACTATTACATGGCTGCCTGATTACATGGCTTGTCTTCTGTTACCGGATCTACACAGTAACAACCTGTTTTCAATGTCTGTCCTTTCCAAGACCCTAAGTTCTATGAGGACAAGAACCACAGCTTTGGGAGTACCCAGTTATTGTTTGTTGAATGAATAATTGAATAAATGACAGGAAGAAAAGGAATTCAGCATGAACATTTTACAGGAAAAGTACATTTTTTAATAGAAAAATTAAATAAAGACATTTCCCAATAATGAAGTTAAAACGCAACTTAAAAGAATATCATGTAGTGAAGTTTTGTTTCTTTTTTGGAAATTTGTGGCTTTTGTTTAAGAACGAAGAAATGTTATGTTTTCTGGAGAAAGAGAGCATGGCATGCCCTCCAAAATTAATCTAGTGGATCATAGGCGTATAAAGTCCTCCGAACCCATAAATTTTAGTCTTAGTTTATAGTAATACACACTTTTCAGTGCCAAAGTAAATTAGGACAATGATCTGGGCAAAAGAATACTCTTTGAGTTGTATAAGAAAGATTTTGATTTTGTTGCCCAATTTAGAGCAGTGACCTTCATTCTGAGTGTGAAAATGTTCTATCATTGTTGTATACAGACCTGGTTGACCCAGCTGAAACTATTGCATGTGGTTCAGTCATATCAGTATAGACAGTGAGTAATAGGAATGGTTCAATATATTACACTTTCTTTGGATTGGCACTGGTGGTTCATTTGCCAGATCGAAATGACGAGTAGAGCTGAAAATTGAGGGCAAATAATTGCCAGGTGCTTGGATTTCTTCAAATCAAGCATCTTTTTATATTGCTACTATGTATATGTTTTCAAAAGCTTTGGGTTTGAGTCAGACTCACTGGATTTAAAGAAAAACACACACACACATTTTCAGCACTTCATGTGAGGTAATGGATATGCTCTTTAACCTTGGGGCCTTAAGTCCTCGGTAAGGGAGGTAATACTAGTGCCTGCCTCAGAAAGGATTTAATGAGAAGATACACATAAATCACTGAGCAGATTGCCGAAACACAAGGATTCGGTAAATGTTGATTATTTTTATCATTCTATGCGATGATTGTTTCAGGCTCCATTACTATTTCTAGGTCATTCATTTTCTTCATGTTTTCAGTAGTAAGCTCAAACTTTTAAGCTTCCTTTTTATGGAAACCAGAGCAGTCTAAACAGAGTCAAGGCTGCCAAACTATCTGCTACATCTCATAAAGAAATGAGATAATGCTTGGTGTATATGTGTGTGTCTAAATATGAGTGCCACGATCCTAAGTCTTTCCAAACTAAGGGCAGGTGGACCCCACTCTTGGCTAGGAGTCAGATCCTATCACCAGACCTTATTTATTTCAGGCCTGATAAAGATACTTCCTCTTGGTGTTGTTTTTTTTTTTTCCCATGTCTTACTTAAAACATAAAGACAAAGGGAGTTGGAAAACTTAAAAAAAAAAAAAAAAAAGAAGCATGAAAGAACCTCTCTTATTTTTATATTCTCCAGAAACCAATTTGATAAATCATTTTATTAAGTTCTAAAGAAGCACTTTTCCTTCAATTTTTCATCACGAAGATAAAACTGGGTTTTAAGTTCTAATCCTCCAACACAAACCATTACACTGCAATAGGTGTATGATTTCACTTGGTATGATTCCTTATTTACTCTTTGCAATATAGGTACTTCCTTTTCATGAGACAAGGGGTGAAAGCCACTATGGGGCATGACCCCAGCCTGAGCAGGAGGAAGTTAGTTATTAGGTGCTAAGTGTGTGAAAGGTCAGCGGAATCTTGTAGGTCGCCTCTTCAGGAATTTTCTTGGTACACTCACTAATAGCTTGTAATCACCAGGTTTAGGAATTGCCTCCTATCAAGATGGCAGAATCAAATGTTTAAAAGTTTCTGAAACAGGCTAGTTTGTGCCTCTTCTCTGTCTCAAGCAATTTCTTTAATCTTGCACAATTTATATTTGGTTTTGATATTTCCCAATGGAAGTTCTTATTATGCCATTGCTTTAAAATTTGCTTTCAAATATGAGATTGAAATGGATGATCTATAAGGTTTTGTTCAGCTTGAAACTTCTACAATCACAATTTACCTTTGCCTTTTAGAACTTTTATGATTTCTCCAGTGTTGGGTGGTTTCTTACTGATACTTTTTGTCTCCCCAAATCAATTAAGCAACTTTGGTAGTTAGTCAATTGTTGATAATCTGAAATTTTCCTTTTTTTTAAACAAAATTTTTCATGTTTATTTATTTCTGAGAGAGCATGAGCGGGAGAGGGGCAGAAAGAGAGAGAGACACAGAATCCAAAGTAGGCTCCAGGCTCTGAGCTGTCAGCACAGAGCCCGACATGGGGCTTAAACTCATGCAATATAAGATCATGACCTGAGCTGAAGTCAGACACTTAACCAACTGAGTCACCCAGGTGCCATGAAATTTTACTTTAACACAATGAGGTCTTAATTTATGTCTCTCCACTGTGGCCAACATTTAATCCAGTCAACTATTGTTAGGATACCCTTTTCCCCCCCAGGACCATAGCTATTAAAGGTCTCTCAACTTGGAAAATTAAACATGTTCACATATATTCCACTTTTATAGTAAACAAACTAGAACCAATAATCCTAATGGCTTTCTAGCTTCTACATTACCTATCTTAAGTGCATCACAGTTTTAGCCACCTGCTCTAGAAAGGAGTATCAGTGACCTCTTAATAATAATAAGATAATAAGACTCTTAAGTGAGTCTTATTGGACCTACTGTTGATTTGTACTTGACTCTGTTTATCATTTAATTTTTTTCTGTGCTTGGCCTTGTGGCACTGTGACCTGTTCCCCTACCCTGTTCCCCTGTTCCCAGCCCCTTCCCACATTCCCTATCTTTATGGCTTTTCCCAAAGTACAGCCATGGGTCTCTTCTCTCTGTAACTTCCCAAACTGTGTACCCAGGCCTATTGTTTTAAGTATCACTCTAAATGCTGATACTCTTAATGGCCTTCCAAACAGGATTTTCAGCCCAGGTATCCTGTGGGTTCTATATCTATATGTCTGCTTGGACAATTTCTACTTGACAAGTTTCTAAGGCATCTCAAATCTAATTTGTTATAAAACTGAATATGCACTGTTTCCTCTCAAACTTGGTTTTTTCCTTGTCTACTTTGGCAAGCTTCAGCTGATTACTCCAGATCCATTTCAAGTTATCCACCGCCAGCCCTTTCTTGACACTCACCCCTTGCTGGGGGCCCTATTGTAACCTTTACTATAGCACTTTTCATCCTGTCTGTAAATCAGGTATTCACTGAGGTCAGAAAACACATTTGTGTACCTTCTGATGCATCACAGTGTTTGGTATGTGATGGGTGTTTAGTAAATGATTGTTGAGGGGCGCCTGGCTGGCTCAGTCAGTAGAGCAAGTGACGATCTCAGCATTGTAAGTTCAAGCCCCATGTTGGGGGTAGAGAGCACTTAAAGATAAAAATCTTGTAAAAGAATGGTTGTTGAATATGTCAACAGATGGCAGAAGTAGTAAATTATAAATAGCGAGAAACGAAGCAAAATCTTTCACCAGGCAGAAAAGTTTATAAGCGGTTAGATATTAAAAAGATATTTTTAATAGTTTTATAAAAATGATACCATCAGCCGTGTTAATTAGGTGTAGCCCCTAGGAGTCAAGAGGGTAAAAGTAGCTTCTATTTCCTTCCTAGACTCATGGTTCACTTGGTTCTTGGACTTTGTTTGAATGGAGACTCATTCATGGAATTGCGATAGCAAGTGGTCTTTTGAGTGACTTTCCCAGCTATTTCGAAAAGCACCTAAATGCACAGGGCAGAACTCAGCTATCTGCTTGGGAGAAAATTTATGTGCAATTATGTCCTATATGCCCTCCCTCTCATGTATTCTACATTCCCAAACGGGGCTGTGTGGGTCAAGATAAGGGAATGATGTGGCTTCTATTTACTTAAGCAGGAAGTAGTGAAAAATCACAACTTCATTTATGGAGATAACCCCTGCTCTACCCTTCTCTCCCTCACCCCCACACACAGATAAGATTGTATATAGGGGTGTGCCAGTCATACCCATTTACAATGATCTATACGCCATTAATATTAAGTTCATCGTTTGGTACTGGTGCTGGTAGCTTCATCACACTGCATTGAAGGAACATTAGAAAAATTTTGTTATTGGCATCCTAATATTGTTGGGAAATAGCTTCTAAGTAAATGGAATACGTATCCGGATACCATGTATTAATCCATATTTACTTTAAAAATAAGAAATCTTAGCAGTGAAGACTCATTTTTGACTGTCTTACATTTAAGGTTAAGTTCCCTGCACTAGGATGCTGGAGCATTGCAGAATTATGTAATGTAACTGTTTCCCTTTTGGCATTCATAAAACCAAGAAGCATGTTTTCAGAGGTCATCCCACATTGAGCAAAAATTTCAAATACATGAATAAAAATTCCATGTGGCTTTTTTAACACTAGAAAGTTCACAGAGCTTTGTAATTTTGCTGTATTTTGTAGTCTTCTACTGGTTTGGTAGTCTTGTATCAGGACCAACAAACAAAATGTCCTGTTTTTATAATATCCAGGGTAAATCCCAGTGGACTTATTACAGAAATAGCTCCAGTTCTTCCTATATCAGTTAGCAGCTTTTTAATTTCCCTTATTTAATGTTTCTCTTCTCTTAGAAGTGTGACTAAAACAAAATCGATTTGTGTCTTCAGGCACCGAAGTCCTGCTAAGTGTTAATTGTCCAGGGTTTTCATAAAGGGCTTGAAGATAACACAAGACAATGTAGAGCCTGACCCACCCACCAGTGCAAACGGTGACCATTTTAAATCGCAAATATTTGTAAAACTCTTCTTTTCTTCCTTGTCATGGTTTCCTCTTCTTGAAACCTACCAGGATTACTTTGTTTTCTTATGTGAAAAATACATGAAAATTGAGTAGAAAAGATATTTTCAAAAGGTTGTAATATGGTTTAAGGATGGTGAAACAGCCAGAATGATGATGATTCAGAAGCTGAAATTAGCTCTACATTTTATGCAATCAAGTAAAACTCTGTACCTTGGCCTTCCCCACACTGGATTAGCAAGGAGTTGGAAGCTGTTCCACCCCCAGCATGCCACTGCGGATGACACGCAGCGCCATGACAAACTGCTGCCTAATCGGGGCATGTACTGCTGACAGGATAACCCTGAAGTACAGGGTGGATTAGAGTTGAGTGATCTCAACTCATATTCATTTCCTCTGAAAGGAAAACTCTCAAGGTCCTCTCTGTTCTAACGGGTTTATGCAGTGAGGATTCTCACGATGGCGTCCATTGCTCTGGTGGCCATGTTTGCCTTTGATGCTTGCTTCCCTGACGGGGCTCAGGGACATTCATAGCATTTACCCCGGTCTTTTTGGGAATCCCATTTTAAGACCATGGAAGGGAGAATGATTGATTGCTTTTTCTTTTACTCTCTTCCAGATTTTTTTTCCCTTAGTTGGTTTCCTGTAGGTATTTGTGCAAAAAGCTCTACCACAAAGTGAGGAGGGTGGAAGATGAGCCTTGAATTAACTCCATTTCTGTTGAGCAAGTGGTAAACTTTTCCAGGTCCCGCCTCTCAGGTCCAAGAGCTGAGTCATCCTTGTGACTGGGAGTTTGATGCTTCTCACCTTCAGTTCTTGTTACCCAAAGTTAGATGATAATGCTTTGTCCTGTCAAATAAACAAAACTGTCAGGTTATCATTAACATGGGACATTGCTCTAATTAAACAGAACTGATGGGAACTATCTGGGAGGATCTTAGCAACAGAGCCATGATGTTTGCATTTAAATGATCTTAATGACCCCCTTAGACTTCATGCCCTAATAAGATGAACGGGAGAATGTCACATCTCACTTAGCTGTATTGTTTCAGACAGTGGCTGCGGGCTGAAAAGGACCAGAGTGCATTAACTTGCACTGTGGTGTCTGCTTTTGGAGACAGAAGGTTTGGGAATGTATATTCTTTCTTTCTTTTTTCCTTCTTTCTTTCTTTCTTTCCTTTTCTTTCTTTCTTTCTTTTTTTTTTTCAAAGGAAATTAAATCAGAGCCCTGACAGGAGAGGGTGAACTCTCTGAGCAGACCTCCCCAGTGCCTGGAATTTACAGACTACCACGTCCCAGTTTGCTATTGTCCTAAGGCAACACACTCCCCTGCTGCTCTTTGCGTCTTTGGCTGCTGGCCAGCCTCCCAGGGCCTCTGGCTTTGATGTGAGGAGCAGACTGTCCTCAGGCCAGGCTGTTGTGGCCCTGGCCTGGGCTTTACTCATCCAGAATGCCAGGAGGGATGTCCTGTCTCTCAGTATGTACTTTGACAGCTCTCGTCACCTTCAGAGGTTTCTAACACTCCCAGGGCAGAGGGAGCCTGCCTTTGTGTCACCCACAAGTGGCTGCCCCCAGCTGCTCAGCTTCGCTTTGCTGGCTTTGGTGCCCCTCGTTGGTCATGGGGGCAGAGGACTCTCAGCCTGGGGAAGACGCCGGCTCTGCCAGGTCGGCTGTCAGACTGCAGGGCCTCCTTGGCAGGGCTCAGGGGAACCGACCAGGCAAGTTGAACAGCTTTCTCTGGGGACATTGCATCAACCTTCACTTGATCTGAGCCTGGCAGCCTGGTTAGTGAGGACGTAAATTCTGGCTGAGAAAATCTTTCTTTCTTTCTTTCTTTTTTTAAAATGTTTTATTTAGAGACAGCGTGAGCAGGGGAGGGTCAGAGTGAGAGGGAGTCACAGACTGAAAGAGGCTCCACGCTCTGAGCTGGCAGTCAGCACAGAGACTGACGCGGGGCTCGAACCCACGAACCGCGAGATCATGACCCAAGCGAAAGTCGGACGCTTAACCGACTAAGCCACCCAGGCGCCCCTGAGAAAATCTTTCTTAAGCAAACCTGTTTTGCACCGTGACTCCAGACTTGTAGTTAGAGGTCTGTGCTGTTGCAAATTTAACTTCTGTGACTTCTGGTAGTTTCTGTTGGTAATTCTAAAAGCGGGTGGACACATAACATAGAGCATTATGTGAAAGAGAGAGAGAGAGAAGGAGTTTCTCACTGATGAACTGTCTTCTGAAGGGCCAATTCAATTCAAATAGAAATTGCCTCAGAAAACTGAAAGCAGACCATATCTTGTTCTGGTTTAGGTGACACCGTCCCTTGCACTGTATCTTAATAGGGTTATAAACTTTCCCACAGAAGGGGTTCCTTGCTTCTATTCTAGTAAAACCCATTCCCCAAACCATCTTCTTCCCCAACCATTATGTTTTCTCTTTATATGAAGCTTTATAAAGTCCCAAGGTTGGTTGGTTTGTTGTTTTTCCCTAATGAGAACACATTACATTTTTGGCAGTCAAGTATGAAAACGATTATTAGCTCTTTCTTTGCAGGAGTTGGGGAATGCAGCCTGCATGATCCCATGACCTAGTTAGGGGAGGACACCTGAAAACGTTCAGAGTAGAAAGAGGAAGACATTTGTAGAAGACAGACTTCACGGTCTTTTTAGGGCATGACTACATTCTGTTCAGTGCTTTGCAAGCCATTCATGAGTAATACTTTAGTGTGCTTGTGGTAATATCTTTTTCCTATCAGTAAAGAGTGCTTCTTTGGATGTGTGTATTAGACTGGGAATATAGTTAAGTCCGTTGATACATCCTGAATACTAGGGCTTTGTTTAGCATATTTATAATGATGCATTTAACATCACTTTAACATTCAAGTCTAGATACTTCGAAAGTGCAGAGTTTTGCCATAATCCATTTCTAAAGTCCATCTTCCAGCAAGCACAGGGAGGTTTTGTAGGATAGGAACTGGTAAGGGAGAGGCATGCTGGTAAACCCATAGTTATGGTATTTCACATTAATAGGAGATGCAATATTTGCCAGTGTTCCATATGTCATTTCTTACTGCTTACAGTAAAGTGACTTTGGTAGTTCCAAAGATGGAACTGAAACTCAGTAAGATTGTTGACCTATCCTGGGAATGCTAGAATGTACCATTTCTCTTTCAGATACTTCCTTTCCCTCCTGCAGTTTATAGGTACCCCCTTTCCCTATAATTTCTTTTCAATAAATAACGTTTAGAGATTGAATTTTCATGGTTACACTGACTTTTGCAATCTTCTGGTTTGTTCCTTCCTTCCTTCCTTCCTTCCTTTTCTTTCCTTTCCTTTCCTTTCCTTTCCTTTCCTTTCCTTTCCTTTCCTTTCCTTTCCTTTTCTTTTCTTTTCTTTTCTGTTAAATCCACTGGGCAATATATCAAACATATCGACAGGAAAAACTTTCTAAGGAGATTTAAAAAACAACTAAGGTATAATTCATTAATAATTTCACTCTGTTTCTGGATGTGTTTTCTTTCCCATTGTCAGCCAGTGTGGGAGGAAAAGGAAGAATAATGCTAGAGCTGAGGGTGTGTGTGGGTATGTGCCATCAAAAAGTATTTTAATAGAAGAAAAAAGTGTTTATTTTTATAATAAAAGTAAAATTGAGTGCTCCAAATCACAGAAGTCTCTTAATTCTATTGTAGTGAAAAATTATATTCAAGTGCTTTTAAAATTGTTAATCATTAGAGACATATGTTAATCAAAGGCATACATATGCATAAATATATATATATAAATGGTAATTTTGTGCTACCAGGCTTAAGCCTAAAATGTCATTAATAAAACTGTTGCTGTTGCCAATGGAGAAAATTTGCACAACATTAAGGCATATGTACCCATTTCTTTATTGCCCTGGAATAGCATTATAATTCCCAAAGTTACAATTTATTTTTTTTTTTTAGAGAAAGTGAGTGGGGGAGAGGGACAGAGTGGGAGAGAAAGAGAGAGAGAGAGAGAGAGAGAGAGAGAGAGAGAGAGAGAGAGAATCTTAAGCAGGCTCCACACTGAATAGAGGCGCGGGGCTCAATCCCATGACTCTGGCACAAGGGCCTGAGCCAAAATCAAGAGTTGGACACTCAACCAAGTGAGCCACCCAGGCACCCAGAAACTTACGAATTTTCAACAAGGTCAGAAGTTCCCTTCACCTGCTTAAAAGTGAATTCAGGTTAAAATTTCAAATGATAACATCTGCATCTACAAAGCAGATGCACTGCAATTTTTTTTTTTTGGGGGGGACTCTCCGTGTCCCTTCCCTCATTGCCTCTACTGGTCCCCTGCTCTCTCTCTGTGTCCCCACCACCGGGAACCTGAGACTTGATCAAGTGCAGCCTGATCTGGGAAGCCCTTTGCCACTCTTCTAGTCGCTACGCACCTCTTCTGTTCTCAACTTCTCTTATGCTTAGAATCATTACCACACGTTTTAGCATTCAGCATTTAATTTTTAAAATTAACTTTTATATGTTGGCTCAGGGCTTTGTTATTGTGTACTTTGTTATTATAACAGCTAGCACTGTGTTAGACACTTGGCAAATGTTCTCTTATTTTTTTAAGTTTTAATTTTTTTAAGTTTATTTATTTATTTTTAGAAAGAGAGAGAGTGCAAGAGAGGGTGGGAGAGAGGCAGAGAGAGAGAAAGAGAGAGAGAGAGAGGGAGGGAGAGAGAATCTCAAGTAGGCTCATGGAGCCTGAAGTCAGGTTCAGTCCCATGAACCCCCAAATCATGACCTGAACTGAAACCAAGAATAGGTTGTTTTACCAACAGAGCCAGCAGGAGTCCCACCTTGTCAATGTTCTTCATTGATTGACTGTTACTTCTCTTGTCTGGCTGTTAGTAAACGGTTATTACAGACTAGAACTGCTCTTCTGGAAATGCAGACCTCAGACCAGTGCATGAGCATCCCCAGAGAAGTCCAACAAGTTGGACTCCATCCAGACCGATAGAATCAGAATTCACATTTTAATAAACTTCTCTGGTGACTCATAAGCATGTTAAAGTTTTAAAAGCATTGTCAAGGGGCGCCGGGGTGGCTCACTCTGTTAAGCGTCTGACTTCAGCTCAGATCATGATCTCACAGTTTGTAGGTTTGAGGCCCATGTTGAGCTCTGTGCTGACAGCTCAGAGACTAGAGCCTGCTTCGGATTCTTTGTCTCCCCTCTCTCTCTCTGCCCCTCCCCCGCTTGCACTCTGTCTCTATCTCTCTCTCTTTCAAAAATAAACAATAATACATTTAAAAAGAAGCATTGTTGAGGAAGGTTTCTGTCCCTGGGAGGGTGGGAGGAGTAGAGACCCCAGGAATCTTCAACTCTCTTTTCTCAGTGTTGTATTGTAGTCATTTAGGTATCTGGCCGTATTGAGGTTAAACTGCTCTTACAATATCAATGAGGTTGGAAATTTAGTCTTTACATAGAAATTGCAACCTTTAAAAGTGACCAGAGGGCCCTGGTTGAGCATCAGGACTGTATTTATATTCTGATTCAAGCCAACTTTAGATCTAAATCATTAAAATCCCTTTAACTGGCTTCTTCTAGAATTCTCATACTGAGGAGCAAAAAGTATGATTTCCTTTCCCTTAGTTACCTTTCTTTTTTTCTTTTTACACTTGAAGTTCTTACACCCACTCAGCTTGCTATTTTGAACTCTGGGAAAGAAAATTTGTGGGCATCTTGCAGTCTTTCAGGAAACAAGGCTTAGATTAAATATTTGCCACATTTTCTGTGTGCTTCTTTCTTCAGGAACTTGGAGAAGCACATCACTCATACTTTCACTCAACTTGACACATAGTATGATGTTCACAGTGTGGGTGGAAAATAGCTTCTGTCCTTATCTGCCTACCTTCACCCAGATATTCCTGGGGTTTCCCTTCCTGTTTCTTCTATTTGTCTTTCCTTCAGGTACTCATACGTTTTATAAAATACAAGATTCCTTGAGATTCCCCAGGTTCATTATATTGAGAAGATAATACTTGTACATCATTAAATGTTCAACAACGTGTATAGTATTCTTAGCCAATTTAAGTTTAAAAGATGATTATAATTTAAGTTAGGTGCAGTTCTCTGTTGGTTTTGCTCTCTTTGAACCTAGTTCAGGACAGAAATGAGAGACATCGGTTGGGATGGAGAGCAAGGAAGAACATACGAGGTATCTTGGCCATTCAGCTAGGTTTTAAATGAATTCGGGGCTGTGTCTTATAAATAATAAAGATTTATAAATTCTTTATAAAAGTGAATAAAAAATAAATTCACTTATAAGAAAATAAAGTGGTTGCATGAGATATTATTTTGTGGTGGTTGTTTCACTTATATACAGTTTAATTTCATCTTTGTTGAGGCGATTATGATGTTTCATTTAAGCTAGAATTTACATCACGCTTCTACTTAATCAGCATTTGCCCACATGTAAAGAATATTATTCAGGGGATCTTGTGACACAGTTCAGTTGCTGGACGTGAGGAATTCAGTGTTTCCAAGCAAGTGAAGGAAATGAGGAGAGACACAGAACCAAGAGTCTTTTAGAAAGCAAATGTTTATTGAATGTAAAAAATATAATAAACTTAGAAAAGCACCATAATACACTACTTTTTACATGGCAAAACAAAATATTCAAAGGATGCTTTTATATGTGATTCAACACAATACTATGCAAACTTTTAATGGAATTTTCTGGGGTATGGCTGAATGTGGAGGGCAAATATTACACTTAATCAAATAATATAATCTGGGAAAAAGGGGTAAAAATTTTGTAGGTAAAAATGTGCACTTAGGGAAATATCAAGGAGCATTTGAAAAAAGGGTACAAAAATAGAAATCTGGCCCTACTGTAAATTCAAATACAGTATAAAACAACAGAAATGACAACTGCCCACCACATCAACAGCAAGTTCATATGGTAATGCCGGTCACATTATATGTACTCAGTCTGAACAAATGTTCCAATTTAAATATATAGATCAGTGGAACAAAATGAGAAGTTCATCATGGATCCATTATAATACAATATAGACATGAAATATAATATAGCAAGCTTAGTAAATAGTGGATAAACTGTGAATAACATGGAATTTGTAAAAAAAAAAAAATGACTGTGGATCCAAATACATGCCAATTATATTAAATGGTTAAAGATATCAAAATAAATAAACTTAACAGAGCAATTTGTAGAAAAGTTAATATATACATCATATTAAAGGGTCATTTAAATTCACAAGAAAAAACAGGTCCCAAAAGTAGTCAAATTGTATGAATGGAGATTATTTTTACATTAAAATTGAGAGACAATGAAATTATTTTTAAATGGGAGAATGATTATGGTCACCATTAACATAAAAAGGCAACCCAAAAGTGCCATTTTACATTAAATAAACCACCAAAAAATTTAGTCATATAAAAATGTGAGGAGGTTTGGTAGAAATGAAATGCTCAGATATCATTGGTAGCTTTATAGGTGATTTCAATCCCTTTGCCATCAACATGGCTGTAAGTGTGAAACCCATAAAAATACTCCAATACTCCTATCCTTTGATTTAATAACATTATTTCTGTTAATATTTTAAGGAAGCGTAGTATCTCTAGAGTTAAAAATAAATGAGAACATCTTGCATGTTCTTGCACACAGGAATGGTAAAGGAAATGGCTAAGTATGCTAACTATGAAATATTATGTGGCTACTAAAAATGAAAACTATATGAATTACATGAAAATGTAGAATGTGTTTATAAAATAGTAAATGAAAAACATTAGAATACATTGTTGTTATCTGTGTGATGAGAGCATCTATGTGAAATATGCATAAAAGGGCAAATAAATACTAGGTTAAAAATTTTTTTTTAATTTTTATTTATTTCTAGGAGAGAGAGAGAGAGACAGCGTGAGCAGGGGAGGGTCAGAGAGAGAGGGAGTCACAGACTGAAACAGGCTCCAGACTCTGAGCTGACAGTCAGCACAGAGCCCGACGCGGGGCACGAACCCACGAACCTCGAGATCATGACCCAAGCGAAAGTCGGACGCTTAACCGACTAAGCCACCCAGGCGCCCCAATACTAGGTTAAAATTTTTAAAAATGAAAATAATTGTGTTTGGGTGATGGGGTTAGGAGGTTCTTTTTGTTGTTGTTAAAAATGTCTTCAATGTTGTTACATATTTCTAAAGAAAAATAATATAAATGACCAAGTAGGGCAGCTATACTACCTCTGGCTGTTAGGACACTACTTTCCAAATGTTATTTGAGAGCTCTGCCAAAATATGCCAAGATGTTTGGGGATTCTAACAGTTAACTTATTCTGTTTCTTTATTCTCCTTGGCCAGATTTTAACTAGATTTACAAAGAAGCAAGTTACTTCTAACCATGATGAAGAGGGTGGTGGGGGGTTTGTGGTATTCGCTAGTCTATTTCCACTCGCTTTGCACTCATGGCCTTGTGTTTTTCCTTCTCATCCTAAACTGGGAAGCATCTTTAGTATCATTGGTGCTCAGAGATCCTCAGTGCTGTAAAGGGAAAATAGTGAAATATTAGTAAGGAATTGACCTTCCAGTTGCCAGTTGCATGACCTTGGGCAAATGATTGTGACCTTCTGAGTCTCAGTATTCATCATTAGTAGAAGGAGGGTGTTTGATGGCCCAGACCTGGATTAAGGATTAGTCTAGATGTATAAAGACATCACAGTTACCAAGCTGACTCCAGGGTGCCAAGTGCTACTGAAATGACACATTTACTGTGTTCATTGTTGCAACAGCATGGATGGTGAAAGTGCTCTCAGGAAGTGGTCTGGTCAACTCAGAGAGCATGGTTCCTATATACTACATGGGATAAATCATTAAGCTAGAGAAAGTCACTCAGTTTCAGCATTGTGGCTACATTTGATTTATTATATATAAATATAGACCAATTGGGGACAAGCATGATTAACTATTAGCTAATGATAAATTACTCAATTATTTACATAACTGACTGTACTACAAAGTTTCAGATGCATTTAGATTTTCTGATGAAGCCAAAATACCACAGACTGAGGTGTTTTCTTTTGTCCCCCTCACCCCCACCTTTTTCCTAATGTGTTGAGGCAGGCAATAAAGACAAATTGAAGGTAAGAAGGTTTAGATTCAACTGCTTTCATCAGATTATAAGATTATTTTAGGCGTTGCACTACTGTATGGTATAGAAATTGTAGGGAGCCTATTGTGGTATCTTAGGTGTCATTGCTTATTTCTAAGGAAATGAACATTTCTAAAGAATGTTCTATTGTGGTTTGTACACATGGGGCTCACCTGTTATTCAGGCAACAGATCTGTATCTTCTGTGCTAATTAGGAACAGTCATTCATCTGAATCATCCATACAGATGACTAATATATTTTGTACTTAACTGCTTGTGAGGTTTGGTATGAGGTACCATAAATTAGTAATATCACCACAGAAATATTCCTAAGTAATTTGAAATCACAGACCACTCAAATAAGCATAGTTAGATTAAAACAACAATATACGTGCTATATTTTAGATCAAAGACCTTTTGAGATACTGGCTTAATGACTGGCCACACTCAAGTAACTTAGGTCCTTTTATGAGGCAAGAACTATATATTAAGAAGACAGTACACTAAGAAATAAACAAGCACAGAAAGGAGATGGTAGATCTAAACTTTGGTACAGGTCCATTTCACATATGTTGACAAATCAGTGAGAAAAGGATTCCTAAGAATCTTCAAGTCATTTTGCATCACAAGGGGAAGTGCCCTCACTCTTTCTTGGAAAGTGACTAACATGAAGCTAAGTTGCTAAACAGTATCCTAGCACAAAACCATCATGGCAAGAATTCAGAGGTGATATTGTAAAGCCATCTTCTGAACATTGTTTGAAAGAGCCTCTGCAACTTCCATAAAGGCCTAGAAAAGTACAAAAATATTTTCACAGCTCTAGATATTCAAGTGTGGAAAATGTGTATGCTGTACCATTTGCAACTCCTTTAGGTGCTTGTATTTGTTGATCCAGAGTAATTTAAAATAACCAAACCATTTGATTTTTATCTTGTCATATTTATTGCAAGAACCCTAGAATAAATAATTAAGACTACTTGTCTCTGTGAATGAAGAAGTCTTTTGAGATCATGTCCCTATGAATTTTCTAGATATTTATTTCTTGAATAGCAGTAAGTCTAGAATCTAGACAGTGGATTGTCTTGGAAGTGAAAATGTATTTCCAGTGACTACTGTGCTACTTAGTATGTATCATTGTTATTATTTGTCTTCTCCATTGTTAGGAATGTTTTTGTTTTCTTCTCGTTTAGGGTTTTTCTGTGTTTTTTTGTTTGTTTGTTTGTTTTTTGAGCATCTGCTTTCTACTAGTGAATAGCAAATCTATGTCAACTTTTCTTAAATACTGAGATTAGCTAAATTAATTTTACTAATATATGTGGTGAGATTAGAGGAGTGGCAATACGTGGCTAATTCTAAGTTGATAATAAAAATATCATGTGTTTATGGCTTTGGAATGGGTTTTTGAAATTTCACTTGGATATGATTGGATCTGATGTTCTGGGACTTTAAAACATACTAAACCTATCTTGGGGAGACTTGATTCGGGAGTAGTTGGACACTGTCCAACTTTGTAATCTCACTCTTCTGCTCAGCCCTCCAGCGTCCTATTTATTTTAGGCTCTCATCAGTTGAGATGTAGCTTGCTTTCTCTCAAACTTACTCTTGGAACTGAAGTAGTAGTTTAATATTCAGGCTTCAGAAAAGGTGTGTCTACCAGTAAAGTAAATGGAATTAAATGATGTTATTTATAAACCTATCAGCTGTTTATGGGTCGTTAGTAGAATAAACACTTGCTGTGGGAGGCCAGATATAACATTCAAAGGATGATTTGGAAATTCATACATGCCAGTGAATTCCCTCCAAATGATCTATCTAGGTATTAGTTTATATTCCTCAACAGAGATTATGTGTAACTAGAGTTTAACTGTTTTAAGTAATAGCATCCTACACATTTTCACTGCATCAGTAAATTAATAGGAATCAATGAGCCAAATTCCAAAGCAATTGGTTGCCATCTAATTTTACATGTCCTAACTGGCATCATATAGTCATTGTTTATGTGTGTCAATCAGTACTGACGATAGTCTTCTGCTCTCACATTTATTGTGTTGTTTTATTATTTTCTCTATGCTTGAACATTCATTTTATCCAAAACTAGGAAATTTAGTTGGCAGTTGCTTTTGTTGTTTTACACTTTTAAGTAGTATAGTAACTTGGGAGAAGATTTAATAGTAATCTTGATTTGATTTGTGTTATTAATGTATTGATCCTATGCTACTCTGGTTTAAACACTATTTGTTTTTCCTTTTGTTTTCCTTTCCTCATTAGGTGGAGTCTTTGAATTTTTAAAAAGACAATGGTAATCAGATCGACTTGAAAAATTAAGTGAATTGATTTGTTTGGAACACTCTTTTATCAGTTCAGTAACATTCAGCTTCTGGGTAAGTTGAGTCAAGTGCTTTTTATATGGTTTGATTTCAAAATTATTGGAAAGATCTTTCAAACAAAATGTTAAGCTTTATGTGAAACTTGGGCAGTAGTGATTTGAGGCCCTTACTACCTGTGAAGGATGTTTGGGATACTATCTAAATGAACATGTTTGCAAGTTTTTACAATATGTCTGGAAATATCCCAGAATATTTAATTTCTGGAGATTAGAAAACATGGTCGTTTGTAGTTTGGAAACATATCCTTTTAGTTACTATTTTTTCCTTATTTTTATTTTGTTTTTAAAGTTATTTATTTATATATATATATATAGAGAGAGAGAGAGAGAGAGAAGGGGAGGGGCAGTAAGAGAAAGGGAGAGAGAGAATCCCAAGCAGTCTCTGTGCTGACGCAGAGCCCAATCCCATGAACTGTGAGATCATGACCTCAGGTAAAACCAAGAGTCAGACAGTTAACTGACTGAGCCACCCAGGCCCCCACCCCCCCACTTCACATTTACTCTTTTAATAATTATTTGCTTATTGAATCTTGGGGTACTATAAGAATATCGGATTTTACTCTTAGTGAGATATTTATGTATATTTTATTGTATCAGATTCAAATCTGAAGTCTAATGAAAATTTTGAGTAAATTAGCATCTCTCCTTATTTTAAAACCATTCTCATTTTACAGAAAGTTTGATTTTTGTGATAAGAATAGAAATCTTAAAAGTCTTACTCAATTCAGCTTCCTCATTGCACTGTGAATCTGTGGAAAGCTCTTGAGGTAGAGAACTCCTAACCAAGAGGAGTTTAGGCTTTTAGCAAATTACGGGTGCTGCCAAGACAGAATTTAGTGGGAACAGGACTTTGGCTACTGCTAAAATGTCAGCATAGTAAAACCTGCTCTGTCAAACAGATTTTTGGCATCAGAAGTCTAAATGATACTGATTTTAAGGTTTGGTTATTTTTTTTTTAAATCCAAGCAAACTCATGTTTTAATTAACCCTTTCCACAGTAACAGAAAATTTGGAAAAATATTTGTATTTCTAGTCCAGGTCACAAGATTTACATTTCTGATATTCTAAATTTTATGCAAGATTCTAAATTGTGCGGCTTGTTATTTAGTTTTCGTCTGAATAAATGGAGGCTATTTAAAAACCTGATGGACTATCATGAATAAGAGAGGAAAGCATCTAATCATTCGGGAAGCAGCCTTCAAAACCGAACTAAAAGTGTCTGCCTCACCAATGGGCATCTTAAGACATGCTGAGGTCAGGCGGTTTTTCAGGGATACTGTTGCATAATTCATATGATGCCAACAACTGCTTTAGAGTTGTCCAAAATAATCTCCCTTGAGACAACTGCCCTGGAGCTTGATCTGTTAGTGTGGCTTTTGAGTCTTCAACAAGTATAGAAATATCAAGCGTGGAAACCTTGGGACATCTTTTAATTTTGTCTGTAAGACTCATGACCCAAGATTCATTTGCGACCAGTAATTTCCATTGTTATGGGCACCAGGTGAAATTCAGAAAAATTTCTTTTGGATAATGAAAGGGATATAAGGCAACTAGATGAAAAACCCATTAGGAAGAGAAATGTCTAAAAAAAAAAGTCAAAATAGCTATTATAGATGTTAGAAAATGAAAGTTAATATTGTTTACCACTAACCTAAATGTTTTTGTCTGCCACATTCAATTTTCCATGTACTCACAAGGTTGTACATGGAAAACAACCTTGCCTTCCCACTTATTCCCAAAGTACCCCATGGTGCTACAGTTACATTTCAGTTGGTGGGACATAACCTAAGGGATGTTTAGGAGACTGCACAGATTATGTTCTGTAAGTGCTGTCTGAGAATGAACATGGCTTGGACGTTGAATATAGTTGGCCTTCTCCTTGTTTATCATACTGTTAGTTCTGGGAGCCTTTGCTTAAAAGTCAGCTCATTGCAGTCACTGTGTCTTAAAATACTTTTTTTTAATTAAATAAATTCATAAGATTATGTGAGGATTAAACTCCTGGCAGGTAGTAGGAGCTCAGTAACTAGTGGTGATTATGATGATGATTAGTAGTGGTAATAGTAGTTAGAATCATTAAACGTAACAATACTTAACATTTTATTAATCATGTGACCAATTCCTTAGCCTGTTATTGAGGACATAACTCATAGAGATGGGTACATTTTCTCAGTTAAACCAAATACTTACTTTGATGAGGAAACACTTCATATGAACTTGGTGTGGTTCTTTTACGATCTCTGTGTTGTGTATAATCAGCAATCTGTCCATGACCTTATCTGTGAACCTGGCCTTGTCCATTAGCCCAAGTGAGGTTATTTTGTATAAATGATACATTTAAAAATTTGCCACCCCAAATTGGTAGTAGATAGAAAACAGTTACTAAGACAAGAAAGGAAAACCCTCACCATAAGAGAGACCTTTCTGACACTTTTTGTAAAATATAGTAAAAACAAGTGATTTTATCTTTTAATCAATACTGTTGCTCTTCATTCGTTGCCATTTTCTTTCGCGAAGCCAATGCTTTTGACTGGTCTTGAAATTATTCATTTTAAAGGTAGTATTAGCTGGACTGTGGGCCTTTAACAATGTACTCAGATTTATATTTTTCACTGCATTAGATATAATTAGTTAAGAACTATGTAAGTGGCATGTATTCTTTAAGCTGAGGAAAGGTAAGAAGGAAAATGAAAATCATTACCATGTTCCATGAGCCGGGCTCTGTGCTATAGGTGCTTAATCTTTTTAAAGTAAAAATTAAGAATACCATGGTCACTCGAGGAAATTGAGTTTCAGAGCAGTAATTACTTAGCTGAGAATTGCATAGTTATTATAGTTAGTAATTTGGGGAGTCAGAAGTTGTTGAAATCCAAATTTAATTTACAAGTAATAAAATAAATAAATATGTATGTCATTACTTACACAAATATGGAAAATAAAAGTGAGGAAAACTGTTAATCCATTCTATCTGGACTCATTTTACGAGATTTTATAAAGATCTGATGAAGCTACACATTGGATCTACTCTGTGCTCTCTATGAGTTTGGTATACTTTTTCCTCCTGTCTCGTAGAATTCAGAATAGACTCTTGAACTTCAGTGTGTTGTGGCCTTCAAAATGTGTCCTTTTAGGTAGGGTCATTTTTTTTTTTTTATAGCTTTTCAGATGCATAGAGCTCTTCTGTTCGGGTCCTTTATGTGTTAAGGTAACTGAAGAAGGTATCAATATTTATGAATGAGTATTACCAAAATGATATGAAGCTTAGACTCAGTCTCTGCTTACCACAACTGCTATTTCTTCTGCTATTATAGCCTGTGTGAATGGAGCGCATTATTGTTAGCTTCTTGGGCTACATGGTTTCATTTTTCCAAAATTATTTTCTTCCACTTTTTACACAACCTGATACTGCCAGCTTTTTGGGTTTTTTTAAGTTTATTGATTTATTTTGAGAAGGAGAGAGAGAGAGAGAGAGAGAGAGAGAAAGAGAGAGAGTGCATGTGGGGGAGGGGCAGAGAGAGAGGACACAGAGAATCCCCGGCCAATTCTCTGTTAGCACCGAACTTGATGTGGGGCTTGAACTCACAAATTGTGAGATCATGACCTGAGCTGAAACCAAAGGTCCAGTGCTTAACTGACTGAGCCACTCAGGTGCCCCTTTCCTGCCTTGTTTCTCAAGCATTTCACTTGGTTCTATTTTCACTCATCCCCACATTCCATACATTCCCCCTTCATTTATTCATCATTCAGTCAACAAGCATTAATTAAGCCAGTAGTATGAACAAAGCACTTTTTTCCCCATGAGCATTTTTTAAGCATCCATAAACTGAGGGTTGCTTTTATATCATTTCATAGTATTCCCTCCTGCCTATCCTTCTTCTTGTCTACTTACTTCAGGTCATAGTGAGGGATGGTTGTGGGTGGTAAATCTCTCATTTTTTACTCTCCACACAAAACCTACACAATAGGACTTAGTAATTAATTAGATTCTTTGTTTCTCTCATGGTGGGAATTACCATTTGTGTAATACTGTACTGTGTACAAATGGCTTCCATGTTACATTATCTCACTTTAGACAATAACTGTTATGTAGCTATTACTCACATTTTATTTTGTGTCTGAGGAAACCGAGGCTCAGGGGATTACAACTGAGTCATTTGCTCAAAGTCACAGCACTAGGGAGGCGTACAACCAGACTTTAACCCTAGTTCCTACAACTTGAGATAGTACATCACTTGCTGCCGGATCACCAGTCTAGTTGACTGCCACTGTTCAAATATTGGAGCTTTGCTGACACAGTCACTATGTTATGTTCAGTATGAATATGAAAATAGGAGCCATGTTGAAGTTTTGGAGAAAAATCAGGTCTTGTAGAAAAGCTTGGAGGCAGTGTACCTTTCCCTTCCTTGATGATACTGACTGTTAAATTCACCCAGTGACTTCCCCTGCTTAGAGAATCTCACAAACTCCAGGCAACATCCTTAGATATCAAGAATAGCCCTTGGAATTCTGATTTTCTTAGATAGTTGACATAATAATTTGCTCAATTGGATATTGGACAAAACCACTCACTTAGAGATCATTATTTTTGAACCTGATATCACATTGACTTCTCATCCATGAATTGTCCAAAGAAAAATTAACTTTGTGTTTTCTGCCTCATCTCTTATTCGCATTATTTGTTACTGGTTAATTATACTTTACTGATACCAGAATCTGGAGAGTTCTTTTATTTTAGTATTATTCATTTAGGATATGAGCATTACTCATCTTCATGTTTTACCTCATTTCCCTCTGACTCCCCTTAACATTTTATACTTCTCTTGTGTCACTTTTTGTATGTATTTTCGTGCTTTATATTAAAGTGATTACTATGGTTTTTCTCTCACATGCCATACTGTAAGCTGCTTAAAGGCAAAGGCTGTGTCTTTATTTTGTTGGTGTCCCGGTTAGCCTTGAAAATGGTGATTGAAAAAAAATAGTAGATATTCAGTAAATATTTGTTTAATTTAATAAAAATATTTGGCTGTGGGTTTTCTTTTAAAATTCCTTTTGGGGACTGCAAATTTATATCTGGCTTTAGTTATATCAGTGAGATGAATCAGCAAGTCTGATACTGATTAACTATCCAGAGCAGAGCCCTAAGAATAAATTTGTGTGTATTTTAGTGATCTTTTTGAGTGCAAAAGAAAATCTTCTCTATGTAGAATAACTACAACACCCTCTCCCACAGATAAAATAAAACAAAAAACCCTCTATTCCCCTGACAAGCATATTTTATTGTCCTTGTCTTGACCATGGGAATAAAAACAATTGACCTCTGAAAAAAATCTAATGAGATAAAATAAAACATGGACTCTAAAGTAAAGGCTTCCTGGGAGATACATGTGTAAATGTAATGTGAACGTGGGGCACCATTGCCTTTGATTCTGGGACTAAGGTTATACATTTAATTTGGCCTGTGGTGTGGTGGGAAGGCCCTGAACAGTTTTGAGTAGAAGAGAGATGCAATCAGAGTAGCACGCAAGGAAGATGAAGCCAGCCAGCTTGTGTTGGGTGGCATGGCAAGTAGAGATGAGGGTGGGGTGCCTAGGGGCAAGAGTCCCTGAAAGCATTGCGGCCACTTAGGAGGTACTTACATTAGTTTGTACAAGAGCTGTCACCTCATGTGCCCTTTATATCTCCTCCTACCCGCCACACTTGAAGGTACTTGGAAAAAACTTTGGTGGACACTTGAACCCAGGTTCAGGGGGTTTCTGACTTTCTGACTTCTCCCATTTCTTCCTCGGTTTCTGACTCCTCAGCTATGGTTATGGTGCTCTTGTGGCTACTTGCAGCTTAAATTGTTTTTCTTAAGACCCTCCTGACTTCCATAGGTCACCGCCTCTGGTAACTGTCCCTGGATTCCATATACTCGAGGACACCATGCCTAGACCTGTCCTTTGGAAATTTGCCAGTTGGACACAGAGGACCTTCTGATCAGATCTTGCGCATTGGGATTTCAGGCAGGCAAGGAGGACCTGAACTGGGCTGGTGGCAAAAGGATCGACAGGACCCATACAATATAAGGGAAATATGCAGGGGGCCAAGTAGGACTGCCTGCCCGATTGGGTACAGGAGGCGTGTGCGCGCGCACGCATGCGCATTCTGAGAGTAGGGGGAACAGGAAGAAGTCGCCAATGATGACATTAGGCTTTGACCCTGGGAATTCAAATATTACTCTTAATAGGAAAAGAGAGAAACTGGTTTCTGTGATAGGGTGATGAATTTGATGGTATACTAGTTGGGTTTGAGATCAGTGTAGATAAAAAGCATATATATTTTACTACTTGGCTTTTCATTTTTCCATGAGGGTTGATAGTTGGAAATAGGAATTCATTGGAGGACTTGAGACTTCCTCTTTCTGCTGTCCTTGTAGCTCCTTAAATATTTCCCAAGAGCTGGGGATGGTTTTAGGCTTTCTCCACCTTATCCCTGCCGCACTTCCCCCCAGACTCTCCTCCTCAGAAACATGTCTAATTGTCAGAGTACCCACAGCAGCCAGAAGTGTGGCTTTCAGTCTCCAAAAATAAAAACAGAGCGGGAAATAGCTATCTTTTCCTTTTGAGGAGCATAATCATTGTCATCTCACGACTTGCTGAAAGAGCACAGCAAAGGAGCATTTTTTGGCAGGCTGGAAAATCTAGGGAATACACAACCACATGCACTTCTCTTTTGCTATGGTGTATTCATTTGAAGCAGTCTACTTCAGGGAAGCAGGGGGATTTTTCCTTGAGCATTAAAATAAAAAAATGTATTAGCTGTTTGAATCTAAAGTTGTTCTCTCAAGTGGCAGTATTTCAAACAACAGAATCTAGAGGTTCTTAAATTTGATGGTGGCAGTGAGTTGGGTAGTTCCAGTGTAATGCACCCCCATTCCCATCCACTGAGGAGTTTTTTGAATTTCGGAAGAGACACTCTTGATTAAATCAGTTTAAGAGCATATAATGATCCTGTAATTACCATTTGTCATTACCTTGTGTACTAATGATTAAAGCAAACATTTAATAACTATAGGGCAGTAAATATATTTTAGATCTTGAGCCATAAAAAGATTTCCATTAACAGAATGTTTTGTGCACAAATAAATTATTCATTGACTGTAGCAGAGCTTAATTCTGTCATCAGCCTTAAGTGGAAATTTTGAGAACACCAATCATCATAGATGCCAGCACTGAGTTGGCTTGAGCCCCCGTCCTTCTTACATGGAACCTGAGCTTTTCTGGCTATTTGTAAAAGCTTCAGTTAGGTTGAATTCAATGAATATTTATGACATTTCTGCCATATGCAATTTAGTGTTCTGGTGGTTGGAAGAATAAAATGATGAGGAAGTCTGTATTTTAGCTTTTAAGTTGCTTATAAGCCTAAGAGAGAGATAAAACTACTACATACCAGACTGGGATAGAAGAAAGCTTAAGTAGCATTCTCAGAGATGTATAAGTAAAATGTATTGCAAATTTAGAGGAACAAATCATATGTACTTTCTTGTGGGTGTTGTGAGGGGGAAGGGCTTAGGAAGTGCTTCCTGAGGAAGGCTGGGCAAGGTTTTGACAGGTGGGGAGAATTCTATTCACGTAGGCAAAGAAATGGGTGGATAGTGTGGGTGTCCTCATGGAATGACAAGTAGCCTGGCATGTCTGCTAAGTAAAGAGGACATGTGGGAAAAAAGGAAAGAATGGTATTGAGAGACCTAGAGAGTGCAGGGGGCCTTGACTGTGTAATTAGCACATCAGTTGGGTAGACATTAGAGAATCTTTACCCATTTCTGAGCCAAGGAGTAACATGATTGGATAACATTTTTGAAATCTCCTCACCTCACCTTGTAAGTAAGAGGTAGGAAACATGGAGGTAGACAAGTTAGAAGCTATTGGGATAGTCTATGAGAGGCTGTTGGGTTCTAAACTGATTTGATTATAATAAATATACACAGCAGGGGACGATGGAATTAAATTGTTTTCAGGTTCAGTGTGTGATTGGCATTGGAGGAGTGGGAAACATGAAGGAGTTAAAGATTCCATTCAGTTCAACGACTTATCTGAAAGTAGCTGTGGTTATAAAATATGTCCTCTGCTGACTAAAATCCAAAGCAGATCATGATGAGTGTGATAGCACTGGGTGAAAGCAAAGGGTTATGAGAACACAAAGGAGAGAGGTATTAATTTTGACCCTGGAAAAGTGAGGAAGTGTACAGGGTAGAAGAGTTCATCTGAGCCTGGAAGATCAGATAGAGGACTGAGTCCAAGGTATTTTAGCCCTCAAAAATGTAACTGGAAACCAAGAGAGGAAAGTATCAAAGAAGCTAAGAGGGGAGGAACTTTATAGAAAGAAGAGCTTTTACTTATTATCTATTGTGTGTCTGATTTTGAGCTGGGGACTTAATATTTAAGGAAGGTATGTCTAATGGTGTCAAGCGCTGCAAAGTAGTCACCAATGCTATGATCCAAGAAAGGGCTACTGTCTTCTGGAGTTTAAGGATCACAGGTGGCTTTTGAAGAGATGTCAGTAGGGTAGGGGTGGAGACATTCTAAAGGTTATTACTTATCTCGAAGATATAATTAAACTACATCAGTGAGAAAAAAAAGCTGAACTTCGTGCAAAGATTCCCCCTTAATGGGTCAAATTTATATAAACCTGGGTAGATCTTAGTGCCCTTGCTGGTCTTAGAGGTATCACAACTGAGAAGACATTAGTTTTGAGAAATCTTTGCAAGATGTTTAAAATATTGCAAAAATATTAGATTCTTAGATCATTGTCTCACAAATAAAAGATTTCAACACTTATTACCAGCTTCCTCCTTCCTCCTTCCCACTTCTTCCCTTTAAGCACCCAGCTGGTTATGGTGAGCACATTTACCACACCCTTGGCTCAGGGTCAGGGAAGTCCTCGGGCTCTCCTTGGCTCTCTTCCCATGTGGGAGATTTCCATGGAGAACAATCCAGGGAAATACGTCCCTCTGCGTGCATGCGTGTGCGCATGTGTGTGTGCGGTATGTGTGTGTTTCCTGTCTTCAAGGATATTCATGTGCCAATAAACAAAGCAAGGGGAGGGGCAGAGAATGAGGGGGACAGAAGATCCAAAGTAGGCTTCGCACTGACAGCAGAGAGCCCCATGTGGGGCTGAAACTTACTAATATAAAGTCATGTACAGGCATATTGTTTTGTATTCACTCTGAGGAAACACAGGGAAGGGATGGAGGGAGAAGGGGTACTATTGACAATTAACATTTAGGAATAATAATAGAACTTAAAGAAAAGTTTAAAATTGCTTTACTAAGATGAATAGCATATTGCCATGGAATGCAAAGGGGAAAAAAGGTGAAATTTATATCATAGTTATACTTGGCTGAGTTTTTTTTTTTTAATATTTTTATTTATTTCTAGGAGAGAGAGAGACACAGCGTGAGCAGGAGAGGGTCAGAGAGAGAGGGAGACACAGACTGAAACAGGCTGTAGGCTCTGAGCTGGCAGTCAGCACAGAGCCCGACGCGGGGCTCGAACCCACGAACCGCGAGATCATGACCTAAGCGAAAGTCGGACGCTTAACCGACTACGCCACCCAGGCGCCCCTATACTTGGCTGAGTTTTGTTGTGTATTTTAAATCAAGTATTACAGCAAACCGAGCACAGTAAAAGAACTTTCACAGAGGTGTCCGTATTATTACAAAAGAGAATTTTAAATTATATCAGAATACCTTGAAATTTAAGAGGGATAGAAAGAGAGAAATTAAGAGGAGTAGAATAGGAGAAGCAATTGCTCCTTAACCCCACAAATGTATAACAGTATTCGTTAAGCATGTTAAGTGTGTTATAAATACAGTTATAATCATTCATTCATTCATTCCTCCAATCACTCCCTTGATTACTCAAGCAATAAATATTTACCGAGTTCCTGTTGTATGTATCTCTGGCTGGAGGTTGGGAAATATAACTGAATAAAGCAGAGAATAGTAACATTTTAAATAGAATACATCCTTCTTATGTGTCCATTCTGTTAGAATAGGGCAATCTACTTATTAGATTGATGCTAGGGAGACTCTTCAGAGCTTCTGAAATTGCCATGCATTCTTGTCAGATGTTACCCATTACAGAATTGGGATTCTTTTTTCTTAAGAATTGAATTGGCAACATATTTTATCAGGCTCCTTTCCTCCCGTTTTATCAGAAGCCTTGGAATAAGTAGGCTCCGTATGTTTATTTGTGTGTACATGTAAATATCCTAAATATCCTTAGGGAGTTCTCCAAATGTAGGGACATATTCTCCTTTGGAAAAGACTGTCAAGGTTTTTTCAACCAGCAATCAGAATCACATTTGGGAAGGAATAGGAAGAGACACTGATTAAGCCTAGTCTCCGAGGACACAGTAAATCTGAGACTATAGGGATATATATGTCCCTTGCTAGCTCATACTTTCTCTCTTTACTCTTTTTCATTCATTATGTCTCCTTACCTCATTTTTTTTAATGTTTTTTTTTGGTTTTTTGTTTTTTTTCCATTTCTAGGAGAGAGAGAGAGACAGCGTGAGCAGGGGAGGGTCAGAGAGAGAGGGAGTCACAGACTGAAACAGGCTCCAGGCTCTGAGCTGGCAGCCAGCACAGAGCCCGATGTGGGGCCCGAACCCATGAACCGCGAGATCATGACCTAAGCGAAAGTTGGCCTCTTAACCGACTAAGCCACCCAGGCACCCCTCCTTACCTCATTTTTATGATTTTCAACTTTTTTTTTTTTTTTTTTACAACTGGTAATGTGGCTCGTAGGTTTCTGTCTTGCAAGATTTATTTCAGTTTAATTTCAGCTTGGTGATATTGTATGAGAGGACAGGGCCTTCCATTTTTACCTCTATTTGCTTTGCAGCACACATTTGTGAACATGTCACCATGTTTACCTCGATTTTAAATAGTTAAAAATTCAACTGGAACTAAAAAACCTATGGGGTCCTCATCACAGAACTCTTAATCTTCAGTTATTTTATTTCCAAGGCAACTAAAAAATATGTGCAACATATATGCATAAATGGCAATACTTTTCATTATAATGCAGTAATTTTAATTATGTCAAAATATGAATTTTGAGTTTTTGGAGTTGATGAACATATTAAGATATATTTTGTAGACTTTATAAAGCATTCTAATTAAAGTATGTTAATATGGAAATTTATTATGTATATTTTAAGAATGCTGTAACCCAAGTTCGGAAGTATTTGACAAAAATAAAATGTTTATGTGGACTTCTTTAAATGTTTATTTATTTCTGAAAGAGAGAGAGAGAGGAGAAAGCCTGAGTGGGGGGAGGGGCAGAGAGTGAGGGAGGCAGAGGATCCAAAGTGGTCTCTGCACTGACAGCAGAGAATCCCATGTGGGGCTCAAACTTACTAAACGTGAGATGATGACCTGAGCAGAAGTCAGATACTTAACTGACTGAGCCATCCAGGTGCTCCCGGAAGTTTTTAATTCTAGAGAGAAAAAAATTAATTTCACTTTGGTATTATTTTCTAAATGGTATGAATTTGTGTCTGTATTATTTTCTAAACCATATATATTTTCATATACCTTGTATCTGTGACCATGGAGAAGACAAGAACTAGTCTGATGTGTACGTGTGTACATTGTTTATTCATTCACTGATTCATTCATTCATTAATCCAAGATAGGGATAGAAGGAAGTTGACCAATGAATATTTTTGATTCTATAAATACAAGAAAAACTAATTGTTTTCTACTAGAAAATATAGTACTAGTGGAGGTGGGGGGGGAGGCTAAACAACATGGAAACTTAAGTTTGTTGTAAGTGAATGGAAAATTGCTATCTGGTCAGGAAATATATAACAGCTTCATTTTGAGAAATAATTATAACATTCCTTTTGATCATTTACAAGTCAAAGAGATATAGTCTTTTCAAAATATCTAGAACTATATGTGTGCTTTTTAATTTACATGTTCTGAACCTGTACCAGCTAACAGAACAAGACTTGAAATACTTTGGTTAGTCATCTACAACTTTTCTACTAGTCACAGTAAAAGTAGAGCTATTCAGAGTCCTCATATAGGCTTTTGTTTTTAAGCTGTTAAAACATATACCCAATGGAAATTTCTCATAAGGTAAGAATTTTATAATAAGAGACATTTTATTTCAAAGAGCTAGTTTCAGATATTGTAAAGTAACTTTTAAATCAGTTATTTGTTTTTTGGAAGCAGCATGACTGGCTTATACAAAATATGGGATATAATATCTGTCCACTTAAGATTTTGCTTAAAATATAGAAGTGGGCCAGTGAATGAAGATAATGACATCATTTATTTGAAGATATTTATTACTTTATTTTAAATATTGCTAGATTTATAATCCTTTATTATTTTTAGTGTACCATATTTAACGTGTTCAATACATTTTGTAAATCTGATAAAAAATCAAATTAAAATAAATTTCATTTTAACATTGGCACTCTGAATTATTCTTTGGAACAGATGCAATTAGTTAACATTTTCTGAAGAACACATTTTTAAATCTTTTTACTCATAATAACATTATCACGCAAACCCTCTTTTAGATATCTTAGAGAATTAAGTTTGGAAATGTTCTGTGTAATTTCTGTATTGTCTATTATAATTAGACCTTACATTTATACATTTAATAGTAATATGTAGAATAATTTATAAGAAGGATGACTCTTGATAACTCAATGATTTCTAGATTTTATTTTTTAACATTATCAGAACCTTAATAAGTGATTTCTGAACTGAATAATACCAGTATTACATGGCCACAGATAAACACAGTAATTAACTGTGGGAGAAGAAAGCATGATTAACTGGAAGGATTATTGATTGAAATATCGAGAAGTCATCTAGTTTCTTGATCTGCATTTCATAGCCCTTGATCAAGTAACTCAGTCCTCCCCTATCTCAGTATACACCTATTCACCTTCTTGATTTTATATTTATATGTGTGTGTATTGCATTGTTATGTACATATTCATATACATATATATACATATAAAGTGGGATTTCTCTATGCATTTGCAAAACCTCTAAAATTCTTTCTCTGTTTAAAACCTGAAAATCAAGACTTTATCCAGATCTTTAAATAAAGGTTGATATGGATTATTATAGAAGTCCATCCCTTAATGCAGATGTCTAGGAAATACCCTTCCTCTAAATTTCCAAGTATAAAAGGATAACTGTATTTAGTACATTCATTGTGCTCATGAAAATTGTTGGAAAAGCACTTGCTGCAAGATTTATTCTCTAAGTTTCAGAACTGGGTAATGAGCAAAAATGTGAAAGGCCGGTTTCATTCTTTTTGGCCTTCACTGCCATTTTTCCTCCTACTGGGCCTAAATTTTAATAGTCTGGTGGGGAAATGCACAAGGGGTGTGGAGATGGTGGAGCACATGTCAGCCAAGGCATCAGAGGCAGGGAGAAGATGGAGGAAAGAAGGTACACCAAGTAAATAGTTTTGTCTATAAATGCATGGAAGTTATCAGACTCAGACTGCAGAATCCCCTCCTCTCTCACTTCTAGTACTTGTTATCGCTCCGTGCTATTTAGCTGTGGTTTCATATCTGGCTGAGATGGGGCAGAAGATACCCCAGATGGGCAGTGAAGCGCGTTATCTATTACCTCCTTAGCTCCTTGGACTGGATCTGAGCCATCACATTATATGGCGACAAAGTAGGCACAGGAATCTTTCTGAGATTCTAAAGAAGAGTGGAGCCAAAAGCTGATGGAATTGCTTTAATGATAGTTTTGAGGGAGAACTGGTTAGAAGCCAAGCTTGGTTTGGACCTTAAGAACACACAACTCGGGATTTGCCTATGGCCGCCAATATGTGTGGGGCCTTCAGTTCAGCTGGAGGCCCACATTCTTCTTAACTTGATCAGTGATGAAATCTTTATAAAGAATATGAAGTTGCAGGGATTTCATCTGACCTGTTCAAGTTGTGGATTTGATGAGAATAATTTTCTGCCTCATTTTTGTTGTTTTGAACAGTAGTTAAATGGTCATTAAATAAAGAATTTGTCATGTCCTGTTAGTGAATTTTATGTGGGTCATGCTTGATAAAAGTCTGCTTACTTTCATTGCTTCTAGCTTAAAAACTTTAAGCAGAATGACTGTTTTTAGATTTCCTCCCGGTTTTTTTTTCCTTGATTGGTACTCATTCTCAGTGACTTAAAGGATTGAAATATAAAAATGTTAATCATATTCAAAGAATACACAATATCAATACATTTTCATTAGCAATGTAAATTAGAGTAAGTACAGATTCACAAGCTAAATATTGTCCAAAAGCTATTTTTATTAAATATCCAGAATAAGTTTAAAATCAAAAGGCAAATCCATTTTATCATGAATGTATAAAACAGTTTAAATCCAAAATTATTTAAACAAAGTTGAAATTTTTAACATTTTTTTGGAAATGTTATTGTCTTCTTTAACTATTTGAATTGAAGTAATCTATATGCAAGTTTAGTGCTCAATGTTCATTTAGTTAATGTAAAGAGTTAATAACATGTTTGATACACTTTACATCATCACCAATTTAATAATAAGAATTGTTTACTTACAAAATGTTCTTTGGGCACCACATGTAATTTTTCTAAATACAGCACTAATGTATTGATAGTTCCAGAACTACTGATCAGAGCACTATACAGCACTAATGTATTGATAATTCCAGAACTACTGATCAGAGCACTAAGAGAAGCAATAAAAGACATGCTTCTCAGTACTTTGTTATACAAGAGTCCATTGCCTTTATTCCATTTACGAGCCATGACTAGATACTCTGTGTTTTCTTTTACTTAAGCATTAATGTTGCTCACCTTCTTCTCCCTGCTTTTGAAGTGGTGTCTAACTCCACACGGCCGTGTCACAACCCACAAGCCTTCAGGGCATTCAAACTCAGTCACTTTTTGACAAGGGCAAAGAGATTGCTCCCAAGATGTGGAGAAACGTTTCCGTGGAGCCTAAAGAGCTGTAGTCAGGAGCTGGATCTTTTAGGGCTGGAGGACATTTGGATGCCTGTGACAGAGGTGCATATGTATGTTTCAGTGCATTTCTTTTGTGTGTGTTTGTGGTATGTGGGCTTTCTAAAGTGTGGGACCCAAGGCAAGGGCTCCTTCGGCCTGGCTGTGGAAATGTGTGGGCATTAGCATTCTCAAGAGGGGCACTATGGGCAGAGGGGCAGACGGGTTCCATGCTGAGGACACTAGGGGGAGCTGGTGCTGGAAAGAAGAAATGGCAGATGGTGGTGTGACTGACGCTGTCAGATTGCCTGTGGGTTCCTGTAAGTCTCCCTTGCTGGCATTCTACAAATACTTGGTTGGGACTTTTCAAGAGGCCTGGAGGTCCTGTGTGTGCAGGTGGGGCTGGAATAGGAGCTGTGGTTAACTGATATTGATGCCACTTCATCTGTACATGGCCATAGGGTGAGAGGGCCTAGAAATGTTCCAAGTCCCTCCTGGATAGGGTTGGGGACGGATCGTTCTATCTGCAAATCTGTTTCTCTCCACCCATTTGGAAAGGACAAGAGAGTTCTTTGTGGATATTCTCTGTGGAGGGAGTTGGGGACACAATTCTATCATTGATCCTAGATCATTAAAATTATAAGCGGATTTATTATTTACCTACATTGGGGATCTTAGCTACAAATAGAATTCAGAGAATCTGAGAATTTGATTTAGAAAAAAATTCTAATTTTATGTTCACTAACCTCTAGCTGAACTTCAGCACCTCCATTCTTAATGTCGGCAACAGACAAAACAGTAGTGTTAGCAATATTGGTGCCTTTGTGCTCAGTACACATAACAGATATTTTCACATCACATTATTGTTGTGGCTAATATCTCAAAGTATCTTTATGATTGTGACTGCTTAACATGATAGTGGGTATTACCTTGCTCTGTATGTTGTTTCTAATCTTTAATAAAGAATCACATGTATTACTGTCAACAAATTTGTTTTAAAATTTTTTGAGATAATTGTATGTCAGCATGCTTAGTTTCCTTTATAATCCCATGTATTTAATTTTATGTAGCTCAAACGTTATGCTAAGAAGGGATCTTCATCAGAATGCCAAAGGGGCTCGTGGCGGCAAGCAGGTTGAGAAGTTTTAAGGTATATGAGAACCCATGTTTCTCTATGGAAGGTCAAGACTTGGAGAGTATAGTGAGTTACTTAAGGTCACACAGCACAACAGGAATTGAAAGAGGTATCCTTCCTGCACCATGTGGCCTCCTGGCACCTCAATCCTGATCTCGGTGCCAGGGAATTAGCTCCTTTGTTTTATTCAGCAAACGCTTTGATTTTTGTGATGAAGGCCAAGTCAGTGTCCTTTGTTTGCACTTCCTCAGCCTGGGGTGGCCTTCCTCCCACCGCTTCTTTCCAGGCCTGCTGCTGGCGGTGAGAGGTGGTTATCCTCAGCCGTGGATAGGTTGCCTCTAGGTCCCTCTACATCCCAAAGCATGCTGGCCGAAGATACCTGAGGGAGTCAACAGAAGGAGCAGAAAAGTTAACCCTGGTTGCTTGGCCCGGTCTTAATGGTGGTATTTTAGGCAGTACTGGCAGCCCCGAACTAACAGGGGAGATTTTTTACCTGGCCCAATAGACTCTCTTGAATTAACTTGGGAAATCTTTATCTCCTAAGTTAGTTCCCTCTTTATTTTAGACTAACACACACCTGAAATATCAGCAGAAAATAATAGAATTAGTGATTAATAGATTTTCCTTGTTAGTGCCATTTCTAAGCGCTGCATGATTCTCTTATCAATCCTAACGTTATTATTACCCACATATTACAGATGGGAAGACTAAGGCACAGAAGGGTTAGGTTACTTGCCAGAAGTTATTTATATGTCTACTAAGTGTTAGAAGTGGGATTTGAAAGAGGGATTCTGGTTCCAGAGTCCATGATCTGGGCTACTGTGCTACACGTTCAGCGGTTAATCAGTCTGACACTACTATTGTCCAATCTCTGTTTTCCTTTGTTTGGGGTTAGAACCTACATATCTGGGGCGAAGACAGCCTTTGGATTATTTTGCTGCAGTCCTAGGAAGAACTCTTTGCAGTCTCTTGGAGCTGGCTCTGAAAGGTACTGTGTCATTTGGTTCAAAGTCTGTTCAGCTTTAATCCCTTGCGTGTATGTATCCAGGCAATATGGAGAAGGAAAAACGTGTTCATACTCAAAAAGTTTAGTAGCGCTGCAGAATGCTAGATCTGGGTCGACTTTGTCTCCATGTCAAGGATAATGACAGTGCGCTGATCGTTGCTTTTGAAGCCTTTTTGTCAGCAACATTGACAAATACACCTTTGAGAATCTATATCTGAATTCCTGTGTTTTGAAAAATAGAGTTTGTTAGTGTTTCTTTTCTTGAACACTAGTGGATGTTTTGCCAACTAGTTAAAGGTCTGCAAATCTGAGTGCTGGCTGAGAAGTGAAGTTTGCTGAAACCAGTTATCCCCAGATGGCCAGATTCCATTGGTACCACTCTTATAGGTGCTCACTGGTTGCATACTTGGGGTTATGAGGTGTACTGTTCCGTTTGTTTTTGCCAGCCATGCACAGTAGATTATTTGATAGGTTGAGACAGATGGTATAGCTCAAACTGAAATGATGAGGGAGAAAGAAAGTGAAAAAAAATAGAAAAGGGGCACTTGATTTTCTAATTCACATTTCGGAAGTGAATTTTAGCTTCTGTGATTGACTAATAAATGCAGTGTTGCTATAGACTTGAATTCATTAACGTCTGTTTAAACAGATATAACTGAGTAATCAGCAGGAAGCAATCTCTTCCTTCATGGATGCTGTCCCAAACTTCGCGGGGTCTACTCCAGATTTGAAAATGTTGGGCCATTGGAAGTTGTCAAAAATAGACCTGGGTTTTTCAGAATAAGTTATACCACCACCAATACTAATCAAAATAGAAAAATCCCAAATTTTATTTTTAAACTGGAAAAAAAATATATATATATAGCCTGGTGAAGTAGCGGTGATAAGCACAATTAATCAGTTTTCATGCAGCTGCTTCCTGACATTTCTGCAAATTGTTGTGGAAAAATTAATGAAGGTTAGATCAGTAATGGTTTCAAGCTTGGCCAGTGGAAAGTATGACAGTGTTTCCATCAGCAATTAAGCTGGCTGCTTTCTTTTTTCTATAGGGGAAGTGGTATGATGTGTGTTCTCCACAGGAAATGGAAAACGACAGCTGAACTGTGAGCACAGTTATGGAGGAGCACTGCGGGAGTGCTCCAGCAGGCTCGCCTGGATTTGCGCTACAGATTTGCATTTTCGGCAGGAAGGAGTTTGCTCTACAACACTGAGAAACCAGTCCTTAAAAAGAGTGAGAATTTTGGGATTTTATTGAGCTGCCAAATTCAGAAACACAGAGAGGCTATGAATCTAAACTTTGGGAGCCAGAAAGTGGAACTTATGACAAACAGAAAGTGAAACTCACCTATCTAATTTTATTTTTTGAGCCAAAGGTAGTTCAGTATGGGCTCAGTTCACATCCTGTGTAACCCTATGGGATTTTCCCCAGTATTAGTTAAAAATTTTCCCATAGGGTCACACAGGATGTGAATTAAAGTAAACACTTAACAAGCATGATGAAAAGGAAATTAGCTTTCTAAATGACCCTTTCACTGTTAACATCCTGAGTAGTTACTAGAACATGAGAAAGGGTCCCTTCAATGTCTCGTTATCAAGTGGTTACATTATTAATAGTATATATTAATATTCCTTCCTGTTACTTATAAAATGTATTTCTTTATATATGGAACTAAATTTTACATATGTATTTTCCTTTTTGGAAACCATTTAAAAGCCTAGCAAAACTCTCTGGAGATCAGTAGTTCTTAGTGTTTTGGAAGGAGGTGTTCCTATATCTCTTTAGGACTCTGACAAAAGTTCTTGATCGTTTTCCCCAGAAAAATGTATATATACACAGCATTTTGCATCTAATTTTTAAAGTTTCACAGGTCCCTTCAGTGACCTTGAGCGCCAGGCATTTTTTCAAAGGACTAGGTTTTTAAAGCTCTTTCTAGGCAGAAAATTATAGCTGCAGCCATAAAATGTTAATTCTTTATGAGTAAAATATTACAAGAGGCACTTCTTAAGAAATTTTAACTGTAGCAATGATAATTCTTTCCTTTTTCCATGTGAAATATCCTTCCTTGTCCTTGGAAGGGAGCTTGTACATTGGACAGAACGTACAAAGCTGGATCTGAAGCTGGCTGTATGGCATTTTAGCACGTGGCTTCAGCTGACCAGCCTCAGTTTCAGCTTTTCTAAAATGGTGGCAGCAAGGTGATAATATGTCACTTGTGTCTGGCAAATAGTCCACGCACAATATATATCCCTTCCCTTCTCTTCCTTCCTTCCTCTTTTGAGATCTAGTTTGTTTTTTGGTTTGAAAATTTTTAGAGTTTATTTATTTCTTTTCAGAGAGACAGAGAAAGCGTGAGTGGTGGAGGGGCAGAGAGAGAGAGGGAGGGACAGAATCCCAAGCGGGTTCCTCGTGCAGCCAGTGTGCAGTCAGCGTGTGGGGCTTGAACTCAGAAAACTGTGAGACCATGACCTGAGCCAAAATCAGGAGTGGTTGCTTAGCCTACTAAGGCACTCAGGCACCCCTATTTATTTTAAATGCAGTTTTGTTTTTTTCTAAAGTAAGCTCTATGCCCAAGGTGGGACCTGAACTCATGACGCTGAGATCAAAAGTCGCAGTCAGTTGTACTGACTGAGCCAGCTAGGCGTCCCACGATCTAGTTTAAATGTCACTTTCTTGCATGTCTTTTTGATACTCCTCAAGACACAGTCCTCCCCTTGCGCCAGTTTCCCCTCAGTGATCCTGTCTTCTTTGTAAATTTCTGTACTTTTAAGATGGTGTTGTCCTTCTCTGGTTACACCTTCAGGTGTGAGTTTTGAGGATCTTGTATCTTATTAGTAATGTCCTCTTCATCTCTCTGCATGTTGTATCCAGCATAGAGCTTCAGACACACAGGTATTGCCTGTTCGTTACATTAGTAGTAATAGTCTAATGCTTATTAGAAATGAAATAATTCAGATATGATTGTTACTATATTGTGTTGGTGGGACTACTAGTCATCTCGGAAGAGAGCTCAAATGATCAGGGTATACCTAAAGTGAAATTTAGTGGGAGAATAGAGTCCGCAACTGAAAGCATGTCTTTTTTTTTTATGTTTTATTTATTTCTGAGAGAGAGACAACGTGAACAGGGGAGGGTCAGAGAGAGAGGGAAACACAGAATCCGAAACAGCCTCCAGGCTCTGAGCTAGCTGTCAGCACAGAGCCTGACGTGGGGCTCGAACCCACGAACCGTGAGATCATGACCTGAGCCGAAGTCAGACACTTAACCCACTGAGCCACCCAGGCGCCCCGAAAGCATGTCTTTTCTAAGATTTGACTACAAACAGAATGTATTCTAAACCAAAGCCAGAGTTTGGCTAGAGTTTCAGTCAGGTTAATAACCAAGTAACTGGGAGGTAAAAGGTGCTCTACTTCTGTGATGTATAGACCTATACATTACATGAGTCTCAGAAGAAAATTTGGGCTGCCAAAGCCTTAGTTTATACTTTATTTTTTATAATCTGGGATCCTATGATACCCATACCCATTTGCCTTTCTTTGAATGAAGTCCTCATATGCCCTTAGCTGATGCTTTTCAACTCTGGGTAGACAAAAAAATGTGCCCTGTCTTCAAGGAACTGTCATTTTTCAACTCCCCTTTCTCCCTGCTCCCAGAGATGAGGTGTTTTGCAAACCAGATCAATGGAAGGGACTTCAGAAATAGCACTGAGGATCCATCAAGGTGCTAATGGTGTGGAGTTGAGTGATGATATGATTGTCATAGTTGAAACAGAATATGAACAGGGGTTTGTGCCCATGAGATACAGATAAAGAGATGAATATGGGGTATATATAGAAGGGGGAAACATACATGTTGGAAATGGGCTGAACTTGGGGCAAAGAGCAGTACTGTTTAAGATTTTGCTCAATAAATCATTGGCTATGAGTTCTTGGCTCTCATGAGATGCACAACTGTTCCTTTACCCAGGCATTTCCACCTCCTGGAAAGCCTTGTCTCTTCCTGTCAGAATTTTCAAACCTTTATTTAACTTCTACCAGCTGCATAAATATTTCTTTCACAACACTAGCTCATAGCAATCTCTCCTTTACTGAGCTCGTATCGTACTATTATAAATGTAGTGGCACTTAATTGATGTTTAAAGTGGTAATTTAAATTTTCACTTGCATGTCTTGTCTTTTCAATGAGCCTCCACACTTGTGTAGATAGTGTAATAAAAATATTCTCATGTCTAATATGAAGTCATGCATGTGACAAGCACTCAGTATATTTTTAAGAGTTTTAAAGATATTAAATTTTTACTATATCCTTTAAACTTTATTGGACGGGCAAAAAAGAGGATAAGACACAGGCATTGTTCTTTTTTAAAAAATTTTTTCAACGTTTTTATATATTTTTGAGAGAGAGACAGAGCATGAGCAGGGGAGGGGCAGAGAGAGGAGACACAGAATCCAAAGTAGGCTCCAGGATCTGAGCGGTCAGCACAGAGGCTGACATGGGGCTCAAACTCATGAACCACAAGATCATGACCTGGGCCCAAGTTGGACGCTCAACCAGCTTAGCCCTCAGGTGCCCTTTCACACAGTCTGCTTTTTTTTTCTTAGTGTTTATTTATTTTTGAGAGAGAAAGACAGAGCACAAGCAGGGAAGGGGCAGAGAGAGAGGGAGACAGAGAACCTGAAGCAGGCTCCAGGCTCTGAGCTGTCAGCACAGAGCCTGACGTGGGACTCAAACTCATGAACCATGAGACGGTGACCCGAGACGAAGTCAGGTGCTTAACCGACTGAGCCACCTAGGCTCCCAGTCCTTATTCTTAAAGTACAGAGAACCAAGCTGGATATTTTGTTTAGAAGATTTTTTTAATGTTTATTTATTTTGAGAGAAAGAGAAAGCAGGGGAGGGGCTGAGAGAGAGGGAGAGAGAGAATCCCAAGCAGGCTCCATGCTGTCAGCGCAGAGCCTGACATGGGGCTTGATCCCACCAGCCCTGTGAGATCATAACCTGAGCCAAAATCAAGATTTGGATGCTCAACTGACTAAGCCACCCAGGCACCCTATTTAGAAGATCAGCAATTTGATGAGAATTTGGCATCAGAAAAAGTATGTTTTAGAAACATATAAGCATTCTAGAATTAAAGTTTATGCATGTAAAGTGCTTCATATACTGCCTGACAGTAGGTACTCTATAATTACTTTTTAAAATTGTAATTATTAACATTCATGTAATACATTGACTAGGCCTTCCATCACTGAAATTCTTAAAGATTATATTAGTGATGTCAGGTTCTTTACCTTGTATCTTCATGGGAATCTGACTTCAACACCTCTACTCCACTATAATGATCCATGTTCAAGGCCAACCATCTTTTATTTGGTAGCTCTAATGGACATTTTTCATTTCTTGCTTAATATGACTTCTCTGTCACATTTGGAACTCTCTCTTCCTTGAAATACTCTCCTTCATTTGTGTTCACACGTCTTTCACATCGCCTCTCTGATTACTCCTTCTCTAGATCTCTGTCATCGGCTCTGCTCTCCATCAGCTCAGTAGGCACTGAAGTACAGTGTTGTGTCGTAGGGCTTTTTCACTTTACATGTTTATAAGGACTGAGTATCTGTATCCTCTTTCTTTTTGAAATAGTAATCTTTTTGATTACTATTCCATAGTGAAAACTCTTGTTTCTTACTTACACACTTCCAACTATATATAGATGTCTCTTTTTAAGTAGCCCAAATAAGTTTTGAAACATCCAGAATTGTGTTTCCTTTTGAGGCTTGTTCCTCCAATTTTCCATTAAAAGCCCTACCATTCCTGCAAGTCATTCCAGCTAGAATCCTAGAATTAGTTTTCACTCTTTTCTTACCTTCATGTTATACAGACACACAACGAATTCTCAAATTCTATTGGTTCTTCTTCCTAAACATTCCTTTAATCAGTGGCCCCTCACTATTCCCCATTCAGATTTTCATCTGTCTTTGAACTATTGCAGGCGACTCTTGACTGGTGTCTTTGCCATAAGGCCCAACCACTTCCAGTATATTCTCCACACTGCTTTTTAAGCTATTATATTCCCCAAAAATAAATGTTTCTCTGCTTCAGGATAAAATTAAAATTCTTTACCATAGCATACTTTGTATCTTGACCCATTTTTTAGTTCCTACATCGTTTCTTTCATCTCACTATTATATCACAGATAACTTAGACTTCAGTAATACAGAAGTTTATTTAGTTATCCCTAAACTGTATCTCCTTTCTTTACTCTTCTGCGCACTTACAGCTGCTAGTTTCTCTGCCTTGAATGTCACTTCCAATTTCTCCATTAGGAGAACTTCTGCAGATAACTTAAGGCATAAAGGCCACCTCCATTGTGGAGTTTTTCTTCCTTCTCCTTTCCCTCATCCCTCACCCCAATAGATAGTCACTGTCTCACTTTTCCCCACGTAGCACTTTGTCCTTACTTGCCCACACATATGGTGTACAATTATTTCCCCCATCTGACCCAAGAGCATAAACACTTTAAGGGTTGTGTCTTATTCATCATTCTATTTCCAGTGACCAGCATGGGCCTGCTAGGTATTCAATAAAGTAATAAAGGAAAGATTGTGAAGAGATGCTGAATTTATGTTCTGTTGTAAAATATATGAATTGGTGAGGAGGCATTCAGATTTAAATGTATTTTTTTTAAGTTTATTTTTGAGAGAGAGAGAGAGAGAGCATGAGCAGGGAAGGGGCAAAAAGAGAAGAGAGAAATAATCCTAAGTAGCCCCACACAGTAAGTGTGGACCCCAACATGGGGCTCAAACTCTTAAACTATGAGATCATGACCTGATCCAAAATCAAGAGTTGGGCATTTAACAGACTGAGCCACCCAGATTTAAAAGTCTTGTAGTTTGTAAATTATTGAATTTAAATGATTTGACAATATACGATTTCTTACTATGCTAAAGGGGCAAATTTAAGGAGAATTGATAAAGTATGTGTGTCATCCATGTATATGGAGTAATAAAATGTTGAGTGCAAATGATATTTTCAGAATCCAGAAGATTCAACAACAGAAACTAGGAGGGGTAGATGAACCAAAAGATGGTTCAGTTAGAAACTGGATAAAAATAGACAAAGAATGTTAATCCTTCACTTATTTTTATTGTGTTAATATAAATGTCTACAATTATTCAAAAATAATAGTCTGCACATAGGTTTTATTAGTGCACTCTATATATATATGTATTATATGCATATATTACATATATATATATATATATATATATATATATATAGCTGGTAAAGCCAAACTCATCACTTAAAACTGTAAAGTTATTTATAAGTTTTGTTAGTTCTCATTTAGGATTCTGTAGTAGTGACAGGTCTTATAAACTATGTATAATCTTCAATAGAAAGATTATAAAGTGAGACCAGTCTATAAAGTCATATACTTTTATTATAGCGTTTCTTTTCAAAGTGTTAAATGGACCTTCAACTATAAGTGAATGTTATCTCAACCTTCAGGCAATTGGCTTCATTTAACTTTTAAACACAATTCTGAAGCTGTGGACTTTGAGTAGGACCAAGTATTTTGCCTCTCTGTTTCATTTTAGATAATTTCTATCGCTATGTCTTCAAGTTCAGTGGTCTTCTTCTGTGATGTTGAATCTGCCATCCAATGTATTTTTCCTCTCAGATTTTGAGGTTGTCCTCTGTAGAAGTTCAAGGTGGGCCTTTCTTATGTCTTCTATGTTGCTACTACTTAACATATTTATTATTTTTTTAATGTTTTTTATTTCTGAGAGAGAGAGAGAGAGAGAGAGAGAGAGAGACAGCATGAGCAGGGGAGGGGCAGAGAGAGCTGTTGGTTCATACTTGTTTACCTTTATAGTACTTTGCAGGCAGGAGAATAACTCTGGTGCCTGCTACTTCATGTTGATCCTGAGACTGAGTCAAAGCCTATTTTAGTATTTATTTACTCATTTATATATATTCAATAGCCTCAAGAATTTAAGGCATTATTAGATAATCACTAAATAAAGGATTTAACCTAATGTACACACCTAACATAGGGAGTTGAGTTTGTGAAATCTTTGTTGAGAGAATATGTTAGGAAGTGTTTCGTAGCATGATGCAGGGTATTACTGGCTCTTGCTTTTTTGAAAACTTTCATCCATTTTTAAATACTTAAAAGTTGTGTGATTTAAATTCAGTTTTGAATTTGTGAGATTTCAAAATAATGACTCTTCCTTCTCTTATTTCCAGACTGACCATTTTTAAAAGCAGCCACATTGTGTGGTGGGGGAAGAGGGAAAAGACTTGTGACACACATGAAATTTTAGCCATTGCACAAAATGATAGGGTTTGGAAGATGTAAATAGCGTGGTTTGGACAAATCCACCTACTTACTCCTATTTGTAAGAAGCCAGGTTTCTTAAATTGATCTTAAATGATCATTTTGCTTTCACTAACCTCTCTGCATCTACAATGGAAGAGAGTTTGCACATGTTGCATATTTAATGCTTTGTCTTATAGTGCTTCTGAGGTCATTCTGTGGTGGAATGCTATCAGATCTCTCTCTCTCTCTCTCTCTCTATCTTACACACACACACACACACACACACACACACACACACACACCTCATGAAAACATAGACATCTTCCAGAGAATTTCCTGATGTACTGTTCTTTGAATGTGATGACATTTGTTTACACAGGAAGCTAGACATTAGATTCTTTTCTTTGGAAACTGTGTCAGATACACATTTTCCACATTGGTTTTTCTCAATATGGCATACATATGTACCACTTACATATTTAATGTTTGGGAGTCATGGAGACTGATGAAGAATTCTTGATATGAAGTGCTCTTATCGATCCACTTTAAATATTTAATGTTGAGAAAACATCTTTCCTCCCCACTGATTTTTAAAAAATTCTCCTTGGCAAACCATAGAACAAAAGTCAGATTGAAGACAGACCTTAAACCTTACCTCTTGTGCTGTGTTTTCATGTTTTTTCATCAGCTCAATATGGTCCCTATAATTCCATTATATTTTCTTTAACAGTTGGATTGAGATTCTTCTTGGAAGCATGATAAATAATTTATTGCCCCAAAGATGTAGGCTATGTCTGTATGACTTTCTAAATCAGATATTTACATTTGATTTTTAAAAAAAAAACAAAAATTTAAAAATATTATATACATATTTATTGAAAAAAGTTAGGGGCGCCTGGGTGGCTTAGTCGGTTAAGCGTCCGACTTTCGCTTGGGTCATGATTTCGCGGTTTGTGGGTTCGAGCCCCGCGTCAGACTCTGTGCTGACTGCCAGTTCAGAGCCTGGAGCCTGTTTCAGAGTCTGTGATTCCCTCTCTCTCTGACCCTCCCCTACTCATGCTGTCTCTATCTCTCTCCTAGAAATAAATAAAACATTAAAAAATTAAAAAAAAAAAAAAGAAAAAGAAAAAAGTTATATATCACTATTTACTTTTACCTGCCCTCTTAATCTAATGCTTCCAATTGCTGTCCTTAAGAAACATTAATCAATTGTTGGTAACTGTGTTAGGTACCTTATTTATATAACCTTTTGCTCTCACCAGGCCTGCATGGTGGATACTGTTATCTTCATGGGAGACATTAGGAAATGAGCCCAGAGATATGAGGGATTTGTTTAAGATCACATCTCTAGTAAAAAGCAGAAATGATGTCAAACTAAATTCTACTACCCTTAGAGATTTAGCAACATATCCTAGGTTTGTCAACAGGGATGAATGTACTTAGTAGATAAAAAACCAGAATATTAACTAAGTACTTCTAAAGTAAAGTACTTACTAAGAAACTTTTATTGAGCCAGATATGGACCAGACCTTGCTCTGGGGATGAAGGAGAGATCAGTGAAGGTGACTTCTTTGCACTAAAGAGAGACACAGGGAGCAACAGGTAGATGGTAGTGTACCAACCTTGCTTTTGAAGGGTGCATGCACATAGTACCTAGGAAACATGGAAAGGGGTACCTAGAATCTTTGGGAGAGTGTGGTGGGGAGAATGTTCCCAGAAGATGTCAAAGAAAAGATGGAGTCTTAAAGGAGAAGTTCAAGGTGATAACCTTGACTATCTCTGGCCAAAGTTACCTTCAGACTAAAGACCTAACTTTTGTCTGCTACAGTTAAGGCTAACCCAGTCCCATTTACTGCCAGAAGTACCCCTTTGTACTTAGTATCTACCCTTCACATGTATTATACTTGCCATTGTGCACATTCGCCACCTGCTGCTCAGTAAACCATTTTGCTTTATTTCTTATTTCTTGAAACATATATTTTATGAAAGAACTTGTACTGAGAGTTATGTGGGATACAAAGATGAATATAGTTCAGACTTCAAAGGCCTTCCATTTAATGAGAGAGAAAAGCCGTGTTCCGATGTTTATGAAAGAAGGGAGCATACAGAGAACTTCATAAAAGGAGTAGAAGTGTACTATGGCACACTGACAAGGAAATGATGACTACCTGCTAAGATTCGTCCATCCATCCATCCATCCATCCATCCATCCATCCATCCAACCATTTACCCATCCATACAATCATTCACCTGTCCAACAGATATATACAGAGCATTTATTACATATCAGGTTTTATGGAAGAGCAGGCACGAGAATTGTATCTTATGTGTAAGTAAGTTGAAAGATCTTGATGGAAATAGTAAGGAAAGTTTGCTAAGCAGAACTCATGGCTTCAACAAAGGCATAAAGATGGGAAATGATCATGCTTAGGAATAATGAGTTAGCCATTTTTTCTACAGCCAAGATTATTGGGTGGTAGATGTAGTAGAAGATTAGGTTGGATAGACATATAATAACAAGATTCTGGAGAGTCATAAATGACAGTCCTGGAGATTGGACTCTGGTAGGAAACGGGGAGTTACTGAAAGTTTTTGAGCAGAATAATAATAAGATTAGAGATATTGCTTTAGGAACCTTCATGTGGCAGCCATGGTATGTGAGTTAAGTTGCTGGAGGAAGAGCCTGAAAATAGGGAGACCCTCTAGTAGCACCATTAGCCCCATTACCCCAGGCAGTTTGCCCAAAATGACTTCACGGGTTTGGGGCCACTGGTCACTCTTTCTGTCCATGGCTGTTTTCCTCCAAGTGGTGGGCTTTGTGACCTTGTGCATAGCTTTCCTCCTGGGAATCACTTTGGCTTCTCCTAGTTCCACAGTCCCTCCCAAGTCCTGCAGAGGCTCTGTCTCTAGGGAATGGTTTAAGTTCATTAAGATTATGACTGTGACACCCTGTATTTAATTAATATTTACACACTGAAAGTATTATTCTGTAGTAAATACAAGTTATGAGACTATCGTTATAGTATCTGGGGTGCTTCTTAATAGAACATTGATAAGAAAGGTTACCCTCATTATAAAATTGTTTCTCTGGAAAAATAAGGTTGATTCCCATCCTTTTAACTTGCAGGGATTTCCCAGGACTACCTATGGCCCCAGGTTGGCACTTTTGCCTGTCTTTGGATGATACACATGTCTGCTGGTCTTCCTTCTAGCTGCCCCCTTCAGCCCAGTCTTAGGAGGCACTCTGTTTTCAAGATATCTTGATTTGGACACACTGGTCATCTTTGATGCAAATTAAATACAGAATGTACCTAGGGCATGCAAACTGAGTTTCATATTTGCTTAAATTAAACATGAAGGCAACGTGGCCTCAGCTGACCTTCCCATTCTATAGTTCTCAATTCCTCTATGCAAATGCACAAAATACTAGCCAAGTTGACTCCTTCTTGCTCACCCAGTCTTTCCTATCTCTAGGCTATTGGTTCATTGTCCCATTTCCCTGGGTTTCTTTCCCCTCTGATACTGTTTTTATAAGTTTTCCAACTCTTCAAATTCCATGTCTAATATCACCATCTTTCATTCAGCCATCCTTCATTACTCTAACCACAAATATGATTTTTCCTCCTTTGGATTATTCTCACAATGCTTGTCATAGACTAAGAGCTGAGGCATTGCAGTGGGACATACTGATTACAATGCCAGCTCCTTACAATCTGTGTGGCCCTAGACAAGTTATATAAACACTATAAACCTCATCTGTAAAAAGGGGGTCATACCACTTACCTCCTAGGACTGTTTTGATGATTTAATGAGATAATGTATGCAAAAAACAGCAAATTGGGTTGTCTGTCACATGATATGTATTCAGAACATGTGAGCAATTTTTATGCCTCCTCTAGAAATAAGTCCTGAGGTCAAGCATTGTATTTCATTTTTTCTTTGTGAACTTCTCCCCAAAGCCCACCTATAAAAGAGCCTATCATAGTGCTTCATATATAGTAAATATTCCATTAATATTTCTTTGAGGAAGGAGCTAAATTTGCTTTTTAAGTTGAAGAATTCATTCCCCAAAAGAGGATTTATTTTAAAAAGTGACTTTAAGCTCTGGTTTGCTAAGAAAAGTCCCAGTATTAATAGCGTCCCACCCCTTTTGCTCTGAAAAGTACAATGGTTTGGATAATAAATTTTATGAACACTCTATTTATGAAATATTTGAAGTTTTTTATTGTTCATCATGCTTTTTAATCCTATTGTTAAGGTCCTACTGATATTAACCGTGTTCTAAAAGTTCCCTTTTTTAATGAAAGCATTAGTCAATGTGTAGATCTGTTAAGTGATATGCAAGGGAAGAATAGTAATTTTAACCTGTGATGGGAGGTTTGTCCACCAGACAAAATTTCTCTAAGGCAGAGCTCATGTCTATTTGTTTCTCTAGGGTAGACCAGTCACCAAGCACAGCACCTAAAACATGATGTGTGCTTAATAACATACTTGTTGAACAAATGAATGAAAGTAAGGATCTTGGCATCCATGTAAGCTGTGTTTCATGAGTCTCTACCAGATTCCTCTTGGATCCTTTGTAGATGGCATATGAAAATATATTTAGAGTCTTAAGAGCTCAGTAAGCCTAAAAATGAGCTCAAAAAGGTTATGAAAGGACAGAGCTAGGTCAGGGGACACCTAGCCTTCTCAGACCTCTGAAAACTGTTCCCATGCAGTCTTTATACTGAATAATCTCCTCTTCTTGAAGAAAAGTGGTAGATTTCTTTCCATAAAACTGCCTGCTTGATCAGAGAGTAAGTGAAGAGCAAATGAAGGCAGAATCCCTTTGCCTCTCTGTTCCACTCTTCCAACTAAAGGAAGAGTAAGTTCCATATGAAAGGTTCCTGTTTTAGGTGGACGGGGATCTGGATTTTTACCATTATCTCTCTGAGGCCTGTTTGAATCCCTGAGGATGGGGAGGAGTTGGAGGACTCTTATACAAGGAATGTTGGCATTACTTGCTTCTCTTTCCCTGCATGAGTACAGGCTATACCCTCAATGCCGGGGCTGGCTGGAAGTGGCACAAGGTGATGCGCCATGCTTATTTTACTTCTCTGGCTCCTTATTTCCCTAATGATGTCTGCTGGGCCTTGCCAAACCACGTAATTACTCTTATGTTTACTGCACATCTTTCTATTCATTACCTGGTACGCATTTTGCATATAGTTCATCTTAAAGGATAGATACCTTCCAATCTAGCATCATACAAAGTGACATTGTATTCATGCGATGCTAAGGGATTTTGTTGAGTGTGTTTCTTGTTTTTGTTCTTTGTTTATTTTTTGGACAAGGACTGACATTTTGTAGTCAAATTTAAAAGACTGACATTCCCCATTCGTCTTTCTCAAGTCTATTCAGGATAATTTTCTAGCACTTTTCCTGTGGCGATTCCTTCAGCCTTTCTCCATGCTGAGGTGAAATGGCCTTATATTCAGGCAAATGTTCTTATTACGTTGCCCTATTTTCTTCAAAGAATGTCGGCTTTGCCCTTATCCCATTAACCATCTGTCTTAATTAGCTTGGGCTGTTATCACGGAAGTACCATAGATTGGTATAAACAACAAAGATTTATTTCTCACAATTCTGGGGTCTAGAAATTCCAGATCAGAGTGCCAGCATCATTGAGTTCTCCGTGAAGGCCTTCTTTCTGCCAACTTCTCATTGTATCCTCACGTGTTATAGAGAGAGGGAGGATGCAAGCTTTCTTAGGTCTTATAGGGCATTGATCCTAGCATGAGGGCTCCACCCTGATAACCTAATTACCTCCCAAAGACTTGACCTCCTAATACCATGCCACTGGGGCTTAGGATTTCAACTTGTAAATTTTGGGGTTGGGGAGGGGCACCTGGGTGGCTTAGTCGGTTGAGCGTCCGACTTTCGCTTAGGTCATGATCTCGCAGTTCGTGGGTTCGAGCCCCGCATCGGACTCTGTGCTGACTGCCGACTCAGAACCTGGAGCCTGTTTCAGAGTCTGACTCCCTCTCTCTCTGACCCTCCCCTGCTCACGCTGTCTCTCTCTCTCTCTCCTAGAAATAAATAAAACATTTAAAAAAATTTGGGGGTTGGGGAGGACACAGTCCATCACATTAAATTTACAGGAAAGCTAGATGTTCACTCTTCAGTTGGCTATTGGATGCTACTCTTGTTCATGTCTTCACCAGGCCACTCCACATATTTTTATTATCTGCCTGACCCAGAGGGACTAGAATTGTGTACTTGATCTTCTAAAATTTATAAATTTATTCTGGTATCAAGATAAATCAGGAGAGCATAAACCTATTGCTGTACCTACCTTCCCAAACTCAGCCTTTGTGGGGCAGTCAATCTGCCTTAGTATTAATACAATTTTTAAGTGAGTTTCCGGGCCACTACCATATGTAGTATTCACTTATAATTATTTGCAACCACTAAGACATGGTTGTTGAAGCTATGAACAAATCTCTCCATTGGAATTCATACATGTTGGGGAAAAATAAACTGGTATTGTGCTTCTGTGTGCAATTAAACTTGAACTGGAGTTCACTGCGCTCATTTTAAACTTGCTCACAAATTTCATGAGATAATAAGTGGAGATTGTAAAAACAGGTAAAACAGATATTTATGCTGAAAAGCTCTTTCAGCTTAGAAGTTCAACAAAGGTTGATATGAACATGAGAGACTTTGGTTCCTTTTCCAGTACTTTCAGGCTCCCGTCCCTGAGGATGGGTGTGTGAAAGTGCACCATTTGCACATCCTGGGTACCAAAGAAGGGAGGTTCCTCTTCTGTGACTTGAGCAGCCCTGATTGGAAGGGAGGAATCACTTCATTGTTCTCTCTCCTGCATTTGCTCCCCCAATAATTGGCCACCTAAGGGGTGAAGGTAACTACTGAGTTTATTTTCAGTCTCTTGAGCTTAAGCATCTACACTCTCTTGAGTTTAGGAAGGATTTTTTCTCATTGTGTTCCAAGCTACATGGTGCTTGTGTGTGCACGTGTATAGTTGATGCTTTTACCTCAGTGTTGTCACAGCTGTGCAAGATACAGACAGCAGATGCTTCACACTTCATCCTCAGTCTCTGTGCCCATGCAGTGTAGGTGAAGTCTTTTTTTACCCTCTTCTTCAACTAATTATATGCCTGGGCTGTGCAACTGCTATTATTTCACCAATATCTGTGAAGCCCATGTCATTTATCTATTAAAATATAGTCAGAAAAAGAGCAGAAATGAGCCTGTTTTGAGAGCTTGTATGTTGAAGCAAATTTCACTGAAGGAAAGAGATTCTGTAGAGTATGAACCATAGCATTTTGTCACCAGATGTCAAGGTGATGAGGAAATACTGGCATACGGGCTTAGTTTCCTATTGGAGCTTAAGGTTATACTTGATAGATTTCTTTTGGTAAGAATTAAATACACTAGGCATCTTGAGTTGGTCAAATGCAGACTTTTTAAAAATACTTTACATAATTTTACATACGTTTCACGTGATGACTTTAAAAGACCATGCATTCATTCTTGGTGTACTTAGTGACTTGACTTAAAAGAAAAATTTTAGGTGTCTTTTTTCATCCATACATTTAATCAGCTTTTAGACTTAACTGATATTAATACTACTTAGATATGAAAGCATCAGCATCAGAGTTTTAATGACGTAGAGTCTCGCTGCTGCAGAAACATGACGGGACTTTACCTCTTAGTATTATCCAAGTGTAATACTCTCTAGTAAGCTGCACACCAAGTAGTCTCTGTCATGCTTTATCTTTTCTTTATGTGTTGCTAGTGACTTTTGTCTCTGCTCATGGCTCTAATTTCTCTGTAATATTCCCATACTGTAGGGTGATTTTTTTTTTTGAAATTGGGTTTTGCTTATGATGCTTTTCTTTCTTTTCTTGATAGTATAGTTTCTCACCCTTAATACTAGGTTTGGGTATATTAGGAAATGAAATTAAATCTAAATACTTTATGCTTTACATATAGTACTTTTTTCCTCTTTCATATCTACGTGGCCAAGACTTGGCCATACCTGTGGTTCCTTCATACATCAGGAAGTATCTCTGAAGTATCACTTCAGAGTGTGTAAGTGTGGCAGAGACTGGATGGCCATTCACCAAATTTGTGTCCTGTTCTTCTGGGGCTCACAGTTTTATTCCATTTCCCAGTGTTTCCTGCAGTCAGGTGGGCCATGTGGCTGTTTTAGTGAATGGAATGTGGGTGGAAGGGCAGTGTGCCACATTAATGCCTAACTCCAGAAACTCTCCCATGGATGAGCCTCCATGTTTCTCTCCTTTTGCCAGCTTGAGACAGGATAGTCACGGTGGCCTTGGAATTCTTGTTGCAGATGGTGGGTCGTGGGTGAAAGAGGCTTGGGGAGCTGTCCATCCATCAGAACACTCATTTTAGACTGCTATTATGAATGAGCCACTATGCATTTTGGATTTTGTTTGTTACAGCAGTTATTAGTACTTTAACAAATACAGAGAGAATTCCTACCTCCAAGAGCCTCTCCTTCTAGTCTGAGAGATAAGTACCTCAAAACTATGGCACATTGTGATGAATCATTAGCAGCTGCCTGTCCTAAGAGATCACAGAAGACTTCAGATATCTCAGGAAAGAGGAATATACTTACACTTACAGATGAATAACAATAAACCAGATATATCCTTAGATCCATGAAAGATCAAAATCCCAAGTTAGGGCTTAAGTCATGACACAGATAACCTGTGGCAAAGACATCTATAAAACAGTGACTGAAAAGGGCCATGAATATAATATTCAGATCTTCCCATGACCTAGTGATTTTCATTTTAATATTATTTTCATATATATATAGATTCATTTAATTGGTAAAATAAGTAAGGAAGGGAGAAGAGCAAGAATTATGATGGCCATTTTATAGATGTGGAAACCAAGGCTAATTAATGTGAAGTGTTTTGTCCAGAGATACATAAAGAGGAGAGCTGAATTAGTGTGCTGAATGAGAGGTGCCATGGATCAGTGGAAATACTGGGATTCCAAAGTAAAAGAGAATTAGCTTAGAATCCTGTTCCTGACATTTACTCTCTGTCTGTCCTTTGGCCTCCTCTGACTTTCTCAACTGTAAAATAGTATGTTTCAGGGTGATCATGAGATTTCCATGAAACCAAGTGTTTTAAAGTTTCCTGGTACTTGCTGTTATCTAGTGTTCTTGTTCTGTTGTCATATTACCTCTTACCTCTAGCTGTGTCTCTCTGCCCCCCGTCCCCGTTCCTCCTTTTTTTTTGCTACTGACCACTGCTTTATCTCATAGCTGATGACGCCTCAGGAAAGATCCTGTCCCTTCTGATCTGCAGACAGCATCAGCACAGGCTGGAGGGGCAGGCTGAGCCACAGTATGAGCCATCTTGCCTGCACCTCTATAGCACGGTGTTCTCCACACTGCGCTGTGAAGATGCTCCTACCGGCCTCAGTCTGTTCCGAATGTAAAGGCTTCCACATAATGATCACTTTGTCCAACAATGCTGTTATTTACTCATTAACATGAAGAAGCAAAAGATAAAATTATGATGCCTCTAAAGCTATTGTTTGATATAGATGACAGTTTCTGTGCCATTTGGATTGCCTGTAGTTAGCTCAGGGAGAGGTACTCAATATTAAAACAGAAGAACATTTCCAGTTGGGGAAAGAGAACCAGCTCTTTACATTTTTAAAAATGTTTTATTTATTTTTGAGAAAGAGAGAGAGCAGGGGAGGGGCAGAGAGAGGGGGACACAGAGGTTATGCTGATAGCACAGAGCCCAGTGTGGAACTCAAACTCAGGAATCACAGAATCATGACCTGAGCTGAAGTTGGACGCTTAACCGATCAAGCCACCCAGGCGCCCTGAGAACCAGTTCTTTAAATGATTTCCATGGACATTAATAACTTCCATGTGCTTTTAGGAATTTTTCTTCCTAAATCTCTTAAATTCTCTCTTTTCTTCTTACCATCTTTCAGGACATTAAAATGAACAGTTTTAAATTTAATTGAAATTGGGAAAATGAAAAATTTGAAGTTGACAAACAAATTGAAATGTTTCTCATTAAATAGATTAAGTAGTAAGAAAATGTGTTCTTTTATAAGTTTTCGAATATACACATACTCATTGTGATTAGTCATGCATATCTTGTCTCAGCATATTGGGTATATGTATATATATAATGAAGGCCAAATACTTGGAGACTTGAGGTGAGTCTTTTGGAAAGGAATCATATATTTCATGGAGAAACGTAAATCATGTGAAGCTGCCACCTGGCAGTTGAGTACCACCTCATTGAACTCGAATTCTGCACTTTGCCTACTAGAGGCAGAGGTGCTATTTAATAAGTGCTTATAATGACTTATGATATGTCATGAATGTTCATTGAAGGTTGATAAGTATCAAAAAATTGTAGTAATGGATACACACTTCAGCAGCTGAATGTGGTGACACACTCTCTTTCCTAGATTCAGTTCCTCAGTTATTTGTGAGGAAATAACTAATTAAGACAGTTTTTTCCCACCAGTCAAAACAGACATTTTCAGGGTTTTTTGCTGCCATCCAGTTGTGTTGCAACTCAGACACTAACTCTGAAGAAAAGGGAAAATATTTGCTGCTTAATCAGATTTCTGGGAAAGTTCTTGGGCAATAAGATTTTTAACATGTTGGGGGGGAGGTGTTGGAAATTGACTTAAGCTCTTTGACCTACATTTGAAGAGAAGCCATTATTCATTGGCATTAAGTGATAGGTGGGCTTTCATATACAAAGCTAGTAAGGTAAATTCCAGACTAATCAGTGGTGCACATTCAGGGGCTGAAAGTCAGGGGCTTGGCCTTGGTGTATCATTTCTTGCTAGCATGCAAGGGGACTGTTGTCTCCCATGAATTAGATCTTTACTGAGAGGTTTCCTCGCTTAGTGATGTCACTAGTTTGCGCCTCTACCACCTGAACTTTAACTAGAGTTTCAGGTTGCATGATAGAAGTTAGCGGACAGAGCTCTTATGTTAGGAACTTTAGCAATTTATTTGGCAGGGGGGAGTGGATTGCTTTTAGCAAGTGTTAATTTTCCAACTAGTTCATTCATTTTGAAACCAGCTGCTAGTGGCCAGAAATTTACTAATTATTTGGTATTCTGTAGAATGAGAGGATCCAATGAATAGCAGTCCAAATATCCAGTTTTTCCAAAAAAGAGATAATGCATGATGCCTTCTCTCCCCTTTTCTCAGTGTTTTAGTCCATCACAGAAGATTGCCTGTGTCTGAAGTTGACAAGATTAATATTCCCATGTGCTTTTACAAATACTTAGGTGTTTTCTCGTGGGCTGCACTGGGAACTGAATGGCTTTCTAGCTGACAAGCCAAGAAATGAGCTATATTTTATGGTTAATCATTCAGTCATTATTCATATATGTATATATATGTAAATATATACACAGAAATTCTTACAAGATTTATATTCCTGTTAATACTTATTACTTTATAAAATACAATAAAAAGTTTGCCGTTAGTATTTTCATTCTTTAAGTTATGTCTGGGGACAAAATCTAAAGGCACATATACACACATTCATATATGCTTGCATACATGCAAAATAAATACCACTTTAAACTAATTTGATATACTTGTTATTAGTATAGCTCAAATAATAAAAGCCAAGTACCTACTTTTGTAAATATAAAATTTGCCCGTATTTACAACTGCTAGAAATTTAACTGCTAATATATAGTAAGAATGCCAATACTTTATGAGCATTTATTTATTATTTAAAAAATCTTTAACTTTATTTATTTTGAAAGAGAGAACGTGAGTGGGGTAGGGGCAGAGAGAGAGAGGAAGAGAGAATTCCAAGCAGGTTCCATGCTGACACAGTGCAGAGCTGGACACAGAGCTTGAACTTTCGAACTATGAGATCATGACCTGAGCTGAAATCAAGAGTCAGATGCTTAACCAACTGAGCTACCCAGGCACCCCTTTCTGAGCATTTATAAGTAGCATGTAGTGTCCTGAATGATTTATATGTGGTATCTCATTTAATACACACAGCAACCCTCTGGCACAAGAGCTATTATTATCCCCATTTTATAGTGAGAAAACAGGTGTTAGGGGCACTGTTATTTAACCAAGCTTCATTGCTAGTGAATGGGGTGTTAGAATTGAGACCCAGTTCTAGCTTAATTCCAGAGTCCATGGACTTCATCATCGTGACATTGTCTTCTTGGGGTCACCCTTGATTACTTGAGCAGTCAGGAGCAGAATTACTTCTCATTTTAACAGAATAAGGTGGGCAGAAAATTGCAACCCCAGATGAAAAAACTATACAAACTTCTATTCTCTCGGTGTCATGTCTTCTTCATGGGCAGGCAGGTAGATTTAAGAAGTGGAAAACACCAAGGCGCCTGGGTGGCTCAGTTGGTTAAGTGTCTGACTTCGGCTCAGGTCATGATCTCACAGTTTGTGAGTTTGAGCCCTTGTCAGCCCTGTGCTTACAGCTCAGAGCCCGAAGCCTGCTTCAGATTCTGTGTCTCCCTTTCTTTCTGCCTTTCCCCTGCTCGTGCTCTGTCTCTGTCTCTCTCTGTGCCTCTAAAAAATAAACATTAAAAAAAAACAGAAATGAAAAATACCAATCAAGATGTTTTAACCATAGCATTTGTATGATGCCTTTGACACCAAAGAACAGAGAGAACCTGACCCAAACTGTCTATAGCAAAAATGTTAACATTGTTGACTCATGATCTTGAATAGTCCAGGGGAAGTGTGCTTTCAGGCTAGATTTGATCCAGACATTTGTGAAAACTTCAGGAATTGGTTGCTTTTGTTGAGATTCTTTTGACTGTCCACTCTCAGTGTCAGATTTGTCATTAGCCTGACCCGTCTCCTGATAGAAACAATGACAGAAGCGATTCCTGACTTCCTCTCTTCAGCACCAAATCAATGGAAGAGAAGACGTCTCGGCTTCTCAGGATGAAAATCTTCTCTCATGTTTGACAGGCACCGCCTACTGAGAGGCCGAATTCAAAATCATTTCTGATACTTTTCTTGACATAAAACCACTACGTTAAAAACAAAAGGAAAGATTTTCCAGGCATATGTGTATACACTATTTGTGCACACTAAGCACCTAGTACACAACAGGCAAACTGTTATTCCAGAATAGCCCTTTGTTTACAATGTTGAGTGACATCATCTCACTTACTGTCTAATGATTTGTGCCCATTTTAGCTTAAAGTCCTAATTACTGTCTTTTTGAAGAAAGTATTTCAAATGCATTACTTTTAATGAGTTAACAGCTCTATCCTTTGTTGCATGTAAAGTTGTGAAACAATTTAGAAACTAAATATTTTAATTTAATTTGGATGAGTTTGTGTAGATCAAGTTCAGTTAATGCCTAAAAATATAAAAAATCAAAATTCCCTCTCCAGAATTTCCAAATGTAACTATTTCATGCTCTATTTTGTGTCCCATAGAAATTAACCAAATACCAATATAATCATTTGAAATTTTCTCTGAGATGTTTTTGTGAGAGAAAATAAGCTGACGAGAATATGAACACCGTCCATTTATAGTAAGCCGTTGGTGAGGAGCTACTATTTATAAATGTTTTCCATATGATGTGCTTATGTTTTTTGGTTCTGAGTACTATCTCTGTGTTGTTTTTTCTCATGAGTAAGGAGTTCCACCTTCTGTCCCCTTTTCTTTATGAGACAAAAAGAAAGGAAGATCAATTGTATGAAACCAGTCACAGTAGCAGGTAATGAAGTAAGGTTTCCCACAGTAAGGCTTATGCCATGCCCTACTCTTCACTTCTCTCCTGTTTCTAAATTAAAAAATGGCCTTTATTGTTAACACCTTTGAAGAGAAAGGATCATAATAGTCCAAAGGACCATGGCCAAAATACTAAAAAGAGCTTAGGGTGAATGTGCCGTGTGTGTTCAAGGGCAGAACCCTGTCATTTCTATGGACTAGGTGCCACTAAGCAAACATGAATATTTATGGGTTTTTAAAGGTGTCAGTGGTTCCCCACAATTAAGAAAACTAGTTATGGGCAGGTGTGTGTGTGTGTGTGTGTGTGTGTGTGTGCGCGCGCGCGCGTGTGTGTGTGCGTGCCCGCGCATGTGTCCTTTCCCAGTTAATCAACTGGTAGTAAAGATCAATGTCTGAAGAAGAATCCGCCAGGCACAGCTGGAAAAATGCTTTGCTGAGCTTCCGGGGTGGAGACGTTGCAATGCCTGTACGAGATGAACAGTCAGTCTCCCAGCACCCGTGCATCTTCTCGCTGTGGCTCTCCAGGTCTTGCATGTCTAGAGCCTTTCCGGCTTTTACAGGTCCTCATCCATGGAAACTCATGCTTAAGTGGATGCTAATGTGATTTCTAATTAGTGGATAAAATGGGATAAGTTTGCTGCTGAGAGATGTGCACAGAAGAAGGCTCTGGCTGACTTTGATGAACCATCCAGCACTCACATTAGTCTGTTGTGTAAAGAGCTTTCAGATTGGTTACTATGTTGGTAGAAAGTACTCAGGGCACTCAAGGAGGTGGTAGGAAGTATTAGGGCTCAGGCCTTTTCATCTCCTTTGTTTTGGTTTCTTCAGCAAAAAGCTGCTTTGTTCGTTACTGTCAACAACAGTATCACTATTTGGGGATTTAAAGTTGACAGCTGACTTTCCTATGTCACCTCAATTGTCATCTATACTAGTAGCACAGTGTAAAGCTGGGGCCAGCATCTTTATTCCCATTTTCCATATGAGGAAATTCAGGTTCAGAAAATGTAAGAGAAACCACTAAAGGTCAATCCACAGTAGAGGGGATCTTAATGCTGTGTCTTCTGCCTGAAAATCCCACACATGCTCTCTTAAAACTGGCTAATAGGATCTGTTTGGTCCACAAAAGGAGCCTTGTGTTGGGGGACAGGAGGCCAGGGAACTACCTGCTGACTGTATGAGCCATGAGATATTGTTATGGCAATTGTTTAGCCTCTGAGACTCAATTTCCTCATATTCTTCTACATTAGGGGCATTTTACTTTTTTTAATTATTAAAAAAAATTTTTTAGTTTATTTATTTATTTTGAGAGAGAAAGCACAAGCCGGGGAGGGGCAGAGAGGAGAAACAATCTCAAGGAGGATCCACACTGTCAGCACAGAGCCTGATGCGAGGCTCGAACTCACCATCCACAAGATCATGACCTGAGCTGAGATCAAGAGTCGGATGCTTAACCGACTGAGCCACCCATGCACCCCAGGAGCATTTTATGAGAATGATATGATAAGCTTTGAAATGTAACATAATCCACATGTGCTAGGCATTATTAAAACATTTTCTTCTCTGTATTGTATTGCTACTCATCAATTCAAAGAAATATTATAATCCATCTATTCAAATAATTTACACCCATGTTAAAATCAGAGAGCAGATGCTGCAATCAAATTAGCTCTGGCTCCTTGTCTAAAGCCCTTAATGAAATCAGAGCAAGCGTGATAAATTAAACAAGATGATAAAATATTTAATTTTGCAATCTTCTCTGTGTTTTTATTCGCTTAATTGTTTTTGCTTATTTTTTTCTACTTTTGCTTATTTGGTGAGAATTCGTGCTAAGGAAGAATCCTTAATGACATTTTTTTGAAACAAATTTTTTACTCTTCAGTGATATATCTGAGAACATGAAAGTGAGATTCCAAACAATAGTAAAAGGGAGTCAGTGACTTAAGACTGCAGATTTCAGCAAACAGCTCTTAAAGCTTAAACAAAAGCACAGACTTTCCTGATTTCTTATAATTTTTTTCAAGGGGAATTATTTTTGGCTGCATTGTTTAAATTATGTTCTCCAAATTATTTACATGATGTGAATAATATAGAAATTAGACCGATATGTCTGTATTGGATATTGGTCAGTATTGACTGAAACCCAAAATTATGGATCCTGCACATTATCTAGCATTTGGATTTATTTGAAAACAAATTTGGATTATTTGGATATGTAATCGGTTAATCAAAATGGCATTGAAAATGATTTTTAGGCTCTTATTCATTGTTTTAAGTTTTTGTAATGCTTAAACGTAGAAATTGATTTGAGATGTGAAATCCTTTCTATTCAAATGGATTCTAAACTTGTTCACATACACGTGCCCAAATCTGACTTTATATCTCATGGATGTTCAACAAATAAAAAATCATTCATCCAACCCCTACAGTGTACCGTGTGTAAGATCTGCCAGTGTAAGTTATCTGTGTCCAAGAATATGTCAGATGCATTACCATGTTCGCTGCTGAGCCTTGACAGTAGCTGGAAATTTGACCATGTCTCAAAGATAATATAATTTGAGCGTATTATTACCATATTATTCATATGCAGTTCCTTAGAGAAGGAAAAATAATTAATGTTTCTCCTGAGTTATGTTACACGTACCTTTGCTGTTGTATTTATGAAATCCTTTCTTTTCTTGGAATCAATACAGGTGAAAGCTGAGGGAAAAGACAAATATTTGGGGAGTTTGCACATTACTTTCTATATTCCTGGAACCAATTAGTTTTCACAGGTGTGCTGCCCAAACACTATTGAAATACACAAATAGACTGAATTTTGGAAATGGTTCCCAGCTACATTTATTATGTCTTTTGTAATCATTCCATTATTGAGGTGTGCATGTGTGTGTGTATACATGTTAGTAACTGGAGTACAAGACAATAGGAAACAAAGGGAGGAATAATACTTGAGGCTAGAAATGATGTTATTGTCAAAATATGTGCCAGGAAGGCCTATGTTCTTCCTAGAGGAAGGCCCCAAAGTTATATCTGAGCTTTCTAGCAGCTGTTCTAAAGAAGAACACTGAATAGGCCTAAAATGTAGTGTCTATAAAGCCAGTTTTCAATAAAAATAAAATTCTTCTTGATACTGACAACAGATAAATCTCTCCCCTGTGTCTTCACTTCAGGTAGACAATTAAAGATTATAAGTCACACTTCATTTTAATTGCCAAATAAACTAGAATAGACACTTTGCTTTGTCCATAGTAGCAATTGGTACTTATTTTAGTAACCAGTGAATTGGGGGGAAAATGTGGCATAAAATCCTCATCAATTTTCTTTGATACATTATTGATTAAAATATTGAAAACAATTACCTCAATCATTAATGATACCATAAAAAGTGAGTATTTAGGCCATTAATAATATTTTCTAAATGTTAATAAAATAAAACACAGCATGACTATTAGAATATTCTGCTTTAGGTAGTAATATAGAATTATGAAATACAATATCTTTAACTATTATGTTCTTTTCCTCACAGATTACCCCTTAATCTCATTATCTTTTAAAAATCAATTTATTGAGTACCTACTATGACAGACATACTGGTTACAACAACCATGATTGGGAAGAATTTTTGTTTTCGGTTTCTGAGTGAAGAAAGAAGAACCAAAAAGTCTAAATAGTCCAGGACCTCACAGCTACCAATTATTAGAACTGGCACAGAAGTATGGATTTCTTGACTCAAAACCCAGTATTCTTCTTATTGCATCTTTTCTTGCTCATCTCAGAAATTTCATGTACTTTTGCAAAACTGTTAAATTATTGCGTTAGTCTCCTCAAGCTCCCGTAACAAAATACTATAGACTGGGTGGCTTAAACGACAGAAATTTAATTCTCACCCTTCCAGAGGCTAGACGTCCAAGATCAAGGTGCCAGCAGAGCTGGTTGTATTCTTAGGTCTATTCTCTCATCTTATAGTTGGCCATCATCTCACTGTGTATTCACAGGACCTTTTTTTTGGTGTGCATGCAGAGAAAGAAAGTTAGAGAATGCTCTCTGATGTCTCTTATAAGATCACGGATCCTATGGAATCGGGCCTCACCCTTACACCCGTAATTACTTCCTTAGAATCTCCATCTCCTAATATAGCCCATTGGTGAGCCAGTGCATCAGCATATGAATTGGGGGGAGACACAAGCATTCAGTCCATAATAATTATCAACTAGGAGAAGATTTTATGCAGAGCAATGCAACCAGACACTCCTCCCTCATTGCTGTGCCCAAGGTGTGCATGATGGTCTCAGTCTAACCCTAAGGGCTTAGGTTACTACCAGAGCAGGCTTCGATGAGCCAGTGTCATCCATTGCAGTCACTTGGCACTCTAGGTTGGATCTGTACCCAGGTTGCATTTGAAATTGGAATGACCAAGGCCCAGGCTAAGTCTCTGAGGACAATTGTAACCCATAAAAATAACAGCAAGGGCTCCTGGGTGGCTCAGTCAGTTAAGTGTCCCACTTCAGCTCAGGTCATGATCTCATGGTCCTTGAGTTTGAGCCCCATGTGGGGCTCTGGATGCTGCTTCTAATTCTGTCTCTCTCTTTCTCTCTCTCTCTGTCCCTCCCCTGCTTGTGCTCATTCTCTCCCTGTCTCTCAGAAGTAAATAAATGTTAAAAAATATATAAACTTTGTAAAAATAACAATAATAATACTTGTACAATTGCCATATGTCAGACACCCTGCTAAGTGTTTGGATTCGTTGAATTCGTTATGTCTCATTGAGTTCTCACAACTGAATGAGGTTGGTAGGTGACATTTAATATTATTACTTAACCTTTATACAAAGATTTTTGTGGTCACAGAGCTAGTAAATGCTTGGTTCATGATTTATTTGAATCCCTTGTAGTTAGCACTAAGATCAGCATCTTTAAGACTTAGGAATATTCATGAACGACCCAGGGGTGACTTTTTATATCTTGAGGACTATTGATGTCAACATTGCCTTCTTTGTCTTGACCATCACTCAGGGCACAGGTAGAAGTTTGTTGATGATATGTTGTCTCAAGGCTTCAAATTCTAATCCAGAAGGCCATCTTTCTTTACTCTATGATTTTCACATTTACGTATTTGTCATATGTATACATAAAACCAGCGTCAAATCCCCCAAGTTTTGGTGATTAAAATGACCACTCCAATCAATAAGGAGGTAGGAAAATGAAATTGAAAAACTAGAGAGAGGTAAAGACATTTAAGCCTAATTCTTAATCACTTAATTAATTTAATTACTATATTGAGATGAGATCCTTAAGAAAAGGTAAAGTAGTGAGATGTTTAGATTTACTATTTGGTAAAAATATACATTTCTGTTAACTTTTTTTCCATCTAAGTTTCTAACATAACATCTTACGTGTACAACATTTTTTCCTTTGTGTTTGGTAACTGAAAAAGAGCCAGAAATTCTGAAACTAGTCCTTTTTGAGGTTTTGGGATGCTCTGTTTTCTTTAAATCCACTCAGGTCAGTCAGTCAGTATTGATGGGTTTCTGTGTCCTCGATTATTGGATATGGTGGTGGACCTGCCAAGATCCCTTCCATTCTCTTTATCTGAGGGTTAATGATGCTCTTTTTCAGTCATTAAGGAGGACTTGTGCTGGATGGACACACGTGCGCATGCACACACACACATACACATACACACACACACGGTATACTCACATTCAATTATTATTTCATGCATTCATTGATTTGCATTTATTCACATAATCCTTTTCGTCCATTCACACAACTGACAAGTATCTAATGATTTCCTACTCTGTCAGCCACTGTCCTATGTCCTGTGGGACAAATGGCTGTTAAACTGTCAATACATTTCAAATGTGGCTGAATATATGTATCTTATTTCAATAAGATAAGGAATTCATATTCCAGATATTAACTAATAGCTTGACCTTCTAAAACTCAATAAGAGTCCTAGTCCTAAAATCAGTATAGGTCAGCTTTCATGTTTGCTATATGGAAGAGATCTCTACAGCTGTTCTTTTGAAGAAACAGTAAAAAAAAAAAAAAAAAAAAAAACAGTATATAGATTTTCTTAAAAATTGTCTTAAATCTGCTGTTCATAAAGAGTGGCTTATAGTTCATCATCCTCAGAGTTTTATTGAAAAATAAAAGATAAATGTAATCTTTCATTGTACTTCTTGGTATACAATAATAATATCATATTGTTGGGATATATTTATCAACTTAAATAAATTTTGCATTTGTTCTGTTGAAAAATAGTCTTTTTCAATAGCCTAATAAGAAATAGTGTCCTTCCTAAGACTGTTAAATGCATTAAAATCTCAGGACAGATGGATGTTTAAACTCATCAAGCCTTCACCAGCTCTAGTTCCTTCTCCTACCCCTCTTCAGATGACCGGCCTTCTGCTTTTCTGGGCAGATTAAAAACATCTTAAGGGAATTTCTCCATTTCTTTTCTCTCAATATAGTTATCTTGCTTCATTATTTCTTCCTTCCTTCCAGTCTAAACTGAAAAGTTTCCATTCTTTTTTCTGAAACTGATCCCTTAATCTATGCTTTTGAGTTACCTTTACTTTTCTACTTTTCCAAGAGTTTATTCCACTAATTATTACTTGTTTTTTACCCTCTTCGTTTCTTGTCTCCCTTGTCTTAAAATAAATTTCTTCTCAATCTTAATTCTTTTCAGGCTATCTATTTGCAGAAGTTTGCTTAAAAAGAGATGGAAAAAGATGAGCTATAAGTGTGAACTTTCTGAAGTGTCTCTGTGATTGTGGCAATCTGCTCACAACCTCTGTTGGCTCTCATTATCTACCAAATAAGTTTCCTTGATCATCTGCCACCACCTTTCTTTCTCAGCCCTAATTCCCATTACCTCAGGATGTCGAATGTTCCAGTCACTGTTTCTTCAACATCCCTTGCTCTTCTCTCTTGCATAGTATATTCACATTAAATACCTTTTCTCTGGGGCGCCTGGGTGGCTTAGTCGGTTAAGTGTCCAACTTTCGCTTAGGTCATGATCTCGCAGTTCGTGGGTTCGAGCCCCGCGTCGGGCTCTGTGCTGACTGCCAGCTCAGAGCCTGGAGCCTGTTCCAGTCTGTGACTCCCTCTCTCTGTAACCCTCCCCTGCTCACGCTGTCTCTCTCTCTCTCTCTCTCTCCTAGAAATAAATAAAAAAAATATATTTAAAAAAATAAATAAATAAATAAATAAATACCTTTTCTGTGCATCTCTGTTTGCCAAATTCTAGCCTTTCAAGGCCTAATATGATGTTTCTTAAATGCAACTTTCCCAAGCAATCTTTTTGATTGAAGTAAGATAAGGCAGGAATCTTGTCTTAGTTATCTTTGGATTCCACATTTGGACATTATTCTTAATTCAAGTATTTTTGGTAAATTTCACTGAAATTGATTTAAATTTCATATATTATAAAAATATATTTTATATAATAATACATATGTATTGTAAATAAAACAGTAATGTCTGGATTCGAATTTGAATAAATATGAAATTTATATTCTAAAGATATTTTATTTCATTTCATTAATATATAAAAGCTTTGGAAAACATGTCATTCGATTGAGTGAAAGGGCCTGTAGATAGAATTCTGGAATTGTCTGACAGAATTTGCCTAATAGAATCTTAGAAACACCTGCTTGAAACTTTGTGGGCAATGATATGTTCCAAGATGAGGCTGAAAATATGAATGTCGTTCAGAGTTCATCAAAGTGCCAGGGGAGTGCCTGCTTAACCACATAGCACAGGTCATTTTAAAGGTTCTGATTCCTTCCTTTGGGTAAAACATGGCTTCTATTTGAACCCCTTACCTCTGTTGAGTCTTACTTGGTTGTTCAAGTCCTTTTTGATCAGATGTTTTCTTAAACTCTGACAATAACTGAGATTCAGGATGTTTGCTGTGTGCTAATATTATGTTCACTTCTGAAGTCTATGTGCCTCACTGATCTGGGAACAGGACTAAGTCAAGATGTGCTATTGACTTACTGAAGTTGTACACCTCTACGTTGATACATGGGTCAGTTTCCTTACTCTGTAAAAATTTTCTAGAGAGGGGATAGAATTGATTACTTGCACTGCTCCATTAATAGAGGCAGATAGGTTTCCCTCTGGTTAGGTTATATGATATGTACTAGGCCTTGCCTTAATTTCTTTTTCAGGGAGGTCTATTGTGTGTAGACCTCATATAGGGAGACTGAAGACGTTTTTTTCCCCCCACACACCTGAGAAACAGTTGTAGCATGAGATATGGAATGCAATTCAAATTTTTAGTTGTGCATTCATTACTTTTGATATTTATTTCCATTGACATGCAGGAGTTCTAATGTAAGAGATGGATTTTCCTTCAGAGAAGTTTAGCCTGTTTGATGCATACTTACGAAATAAGTATTTTATGGTTTGTTTACTTCATTCTCTATATTTACATAATCCAAAATTAACGTTGGCCTTTATGGTAATCTTGGCACATCTAGGAGTAAAAGACAAATTGGAGAAGGAATCATTACCTTATTTATGTATACCTGTACAACCAAAGAATAAACATAAGCACTATAAAAGATAAAGCTTCAGGAAACAGCACGTTGGAATTTTGACTTCGTTGTTATATTTCTTGTTAGAGTATTGTAGCCAAATAGTCTTCCTTTGGTTTTATCCTCTAAATATTTACTTGGAGTAAATATTTAAAATAGCTTGGCAAGAACCTACCATAATAACATTGAGGAATAGAATAGAGGGAACTGAAAGGAAGGGAAAGAAAAATAAGAATTGGAATATAAAAGTACAAACGTATCACAACTGAGAAAATAAAAATTTTTATTTGAATTCAGTTATGATTAGTCTAAGAGTTCTATTAGTTTCATGCATACAATATAATGATTCAAGGGTTCTGTACATTACTCCGTACTCATTGTAGTAAGTGTATTCTTAATTCCCTTCATTTATTTCACCCGTCCCCATCCACCTCCCCTCTGGTAACCATCAGTTTCTTCTCTATAGTTAAGACTGTTTTCTGGTTTGTCTAGTTTTTTCTTTGTTTATTTGTTTGGTTTCTTAGTTTCCACATATGAGTGAAATTATATGGTCTATGTCCTTCTCAGATTTATTTAACTTAGCATTATACCTTCTAGATCCACTCATGTTGTTGCAAGTAGAAATGTTTCATTCTTTTTTATGGCTGGGTAGTAGTCCATTTTGTATATGTATCACATCTTCTTTATCTATTCATCTATTGATGGACATGTGGGTTGCTTCCATATCATGGCTATTGTAGATAATGCTTTTATAAACATAAGGGTGCATATATCTTTTCAAATTAATGTTTTCATATTCCTTAGGTAAATACCATGTTCTGGAATTACTGGATCATATGGTAGTTCTATTTTTAATTTTTTGACAGACTTTCATACTGTTTTCCCCAGAGGCTGCACCAGTTTGCATTTTCACCAGCAGTGCATGAGGGTTCCTTTTTCTCCACATCTTCAACACTTGTTTTGATTTAAACCATTCTGACAGATGCGAGGTGATATCTTATTGTAGTTTTGATTTGTACTTCCCTGATGATTAGTGATGTTGAGCATCTTTTCTTGTGTCTGTTGGCCATCTGGGTGTCTTCTTTGGGGAAATGTCTATTCATGTCTTTTAGCCATTATTTAATTAGACTGGGCTTTTTGTTTGGAGTTCTTTTCTATTTTTTGGATACGAACTTTCTATTAGATATGTCATTTGCAAATATCTTCTCCCATTCCATAGGTTGTCTTTTAGTTTGTTCATAGTTTCCTTTGCTATACAGATGCTTTTTATTTTGATGTAGTCCTAGTAGTTTATTTTTGCCTTTGTTTCCCTTGCCTTGGGAAACATTTCTAGGAAAACGTTGCTATGGCTGATGTCATAGAAATTACTGCCTGTGCTTCTCTTCTAGGATTTTTATGGTTTCAGGTCTCGCATTTAGGTCTTTAATCCATTTTGAGTTTATTTTTGTGTATCATGTGAGAAAGCGGTCCACTTTCTTTTCTTTTGCATGTAGCTGTCCCACTTTCCCAACACCCTTTGTTGAAGAAACTGCCGTTTCCTCATTGCATATTCTTGCCTCCTTTGTTGAAGATTAATTGACCATATGATCATGGGTTTATTTCTGAGCTCTTTGTTCTTTTCCTTTGATCTATGTGTTCTTTTTGTGCCAGTAACATACTGTGTTGATTACTACAGCTTTGTAATATATCTTGTAATATATCTTGTAATTTGGGATTGTGATACCTCCAATTTTGTTCTTCTTTTTCCAGATTGCCCTAGGTATTTGTGGTCTTTTGGGGTTCCATACACATTTTAGGATTATTTGTTCTTGTTCTGGGGAAAATGCTGTTGGTATTTTGATAAGGGTTGCATCAAATCTATAATTGATTTGGGTAGTATGGCTATTTAAACAATATTTGTTCTTACTCATGAGCACGGAATATCTTTCTATTTGTTGGGTTGTCTTCAATTTCTTTCATCAGTATTATATACTTCTCAGAGTACAGATCTTTCACCTCCTTGGTTAAGTTTATTCCTAAGTATCTTTTTTATTTTTTATTTTTTTGTGTAAGAAACCAGATAAGAAATAAAAGGTATCCAAATTGGAAAGAAAGAAGTAAAATTTCACAATTTTCAGATGACATGATACTGCATATAGAAAACCTTAAAGACTCTACCAAGAAACTATGAGGACTGATAAATGAAATCAGTAAGGTCACAGGATACAAAATCAATATACAGAAATTTATTACATTTCTAAAAAGAAAATAAATTCATTGCATTTCTACACATTAATTATGAAGAGACAGAAAGAGAAATTAAGAAGAGTCCCATTTAAAATTGCACCAAAGGGGCGCCTGGGTGGCTTAGTCGGTTAAGCGTCCGACATTCGCTTAGGTCATGATCTCGTGGTTCGTGGGTTCGAGCCCGATGTCGGGCTCTGTTGCTGACTGCCAGCTCAGAGCCTGAAGCCTGTTTCAGTCTGTGACTCCCTATCTCTCTGACCCTCCCCTGCTCACGCTGCCTCTCTCTCCTAGAAATAAATAAAAACCTTAAAAATTTTTTTTTAAATAAATAAATAAAAAATAAAAAAAAATAAAATTGCACCAAAAAGAATCTTTTCAATTATACAAAACATCTAATTGGCTCTGCCCTTTTTTAAAAACAAAACTGTATACACCATTTTGCCAGAGAAGTAATAATTGTGGAGATAGGGTTCCTATGTTTCCACGGGCCTCCTTGGTGAAATTTTGGTGATGAGCCTAAGGGTTTACCTCCATTGGCTATCAGTGAGAGAGCTAACCCTGCTTTAGAGAAGATGATCGCGTAATCTGACTTAAAATATTTACTTAAAAATTTTCCTATTATAAGAACACAAGAACCTTAATAATGGAAAACAACTTATGCTGGAAAATAGTTGAGACTTTAAAATATGTTTTTGTTTTAAATACTAAATGAGGTACTACTTTTAGAAATTGATTATTTTGACAACCGATTTGGCTCCTATTTACTCATGTTGGAAAAGTTAAATTTTTTCATTGAATTTATTTTCTCTAAAAAGTGATAATTCAATGGGAACATTGGTTTTTAGCTACTGTTATTCATGTTTCTTTGGCTGATTATTTTGAAAGCAGGGACGATAAATGTCTTCACTCATTCTTAAGTTTGATATTATTTATTCTTCCATTTTCATTCCTTTCAATCAGTTTCTGCAATAAGGCCAGATTAATAAACATTAAGTAAGAGGAAGTAGTGTGGAGAGTGGGAAATAATTGACTTGAAAGTTTGAAGACTTAAACAATAGCCCAAAGCCAGCATAATGACCTGTAAGCCCTTAAGCAGGTCTTTTGATTCCTTTGGTTCTCAACACTTTCTTCTGTTAGTTGGCTGATGGACTAGATGTTTTCTAAAACATTTCACAGTACTTAACACTCTCTGTATGATTTAGAATAGACTCAAAAATTAATGGTCACAGAGGTAGAGAGTTATGTATTTGCTCCTAAAACAAGTTAGTCAGATATGTCTTATTTGATGTCAAATATGTGGTCCAGAAAACAAATCTCTGTTACAACTGTGATCTTGGAAAATGTGACATGTGCTTAGAAACACATGTGGGGAGAATTTTACATTGCCAATACCAGACGATCACAGCCCAGATGCAGGGTATGGACTAGAGAGCACCATTCAATACTGAATCATCAAAGAAAGATTAAATTATGTTCAGGAGACTGTAATTAACTCAGGGAGAAGGCTAATGTACTTTGGAAAATAATCACTAGCAGATGTTAAAGCAAAAATTATTTTCTCTTCAGTCTTTACCTAACCATAAGTTTGTATTAACTAGAACACCTTACTCCCTAAGCAACCCCACAAACTAACATTTCACCACACTACAAGTGTATGCAACTAGAAACTGAAATGATAGGGGCTTAGATTTTTATTTCTTCAGACAAATGTTTTTATCTCCCAATCTAATATTGTTGGGACTTTTGTACCTCATATTGTGTACTTTTGTATATTATCATGTGTAGGTTTCTTTAAAGATTTACTCAGTATCATATCTTCTCTGTTTCCTCATTCTCTTGATAGGATTGATCACTCCCTCTTCTACAGTCTCACTATACAGTGTTTATATTTATGTCAAAGGACCTAGAACACTTTGTTGAACTTGTTTCCTAGGCTGCCTGCTAGGCTCTGAAGTCTTAAATAGAGAGCATCCCTTTTTCTTATTGTCTTTTGTAAACAGCCCATTTTCTGGCACACAGTAGGCATCAATATCCCCAAAGTGTCAGAAAATAGTCAAAACACCTAGTTAAGAAGGCTTAAGTTACATGTATCTACTAATTCACATGTATCTACTTTTTTGGTTGTTTTTAGTCCTTTTAATTTACACAATGTTTTATTTTGGATCTTGTCTGTGCTCCAGCACCAACTACCTACTGGGAAGCAGCAATAGACCACAGGTAGTTCTGGGTTCATTTTGATAAACACTTTCTAGAACCAGAACCCTAACTGAAAGCACAGAATCAGTGAATTTGACTCAGTTTGCCCTCACTTCCTCTTGTGGAAACTCTCCTTTCCCACACACCTCTCTTTGACTTCTCAGAGCCTCTGCCTTGCCCCAGGAATGAATTGCCCCATGTTCCAAACATTGCTACCTTTTCCCATTCCTTTAAGTTATTTTTTTAATGTTTTATTTATTTCTGAGAGAGAGAGAGAGAGCGCGCGCGCAGGGGAGGGTCAGTGAGAGAGGGAGATACAGAATCTGAAACACGCTCCAGGCTCTGAGCTGGCTGTCAGCACAGAGCCTGACGGCGAGCTCGAACCCATGAACCGTGAAACCATGACCTGAGCCAAAGTCTGGTGCTTAACTAACTGAGCCACCCAGGCACCCCTACTTTTTCCCATTCCTATTTGAATCTCTTTAACCCTTTTTCTTCTTGTTTACATTCCAAACCTAGCTGTAAGCATCACCTTCATTTCCAGATTCTTTCCAAGATCATCATGCCGATCAAAATGTGTTGTGTGCATGTGTGTATTTGTGGTATCGTCTGCCTTCTCTACCATCTCCCAGACACGTCTTACATTGCCACTCCAGACACTTCCAAAGTGGAACAAGGCATCTATTTATAGCCTTTTTTTTTTTTTTTTTTTTTGTAGTGGGTGAAAGATGCCCCTCTTCAAAAACCTGGGGTGGAATTGAAGTGTATCTTGAATATGCATTTCCTTTTAAGTACCCTTCTCCCATCTTTACTCACTATTTTGGAATTTCATCTACTACTATTAAATATAAGCATCTCTTCTCTAGTGTGTAAAGAGCAGTGTTCATTCTTTGAAACATGTCATATTTAAACGCTACTTTTAAATGAGAAATATAAGGATCATAAGTTGTTTCCAATTCTATTTGCCATTTTTTCATATAGTGGATGTGAATAATAATCATTTTTAATTGTGACAACTCTCATTTTAGATGAGTGAAACTGGTTTATCTTATCAGCGTTTCTACTAAAATTATGATCTGTGCATTTGTTTAACCTCAGAATAAAAATAAAGAATGATAGAAGGTACTTGTATTTGTACAAGAAGTGTGCCAGTGAAACCTTTGGCAAGATTCATCTAAAAGTCATATTAAACTGTTGAGCCATAACTTGCCTTAAAATAATGTGGAAGAATAGAGAATTGAAATAATAAAGAATCCAACAATGCTAGATATTTTAAAATATTATCTATCTATCTATCTATCTATCCATCTGTCTATCCATCTATCTATCATCTATCATCTTTCTATCATCCATTATCATAGCTTAATGTATTCCTTGCCTAGCTTAGTGACAATAGCTTGTAAGCATCCAAGAAAAGATATCTAATGCTAACATTTTTTTTTAAGAGTAGAAAGGTTGAGGAACCACTGGGATAGAAACAATAATGTTTAAATTTTCCAGGTGTCTGTTACAAATGAGAGCTGGGGGAGTTGGAAAGTATTTTTAAGGAACTCTCCCATAAGCCAGCAGGTGACAAAAAATCAGTCTGTACTTCGTTAGTAAAGTGAAAGATAATTTTCACCCCATATTTAGGACTGAATTTTAAACAACTTGAGGATATTTAACAAGATCTGTTAACACTATTTCCTGAAATAAAATTGTTAGTTTTATTAAATATTAAGGTTTCACTGCTTGATGATTTCTTGTGAGTTGAATAACCTAAAAGCAAAGTTAAAGAAATGAAAATCTCTCCTTGTTTATTCCATTGTTTAAGAGTATACTGTGTGATCTCTTGATTTCTAAGGGACATAAACATAAGTTGTCATACCACATTCTCAAGAATTGTTTGAGGAAAGATTTTTCTTACATTTTGGTAAAGAAACTGAGGCACAAAAACCCACTGAAAATTAATGGAAAAATAATTTCCTGAGATGGTTATCTTCATGTCTTTATTGTAGTAATAGTAACTGCTTCCCTTGTAGAGGCCATCACCTATGTCTAATTTGCAGTAACGTTATTTGTGTAAAATCATTGAAGTTAGTTTTGTATCTTTCATGTTAATATCATCCAGCTCTTTGCTTTAGAATCACACTAATTAATTGGAAGTAAAATGTAAGTGCAGTATCATTGCCATTGGTTTTTGGTTCTCCCAGGGAAAACCAAGCATTGACGGGGTCATGAATTTTAAGTCAGGAGACAAAAAGAAATTTCAAATCCTCTTATTGAGTGAAAAGAGGCATCTTCTCTAAATTAAAAGTCCAGATATATGTGCATGTCATGAGATAAGTGTTTCCTATTTCCAGTAGCCATTGTCCTGGAAAGTAAGACTGGAGGAGCAGAGTCAGAACTGGGAACATTGCCCTGTCACAGCTTGTCTGAGACAGACTCTGCCTATGGAAGCTGTTGGCAAGGATGATGATTTCTGGGATTGGGAATGGATGGGTTGCCTGTCTATAGTTGAAACTCAGTTGGAAGGACTGGGTGTCAGTGCTGGCCTTCTGAGGGTTATGGTCTCCTTCTCCCTTCAATACCTCTTGGTTCAGTGACTCAGATCGCCAATTATAGAGTCACTGAATACTGCAAGTTATTGTTCCCTATAAATAGCTATATCTGTATTTATATGTGTCTGTATTGGCCCATTTATATCGTGGTTGAATTTTGCTCGGGGTGCAAAATAGCTCCGTGATTTATTAATTTTTTTCCTGAGGAATGCCATGCTTTACTTTAGATTAGGTCATACAGCCAAAGTATAGTGTTGTTATTGTTTTTTAAAGCACTTAAACTTTTTCACCCAGAGGTGTTATTTGGTTTGTTAAAAATATATAGAATTTACATGTCCTATAGAATATGTCTTTTATTATATGTCTTATAGAATATATATGTCTTTTTTTTCAGTGTTTAATCAATCCCGCTCTTTGGCTTTGATGAAGCTTTCAATTTTGAAAGTAGTAGAGCTTGTCAGGTGTCATTTTAAGTGCCAGCAAATGACTGGTGTGAGGCAAGAAGAACATAGTTTAAAAAAGAAAATAAATCTAGCATGTGCTTAATTATTTGTCCTTTGCAGTAACAGAATCTTATCTGACCACCCACATTCATCTGGCTGCTGACGAGGTTCTTGCTTCAATTGCAGAAGCTATTTTTGTACCTTTTGTGTCTTTTGAGGAACCAAGTGGGCCTGCTCACTTATACTGATTCATGTCTCAAAGTGCACAGGGTGTCCTGAAGTGCTACTGCAGTGATGTGGAAAGGGGAGGGGGGTGGCGAAGTTCAAACAAACTACTTCCTTTAAGCTCTTTGAATGCTCCCATGAAGTGGCACTGGAATTAGGCACATTCTGCCATGTCTTGGATCTGTAGTCCTTCCTACGAGACAATAACTTGTCTGGAAGAAAATGCAATATTTTTAAAAATGAACAAATATACAATAACCAATAACCATCTAGGGATAGTGTAACAATATTTTTATGTGGGCCTTGTAGACTGGGAGATGTAGACTCTTAAGATGGTTTATTGATTAATCTATTTGGAGTAAGTAGTTTGACTGACTTTCCATGCATGTCTTTGGATCAGAGCTGGGTAAATATTAATTCTAAGTATGAGAAAGATCCTTACTTTATTTCTTGTTAAGTCTCAGGATTTTACTTTGGTTGCTTTTGGCTTCCTATTTCAGAAATTAATTTTAGCACAGAACATAACATTGCTGAAATAAACTATAGAAAAGAATTTGCTACGAGGTTATCTGAGACTTCATCCTGTGGAGTTCAGCAGCTGATGCACCAAAAGAAGTTCTCTGAGAATCTCAGCTTTAAGGCAGAACTGTGCCAGGCACTGCCATGGCATAATTTCTAGTTCCAATATGTTAAGTTAAAACTCTACCATCATTTTCCTGATTGCCTCAATTACTGGTATAGACAATTATTTTCTTTATTTTTTACTATTTTTAATTTTTTAATGTTTATTCATTTTTGAGAGAGAGAGACAGAGCATGAGTGGAGGACGGGCAGAGAGAGAGGAAGACACAGAAGCCAAAGCAGGCTCCAGGCTTTGAGCTGTCAGTACACAGCCCAGTGTAGGGCTCAAACTCACAAACCAAGAGATCATGATCTGAGCCAAAGCCAGATGCTTAACCAACTGAGCCACCCAGGGGCCCCTTTAATTTTTTTAATGTTTATATATCTTAATATTTTGAGACAAAGCATGAGCAGAGGGGGAGCAGAAAGAGGGAGACACAGAATCCAAAGCAGGCTCCAGGCTCAGTCTGCACAGATCCCAACGTGGGACTCGAACTTATCAACAGTGAGATCATGACCTGAGCCAAAGTCAGACACTCAACCTACTGAGCCTCAGCCATTCTCTTTTAATATAAGTACTTATTCAAAAGACTAAGTTAATTAATTAGTAATTAATACATTAGAAGAAAGGAAATTTTTTTTCTTCAAAAAAAAAATGCCTTCTTGAGAGACCCACTTCCAAGTTTTCTTTCCTCAAGGAAAGCAGTTTCTGTGAACGAAGAATAAGCATGCTTATTAAGTTGACTACAAGTGCCATCATTTAAAAAATCTTCTTGTTCATCTTTTAGATCCCCAGAAGTTATGCATGAGTCCCTGTGGAGAGTCGGCACCGTGGAAGACATAGATGGTTGTGATACAGTTTTTTGATATGTGGATAACAGGTTAATAACTAAAACTTACTATTTCATTCTCATTGCTTTTGCATTGAACTTGAAAGGCAGTTTTGGCCTACTGGGTACTCATACATAAACCAACTTTGTCATTAAATCTGGGAGGAAACAGTGTACATGCTGTTTAGAAAGGAAAGTGTTGTGAAGGTTTTGTCTTGTTTTCCAGACCAGTTTTAATTATAATTCCCGTAACTAAGATAGCCTCATTTAAGAGCATTTCTTTCTGGCAACATTTACTTTCATGTAAAATTTTACTTAGTGAACCCTAATTACTTTGGCTGTGTAATGGGGAAAACAAAATCACAACTGTGAGAAAAAATTGCAAAAAAAATTTTAGAGCAAAATATTGAAAGTAGCAGGCTACAGTCAAAATAAGTTATAAATACCTTAACTAAATATGCAAACTATGCAAATCTCTGCAATCATGCCCTCAGTGTAGCCAGTGTGGAAAAAAATCTAGTTCAGTTTTCCATTAGGTTTTAAATATCAAATTGGATTTTAATGTATGTCAGGTTAGAGGGTGATCATCAACATAGATTTTACTTTTCTCCAAAAGGTCTCTGGATTGCTTGACAGGATTTTATATAGTATACAGTACCCTCCTCATATTGGCAACTTGCTTATTTTAGGGAGACCTAAGTTTGTTATGGGGGGTTTTACTAATAAAAGAAGCATTTATAATGAATTTGGCTCTCAGGATGGTGCCTTTTTTTTTAATCATCCTGTGGAAATAAGTCTGCATTCAGCCAAACTCTGGCAGTGGTCATGGTTTTTTGTAGATCCTTCTTTCCCTTATCCAGTCCTATGTGGTAGCGATTTGTGGAACCATCTCTGTGCTCAGAGACACTCGTGTGTATTTCGTAAAATATTTGGTAATTGATTTCTGGCATTTTAAAAGCAAATAGATGGAATTGGTCTCTAAAATTTAATTCAGTAACTACTATTTTAAGATGTGTATATTTGTTTACAAGCATAATACCCCCAATTCTCAAAAAAGGGCCACACGGCCATTTTAATTTTTCTAAATGTTTTATTGTTAGCATTTTGGAAGTAGAGAGGTCGTGTTTGTTACCAGTCATGTTATAGTGTTATTATGTAGGATGTTATTATTTAATGCTCTCTTGACTTTTGCCACCACTCAAGTAATGATTAATTTCCTGAGGTAAAGCTTTTTTCTAAGATAGTGTTTTTCTAAGCAAAAGATCCCAGATTGACAACCGTGGATACTGTAAGCCTTTATTCATCTACAGAGCGGGCTTGCCTTCCTGCCAATCCCACCCAGCTGTTATCCTGAAGAGACCTCTGTCGAGGCCTATACAGGAGGCTGTTGCTGTGCCTTTCCTTTCAAGGCCTGTCTGAGGAAATTATTTAACTGGGTGCCAAATTTATTTGAGTGGGACTGTGAAGAGTAGCCAAAGGAGAGGGCACACTTTTAGAAAAATGGCTGCTCTTCTGTGGACTAGCCATGCAGAAGAGAATATCTTTTTCAACAGTGTACCCCTCTGAAGAATGTGCATAAGCTGCCAGACAATGCCCGTCTTGACTGCCTGAAAGACTCCTACAGGCTGGGGCACCATCCCCAGGACACCCCAGAGTCATACCCTCCAACAAAATAGCTCACTCCTTTCATAGCACTCAAAGACACCGGGAAAATTTTAAGTGTGAATGCGAAATTGTGTTTGGAATATCGCTCCTTTGTTGGCAATGCATGCCAAAAATGACTGTGCATGGTTTTGGTTACCATAAAAAGAAATCTCACAGAATGAAATAACTTGACTGGGTTTTGTATTTTTTTTAATAGGAGGATTGCTCTAATATTACATTTTTAAACATATCGATTTGGAACACTTGAAATGTATACTTTTAACATACATTTAGGGGATATGAAAAGTGAAGTGTATCTACATGGTGATAAAGAAGTAATGAGTATAATCAACCATGGTACTGTGGATTTTATAGCACCAAGTAGATCTATATTGAGAAAATGCAACTAAAGCTGCTGGTTTGTACAAGGGTGCATCTGATGGGCTGTCATAAAATTATGAAACTAAAATAGCCCAAAGAATCTATTTCCCTAGTACTTAGCATTTAAACAATAAAACGCAAGCTTGGGAATTTGCCATTGTTGGTAGACTTAGATTGCTCCGTAAAAGGATCACCTAACAAAACAAGACGAATATCTTTGTCACATCCTGGATTCAACTTTGAAAGCCTGAAGATTTTAAAAGCAAATTTCTTCTCCCTGATTGTAAACTGAGGAGAGCGGTAAAGAGACTTTTGAACACTTCTAAAACCTGTTTGGTTTTGAAGAAACAAACATGCTATACCCAGTGAAAGATCTAGGGTGCCACCCAATTTACACTGCAGATTTTTTTTCCGTTTCCAAGATAAAGGAGGTGTAGACAAGAGATTAATGGAAAAAGTCCACATTTTTAATGGTTCACGAAAAGAGTCAGTATATTCCTCAAAAGACCCATCACTCATGTTTTCTTCCTTCGTTTTTTTCTCCATATGCCTCAGAAACCACACAAGGAAAGTCATTTTATGGACAGCAGTTAGTTGAAGCCTCTCCAAGGCTGATGTTGAAGAGAAATACTGTATTCTCAAATATGTTTAAAACCTGATGTAAAACGTTCAGGTAAAATAGGAATAACTTCGAATTCCCTGGTGATATTCTTACGTTTTTCACTGAAGTAAAAAGTTAGACATTGAGGTTCAGAGGAATGGAGACCAGTGGGATCAATCCTCAGGACTGAGATCCTGGGACTTCTAGCTCAGACAGACAGGAACCCTTCCCGTATGACCAGGAGGAGGAAACATGATAAAATGGCAGGACAGCTTAGATAGGCTTGTCTTAGAAGTTTAAAAAGAAGGAGTTTTCCTGACAGAAGCTATTTGCATAATTGAGTCAATGTATTTTTTTTTTTTTTACGGGATCAAAGTTTTGAATTTAAAAAATTTTCCAGATAATAAATGCTATTGGAATATAAGATGATCCTATGTGAATATCAGTAAAATTGACTTTTTCTGATGAGTCTCTTTTTCTGAAATTTAAACCCCAGAATTAACTAAAGGTTCTAGATAATTTTTGTTCTGGCCATTAAATATCAGCTTTTGAGTCTTAACGTATGTCACTTTTCTTCATCTTCTGGTCCATTCTTTTTTATTAAAAAAAATTTTTAATGTTTATTTATTTTTGAGGGAGAGACAGTGTGAGTGGGGGAGGGGCAGAGAGAGACTGAGACACAGAATCTGAAGCAGGCTTCAGGTCTGAGCTGTTAGCACAGAGCCTGATGTGGGGCTCAGACCCGCAAGCTGTGAGATCATGACCTGAGCTGAAGTCAGACACTTAACCCACTGAGTCACCCAGGTGCCCCTCATCTGGTCCATTCTTTGCCAGCAAAATTTTATTGCCTTTGTATGACTTTAGTTTGGTGTATCTCTTTTTTCAGAATATGTTCTTAGTGAATAAGAATTGTATACATGTTGGTTAGGGTATAATGGTTATAAATTTTACTATAAACCACAGAAATTAAATCTGCCTGATTTACAAAGATATTACCTCATTGCTAAATGAAAACGTAGTCTATTTAATTATTAAATATATTATTCCAGTCCTGTTTTTCACAAAGCTTTATGTAATTATTTAACTGAAAGTCTATGTTCTAAGCAAAATTACATATTCTGTGTAAACCAATGAATAGGAAGTGACCATAGACCTCATCTTCACTTGTCAGGCTCTTACTTTCTTCAAAGTAATGCTTTCTAAGGAACCAAGTAAAACAATTGTTTGTCATGATAGTTTATTATGTTCTCATAGGAGCTGTCCTCATAATACTATTCTTAATACTTTAATATACAGATTTTGTACATTATTTATATTACGGATTTGTGTGATTTCTAGGAAGTGGCATTTTTGAGGTCACTTTCTGTACTCCAGCCATGCAGAGCTCATATATTCTTCCAGGACCAGGAAAAACTTAAGCATTGGAAATACTGAAGTCAAGTGACAATATTTAGGAAAAAGTATTATTGAAGATGTATTATCATAAGTTATGATAAAACTGATTGGCAGAAGTGGATAGGAGAAGTGAGAGCCAAAGCTGGGTTTGATTCTGGTTCAGACCATCAACCCTTCTAAGGATCCTCCTACCTAGTAAACTAGGTATAATACATACCTCACAGGGCTGTCATGAAGATCAAATAAGATAACATATATGAAGCTCTGTACCAGTATCTAGAACAATATAATAAGTACACAATAAACAAAAAGCATTATCATTGTTATTACTAACAATGGATCTGCATACACAGGTCAATACCATGGCAAAATATTACATATGAAAAGCAACTTAGAAATTATTCAGTTCAGGGGCACCTGGGTGACTCAGTCAGTTAAGCGTCTGACTTTGGCTCAGATCATGATCTCATGGTTTGAGCCCATATAGGGCTCTGTGCTGACAGCTCAGAGCCTGGACCCTGCTTCAGATTCTGTCTCCCTCACACTCTGACCCTCCCCAACTTGTGTGTATGCTTTCTCTCCCTCCCTCTCTCTCTCTCTTAAAAAAAAAATTAAAAAGAAAAAGAAAAAATTATTCAGTTCAATCTGTGACTCCTAGCTAAGGAAAGATGCAAAATATTTCTGTCCTGAAAATACACTGTACTTTCATTTTAGAGGGTGCTATTCACCTTTACAAATCTGACAGTGGTTGTGTCTATATGGACCTTAATATATAGTTAATTAAACAAAAAATTCAGTCAATTTGGGTTTGACACTGTGCATTCTTCTTGTTAGTACAATTGCTGTAACTGACAAAGTTAATTTGTATTACAGTATTATAAAGGCATCACGTCTCTTTCAGCTGTTGTCCTTTTTTGTTGTTGTTGTTAAGTTTATTTACGAATTTTGAGAGAGTGGGCTTTGCCTGAGTGGGGGAGGGGCAGGGAGAGGAGAGGCAAAAAGCTCAAACAGCCTCCAGTGAGAGCAGGAAGCCCCTCAGGGCTGTTTGATCTCACAAACTGAGATCATGACCTGAGCTGAAATTAAGAGTCAGACCCTTAACTGTGCCACCCGGATGCCCCTCAGTTTTTCTCTTTCTTTTTTTTTAAAAAGTTTTTTTTAATGTTTATTTATTTTTATAGAGAGAGGCATAGCACCAGCAGTCAAGGGACAGACAGAGAGTGAGACACAGAATCTGAAGCAGGTTCTAGGCTCTGAGCTGTCAGCACAGAGCTCGACGCGGGGCTCCAACTCAGGAACCGCAAGATCCTGACCTGAGCCAAAGCCGGAAGCTTAACCGACTGAGCCATCTAGGCGCCCCCTCAGTTTTTTTCTTATTACCTGTTGTAAAGGGATGCATAGGAAGATCACTGGGGAGGGGGGAGGAATTCAATCCAATAGTAAAAATTTCCAGCAAACCAAAGTTAATGCTTGTTGTTTAGTTTTTTTCAGCTCTTGCTTTATAAATTTGTGGTTCTTAGCAAAAGGAACTTTTGATTACAGATGTCTTGCTACAAATGTATGGGAGCCACTGATTTCTCACCCAAAAGTCTTACCATTCCCGAGGGAATTCCCATGTTCTTTCCCTTTCCTAAGTGCACCTGCCATCACCACCATCACAGTAGCAGTCTGTGTTAAGGGGCAAATTGGACGTGGAAATAAGACCAGTACAGAAAGAAAAATCACCAAAAGTAGTCATACAATGAAAAGTAGAAATTTCTCTCCTGCCTCTTCTCCTGACTCCCTGCTTCTACTTCTGCAATTTAATTTAACTGGAGTTAAAAGCTGTTCAACATCCCTGCAGACATTTTCTGTTTAGCACCTGTTTTTCTTTTACACGCATGGGATTATTAAATGCATCTTAGGGTGCAATGAGTTTTCTGGGGTGTATTTTTGTTTCTGTGGGTTTGTCACATTCACTATTGCTATCTTCTGGATGAGTTCCTATATCGACACTTACTGCCGTGCTTTATCTTTCCAAATGGCTGAATTTTATGATGGACCCATAACGTATTTAAGCAATCCTTGTACACATACCTTTGTGCACTTGTGCAGGTACATCTGTAATGGTAAATTTCCATCAGTGGAATTTCCGGGACAAAGGGCATGTGCTTTCTTACTTGGATAGGTACCATCACATTGCCTATCAAGAAAACATCTCAACTTTATCATAGGTGACACAGTTGAGCACTGAAGTTCTCAGAATCCTCTGGGTATGATATAGGCCATTTCCTTAAGGAAGATGAGTATTCAGTTAAGATCTAATTGTTTCCCTGAGCTATTCACAGCCAGTAGAGGACTCCTTTATTTTTTGTGATGTAAATTTAGATGTGAAAACCTATAGGTTCAATAAAAAAAACTCTACTCTTCTCAACTTTTTAATATCTAAGGGATCAGAACCAGGCTGATTGTATCAGAAATGTTTTGATATCATAATCTTATATATTAGAAAATGTTACTCTAAAGCTTTTACAATTTTTTCCTCCTATTTTTGGACACATTACTGCTCTAGTGTAGTATATTCAAAGCCGTCACTTAATAATTTTTTTTTAGGGCACATAGCATTGTAAGCTCTCTCTCTCTCTATATATATATATATGAACTCTAATTTGACCTCTTTGTACAGCTGTATTGTGGTTTAATGGAACAGTTTTTCCTAACTCCCTTTATTTTCTACCCAGGAAGCATCAAGACAATCATGTCCATGAGAATGCTAAACTATTCAGGTAATCATTACATTTTTAAACTATCCTAAAATATGTTTTGCTTTTTATATTATGAAGGCTTTATAATTGTTTAATTGGATGCACTTTCCCACCTTTTCCAAAGTTCTGGGACAGCCTTTGACTCTTAGGGCTTTAGTCTAGGTCTCCGGATCACTGCTTTTAAATGGTAAAATATATGTGAGTTGTATGTTAATATAAATATGGATGTATGTAAAATATATTAATATATTTCAATATTAACTATATAATATATTTCAATATATTACTATACATTTAATATTGAAATATATTTTCTATATCTGTTTTGTTTTACGTATAAAATATATTTATACCTATATACATATATTTGTCTATACAATATGTTCGTTTAGAGAAATCTGTAATACACTTAAGCAGGCACATCATGCAACTTGGTTGGAAATAGCTCTAAATTTATTTTAGTGAAGGCTTTAAAACATTTTATGTTTTTATAAATAATATCTATCAAAAGCTCTCTTTTAAATACTTTTCTAACCAAAATTAAGGAGTATTTAAAAGGATGACCAAAATTAAATTAGAGCATTGAAGAAATCTAGCTTATGACTTAATGCCATGCTTGAAATTAATATCCTTTAATTATGGAACTAATGTAACAGCTATAAAAAGTATCCTTGGAGTATAAAAAAATCATTTTCAATTTATCCACTGTCAGGCTGGCTATTTAGGATTGGTTTTGCTTTCTAACTTGATAACTGTTATGACAATCTCTTTGTATTTCGTTTTCTTTCAGATCATTTTGTCTCAGTGAAACTGGCAGTTGAACTTTGCTCTAGTTGATGGGCAAAACTTCTCCCAGACTATTCATCCCAATTTCATGCTAGTTGAAAATCTTCCAATGCCATAAGAAATCTTCATAGATTTGCACTTAGCTTTTGGATGGACATTTCTACAATGGAGAGAACTGTGTTATAGCCCTGGTCCAAGGCCGCTACCATCTAATGCCCATAAGACTACAGGGTGGGTGTGGAAGGTTCCAAAGGAAGGAGCACTTGGCCAGTTTGCAGACACCCTGGACCATGGAAGCAAACAAGCTTTGAAAAGCACAGCTTTGAAGATACTCCATGAGTCTGCACGGCTTTCAAGTGAACTAGCACTTAAGACCTTGTAACAAAATGGACACTGGGGACACAGCTCTAGGACAAAAAGCTACCTCAAGGTCTGGAGAAACTGATAAAGTGTCAGGTAGATGGAGACAGGAACAATCAGCTGTTATTAAGATGAGCACTTTCGGCAGTCAAGAAGGACAGCGGCAACCACAAATAGATCCTGAGCAAATCGGAGACACCGCGTCCGCACAACTCTTTGGTTCTGGGAAGCTGGCCTCACCTAGCGACGTGGCACAGCATGTCACGGAGAAGCAATACCCGCCGCCTCGTCCGAGCCCTTACTCATGCCAACATTCACTCTCTTTCCCTCAGCACTCATTGCCACAGGGGGTCATGCACAGCAGCAAGCCACATCAGAGCCTCGAAGGCCCTCCGTGGCTTTTCCCTGGCCCTTTGCCGTCCGTTGCCTCCGAGGACTTATTTTCTTTTCCTATACATGGCCACGGTGGTGGCTACCCTAGAAAAAAGATTTCAAGCCTGAACCCTGCTTATAGCCAATACTCTCAGAAAAGTATCGAACAGTCCGAAGATGCTCACAAAAAAGAGCACAAACCCAAAAAGCCCGGCAAATACATTTGCCCCTACTGCAGCAGGGCGTGTGCCAAACCAAGCGTACTGAAAAAACACATCAGGTCCCATACTGGGGAGCGGCCATATCCATGTATACCTTGTGGTTTCTCTTTCAAGACAAAGAGCAATTTGTATAAGCACAGGAAGTCACATGCCCATGCAATTAAGGCAGGATTAGTCCCTTTCACAGAGTCAGCTGTATCTAAATTGGACTTAGAGGCTGGTTTTATTGATGTAGAAGCAGAAATACATTCAGACGGTGAGCAGAGTACAGACACAGATGAGGAGAGCTCTTTATTTGTGGAGGCTTCTGAGAAAATGAGTCCTGGCCCACCAATCCCGTTGGATATTGCCAGCCGAGGTGGCTATCATGGGTCATTGGAAGAATCACTGGGAGGTCCGATGAAAGTGCCGATTTTGATCATCCCCAAAAGTGGGATCCCTTTACCTAATGAAAGTTCTCAGTATATAGGTTCTGATATGCTACCGAATCCGTCTCTAAATACTAAGCCTGATGATTCTCACACAGTCAAACAGAAACTTGCACTAAGACTGTCAGAGAAAAAAGGACAAGATTCTGAGCCATCTCTCAACCTTCTGAGCCCGCACAGTAAAGGAAGCACTGACTCCGGTTACTTCTCTCGCTCAGAAAGTGCAGAGCAGCAAATAAGCCCTCCAAATACAAATGCAAAATCTTACGAAGAAATCATCTTTGGAAAATACTGTCGGCTTAGTCCCAGAAATACGCTCAGTGTTACATCTGCAAGTCAGGAGCGTGCCACGATGGGTAGGAAGGGCATGATGGAATCATTACCTCACGTAAACACCAGGTTAGATGTCAAGATGTTTGAAGATCCTGCTTCACAGCTGATCCCAAGCAAGGGAGAGATCGATGCCAGTCAGGCAAGCATGCTGAAATCCACGAAATTCAACAGTGAGTCCAGACAATCCCAGACTATTCCATTGTCCATGAGGAACGAAGGAAAGCTTTTTCCTACAAATTTTCAAGGCAGCAGCCCAATTCTCTTAGAAGCTCCCGTGGACTCTTCTCCCCTTATTAGAAGCAACTCGATGCCAACTTCTTCAGCAACTAATCTAAGCATTCCTCCTTCTTTGAGAGGAAGTCACTCATTTGATGAAAGGATGACCGGCTCCGATGATGTGTTCTATCCAGGGACGGTGGGGATACCCCCTCAGCGCATGTTAAGAAGACAGGCCGCATTCGAGCTGCCTTCAGTACAGGAGGGGCACGTGGAGGCAGAACACCATGGCAGGATGTCCAAGAGTATAACAGGCTTATCCTTGAAGGAAAAGAAAATGATTTCTGGGGACCGCATGGGGTATGACTACGATGTCTGCCGGAAACCCTACAAGAAGTGGGAAGACTCTGAAACACCAAAGCAAAGCTACAGGGACATTTCCTGCTTAAGCTCTTTGAAACACGGGGGTGAGTATTTCATGGATCCCTCGGTGCCATTGCAGGGAGTGCCAACCATGTTTGGAACTACATGTGAAAACAGAAAACGCCGGAAAGAGAAGAGTGTAGGAGATGAGGAGGACACCCCCATGATCTGCAGCAGCATTGTGAGCACTCCCGTGGGCATAATGACTTCAGATTACGACCCCAAATTGTCAATGCAGGAAGGAGTAAGAGGTGGATTTGCCGTGGCTGGACACGAGAATACTTCCCACGGTCCCTCAGAGCGCTTTGACCCGTGTCGACCCCAACTCCAATCTGGAAGCCCATCTCTTGGGTCCGAGGAGTCACCCTCAGCCACTGATTCAGATAAGATTTCAGACCTAGGGGGCAGGAAACCTCCTGGAAATGTGATTTCTGTTATTCAGCACACAAACTCGCTGAGCCGCCCCAATTCATTTGAAAGGTCTGAGTCTGCTGAACTGATGGTGAGCGCACAGGATAAGGCCTCTTCGCCTTCTGAGACCTGTGACAGTGAGGTTTCAGAAGCCCCGGTGAGTCCTGAGTGGGCCCCACCGGCGGATGGTGCTGACAGTGGGGGGAAGCCGTCTCCTTCGCAGCAGCAGCACTACCACCCGCAGCCCAGGCTGGTTCGCCAGCACAACATTCAGGTTCCCGAGATTCGAGTGACCGAGGAGCCTGATAAACCAGAGAAGGAGAAAGATGCCCAGAGTAAAGAGCCGGAAAAGCCTGTGGAGGAATTTCAGTGGCCCCAGAGAAGCGAGACCCTTTCCCAGCTCCCAGCTGAGAAATTGCCACCCAAAAAGAAGCGTTTGCGACTTGCCGACATGGAGCACTCTTCAGGGGAATCCAGCTTTGAATCCACAGGCACAGGCCTCTCCCGCAGCCCCAGTCAGGAAAGCAACTTGTCCCATAGCTCCAGTTTCTCCATGTCTTTCGAAAGAGAAGACGCCATTAGGCTCTCCGCGCCTCCCAAGCAAGATGAGTTTGGGAAGCATTCAGAGTTTTTGACCGTCCCGGCTGGGTCGTACTCCTTGTCCGTCCCAGGCCACCACCACCAAAAAGAGATGCGGCGCTGCTCCTCCGAGCAGATGCCTTGCCCTCACCCAACAGAAGTTCCCGAAATCCGGAGTAAATCATTTGATTATGGGAATCTGTCCCATGCTCCGGTGGCAGGAGCATCAGCCACCACGTTATCTCCATCGCGGGAGAGGAAGAAATGCTTTCTGGTGCGGCAGGCTTCCTTCAGTGGCTCTCCGGAGATCGCCCAGGGGGAGGCTGGTGCGGATCTGGGTGTAAAGCAGGAGCACATGGAGCACCTGCACGCCGGCCTGAGGGCTGCCTGGCACCCCGCCCCCACCTCTGTGCTGCCTCCCCTCCAAGCAGAGGACCCCGGGAAGCAGGTTGTGGGTCCTTGTGCCCAGCTGAGCTCAGGACCACTCCACCTGGCCCAACAACAGATCCGGCACATGGACAGTCAGGAATCTCTGAGAAATCCCTTGATACAACCAACATCCTATATTGCAAGCAAGCACTTATCTGAACAGCCACATTTATTTCCACATCAAGAGACTCTTCCGTTTTCTCCAATCCAGAATGCCTTGTTTCAGTTTCAGTATCCTACCGTCTGTATGGTTCATTTACCAGCTCAGCAACCTCCCTGGTGGCAGGCACATTTCCCACATCCCCTTGTGCAGCACCCTCAGAAGAGCTACGGCAAGCCTTCTTTCCAGACAGAAATCCATCCCGGCTATCCCTTAGAGCATGTCGCCGAGCACACTGGAAAGAAATCTGCAGATTACACACACGCAAAAGAGCAGACCTACCTGGGTTACTCAGGAACATCAGGGCTACACTCGAAGAACATTCTTCCAAAGTTTCCGTCAGACCAGAGCACCAAGTCACCTGATACTCCCTCTGAACAGGTTCTTCAAGAAGATTTTGCCTCAGCAAACGCTGGGCCTTTACAGTCCTTACCAGGCACAGTGGTTCCTGTTAGGATCCAGACCCATGTCCCCTCCTACGGGAGTGTCATGTACACAAGCATTTCTCAGATACTTGGGCAGAACAGTCCTGCAATTGTCATATGCAAAGTGGATGAGAATACTACCCAGAGAACACTGGTGACCAATGCGGCCATGCAAGGGATTGGATTCAACATTGCCCAGGTGTTGGGGCAGCACACAGGCTTAGAAAAATATCCCATTTGGAAAGTACCTCAGACTTTACCCCTTGGCTTAGAATCCTCAATCCCCTTATGTTTACCTTCCACCTCGGACAGCGTGGCCACCCTGGGGGGTAGCAAGCGTATGCTTTCTCCAGCCAGCAGCTTAGAGCTCTTCATGGAAACAAAGCAGCAGAAAAGGGTCAAAGAAGAAAAGATGTATGGGCAGATCGTTGAGGAGCTCAGCGCAGTTGAGCTGACCAGCTCAGACATCAAGAAGGATCTCTCCCGCCCACAGAAACCCCAGCTGGTTCGACAAGGTTGTGCTTCTGAGCCAAAGGATGGCTTGCAGTCGGGGTCATCTTCCTTCTCCTCCCTGCCCCCTTCCTCATCTCAAGACCATCCATCTGCCAGCCTGTCCATGAGGGAGCCATTCCCGCCCAACACCAGGGCACCCTCTCTAGGCCAGAAGTCCAGTGGGCCCTCTGAAAGCAGAGAGTCCTCAGATGAATTAGATATTGATGAGACCGCATCTGATATGAGCATGAGCCCACAGAGCTCCTCATTGCCCCCTGGAGACAGTCAGCTTGAAGAGCAAGGAAAGGGCCAGAAGCTACCTGTCAGCATGCTGGTGCACATGGCATCTGGGCCAAGCAGGAAGATGGCAAACTCGACTCTTCTTTTCACGGATGTGGCAGATTTCCAGCAGATTCTTCAGTTCCCCAGTCTGCGGACAACAACTACTGTGAGTTGGTGCTTCTTAAATTATACAAAACCCAATTATGTGCAACAGGCCACCTTCAAATCCTCGGTTTATGCTTCATGGTGCATTAGTTCCTGTAACCCAAACCCATCGGGATTGAACACCAAGACCACTCTGGCTCTTCTGAGGTCCAAGCAAAAAATCACTGCAGAAATTTATACTCTGGCTGCTATGCACAGACCTGGAACTGGCAAGCTTACATCATCAAGTGCATGGAAGCAGTTTGCTCAGGTAATGAACACCGTTTCTAAAAGCTCTGTAGTGTGGATGTGATTGCCGAGCAGAATACATTGTAAAGGGCATAAGGTCTAAAACATGCAAGGGAAATGAAGGTCAGAGTTGAGGGCACCCTCTGTGACACTGATCTCCCTTCCCCTGTAAGAGAAGCCAGTGACCATGTGTGCACTACATTTTGGGGAAATCCCTCTTTCGGCCAGCTGCCATGAAATTCAACTACTGGAACCAATTCCTTTGGGTTCTTCTCCCTTCTGGCCAGTGTTAGTGACCTAACAGATTATATTGTCTTTTGATATGAAGGATTCAGGGGGTTGTGAAATATGGACGTAGGACATAGAACAGTGTGAATGTAGGAATGGACACTGAGCAGAAAGATCAGGAAGGAGGTGGGTGGGTGTCAGAACTGAACTTTGCAAACTTCAGAGGGCTTGTTCCCATTGACAATACTTTTTACTAAAATTTAGTTTCTCTATTTATCCCTCAAAACTTGTTTTCCCAAATGAATTTCATCTGGCTTGTTCCTCCACGAACAATTAATACCTTAAACAATTAACGCATTACATGTCAAATTGCAAAAATACTAATAGGGGCACTTTGGAATTTTTGCTAAATTATTAATGAAGCAAATAGAAGATTTAAAAATAGTTTTTACTTAGTACAGTTACCATTTCCCTTCAACAATTTTTGAAAATATTTCCTTAATTTATGTTGCTTTGTTACTTCAGATATATAGAACATGTTTCTGTTTTTATTAGTGTTGCACAGAGTAAGGGCCAACAGGGGTATTCGTTTTTCAATAAAATGTTGAATAATTCTGTAGAAATTGTCCTTCTCTAATTTTATCCCGAGTGTCCCTTGTTTTATGTATCCAGGCCATGGCCTTTTAACATGAAATTTAGGCTAATTTTCAGAGGTCAGAGGAAAGTAGCTATGTGGGCTTCTCCTGTGTCTTAGAGAAAGCATATGAAGTGATTCTCTCTTTTCTTCCTACAGATGAAGCCTGATGCATCCTTTTTATTTGGCAGCAAACTAGAAAGGAAACTAGTTGGAAATATCTTAAAGGAAAGAGGGAAAGGAGATATTCATGGAGATAAAGACATCGGATCCAAACAAACAGAGCCAATCCGAATTAAAATCTTTGAAGGAGGGTAAGAAAATATGTGCCTGTGTAAAATATTCAGTTATAAGTCAGAGCAAATGGTCACGAATGTATGCATGGAAAAAATAGTACCTATTCTGGTTGGAAATATAAGGCAAATTCCTTCTCTATTCACATTTCTGAAGTCTGGCTGGCAACAGATAATGAGTTCATGAGCTTGCTTTCAATGGCTTACTTTCAATGAAAATGTCCCCATTATATATGGTTTGAACTTCTGCTTTAAATTTTCACGCCTCTCATGCAGTATGAAATTGACTGTGTTTGTGGCCTCATGATGTCATCAAGTTTGCTCATTCTTTAATATTATTCTTATGGGCATATTTGCATTTTTAATGGACATTTTTATTCTGTGCTTACGCAAATGCAATCGTGTACACTCATGTATGATCCTAGGAACTAGTTAATTTCATAGTTCATTTAATGGTTTTTATTATTACCTAAGCTCCAGATATTATTGGGATTTCATCAATTCCATTAATGTCCTGTTTCTTTTTTTTCTTAAATACCTTATTGTCAAGTTGGTTTCCATATAACACCCAGTGCTCATCCCAACTAGTGCCCTCCTCCATGCCCATAACCTCCCTTCCCTTCTCCCTTACCCTATCAGCCCTCAGTTTGTTCTCAGCATTCAAGAGTCTCTCTTGGTTTCCCTCCCTCCCTCTCCTCAACTATTTTTCCCTTCTCCTCCCCCATGGTCCTCTGTTAAGTTCCTCCTAATCCACCTATACGTGCAAACATATGGTATCTGCCCTTCTCTGCCTGACTTATTTCACTCAGCATATCACCCTCAGGCTCCATCCCTGTTGCTACAAATGGCCAGATTTCATTCTTTCTCATTGCCATGTAGTATTCCATCGTATAGATAAACCACATCTTCTTGATCCATCCATCTGTTGATGGATTAGTGTCCTGTTTCTGTTCCAGGATCCAAGCCACGGTGCCACATTGCATTGAGTTGTCATGTTTTCTCTGTCTCTTCTGATTTGTGGCAGTTTCTTTTTCTTGGGGAATTTTTTTTTTTAATTTTTGTTTTATTTTAGAGAGTGAGAGAGAGAAAGTGTGTGTGCAAGAGCAGGGGAAAAGAGCAGAAGGAGATGAAGAGAGAATCTTAAGCAGGCTCTACACTCAGACCAGAGCTCGATGTGGGGCTCGATCCCACGACATTGGGACCATGACCTTAGCCAAAATCAGGAGTCGGATGCTCAACTGACTGAGCCACTCAGGTGCCCCTGGGAATTTCTTTTTAAGTGTTGAATCCTGAGTTGTAGAAACACAGGTAGTAAGGCTCAGTGACTTTGATATCTGTACAGTAAAGAAAATTACTCACATGTATCATGTCTAGTTTTAGACTTCAATAGAATTGTATTATATCAGGCTCCTCAGTCACATGGGAGAAAAATCTCAGAGTTATGCTATTAAAATTTACAAACTTTAAAGCACACTAATCACATTAGGGGAATTATGTTGTAACTAACCTTAAATCTACAATAGATCTATAAATTATATGTTTACATGAGCATGAATTTATTCCAGTTATTTGGAAGACAGAATAATGTTATCTATTTAATTATAAAATAGTGAATGTTTAGTAATATGAAATATCTATTTCCCAGTTTCAAGATGAATTTTTAAAGTTGTTTTCCTCTTAGTTTTGGTCCCTTTGGATGTCAGGTATTTTCACCACTAAAACCACAGTTGTATGGAGTCTTAAAGCTTGTCTTAATATTTTTTTGACATGCTTCATCTTTTAACACAAATGAAAACAATACAGGTGTCATGTTTCCTTAGAAACTGAGAGGTCCTTTTGAATGAATCCACACCCTTATATTCTGCAGTCTTCATCATAGTACACTTGTACTAGATTAGCAAGACCTTGACATCACACTATGCTTTGGGGAGCCCATCCCCACTAATGAAGGACACAAGTGAAAAAAGCATATATGAACCTATTATAGCTGTGTTTTGATGATCCACAAGGGCTGTGCCCATATATCATTTCTTCCTTTTTCCATTGCCCTGTAGTATGGGCTACATCCCATCATTTCTTCATCTGTGACCTGACTTCTGCTGATGGTGCCCAGGTGTTCATTCCCAGCAGTGTGTTACTGCCTCTTAGTTTGGTGATTGCATAGGGATAACTTTAAAAAAGAAGTATTACTGACCAAATTTTTAAGTGTATATGCTCTTTATATTACCAAATTCCTAGGTTTAGTAGTGTACTTAAACTTACCTTTTGGGTTTTTTCTCAAACTACATTAATTCTTGTATTAAGTAGATTCAAAGGTCTGTAGACCTGTTGCATGGTAAATATTTTATTTGTACCAATTTTTCCAATATATAGTTTTATTTTGTACTGAATATTACTATTTATAAGTTAATCAGGTAAGACATTAAAAGTAAAATTATAAAAGCACCTAGGTGGCTCAGTCAGTTAACCGTCCAACTCTTGATCACAGGGCTTGATTTCAGGGTAGTAAGTTCATGCCCCATGTTGGGCTCTGCACTGAATGTGAAGCTTTGAAAAATTAAATAAAAATTATATTACTTGAGGATAAAATGCATTTCCCATCAACTATGATGATGGGTAAACTAAGCTTAAGGTATCCTTCTGTGAAGAAAACTAGCTTTCTATAAAATTATTTGTTTTATTCTGTATTTCTTTGGTCATTTTAACTATTTAGGGACAGAGAATAGGGAATTAAACGGTGAGAGATCTTTTGCATCTTGAGGTTCTTTTCTGCTTTGAAACAGAAGACAATGTAAAATAAAACTTAAAGTTCAAGAAAGTTTTGAAGAACAAGTTGAAGTGGGAAGTTCCTTGTGACTAAGGAAAGAGTTAATGAAAAAAAACATACAGAATTGACTATTCATATTTTTGATACTTCTTAATTCCCACCTGGATTTGTACTGGCCAAAAAGTAAATAAAGCTAACATTGAAAAGCATCTATAAAAGAGTTAGTATTTAAATATGTGGATGGATTTTCTCTCTTAAAAATCCTTCACCGGATTGGACAAATGAAGTTGAGCTTTTATTCCTGATGATGGATTAGGTAGGACAAAATAGAAAAGTGTGCAATTCTCCTAGAATGCAAAAAATAAAATAAAACAAGCAAAAAAAACTGTAAATCTAGTGCCTTTAAGTAAATCCACAGTGAATTAGGGCCTTTTATATGTCAGTTTACATTTTGAAATTATAAAATGAGCCCTTGAAAAGAGCTCATTCTTTCCAAGAATGACATTAGACTCATATAATTCTAGCCTAGCTTTGACATAAAAGATAATGATATTCACTGAATTATCCAGTAGAATGCTACTATACTCTATGATTGATCCTGTTTCATTGTAGTCTGAACAAAATATGATAGTTGGGTACTGGATGGGTTTCTTTCATAGAATATCTCAGTGAATACCTAAGATGTTGTTCATCTAACTGATTTGACTAAGCTAACTGACTTCAGACATCCTTTCAAACCTCTCTATTAAATTCTTATGGAAACAAATGCAAATTTGGTTGAAAAATAGAATCTCTAGTTTTTATTATGTAATATAACAGCACCTACCAGAAGCTACTTGAAATTTGGACTCCACTTTAGTGCAAATTCATGGTCCTTGGGAAGAGCGGATCAAATCTGTAGACAACAGTTGGTGAGCTGAGCTCAGCCTGTGTAAGCTAGAAATTTTGGAGGCAGTCTCATGCCAGGATTGTAAAAATAGAGTAAAAACTTGCAATGAAGAATTCTATTATCAGTTTTACTTATTTTAGCAAATTTACAGGGATGTGTGTGTGTTCTGCTTGCACGTCTTAGACGATGTAATGTTAACGAATGCTATATGATGATTTGAATATGTTGGTATAACTTTTTGGATATTTCTTGTCTGGAAGCTGTACAAGAATCCAAAAGTAGTAAGGCACAGCTCTGCAACTCTCTGAGGCTTATGGAAGCCCATTTGAATTGAACATCTATTTCCCAAGTCCACATACCTTAATAGGGGGACCCATTTCATTTTGAACACCATGTAGAAAAGTTACATGTTGCTCACAGTGCCAAATGTGTCATCTGGTTCTCTGAGGAATTTACTGCATAAATTTCACAGATTTGGTAGAAGTAGAGTTGAAAAATTGTTTGTAAAAGACCCTCATTATAATTTGTCACTCAAAAGGTTTGCTTCTGGTTTGATATATAAAACACTGAAGTATTTGAAAACACTGCATTCCCTTTTTCTAAACAGGTATAAGTCAAATGAAGATTATGTATATGTCAGAGGACGTGGACGTGGGAAGTACATTTGTGAAGAATGTGGGATTCGCTGTAAGAAGCCAAGCATGCTCAAAAAGCATATCCGCACTCACACTGATGTCCGGCCATACGTATGCAAGTTATGTAACTTTGCCTTCAAAACGAAAGGTACAATTCTCATCTTCTTAGAGGAGAAAATATTTTTCCTAGGGCTACTTTGGATCCTGCATCCCATTTTATAACTGTCATTGACAGTGAGATGGTTTTGTTAGTGTAATGTAGTTTCTCCCTTATGTAAGTAATCAAAGGATGCAGGTGAAACAGCAAGGCTCCTTTTTATGACTTGAGTAAGAGCTATAGACTTAGGGCCAGGCTAGTTGTTTCCGAAGGAAGTGGCTAAGAATTGCCTGGATTGTTATTGCTATTACTTCATGTTGGAAATGTTGTGTGGTTGAGATAATCTTTGCACCAGTATTGAAATACCACAGGGAGACAACCCATGCGGTGGCATTAGAAAAGCGAGGCAGCAGCTGGGAAGAAAACATGTGCCCATGGTCAGTTGCAAGATTATGAATAATGTAGAGACACACAGACTCCCACGTGGGCCCCTTCATCCACAGTTGCATTAATTATGCATAGAAATTTGATAGCTTGGGTTCCGTGTATTTATCAGCACAGAGACAACTTCTTACTTTCAGGCCACAACTGTGAACTTCATAATACTAGGACCTGCTATAAAACAATATTCTATCTTTTAAAAAAAATCTGTTTTTTTTACAGGTAGATTTATATGAAAATATTTATGCAAGAAGGTTGTTTTGATTATATTTCCATCATTTTAAAAAATCAAGGAAATGTTCTTAAGCCCAGTGTTCTCAGATTACAGAAAGTAGTGAGAGGGGGGTTGACTTTTGTAGAAGTACCTTTTGCTGCTTGCTGTTGAAGTACTTTAGATAGAGTGGATTTTTACCCCCTCACTAATCTCATGTGATTTCCTGTGTTTTAACTTTAAATTTGCATACCAATTGTTCTGTGTCACTGCCCCTCAAGAAAAATAAATATCAAATAAGGTAATCTTTGGACGGGAAATGTGTACCTATTTTCTCCCGTAGACCAAATCCTAAATTGTGTTATTGGTTTGTCAGAAGTATAAATGTGTAGACTCCCAAGATACCTGTTTCTTCTTTACTCAAAAGGTATCTGTAATACAGGGATGCTTCCTTTGAAGCCAGATAAAGGAGGGGAAGAGTGTTCATTTGCATTTCAAAAGGGATAAACATAAGGTCCTTTAAATACCATCCTCCTTTGTACAATCTAGCCTTTTATTTAGAACTTCACTGCGAGACTCCCTAGGACAGGAGAAAATATAAACTTTGCTTTTATAAGCTGCACATCTGCCAGTCATTCCAACTGCTTTAGCTTCACGGGGCACAGGAGTTTGCCAAGGGAATGGCTGTGTGAGACTCTGGGTGATGGAACCCACATTTCTGGGTTTTTAAAAATCAAATTAAATTTGGCTCTGAGTCATTGCAGTGGAGTGTTAGCAGAAGGTATTTATTCTTGGTCATTATTGGAGTTTCCTTGTCACCCTTCAGGAATGTGCAAATGTCTCCCAATCTTAAAATGAACAAAATATCCTGGGGAAACCCCTTGAATTTTCGATCGAAGTGACTTGTCCCACCAGAGGTCTCATGAGCTCCAAGCCTCAGCGCGCTCAGAGGACCAGCACCTATGGAAGTCATACCAACCCACTCCTTCAGCGGCCCTCCCCAGCCAGCCCCTTCCCCCTCCTTGCTAGAATCCCTTCAGAAAGTCAAGACTTAGGTCAACCAAAGCCAGAGTGGAGTTGTTTCAGAGCCAGATTTCTAACCATTGCAGGATCTTTTCTTTTTTACCTCAATACCCAGGGTTCTTTGTCTTGTCTCTTCGAAGAATGAAGAGATGGACACAGAATAAAATGAGCAGCAGACCAAGGTTTGTGTAGAAGATCAGAAAGTAAGACTAGCATGAAAGTTCTCTTGCAGATTGGGGGCATTCGAAAGTGAATGCACACAATAGGCAAGGGTCCTTGTTTATAAGGTTCTGATCAGCCCTTCCTTCTCTTCACCCTTGTTCCTTCTCTGGTTTTATCCTTATTGGCTGGATGACTCTAGGTGCTGGTTTCTCCATTCCTGATTGACTCCTTTCCATTTTATGAGGGGTGGTCTCTGGCCATACCTTTTCTTGTGGGTATACGTTTTATAGTCTACGTAAAACTTTTGTCAAATCCCTGAGAGGAACCTGAAGGAAAGTAGGTGGTGTCTGTTACATTCTTAAGAGGTACCTTACACCTGAGGGGGTTTGCTATGGTCAGACCCTACTAGCATTGTTCCAAAATGTGTGGTTTTCCCCCACCCTGGGACCTCAGGTCCTAATTTTTCCCTCTCTGATTATTTTATCCTATCTTTTCTTATCATATAACTACAAATCGACCCAGAAGATGAGAGCCCAAAGCCTGACTGCCTATTGAAATGGAGAAAAGAGAGCAAAATAGAGGAGAAGCACATATCAAGATCTAAATAAATTATCTTGACACCTCATATCCACACCCAGCCACATACACAGATTACATGCACCCTTGCAGAACCAGGTGATTTCCATTAATATACAGATATATTCATTAATTTATAGGTTTAGGAAATCTTGATCTGTCCATAACAATGTTTGAGATCAGAGCACCTGGGTGGCTCAGTCGGTTAAGTGTCCGATTTGGGCTCAGGCTCATGAGTTCAAGCCCCGTGTTGGGATCTGTGCTGACAGCTCAGAGCCTGAAGCCTGCTTCAGATTCTGTGTCTCCCTCTCTCTGCCCCTCCCCCATTCACACTCTGTCTCTCAAAATTAAATAAACATTTAAATCAATAAATCAATAAATAGAAATGTTTGAGATCTTTAAAATATTTTTAGACAATTAGGAGTAGTAGGGGCCTGGAAATATTTTTTTGTTTGGAGTTACCAAAGTAGTACATAAAATTCATAGTATACAAGCAATAAGTAAAATACTAAGTAAATAAAGTAATATAAGTAAAATAATAAACAACAGTGTCCTGGTTAGTATTGTGTGTCATCTATCACATTACTGATAAGCTAAACAACTTTATAAGGGAATGAACTTTTTTAGCAGTCTAAGAGTTTCCACTTAGATTCAGTAAGCCTACTCTTAAAAATAAAGAAGTTGCTGCTGCATATCTAAAGATTCACCAAAGGGCACCAGTAATAATATGGCCCTTATAATTGAACTAGTCCCTAGGTGTCTTTGGATAAGTTATATATATGACATGGAATGAGACAGTTGATAGATTAGATAGATAGATACATAGATACATAGAGATATACTTTCATATGGCCTAGATCAAAGATGATTGGATGAGTATTTTTATAATTTCTCACACTCTACATAGCAATTCCATAATTCTACATAAGCACACACATGTATGTATACATATAATTTTATATATATCATCACAATACATATTTTACAGAAAACGTTTTTTTTTTTCTTAGAATAATGGGAATTTCAAGATAAATAGACAGGGAATATTGTGGAACTTTATAAACTGCTATCATGAAGTTTACTAACATGTACCAGGCAGATAGATGCTAAACACTGAGCATATGTTCCCTATAAGTAGTTAGCTAAGTTATTTGTATGGATCTTTGAATTTTTTTTATAAGATTGGCTTTCAGATAAGTTTACATAATTTTTTCTTCTGACCAGTGAAGATCCTGGGAGATTGATCCAAATCTGATCAATGCCAGAAGGCCTGGGGTCCAGGATGTGTTGATAAGAATGTTTGATCTGAACTTTCTCTAAGATGTGTGACCCAGCTTATGTGACCTTGTTTATATGGAGGCCTAGGACGCTGGCCCTCTTGGGCCTAAGATATTAGATCTCTTCTCAGCCAGGAGAGTCTGGGATTCCTGGTCTTGCTGGGAGCCTACTTGTGAAAAGGTATGACTCTATTCTACAAGTCTTCTAGAATGAAGGAGATTTGAGATTAGGCCAAAGTTTTGAGGGGTTGATGTATTCAGGAACCAGATTGTTCCTCATACATTCAGGGCAAGGGGTGGTGGGTAGACACAAAACTATACTATTTCAAGTTAGTTCATTTCTGATTTTGGAACAATCATCATGTTTTTGTCATGAATTAATTCTTCCTTTTTTGTGTGTGTCTTTTCTAGGAAACTTGACGAAGCATATGAAATCTAAAGCGCACATGAAGAAGTGCTTGGAGTTGGGAGTTTCAATGACATCAGTGGATGATACAGAAACCGAAGAAGCAGGTACTTCAAAATTTAGTTAACTGACCTCTTCACTCTGCACACTGGAGCTTTGTGCCTGGGGTGGTAAAACAAGTTTTGATATTTAAGAAAAACTGATTACATTTCATTTTATTAAACATGAAATAGAAAAAGAACTCTGACATGTTGAATTGCTTACAACATACCGAGAAGAAATAAATCCATTTCAGTTCTGACTGAAGGGGATAAAAAGGCCTCACTCTGAAAACACTTCTATCTAGAATCATGAAACAAATCTAATTATACTGGCATTGTGACAGGGATTAGATTTTATGAAACTTTGGGGGAAATTTGAAAAGCAATATAATGTATTATTCCTATCAAGAGGAAAAGAAATCCATCATTAATCTGGATAGGAAACCTGAGGTCAGTTAGGATTCCAGAGATATATCACTTATATGTAAGTTTATACCTACAGAGACAGATCTTTGCTTTCTTTGTCTTCTAGCCTCATCAGTAACAGCATTATCCATAGCCATTTGTTGAGGGTTTTCTATGGGCCGTGTGACATCTGAGATATAAAGTCTTAATCTAGAGTTCTTTTGTTGGGTGGGGATGAGTCAGATTAGTTACTAAAAGACAAGAACCAGTGTAAGGCCTCCCAGGTAGGTCCCCAGTGAGTTCAGAGATGGAGCCATCTCTCAGGGTTGCGCTGTTGTAAGAAAGGTTTTGGAAAGAGATGGGGTCCAAATTAACTCCTAATCTTGACATTTGAACCTTGATCTTCACTGTCCATTTACTTGTTTCAGAAACTATGGAAGATTTGCACAAAGCAGCTGAGAAACATAGCATGTCCAGCATTTCAACTGATCATCAGTTCTCAGATGCTGAAGAATCAGATGGTGAGGATGGAGATGATAATGACGAAGATGATGAAGATGATGATGACTTTGATGATCAGGGAGATTTGACACCAAAAACAAGATCAAGAAGCACCAGTCCTCAGCCTCCTAGATTCTCCTCCTTGCCTGTGAATGTTGGCGCCGTGCCCCATGGGGTTCCTTCAGATAGTTCGCTGGGGCATTCTTCATTGATCAGCTATTTGGTTACTTTGCCGAGTATTCAGGTTACTCAGCTCATGACGTCAAGTGACTCATGTGAAGATACTCAGATGACAGAATACCAGAGGTTATTCCAGAGCAAAAGTACAGACTCAGAACCGGACAAGGACAGGTTAGACATACCTAGCTGTGTGGATGAAGAGTACATGTTGTCTTCGGAGCCCAGCTCCTCTCCGAGGGACTTCTCACCCTCAAGCCACCATTCCTCACCAGGATATGACTCTTCACCCCGTCGAGAGAATTCACCAAAGAGGTATCTGATACCCAAAGGAGATTTGTCACCCAGAAGACATTTATCACCTAGGAGAGATCTGTCACCCATGAGACATCTTTCACCAAGAAAGGAAGCTGCATTGAGAAGAGAGATGTCACAAAGAGATGTTTCACCAAGAAGGCATCTGTCTCCAAGGAGGCCAGTATCACCTGGGAAAGATCTCACGGCCAGAAGAGACCTCTCTCCCAGAAGAGAGCGCAGATACATGACCACCATAAGAGCGCCATCTCCCAGAAGGGCTTTATACCATAACCCGCCATTGTCCATGGGGCAGTATTTGCAAGCAGAACCAATTGTATTGGGGCCTCCTGTAAGTATGATTACCTTTCTCTTTCTAATGTCTAAAGCCAAAGCATATTCGAGCCTATTGATAACACACTAGTGTGAGATTTGTTATAACATGGGTGTCTCTCACGGGGAGTGGTGAGCTTGGTTACTGAAAATGGCAGGAAGACGTTTTCTCACATGCTGTTGTTGGTAAGAGGGCTGTGGCATTACCCCAAGTGTAGTATTGCATCAGAGGAGTAGTGCGTTTCCAGCCGGGGACAGGTGAGACTTTCCTAAATGCTTTCTAAGCCTAACTAATTATGGGCATGAGTTGAAACCTTTACACAGGTAGGAAAGGTGAGGCCTTTGGAATGACATGGCTGCATAGACACACAGTCTCAGGGCTATTTGGATGTCAGTTATAGAACTTTGCCAAGCAAGGGTCAGGCATTAGCGTTGACTTTCAGTAATTTTTTTTCCTTAAATAAACTCATTACCTTGCCCACTGTGAGTGGGCGTGTGAAGCTAATGAATGACTGAGAGGGAGAAAATACCTCCTTGGTCTGTTGTAAGTCAAAGGCATGAACTTATCTGCTTTTCTTGTCGTTATTACTACCTCCTGCTACCAAATGCACTTGCGCAGTGAGATGGTGGGCCCAACGTTGAGAGAGCTCAGGGAAAGAGTTTCAGAGAGTTTTATGGTATGCCGTCATTATACATTTATCAACAGTAATGATCATGGATTAAATTTAGGTAGTAGTTTCCATGCAAATCCACAACAAAACATCATTCCATGTCATGGAAAACCTTGATGTTTCTTTCAGTTTGTATGGGATGTTTTTAAGTGAATGAAGCAGACAGTTAGCATAGACCGATGAATGGTACCTTTTGAATTTCTTTGCTTTAAATGTATTTTTGTTTCCTGGTCTCTACTTTGTGCTGTTCTCTCTTTGCTCTGGGTTTCTATCGTGCGGCTCAGCCATGTCCTGCCCGGGCAAAGGCACTACCTGCTTCCAGCTCTGTCTTCTCACCGCCCTGGTGGCCAGGTCCTTCTCTCTCATTGCCTTTTCATCACCTTGAGTCATGTGCTTAGATTAGCATTTTTAAACTTCAGGAAAAGTCTCTGCTACAATCCACTCCCCTTCCCCCAACACCTTTTGTTCACAACTCAGTACCAATGTAGTCTCTGTGATACACTTACTGCAGAAACACGCACACAATCAAAACATAATTTATTTACTAAGATAATAAATTACCAAGAAAAAAAGGTGCATTTCCACAGGTTTTTGTGGCTTGGTAGTGTTAAGTGGAAAAGAGGGATCTTCTGAGTTAATGCCACTGCAGCCTAAGTAGAGAGTCATAGATTCACAAATCCGGTCAAATGCCTGGATATCACATGTGGAGCATAAAATGCGTCCTCTGGTATAGACCAGTGATGCTGGCGGAGCATGTGCGAGGAGACTCTCCTGTTCTGGCCTTGGCCAGGTGGAGCGAGACTAGGGTATTTGTGAAAATTTGGGGCATGTTCAGTCGACTGTAGTCCCCAAAATATAAGCCTTTAATGTCAACACATCATGGTTATTTAAAACTAAAGCAACTTACTCACAGTCAACCTGGGTGAAGGAATTAAAGGAGTGGACTAAGAAAGTTCATTTAATTTTTGGGTATATGACCAGAAAGCTGTTAGGAGGAGATTGGTTTTATTAGTCACTGAGTTTGCAACCAGTTTTTTTTTTTTTTTATCTGATTCGCCTGGATATTCAATACAAATATTAAACTTTACCATTTATGAAGGGCAACTGTAGAGCCATTGCTCTTTAACCCACTTTAATTATCTTTAGAGAATTTATGGCCTGCTGCGTTGTTCATGTGATATGAGGGAATAGATCGGGGAATGCCCTCTGAAGACGGGGCAGTTGGTCCAAAGCACTTCCCATTTAATGCTTTATGACACCATTTTTGAGGGGCAGAAGAAGATGTTTATCTTTTAGCGATGTGTAAACAAGAATTTTGTTGCCAGGACAAAACGGAATTGATGATAGTATGAGAAGTAGCAATCTTCTGACTGCTCTATTGGATGCGAGCTGCACTTTTTCTGAATAACGTGTGAAAATATTAAATTAGAATAGCCCTAAAAATAAACAGTTTTGATGGAAATTCTTTTAGAAATGCCTTGCCTTGTTGCTTAACATTGACCAAGAATTCATAGGTCAGTGACTGTGTCATGAAAGGATCTTGTAGTCCAGCATGAAACACTCATCTTGTGATTCAGTTTGGGTTGGGAGTATCCAGGGAGCAGGTTTGGAGGAGGTGATACTCACCCACTGGAATCCTACACCCCTGCTGTTTCTGCCCTGATATTCTCTGTTTAATTTTAATTTTAAGATAGATGATAGATAGATAGATAGATTGATAGATAGATAGATAGATAGATAGATAGATAAGGAAGAAATGGAGGAAGGAAAGGAGGAAGGGAGGGGAAAAGAAAAGAAAAAAGAAAGCAATACAGGAAGAAAAGAAGGAAGGAGGGAAGGAAGGACAAGAAAAGAAGGGGGAAGGAAAGAAAAGTAGAAAGAAAGAAGGAGGTGGGAAAGAAAGGGAGGAAAGAAAAGAAGGGAGGGAAAATAAGAGTCTTTCTCATCAGCAAATATTTCTTGAGGGTCTAACACATGTGGCTCAAAGATGATGATGAAAAATTTTTATGGTACCTGGCCTCATCTTTTAAAAAAAATTGTTTTAACATTTTTCTTGTTTTTGAGAGACCAAACACTAGTAAAGGAGGGGCATAGACAGAGGGAGACACAATCCGAGCAGTCAGCACAAAGACTGACACAGGGTTCAAATTCACAAACTGTGAGATCATGACCTGAGCTGAAGCCAGACACTTAACTGACTGAGCCACCCAGGTGCCCCTGGCCTCATCTTTTTTAAACAAAAAAACTCCTCTTCCATTTGTAAAGTTTTAGTAGATAAATTAGCAGAGAAGAGAAAGGACAATATGTCCTGGTTTCCAGTATGTAGTACAGAAGAACACCGTGTCTAGTCAGAGTCAACATTCAGTTCTGTCCCTTGCTATCAGCGTGATCTTGAGTAAGTCACTTAACCTCTAGGCCACAGTTTCTTCATCTGCTGTGGCAGCAGGGAGGTGGGCCAAGCAGATTTCCGTCCTTGAAAGAATTTGCCATTCAGCTCTGCAGAATGCTGTGAACTGACAGCCTCCTGCTGTTAGCGCTATTAGGATAGGCCTCAGTTTTCAAACTAAGGCTATACTCTCGCCTGCAGCCCCCAGCCAGTGACTGAGCCCGGATCAGTCCCAGCTGCGCAGCTGCTTCTCCTCTCTACCTTCCCGTGCATCAGCTGCCTCTGCCTCGCCATGAACTACCTATACTCCTACCTCCTTCTTTGCATTTGCTTCCAGAGCACCTGCGGACACTGTTGGAGAGATGAGAGGTAGTAGAGCTGGTGCAGGGAATATATGTACATATGCGTAACACAACCCACATGGGTTCGTTACTCGTATTTCCGTACCAAGGTGTTTCTCCCCAAGATTGAAGTAAGATGAGAGTTTGTTCACTATATGCAAGGAGAAGGTTCAAATGATAAAACAGGGTTGCAAATAAGGTCGGAGAGTTTCTTTGGAGGGTGAAGCCAGGGTGAATGCAGGGACAGAGGCTGTGCGGCCAGGCCTGGTAGCCTTTGGAGCAGTCGAAGTACTCATGCGGTAAAAATTTTACTTGCACACGTAGTCTGTGGTTGTAATCACTAATTGCTGGTCAGTAAAGATCTGAATCTTTGGTGATGGAAATTCATTTGATTATCTTCAAAGATTATCATTGTAAGTATCACAGTTCTTCCACGTTAACTGGTGTTTGTCAGAGGAAACATGCCTTTTCCTAGATTGGAGCAGAGGTGATAGGGATTTGCTGTGGTGGTGGTGGTGGTGGTGGTGGTAGTTGTTGTGGTGGTTGTAGCAATATTTAAATGACTCTCATACTGCAAAATTCTCACTTCCTCTAACTTGTGACGTTCTTGTGATTATAGATTGATGATTTCACTTCTTTCCTTTACACTTCCAGGACAATTCATTTGTTTCTAGCTTGACTAAGATGTAGCCCAAAACAGGGAAGGGCCTAGCGTGGCCCAGAGTGACAGCATTAATGCATAATTTATGGTTCCCAGGCTGGTCTCACAGTCTAAATAGAACCGGATGAATCGTTAATGGTATAGAGCAGACCTTGAGCTTGAGAACTGAAACATCCTTGAAATGATTTAGAACTTTTTTGTTGTTGTTTCTCTCCTGGATTTCTACCATGCTTGACAGGTTTATATTTATCTGATTTTAAGCTCCCCCCCAAAATAAAAATAAACAGAGTACCTTTAAGATGATAGTCCACTGAAAGAGTGCATCTCAGTAACTGAAACCTAATAATCTCTTTCAAGCCTGATAATCTCATAGCCTAACCTGTGTTTTGCTACAGAAGCAATTATAGAAAATAAGTTCTCTTTCAGGACTGGGACTATGAAATCTGGAATTCTGGCCCCCAATTTTAAGTGTCCTAATTCATTAATTGCCAAGAAAACCCTTAAATGAAAATAAGAACATAAACAGAAGATATTAAGGCATAGTAATCTTTGCTTCCCAAGTGTGTAGTTAAATATGAGTTGTAACTGCCTGACACATTGAATGTTAACTACTTTGATGGATAGTTACCTTACAAAAACTGGCCCTGATTTATCATTTGATAAAGAAGCTGGTCTTCTACCTAGAGTGCCTCTTGAGCAGGAATTTATTCCTTTAAACCAGTGTCTTGCACCCTGTAGGAACCAGTCTGTCTATCACCACCATTTTATCATCCGCTTTGTGGAGATTTAAAAAAAAGAAGGCAGTTTTCAGACTTGTCACTCCAATTATACTCATCAACACTTAAGAAAAATATTAAAAATCTTCCCAGTATATAAACAGATGGCAATCTTTTTACTTCCTTTTGAATTTAAAAACCTAGTATTAGTGTTTTTTGCTCAGTGAACTTTTTCTGGTAAGTATCCATTATTTTCTTTTTACAAAAAACAAAACAAAACAAACAAGCAAACAAACCAGAACTGAAATGTGTCTCTGTAACTAGTGGAAAACACACTGCATGTTTTATCATGATGCTGTTTAAAAACAAAAGTAACTTGGGGTATCTAGGTGGCTCAGTTGGTTGAGCATCTGACTCTTGATTTCAGCTCAGGTCATGATCTCATGGTTCTTGAGTTCGAGCCCCACATCGGGCTCTGCACGGATAGTGCTGAGGCTGCTTGGGATTCTCTCCCTTTCTCTCTGTTTATTCCCTACTTCTTGTACTCTCTCTCTCTCTCTTGCTTGCTCGCTCAATAAATAAATAAACTTTTAAAAAAAAAGTAACTTTTCATAGACCAACAGGTTAATTCCAGGATTCTAAAAGACACCTGAGTGGTCTCTTGTGTCATAAAAAGTGAAAAATCGATAAAGGGATGAAGGAGTTTTAAAGTGTGTTGAATGAGTGAGTGACTGAATGACTGCGTGAATGAAATAACTTGACGTAAGCATGAAGAGTATTGGGTCCTAAACCTTGTACTCTCCGCTTCCTCGTGCAGAATTTAAGAAGAGGATTACCTCAGGTTCCTTACTTCAGTCTCTATGGAGACCAAGAAGGTGCTTATGAACATCCAGGCTCCAGCCTTTTCCCTGAGGGTCCTAATGACTATGTCTTCAGTCATCTTCCGCTCCACTCTCAGCAACAAGTGAGAGCTCCTATCCCCATGGTGCCAGTTGGTGGGATCCAAATGGTCCACTCCATGCCGCCGGCCCTTTCCGGTTTACATCCTCCACCCACATTGCCTCTGCCAATGGAGGGCTCTGAGGAGAAGAAAGGAGCTTCTGGGGAACCCTTCCCTAAGGATCCCTATGTCCTTTGTAAGCAGCACGAGAAAAGATCTCACATTTTGCAGTCATCTGGTCCCCCTAGCACGCCCTCCTCTCCTCGCCTATTGATGAAACAGAGCACTTCAGAAGACAGCCTAAATGCAACAGAGAGGGAACAGGAGGAAAATATACAGACTTGTACAAAAGCCATTGCCTCTCTCCGGATTGCCACAGAAGAGGCCGCTCTGCTCGGGGCAGATCAGCCGGTGCGGGTGCAGGAGCCCCACCAGAGACCCTTGGAAAGTGCACATGTTAGCATTAGACACTTTAGTGGACCTGAGCCAGGTCAGCCCTGTACCTCAGCCACCCACCCTGACTTGCATGATGGTGAAAAGGACAATTTTGGTACATCACAGACTGCGTCAGCTCACTCCACGTTTTACAGCAAGAGCCGTGCGGATGATAAACAGTCGGGCTGTCCCAGCAGCAAAGAGCTCCCTTCAAGCACAGAGGGAGGCAATGAGCCTTCATCAGAAAAGAGTCAACTACATTGATCTAAGATGCATGGAGACTTTCATTTCCACATTTTCCCATTTTGTTTTTGTTTTTGTTTTTCTAGAAATAGAGGTAATCAAGTTTATAGCATGCCTGTCCTAAGTTACAGTAGTTTGCTCTTATATATACTTTTGTTATATCAAAAGAATTAGGTAAATTAACAAGTCATCACGAGCCTGACCAAAACAAAATTTGAAATTAACCTATTGGGTCTGGTACTTTTAAAATTGTACAGATGTTTGTGCCTTTTCTTTACTTTGCTTATATTCTTATAAGCATTTTTTAGCAGTAATTTGTACATATTTTAGAATTTGTGTATCTGCTTTGTAATAAATGTAATTTCTTTCCTTTTTTGGACACTTGGATCTAAATGATGTAAAGCAAAGCAGCATCAATATATATGTGAGGTTGCACTAAAACATATTTTTATATGATTAAAACTGAACAGCTTTTATGTACAGCTCTGATTCTGTAATACTAATATTTATTTACTTTGTTTCATAAATTGTACATTTTTTCTTAATGTTGTGGATTGCTTTTCTATGTGAAGCATGGGATTTACTGTTGCGTAACTAGAACAAAAGTGTATATTGTAAACAAGATATTTAAACTAGAGTATCTTATTCTGCACTTATGCATTAGTTAAAAAAAAAAAGATAAAGGATGTATCAGTCAGTTCTTAACTCTTGTACATTTTTTTGTCTCTTGTTTGCTGGATTGACTATGACTTAAGCGCTGATTGTGATTTTAAACTTATAGTACCGTAAAGCATTAAAGTAAACAATGTGCTATTGTGAGTTTTTTCAAAGCTTTATAAATCAGTTATAAATAATATTAAAAGTATTTGGTCTTATGTGAACATGTTGATCTATATACTCATCTAAAAATATGGGAAAACATTCCGCCCCATGTAAATATGTACAAGTGCATCACTGGTACAATTTTATGTAACTCAGTTGGACACTAGGTTGCCACAGACCTATGCTAGGGTGTCTTTAAAAATTAAAGTGACAAAGCACATGGGACTGTGTAGAGCTTGGTTATCGGCCGGCCCGGTGGCTTGGCAGGCAGTGCTGTGCGCTGCCCATGGAAAAGACCTGGGCTTACAGATCTCCTTGGTTCTTGCTGCACAAGATGGTGACCTGAACTAAGGCTGCTCTGGAGGGGATGTGTTTGGACTTGAGGGTTAGCAGTGGACCCAGGGAAGGGGCATGGAGACCTCTCAGCAGCCTTTCCTCTCAGCCGGTCCACATGGTAACAGGGTTGGCATCAGCTTTAGGGGAAGCCACTTCACCCTCTTGAAGAGGGGAAGAGGGTCAGGCTCCTGGCTATCTCAGGGGGAATGGGGACAAGAAGCTTTCCAGGGGAAAGAATCTGTGGGAGGTTGATGTCTTTTGTACACAACATTCAGAAGGGGCTTTGGTTAGCGTGGAAGTGGGCAGAGCCTTTGTTTGTAGGTCCGGAAGAATGGAAGAAAGGGAGGGAGTACAACAGGTGTGCATCCAAGCACATGTATGTGCATGCACACATACACACACACACAATCTGGGTTATCTTTGTGCTATATAGTGGATTATAATTCTGTGAAACCAAGTTTGTATATTGAATTACATTAAGGAGTGTTCTTTAAAAAGAGAAATAAATATACAGTTACATGATTGAGGTGTCTAGTTTTTAATGTGTTGTTTTACATTTCAATTTCTCAATTTTGTTGCTAAAGAAATTTTGATGCCACCAACATACCATCTGTGCTTTTAATTGCTAGGCTTTGCCCATTCTGAGGTATGCCGAGCGTGAATGCTTTTCACAAGTGAGAAGACAGTCATTGGCTTCCATATGTCATTCAATTAGGACAGATAGTGGTCACCGCGGTGTGAGCTCTAGAAATGCAGTCACCGGATTCTAAGTGTGGGCAAGGACGGAATCCATTGCATCTGCAAAGTCATGAATAAATCAAATGATCGTTTCTTCGTCTCCCCCCCTCTCAGTATGCATACGTATCTGAAATTCCATTGGGGAATTCTCCTTATTTTTGCTGAGGTGACTGAAGGCAAAAACCAACTGAAATAAATATACCATCCAATATCCGCAAATCACAGTTCTTTAAATACAAAAGAATAGAACCTTTTAATAATGAAAGTGGAACCTCAGTAAAGGTCAAAATCTATCAGTATCTCCATTATAAAAATCTCAAATTAGGAGATTTGCAACTTACCTGTGTTATTTTATGAACCAGAGTGTCTTTTAAAATGATGTTTTATAAAAGTGAATTAAAGGTCAACACAAACAGCCAGCCCCAAATCTGTCTCTCACTGGAAAAAACAATCCTGAAATATTGAATTACGTACAGTGATTTGTGTGCCTTAATCCTCACTGGGGCGTGTGTGTGTGTGTGAACCCAGGTCAAATGAAAATCACTCTTGCTTCCTCCTCTGATTTATCTCCAGTATTCACTCATTCATAAAACAGTTTTTGAGTGCCTGCCATGAACTGGCTACTATGACAGGCACTGAGGATGATAAAAGTATTCCTCCCATCCAGGAGGTCACGTGAAAGGCAAGACATGTATATGAGTATGTGTAATATGATGTCAGAACTAAAATGATGGCATATTTGGTGTGTTTTGTTGTCACGAAGGAGAGAACAACTACCCTGCTGATGATGGAAGGGCAGGACAGGCTTTGTCACAGAGGTGACCTTGGACAGATCCTTGAAATAACAGATAGACGTATTCAATAGATAAATTCTCACCGCCTATGTTAGGATACTGTTCTTTGTGCTGGTTGTACAGTACTGCAGAAAACAAATTAAGTTCTTGTCTTCATGGAGTTTATATTCTAGTAGAGGTGCATTTAAATGAAAGCTGGGAAAGACATGTTAGATGATTGAGGATGCGTAAAGCAGAGAGTAGGTAAAAAGCAAGATGGAGCTCACTCCCTGAGTCTGTGATAGGGTCGTATGTGCTTACGCCAGAGAGACACACCAAGGTCCAATTTCTCAGTCCAGCCTAAGGCCATCAGATCTGGCCCTGTAAACTGGGGAGCTGAGCCAAGGAAGGATTGAAGGAAGAAAGTGGCATTCCCGTTGTAAGTGCTGTTCCTATTTAGAAAAGAAAAAAAAAATCACCGGGCAAGCAATGAAGATAGCAGATTTGAGGCAGAAAGAGTGGAGTCAGGGGACCAGTTAGAAGAATTACAATGCTGTGTCATTTGCTTGGAAATAAGGGCAGCAACAATCCAAGCAGACGATGGGGTCATGGAGAAAGAAGGGACAGTTTCGCTTCATGAATAACTGATAGTAACTAGTCACTGATTTGGGGTCTGAGATGAGAGAGATGGAGAAGGCAAAGAAGACTGGAGTTCTTCACCAGGCAGTGGAAGGAGGTGACGTCCTTACCCGCCAGGGTGGACTTGTACCAGATGCAGGTAATGAAATGAGCTTCCTAAGCAGCTTAGAATGAGTTCAGTCTCAAGAAAGACCTAAGCTGAAGACTCGTTTGTCACTTCTTGTCACGTAGTGGTAGCAGAGAGTGCTGCACTGGAGGAAATCACTCAGGGTTCCAAAGGGAGAGAAGATGATGTGTGAGGCCCTCCAAAGTGAGGACAGGCAACTTGGGAGTGAACCACAAAGATGCATCTCAGACGGCAGCACATCGCAAGTGCCGAGCCCTACCTAAACCTGATTTTTGAAAGTTTGATTTTCCTAAATTCTCCAAGATTGTTTCTAGAAAGCAAAACCTGAAGAACCTCATTTTTGAGGCCAACTCTACTTGAGGAATTACAGAGTGATGGCATTTCCTTAGCAGCATCATGACAGCTTTGTTATTAAATAATTAGTTAAAGGTTATTAAACTAACCTGTCACTTACAAATGCCTCTCCGAAGCCCGTGGTTCAAAGACATGAGGTGAAGTTTTCAAGGAGAAATAGGTTGTTTGCTGAGGAACCAAGGCTCACACCAAGATCCTCCAATGGCCTGTCCAGATTTGCTTAACGAAGTTTCTGGTTACTTATGTTGCTCTCAATCAAATCAGTATTACAATCACACCAATTGACAGTAGAGATGCTATAGTTGGATGAACTCAGAGTAATATAAGCAGCACAAAATCCATTTCTGCCCTGGATAACCAAGGTTATTATTAGTTTGGAATGTGTTACTAAATATGGTTGTATCTACTTTGCCACAATATAACCCCCCGCCACAAGGGACCATATGGCATCATGGAAAGCATGAAAATATTCTCAGTGGTTCCTGGGTATAGAGAAACCTATGCTCACCCCTACTTTATATTCATTAATAAACCAGCCTTGGCCAGGTCACAGGAAAAATGACAGAAAATCTTCTGTTTGGCATTAAAAAGTGCCAAGGCTTAACAAGCAGAAAGTACAATTCTCAATTTTCTAGAACTCTTAATGGAACATTTTATGTGTACATATCTATTGCTTAGCAATAATTAGAATCACATTCAGAAATATATGTTGGTCATTAAAATGAACCAAACCATCAGATTTTCTCTTCATTCACCAAATACCTAAAATGTATTTCAAATTCAGGTATAAATCCTTGGCACGATTTATATTTCAAGTAGATTCCAAACTTTGTTATCTTGTTGAAATAGTGGTTTGATGTGATTAAAATTTCAAGAAATAAAAGTAGAATGATTAATGATACATTTTATTAACTTTTAAAAAGTATGTTAATGGAGGTGCCTGGGTGGGTCAGTGGGTTAAGTGCCTGATTCTTGATTTCAACTTGGGTCATGATCTCATAGTTGTGGGACCAGGCCCCACATAGGGCTCTGTGCTTGGTGTAGAGCCTGTTTGAGATTCTCTCTCTCTCTCTCTTTCTCTCTCACTCTGTCCCTCTCCTTCTCACATGCACGCACTCTCCCGCTCCAAAAAAAAAAATCAGGTTTATAGATAAAACATTGCAAAATAAAAACTTTTCTATTAAAAATGCTTAAGCAGTTATAAAATAATATCAGTGATTGGGTCATATCTTCAAAGCACAATGAAAAGCTCAAATGTTTTGTGGATAATTAAGAGAGGAAAAGTGAAATATGTGCAACAGGAATTCTCCAATGGGAGCAAAATGCAGGATGACCTGAATAACTGCAGTCACTATTTGCATATAGCACAGCAACAGGAGGCTGGAGCACTTCACGCAGAGGACCTGAGCTGCCAATGGAAATCTACATCCTCACAGGTATTGCCCATTTGCAGCCATATGCCCAGTGCTAGACACAGCAAGGACCATGGAAATCATTTAATCTTGAGCACCATTACCCTTAGGGAGAATCTATCTTGAGTTCCAGGTCTGATTATAAGACAGCAACCATCAATTCCAGGAATAACATTTGTCATGACTGAGAGTAGGTGGTGACTTTAGACTCTGCGACTCCAACTTGTTAGCCTTGAGTCAGTTCTTATTGTTGTATGATGCAGGAAAAGCTATACACACACGCTGCTTGTGGCTTGGGGACCCAGCTCTGGTACTGGAACAGCATCCCTACACAAAAGTGTTTTAAGTTAATGATGATAAGAAAGATGTGCTGGTCCCATTTCAAGTGCTTTCATCCAATCCCTCATTTAAAAGTCACAAAACTAAGAGAAATAATTTGCTTAAGTTTACACACCTATTAAGTGGTTGGGTTCTAGAGTAGCACTGTCCCATGGAACTTTCTGCAATGATAAAAATATTCCATACCTGTGCTTTCTAATGCAGTCACCTAGCTCTAGCTACCTGTGGCTGTTGAGCACTTGAAATGTGGTGAGTGTATTTGAGAGGCTGGGTCTTAACTTTTACCTATTTATACTTATTTTAATCTTCAGTAGCCACATGTGGCTAGTAGGTTCTAAATGGCACAGCCCAGCTTAAGAGAATAGCCCACATATCTTTTTTTTTTTTTAATGTTTTATTTATTTCTAGGAGAGAGAGAGAGAGACAGCGTGAGCAGGGGAGGGTCAGAGAGGGAGTCACAGACTGAAACAGGCTCCAGGCTCTGAGCTGGCAGTCAGCACAGAGCCCGACGCGGGGCTCAAACCCACGAACCGCGAGATCATGACCCAAGTGAAAGTCGGATGCTCAACCGACTAAGCCACCCAGGCGTCCCGAAAATAGCCCACATATCTTCACCACAAGCTGTACCCCACACTTCTACCTGCATTCATTCATTTTATAAATACTGAGCTCCCATCATGTGCCAAGCTCTGTTCTTGGTATTGGATATATAACAGTGAACAACAAAAACAAAACAAGACATCTGCCTTCACAGAGCTGTGTTCAGTGCTTACTATTATATATCTAGCTAAAGCATTTGGTGATGCAGACCTACCAATTGCTCTTCTTTCTCTTGAGTTTTGGACCTTGGAACTCACCAAGGACTAACAGTCAAACCATAATTTTATGAAGGAGTAGACAGGCTTCTTATAGGTGAATCCCCTTCTTCCTGCTGGAAATCACTGTCAAAAGCTAGGATGAAGATACACCACATCCTCAGGACTGATGTGAAGCCCGTTCCAGAGAGATGTGTCCAGGCTCCAAGAAGGGTCCTGACTCAGTCTACAGCTTTTACACAAGAAGTAGAGATCCAGGGGAAAGAGCTATCCTCTGCCAGGTCCTGGAAATCCCACCTTCCTTGTCTGCTTACTACATGTAAGCAAACCAGAGGGAGGCAGAATACAGTCAGCATATGGGTTTTGTCTTGAAGTCATAGGACAGCTCTGCCATTCTTGTTTCCGAAGCCATGAAAGTAATAGAGGGAGGGAAGGAACGAAGGATGTTCTTTTCTCTCCCTGAGATGCCATGCTGACTCCTAAGTGAGAAACCTAGGGGGGAAAAGTCTTCCCTTTTCCACTATTTCCCATTGTTCCAAGCAGCTAAACTTATGGACGACCACATTGTGAACTTTCCCTTTTGGAGTAAACCCACCATCACCAAGGACCCACTGCTTCCCCAGAAACACATTCTATGATGCTATCTATCCTCTTGAAACCAGTGAGATTATACATCGAGTGATATTCAACCAAAACAAATACATGAAGTAAAATCACTGCATCTTAGGTGAAAAAACTAGACCATGTAGTCCTTTCTGGAGAGAATTAAGCTCATCAGAAAACGATTTGAGTAACTATTTTTTCAAATCTCCCAAGGAGACTACATAACTAGGACCATACTCATGTATAGGATAGAAGTTAACTCATTACACACAATAGGTGGCCTAGGGAATTAGGTCTACTATTCCAACGGAACCCCGTTTGTGAAAGGGTGGGCCGTAGAATCTTCCCCAACTCAGCAAAAGCCTCATCGCGTTGTCAAATCTGGCTTACCAGAAGTTATGTATTGACTATCATAGGAAAGCATAAAATGATCTCAAATTGTACTTGAAATGTGGCTAGTTTGAATTGAAGTGTGCTATAAAATGTAAATCATATGCCAGATTTTGAAGACATAGCATATGGAGGATGCCAAATATCTATAATTTTTCAGACTGATAATATGTTGAAATGATTCAATTTTGGATATAGTAGGTAAAATAAAATGTTATTATGATTGATTCCCCAAGTTTCCCTTTCTAACTATTGGTATAGAAAATTGAAAATCATATATGTGGCTCACATCCTGCCTTTGGATAATGCTGAGGAGATAATAAATCTGGTGGGGTGGGAGGAGATAGCTCAGCTCTGAAGCCATTTCCATAATTAAGGCAGGAGATGATGGTAGCTTTTTCTTTTTTCTTTTCTTTTTTTAAGAAGAGTGTTCTGTATCAGTGGTTCACAGCCCTGTCAAACCCATGCTACTATCCTTTCCTGATACATATTTTATAAGGCTTCTTCAAAATTTTCAATGTAGTATCTTAACTGTATACAAGGGAGAAAAGGCAGGAAAGTAATTTATAATAAAATCTTACTTATTTACTCAATAAATAGTCTTAAACTATTACAGTTAAAGATTACAATAGAAGATTTAATGAAGGGGTTTGGTGCTTGCTCCTCTGTGATCGTCAGGCGCATGCCAGCTAAGAAGGCAAGCTCATGCCCGCATATTGGAGACTCACCCACCACAAGTGACATTGCCTCTAGGGCATGATTTTCTGAAACGGTGAACAAACCTTGTAAAGTTCCCAACAAAACAAAATACAATCTTTTCTTGATTGACATCCTCATTGCTCTTCTAGGAAAAAAAATTAGTCTATAATTCGTTCTGCTATAACACTTGTTTTAAAAATTGTTCCAACGGAATTGATATGTTAGGGGACAATCTGAACATAATGCATTTGCTTATGCATGACTTTTTCAGCAAGCAGCACTAGGTGAACTCGGAGAACTGCACGTAGCGTGGTGAGCCCTATAGGAGTACACACATGTACACATGAACACACTTCCAATACCTACCAGCCATCTCATTTTATCACCTGCGTCCTGAGCCGCACACGCACACATAGTTAATGTTGCGGTCAACTGTCTAATCTCAGATAACCCTCCTCACACCACTTCCCGGTAACACCAATTGCAGCTTTTCTGTTGCACACTTCTACTGGAAAACCTCAGGTCCTTTTCAAGTGAGGTACTGTATTCATTGTAGTACTTGTGTGTTTCTTAACCATTTAATGTGTATAAAAACTGTGCTACTATTTTTATTGTGGGCATAGCCTTTTCTTTGTGTGTCACTGGTGAGTACCATGCCTAACCTCATTTTTCTAATATATCCTGTGGTTTTTACTGCACAGTTTTGCATAACACAATCGTTTTTAGGAGCACATGTGTCTTCGTATAGCAGAAATCACTTCCTAGACATCTATCCTTTCCTCAAAAAAAATTGTCTTTTAATAAAACAGAGTTCGGTTTAATGTTCATGTAAACCTAAATAGATGTTCCACTTTCATGAGTGTCTAGAGAGACATTAGAAAGCTGTGCAGAACTGTCCTATGCATTGCTAGGGCAGCAGCATCCCAGAGCCCGTCTACTGAATGCTAGTCATACACTGCGATCACAGCACTAATCCAAAAGCCTCCATAAATTTCCAAATCCTTGGAAAGGTGTGTGTCATACTGCCCTAGTTGAGAACCATTGGTCTGTTTGAAGCTGGGGAGAAGTAGATAAAGAGAAATAGAAATTCATCAGACAGATATATATATTTCGTTATCCTGAAAAGCTCATCCTCAATAACTCAGAATCAAACATTTTGGGTTTTATGTCTGAGAAAATACTTCAAAGCATCAGACAGTTTCTGTAAATCTATCCTGAATATAGTTGCTGACAAATAAGTATACCAATAGTGTGTTAAGAAGACCCCCACTATTTCAATCAATTTAAAAATAATGATGGCAATAACTGCTTTTTTACTATGGCGTCCTGCTGCTGTTATGAAGATGTTCAAGTTCAAATCCAACTAAGACAGACACCAAGATTGCTACTGTTTCTATTATACTATTCTAGTCTGTGCAGTAGCACTATTACCATGTTTATTTAGTAGTAACAGAGAGAATTTGAAAACCTACAAATATGAAAACATCACTTTACACATTCAAAGATTTTCAAATTGAACATTACCTAATGGACTCATAAGATTAACTACATTTCTTCATTCTCTCTGCAAGCCAAGCTGAATGCTCAAAGATGCTCTCTACACATCTGCACATTTTTGCTGTCACCAGTTGAATTACATGCAGTTGAACTGAATTCCAAACCAGTTTGTGCAAGTTTTGTGGGTTATCAAAGTTACATAATTTAAATCTACAAGAAAGCTATGAAGTATCAGTGCAAAAAGAGAGAGTGCTTACACTTATAACTACTAAGTTAAGTGCTTTCCAAAAACTTGATAAAGATGAGTCATTAAAAATTGTCACTGAATTACATGTGGGTGATACCATTATAAACATTTAAAATAAAAGAAAAGACAAATAGTGATTTAACCTTCCGATTGAATGTCTTTAAATTCTCACTCCTTTTTAAGTAAAATGAAACTGGAATTCAGGCAATTTAGGCATAACAGTATGATGGGGTTGTATCTGAGCTACTTGACTAGATCTCTAAACACAGACTCGTGCTCAAAGGCAAGGTAATGCATTACACACCACTAAAAATGGTAAATATATAGGCATTTTTGACTTTCAAATTCAAAGAAAATATTTAAAGATGTATGTACCAAGTTTTTATGATTCTTGACTTCTTAAAATAATTTTTTTAATGGTTTTTTTAAATTTATTTCTAGGAGAAAGAGAGAGACAGCGTGAGCAGGGGAGGGTCAGAGAGAGAGGGAGTCACAGACTGAAACAGGCTCCAGGCTCCGAGCTGGCAGTCAGCACAGAGCCCGATGCAGGGCTCGAACCCACGAACCACGAGATCATGACCCAAGTGAAAGTCGGACGCTTAACCGACTAAGCCACCCAGGCGCCCCTGATTCTTGACTTTTTAAAATTAACCAACCAACTACTAGTTCTGGTTACATTGTAAAAGACAACTTTTCCTGTGCCTTGTATTTCTAGAATTTGGCATGAAAAACCAAACCACAGCAGCCAATAATGGAGAATTCACAAATAGCATAAATTATATAGACATAGATATTCATTTGTTTGTCTTTATAACATTAGGTACAGTATAAATAAAAATAACCTCTCTACTTTGTTGAACCAAAACCAAAAACCAGAAAAAAAACAAAGTCTAAAGAAAATTCCAAAATGGATACTTACTGTTTTCTTTCCTAACAACCTCTGTTTTCCTCTTAATCATCTTCATTTTCCTGAGATGGATAGGGCTGATTAATTAGGTGCACCCTTAATTAAAAAATGCAAACATCACGACAAAAAAACTTCTTTTCACATTCTTTATCCATGAATGAGACCTCAGAATTAAAATAGCTTATTTTGAGTCCAACTGGTAACTATAAACACCAATGTAAACAAATCCTGCGTGCTGGGGAAAGACGGCAGGGAAGAGCCGGAGCGGTATTTAGAAAACCGATTTATTTCCTTGTAAACGTATCCCAGGAAGACCTGCCTGTTTTTCAGGTCCCGTCCGGCATTCGGGATGTGCCCATGCCCAGGGTAATCTATAGCAGAACTCCCTCCTCTCCTACTGATTTCCTGTAAAGTTGCAGAAACAAATCCTTTGTCTGTTTCCTGAGTCATTTTAAATAAAGTGTCAAAAAATCTCTAAAGGATGTAGACCTTAGAAAGTATGAGATGATTCCAGAGCCAGGCCTACACATCTCTCCATTCCACCTCCTTCCAGCAGAAATGTGCTATGTTTCCAGATGTGGGTAGCTTCCGGAACTGCGGACCCACCTGAGAAGGTGGCGGGTAGAGGTGGAGATGGAAGAAATGGCACTTCGGGGCACTTACAGGATGAAAAATATGAGTCCTGCTCCTTGAAGGATAGTGTCTCTCCTTGACACTATCAACCGAGATCTCTTTTTATTAAAGTTGGTCCTCTGGTGGGCTTCCAAGGCGCAATTATGCGAAGAGAGCTCTTGCTGCTTGTCTTTGTGCATTTCCTTCTAACTCAAGATTTAGAGTGGGGGTGGCAATATGAAGCATATGAGCCTCTTCAGCCTCTTCCCCCACTTCAGTGGATGTTAATAATCAAACTTACCCCTCTCTAGAGGCAGCATCATGCCCTGTCAGCGAGCAGAGACTTGAAAACCAGGGTTTAAGTCTGCACTTTGCTACTTCCTAGCTCTGTGGCCTTGGCTAAGTTATGGAAGGCTAACTCTAGATCAAACAGCCCCCAAAACTACAGTGGTTTGATAAATAAGCAGTGCATTAATTGCTCATGGAAAGTTTCCCAGATCATCGGGGACTTTTCTTTACAAGATGATATAGGTCAGGGCTGTTTAATGTTTGTGTTTTTTTGTTTTGTTTTGTTTTTTGTATGACCAATGAGCTAAGAATGCTTTTAAATTTTTATTTTGTTTTGTCTAATGTTTATTTTGTTTTTGAGAGAGAGAGAGAGAGGTGGGGTGGGGGGAAGGGACAGAGAGAGAGGGAGACAGAATCCGAAGCAGGCTCCGGACTCTCTGAGCTGTCAGCACTGAGCCCAGCATGGGGCTCAAACTGATGAACTGTGGGATCATGACCTGAGCTGAATTCAGATGCTCAACAGAATGAGCTACCCAGGTGCCCGTGCTTTTACATATTTAGATGGCCATGGTTTAAGTGGTTACAGAAGTAACTTCATAATTTCTTTAATTCTGCTTTTTGGTCCACAAAGACTAAAATGTTTACTGTTTGCCATTCCTTGGTGTAGGGACGCCAGCTCCATCTACCTTAGGGCTTCACCACTGTCAACGGGAGGCAGTCCTGTTACTCTAGAAGAGAGAAGATTAATCTCCATTAATCCATCCATTAAAATAGAAGAGAGAAGAGTACATGGGATGGATGTTACATGAGTAACATCCATGAGTCCCCCAACCCTGCCGTGTTCTAATAGCCAGAAACTGGTCACTTGGCCACATGTAGCTTCAAAGGAGGGTGGGAAATATAACTCAGTTGCTTTCCCAGGAAGCAAAAGAGAGGCGATGGAAACTAGTCTCTGCCACAGCAAATTACATAATTTCTCTGTGTCTCCCTTTCAACCTGTGTGAAGTGGGAATAACAGGATTTTAGAGAATTGAATGAGCTAATATATTTAAGTGCTTAGAACAGGGCCTGGAACATCATAGGTACTGTGTAAGCGTATTTACTGTGATTTCTCTCTGCCTGCCAGTTAGAAATATGGGTATCCTCAAGTGATACAGAAATGCTGATGCATAGGAGCACATGTACCCCAATGTTCATAGCAGCACTCTCCACAATAGCCAAAACATGGAAAGAGCCTCAGTGTCCATCAACGGATGAATGGATCAAGAAGATGTGGTTTATCTATACCATGGAATACTACATGGCAATGAGAAACAATGAAATCTGGCCATGTGTAGCTACATGGATGGACCTTGAGGGTGTTATGCTGAGCGAAATAAGTCAGGCAGAGGAGGACAAATATCATATGTTTGCACGTATAGGAGGATTAGGAGGAACTTAACGAGGAACAAGGGGGAGAAGAAGGGCGGAAATGGTGGGGGAAAGGGAGAGAGGCAAACCATGAGAGACTCTTGAATGCTGACAAAAACTGAGGACTGATGGATGTAGGGGGGAGGGGGGATGGGCATGGAGGAGGGCACTTGTGGGGATGAGCACTGGGTGTTATGTGGAAACTAATCTGACAATAAACTATTTGTAAAAAAAAAAAAAAAAGAAAGAAAAAGAAATATGGGTATCCTTCTTGACATTTACTCTCCCCCATGGCCCGATAGTCAATCTGTCACCATGTCCCACTGACCTCTAATATCCAGTATCTCCAATACCTCTCAGATGTGGCTTTTTCTCCAGTATGCCACTGTTTCAAAATATAGGTCTCACTCTATTTTGGTTTCGTGAGGCCAGCAGATCTGGAGATGACAGCCATTGAAGATAGTTTATTAAACTCACAGATCCCAAGAAAAGAGGGAATACACCACTCCACAGAGGGCCACATGGGGAAGCACTGAGGTTGGTCAGGAGGCAAAGGGTAAGAGTAATGGGCCAGGCATGGTAAGCAGGTTTAGGATTGGTTAGTTTGAATAATTTCAGTGATTTCTGGGGCTCTCTCCCTAGTTGTCTGGTACCTATTTATTCTTGGGGTGACTGAGGCTGGGGGATAGTGGCCCAGAAGGTAAGAGCTTGATAAAGGACACAGTTTGGGAGGATGGGCTCTGAATTGGTTGGTTTGCATATGAAAGACAGGCTTGCAGGCCAGGCTTTTATAATCTCTAAGGAAGGGTAATCCCTTGGCCAGGTCAACCAAGGCCCAGAGGCCAAGAATTAGAATACAGAATTTAAAAAGACATGGTTAGCTCAGCCACTGTCTCAAATGGATTGCTTACAATGTTCTTCCACCTCCCTTACCCTTGTGAAAAAGGCTCTGTCCCTGCAGGCAGAGCCTACATTCGGTTGTCACTAGCCAGTTTACAACTATGCACGAGCTTCCTGATGCCCTTGGGAGAAAGATCAGAGTCATTCACGGGGCTCCAGTGCCGGCCTTTCTGTCCCACCCACTTCCTGTGATGTTCTTCCCCTGGGCCTCTGTGCTTCAGGCAACCTGGCAGTCAGTTCTTCCAACACGGCCGTGTGCCTGCACCTACTGGGCCTTTGCACCTGCTCTGCCTTCTGTCAGAAAAGCACCACCCTCTTCTCCTTCCCTGTTTACCACATGCTTCAGATCTCAGCCCAGATTCACGTCCTCGGAAAAATTTGCTTTGCTCCCTCCCTCATACTGTGAAATCACTAGCCTGTGCGGGCCTGGCTGAGTGGGCTCAAATCTCAGCTTCATGACTTCTACCCTGCTTGACCTTGAGTAAGTTATTCAGTCTTTCTAAAACTCAGTTTCTCCTCTCATAGAGTTAACAATAGGAACATTCGCTTGGGTTTCCTGTTAGGATTATATAAAATAGTCTACACATAACGTTTAATAATTTCTAAAACTTAAATGTTTCCTATTAATATTTCCTATTAAGCCTCCAAATTCCTTGCTACCCAGAACTCTTGGCAGCAACAAGCAATTAGTCAGGATTCAAATTGAGACCATTTTTACATTCCTGATTAGGAGAATGCTTTGTTAATTATTATCAATCACTTCAGAAGGTTAATAGAAGCTAATTAATAATTTAGATACTGTTATGGAACTGACATTTGCTCACCATGGGCACCAAAATGATTTTTTTTACGTACCTGCCATGACATACACTATCATCCTTTTTTGTTAACAGAGACTTCTCTGTTTTGCTATCAGAATACAGAGAAAATAATTAAAAATACGATATGATGAAAGTAAATGTAAGAGTATCATTATTAACTGTCTTTTTCTCACTTTCTGCAGATAAATGTTTATCTTGGTTTCTGAATTCCTTCCAATAAGGTCTTATTTTTATTAGCGTAAAAGAGTGAGATATGACAAACATGTTCATATACAAAGATTGGCTTGATCAATGGTTATCAGGGGCTGGGAGTGGAGGGAAGAATTAACTACAAAGGGCCATAAGGGGTTTTTGGCAGGTGATGGAACTCTTCTATATCTTTTTTTTTTTTTAATTTTTTTTTAATGTTTTATTTATTTCTAGGAGAGAGAGAGAGAGACAGCGTGAGCAGGGGAGGGTCAGAGAGAGAGGGAGTCACAGACTGAAACAGGCTCCAGGCTCTGAGCTGGCAGTCAGCACAGAGCCCGACGCGGGGCTCGAACGCACGAACCGCGAGATCATGACCTAAGCGAAAGTCGAATGCTTAACCGACTAAGCCACCCAGGCGCCCCTATATTTCCCTACTTAAAAATGATTTCCTTTAGTGGAATTGTTCAGAAAAAATATTCAAAATCTCAAAATTTGAGGGCTTCTCTATATGTAATAAAATTATTAATTATTTTGAAACAGGTAATTGTATAAACAGCACTTACAACTTTCTAAGTTTTTGCCCTTGTATTACTATGTACCTTCGTGTGGACCTTCATGGGTTGAAATTGTTGCGGACTCTCCGTGCTATTGTTATTTCTAATAATGTTCTTATTCCATTGGGGAAACCTTACCTCTGGCTATCATGAGCTCTTTTTTTTTTTTTTTTTTAGTTAAAAAAAAAAAAGAATCAGTCTGTTTAATGTTTGAAGGTGCAAAACTAGTCATCTCTCTTCTTTTTATTTCCCCTGGAGTGACCTGCTTATGAACTATTGATAGGTTATTTCTTGAATTTGTAGAGTATTTATGAATCCTTTATTATTTTCTAGGCAATGTACTAGATATTTGGAATTCAAGGACCCATTAGTAAGAAATTTTTATTGCTTCTATGACTATTAGATTTTTCACACCAACTAGGTGAGCTTACTTCAATTTTCAGATCATCAGAATTATTTTTTTTAAGCTTCTCTTCAGCCACTAGCACTTTTCTTTAGCTTCTCTATGATAACACTATGTTTGATGCTCACCTATATTAGCATAATATTTATTACTGAAATTCCTGTCACAAACTAGAAAAGCCTATATATGTGAATGCAGAACAAATAATAATAGATTAAGTATTTTAATTTCAAGAGCTTGGACACTATAGGTAGTTAAACATTTTTCTATTTATTTAAAAATGTTTCTTTAGGACTTACCATATCTCCTACAATATTTTGGATATTGGAGATATAGTAGTAAATAGTATGGATGAGCCAACTTTTGGATGGTCTTTTGAAATTTATATCCCAGTGAGGTATAATAAACACATAAAAGAGTGAGGAAACATAGTAAGTTCAGATAGTAAGGTGAAATAGAGCGACATGACTGAAGATAGCTGCTTCGGACAGAGGCACTTTCTGTGGAAGTGACATATGACCAAACACCTGAGCAATGAGAAAAAGTGGCTATTCAAAACATGGAGAAGAACTTCCAGATAGAGAGCAAGCAGGTGTAAAAATTCTGTGGAGAGAATGCTCTTATTCTAGGAGCAGAAAGCACAAAACAAGTGGGGGTCTATGTGAGGTGAGTAGGATTAGCTGACTGACAAGTCAGCAGAGACTGGGCCACTTACAGTGAGTGCTATAGGACAAGTGACAAAAGTTGTATTCATTCATAGTGCATAGGAAACAGCTGGCGTATGTTTAGCAGGACACTGAAAGGCTTTTAAGAAAACTTTATTTAGAAATAATTTCAGATTTATAAAAAATTTTAAGGGCATAAAGAATATCTCTGTATTCTTTACTCATATTTACTTATTGTTAACATTTTGCTCAACTTCCTTCATCGTTTGCTATCTCTATCTTTCTAACATTTTTTTTTTCTTAATCTGAACCATTTGAGAGTAAATTGCATGCATTATGGCTCCTAAACTCTAAATACTCCAATGCGTATTTCCCCAAAAAGACTATTTCTTCATGTGAGAGTCAATTTGATGTGTCAACCTGACTGGGTCATGGGGTGCCCAGACTTCTGAGTGTTTTCATGAGGGTGTTTTGGGATGAGATTAACATTTAAATCTGTAAATCTAGTAAAGTAGATTGCCTTCCCTGATGTGGGTGGGCCTCATCCAATCAGTTGAAAACATGTATAAAATAAAGACTGACCTTCTCCAAGTAAGACAGCATTATTCCTCCCTGATATTCTTTGAATTGGAATATCCTGTTTTTTCTGCTTTCAGATTCAAACAGAAACATTGGTTCTCCCTGGGTCTTCAGCCTGCAGACCTTGGGGCTGGAACTACACACTAGCTTTCTTGGGTCTCCAGCTCATCACTGATTCACCCCGCAAATCCTGGAGCTTGCAGTCTCCATAATTATGTGAGCCACTTCCCTATCTATCTATCAACTATCTATCTATCTATCTATCTATCTATCTATCTATCTATCTATCTATCTAATCTATCTATCTCCTATTGATTCTGTTGCTTTGGAGAACCCTGACTAATATGCCCGACATAACAACAGAACAGTTAGCAACTGAAGTAAAATTTAGGTATTAGTATTGTACTTTTATCCAGAATATCACTTGTATTCCAATTATATCAATTGAGTCAATAATGCCCATATAGCATTACCTTTTTCTCTTCCAGTACAAGTTCCAGCTTAGGATCACATATTGCATTTGGTTTTCATACCTTAGTTACTTTAACCTGGAACAATTTCCCAGCTTTTCTTTTTTTCTCTTATGATTATTGACAGTTTTGAAACATTCAGTCTCCCACCCCCCATTTCCATTCCTGCCTTGATCACCCCATTTTAATAGATCAATACTCATTTTGGATTTGTCTAACATTTTCTTGTGTTTAGATTCAGGCTATGCATTCCTGGCATAAATAACAGAATCAATGTTTGCCCTTTTCAGAATATCCCATCTGGAGACATGTAATGTCCATCTGCCTGTCCTTTGTGATATTAATTTTAATCACTCAGTCATCATGTTATCCAGTGTCCACTATATAACTACTATTTTCTCCTTGCTGCTAATAAGAAATTATGCAGAAACCCTGGTCCTTCCCAAAACTTCCTCCCTAGATGTAATATTTCTTGATGATTCTTGATGACATTTCTTTAATATTTCTTGATGATCCTCGCCTGAATTCCTCTTTACTGTGATGTTTGCAAAATAAGGCTTTCCATGATCACCCCACATTTACGGTATGCTCCTGTAAGCAAGAGCTTTCCTTTTTTCTTCACCCTTTATTTCATTATTTATTATCATTATGTGCTGGAGGCCGCGCCGGCTCCGACAGGTCCAGGGGTCCCTGAAGGATGGACGGTGTCGGCGAAAGACAGTGAGAGAACCCCGAGATCCTTTCTGATCACCAGGCAGGCATCTCTGTCCTGTCGGTTTTGGTGTCTTTATTTATAGGTTAAATGATAACATGACATCAGAAAAAGGAATTTTTACAATGGATAGCTCTTTGTGATAAGATGCTTTGGAAAGTGCACAGAAGCAGGTTTTACAGAAATATTCTTGCAGAACTATTGCAGTTATAGTGAGGTTAAGTAAATCTTATAACTAGAGAATTAGGGTATTCTTAGTAAAAGACAGGATACGTATTTGTTCTAAGTTAATAACGCTAAGGTTAGGTCATAGGTTAAGTGTATAGATGGGCTAAGAGTCATTCTGTCTGACTCTCAAATGTATGTTTTTGAGTTGGTTAATAAGTTGTTTGTGGAAACCGGGGCGCCTGGGTGGCTTAGTCGGTTAAGCGTCCGACTTTCGCTTAGGTCATGATCTCACGGTTCGTGGGTTCGAGCCCCGCGTCGGGCTCTGTGCTGACTGCCAGCTCGGAGCCTGGAGCCTGTTTCAGTCTGTGACTCCCTCTCTCTCTGACCCTTCCCTGCTCACGCTGTCTCTCTCTCCTGGAAATAAATAAAACATTAAAAAAAAAATTAAAAAAGAAAAAAGTTGTTTGTGGAAACCTATTTGATGTTGAATGTGTGAACACCATGGAGACCCTAAATGTGTCCACCTTTTGTTTGTGGGTAATGCTTTAGCTACTCTTATCTATCCTCATCCCAGCCACCTGTAAGGGAGGGTGTTTGCAGAAAGTAGGCCTTGGGGAAGGGACTGCCATACATCACCAATTAGGAGAAGGTGTAAGTATTAACTTAAGTTCTGCCTTTATCGGCTGTTTGTCTCGGGGCCAGGCTCAGTTGTAATTCTTGTGTTCTTAACCCTCTAAGTCTTGGATCTGCAAGGCCCATAGAAAGAGACTTTTGACAATCATCCATAGAGCTTTCATCTAAAATCTCTCTTGTAAAGGCAGGAATATGCTTTTCTTTATGAGGTATTTGTGTTCAGAATATCGGTCTGATATGGAATATTGTGAGGCCTGGTCAATACCAGCACAACACGAGCCAGTAGTAGCAAGAGACACCAGTTTTCATTTCTCATGGCAGGAGCTGTGCAAACACTGCCATTTCCTTGCTGTGACTGCCATCCAGAGAGGCCGGTGCGGCTCCCGGCAATTATGGACTTGTAGATTTCTATTTCTGATGATTTATGATTATAATTATTTTATTTCTCAAATTATCCCAGTGGGAGCTCCTTAAAGCTGTTCCCTGTGTCCTTGTGACAAATCCTCCTCATTCTGACAGAGGAGGATTTCCTTAAGTTTTCAACATAAAGGTGTAGGTTCACAACCTTCTCAGGAGCTTTTGTGATGTAATATGAAATCAGCCACCATATGCGGAGGGCAGGTAGAGACCAAAGAAAGAGGCAGTCCACTCCATGTAATTTTCATAATAGCAAAAGGATCTTACATATGAGGCTACTCTAGGGCAGCAGCAAGGTTCTCCAGGTCCGGTACCACCGTCTGTTGGTGGTCATGTTTTTCTTTTACCACATTCCTCAACAAAAGCAATTTTTCAGTATCTTATTGTACTTACCTTACCCAGGCTGTCATTTCTCTGAAAATCTGATTCCTTTTAGTGGAGGTGGTGTCAGAAGTCAAGACCTGGGGGCTGCTTTCATTGTGTCACTGGGCGTGTCATTGCTCCAAGGTTCTTTCAGCGGACAGAGCTAGGAAATGTGCATATGTGCATGTATGTGTCTACATTTTGTATGCATGTGGATACATACAGATACTCAAATATTTAAACCTTTAGAAATCAAGAGTCCACATCAGTAACCAATTCTAGTCTATCCTCTCAAGGTACTCTTCTTTTTTCCACAATGTCATAATGGAATGTTGAAAAATCTTTCTGACTACGCTGTACGCAGTGTACCCTAGGGTGGGAAAGTGTGGAAGCAGGGAAGCCAATTGGGAGATACTGCAGCAGTTTAAGTAACTATTGATGGTGACTTGGACAAAAGTGACAGTGGTGGATGTCATGATGAATGGTCACACTTGTATTTTTAATGTTTAGATTATACTGTTAAGGGCAGAATATGCTGTGTGAGAAAAGGAAAGAAACCATATATTACTCCCAGAGATTTAATCTGAGCACGGGTCTAACTCAATTGGCGGAATTTTCATTGCAATTGATTTGACACTAAAAAAAAAGCCCCCTTTCAGTAGGATCCATATAAATTATGGAAGTGAGCACATATTCATGATGACCAATGAAGTCTTCATAAACCCAGATTCTTTCATTAGGAAAATATTTTAAAAGTCAAACACTTACATACTTCCTTTACCCACCTCAGAGAAGTGTTTGGGATACATAAATCCCAGAGGAGAGTCTGTGCAGCCGAGGGAAATATGCAGACATTCTTAATATGCACTTCTGGGAGCAAAGCAAGAAAACAAGCCTGCTTTCTAAGCATTCTTTTCTTTTCTTTTTTAAAATTTATTTTATTGCAGTAAGAACACTTAACATGAGATCTACTCCACCCTCTTAACAAATCTAAGTGTGCAACAGAATGCCATTGCCTAGAAGTACAATGTTGTACAGTAGATCTCTGAATAATTCTCTAACGTCAGAACATATTCAATGCATATTCCAAAGCAATTGCAAAGAAAGCAAGAATTACACTGTCCGCTTTTCCAATAGTTGTATACCATATGTGTGACAATCACAGGAGAACAAAAAGATCCATTGTCCTTCAAGAATATAACTACTTTCATTTTTTATGTTTCCCTCATCCGTGTTAATAGACACACAATTTCTACACTGAAGCCCTCAGTGTACACTTTATGGTGATGTATTTAACTTGTATTTCCTGTCTTTATTCCTATTGAGCATTATAAGAGAAGCATTTAAATATTTCTGACTATTCCGTTTGGGATTACCCATATCATTTTTTCATAATGTAAATATTTGCTTTTGCACCCCCACCCCTAGAGCCCTCCAAACAAATAAAAGCTTCCAGAATGTAGACTTCACACCTATCATTATCATGCTTTACCTTATTGCTTATATCCTACCTTGCTTCAGGATGGGAATGTGTTTCAAGTCACATCAAGAAAAATGATTCATAATTTATGTACTGATTCATTTGATCCTTTAACCAGACCCCAGGATGTCAAATCTAAGCCCACTTTCATACACATACCTCCAAATACAGTTTGATCTGCTTTTTTTACTATGGACATTGCTCTCATGAATGAAATTCCACAGCAATGGCTAGATAGACACTTAGATTTAAATTTATCTAAACATACACACAGCAGCCTATCTCCAGCCCACAGAGGAATCCCAGCTATCCATGTTTCCCAGGCCCAGATAGACAGTTCCAGAGGGTGATGACACCTGAGGAACAGCTTCCTATCTGTTCAGTCCAGGACTGCATACTCCATATCTCGTACAAAATTCCAAAGCTCTATCTAAACACTCTGAACACTGTAGAGTTTCCTTATCTCTGAGAGCTCAGGGAACTGTGGAACCAGCATTTCCTGCATTACGGGAATAGGAAATGGCAAATATGATTTATTTAAGATGCCTCTTGCTGTACCCTGTGCATTGCCAAACCCTAGACTGCTTCATGGATGTTGAGCCCCTCTGCTTGCGGAAACATTAAAGTCTATGATGTACTCATCCAGAAAATGTAAAGGAAGGTTTTTTTCAGGTGTGGAATAGATGCTGATATGTTAACCTTCAATCACTTGAGAAACTTGATTGGGCTTTACTGAATAGGAGAAGGAAGTTGAAGCAAAGGAAACAATACAGAAGTTAAAAACAATTGTTTTGAAACTGAAAAATCTGTGGGAATGTGATTTCATACTCATTTTCCCATTATGGTTTGGTTCACTACATACTCTCCTCATCACCCCTCCCTAAGAGATAATATATTTAAAACTTCATGAGCCTAGAAGTTTTAACATTTATTCTAAGAGAATGCTGTTAAACACACCAGAATTTGAACGTCTAAATTCAAAATATCACACATATATGGGAATAAAAAAATAAAATTCTTATACTGGAGAAAGGGGACTGCATCTTGCACCTGATAGCCACTTTTTGGGGGGCATTTTGTTAGCAATTTCCTGGTAGCAATTCTCAGTGAGGTGTTACCTGGAATTCTGCCAACTCAGGCTTATGCAATTTGTTACAATGATTGTAGGTCACAATTTTTAACTGTTGGCAGGTGTTCTGGGCTTGCCCTCACTTGAGGAACCCCAGTGAATCTGGTTTGGGACAATTCTCTTCTGTTTAGTTCTTGAAGATCCTTTTATATACTCTATGAACCAGAAAAATTAACTAGCATGAACTGAGACACTCAACTCTCCACACTGCTTAGAGGGTAGATTTCCAAAAACTGAGTGAATCTTTTGAGAGTTCTTCACATATCTCTGTGTATTCTTAAAAGAGTTTTCAGTGAATTTGTGAAAATAAAAGGAATGTAATAGATACCAACATATTGGCAGGAGTTACCTCACTATTCCTGTAACTCTATGTATTAGTCAGCTTGGGTTTCTATAACAAAATATCATAGACTGAGTGATTTAAACAATAGACCCTTATTTCTCATACTTCTGGAGGCTGTGAAATTCAAGATCAAGGTGCCGGCTGGTTTTGTTTATAGTGAGAGCTCTCTTCCTGGTTTGGAGAAGGCAAACCTTGACAAAAGAATATGTGTCATCTGGGAAGGTAACCACCCTAAGCAGTTATGGTTTCAAGAAGTTCAAGAGCAGCAAAACCTCTGTTGCTCTTGGCTGAAAAGGTGTTGGGTGTTTCCCTGACATGTAGAGTATTCATTCAAAGCCCTGTGTCAAAAGATAGCTTCTACTGCAAAAGTTGCTTGTGACTTAAACACTAGGGTACAACTTAGCCCTTGAGACACATTTCAGAGCTGTGTCTTCCCAAGTTTCAAGAGTGAAGAATCAGAAAGGCATGCGTGTCCCATCATTTGGAGCTTCTGGTTCTCTCTTCTGTTCAGCTATCTCCAGTCTACTGAAGTCACTCTGCATTCTTAGATTCTCTCACTGCCTCACCCTTGGGTGACAGGCTCTGCCTTTCCGGCTATAACATAGCCTCTCACTCCAGGACTACTTCCTTACTCTAGTAAAGATACTCTTCCAGGCTCTAACAGGTCTCGTGGACACCACCCACTGTGTTAGGAGATTAAGAAGAAAAATAAAACACCCCACAAAAAGATATATTACTTACCTGATGTTCCCAATATTCCTGAGGTGTTGTATTGTGATATATTAGTTCCTTTAGATTTTCATTATGACTGAGCCCAACTCTGATTTTCCTCCAGTCAGCAAATAAACACTAATTGAGCTACTTCACTTCCTTCAAGTTTTATCAGACTGCCTGTCCCACTCTTCCCTGCTAATACTAACTATGGCAAGCATTGGATTATCTGTTTTTTTGTGCTTGTCTGTCTTTTAGGATTAACGTTTTTCTTCAGCAAATGCTAACTTTTCTGCATAAGCTTTTCTCCCTGTATAAGGATGGGATCATTGTGCATTGGTGAGAAATGAAGAAGTTATATTACATCTCTTTTTAAAAGGTTTTAACTTTTATTAATATCCAGCTAATGTAACCAGTGCTCTTCTCTCGGTCTTTGCTCTTCTACTTGGAAGAATGTTGAACTCAAGTGGTAATATATAAAAGAAAGAATGGTTATGACCAGTCTCACAAAAACAAGTGATAACCTGAAATAACCTAGAAATGCTAAGAAAACTTTCTCATGTCTGATGCTCATGGCACAGCAGAATTTATTACTCAAGGCTCATTCCTGTCTTGCAGTCTAACTAGAGTCCCTTAAAGTTTCACACATGGGAATGTCTTTTTCATAATTAAAAAAAAAAAGTCATAGACCTGTAATAGGGAAATGTTAGCTGAAAAAATATCTGAAGTGTCTGAAAATATCAGAACTTAAAATCAACATTTTTGGATACAACTAGATTTTATCAGTGGTCAAATTGTCTAGACATTATTTGAATAATGGTAGCACATATGTGTACGAAATCTATTTAGGCTACGGGCAGTTTTTGTGACTCACATAGTAGGTACTTGAAACATGTTGAAGAGGTTGTCCTTATTAGTCTTTCCATATTTGTCTTATTCAGACAAACTACTTGCCACTAATTTGAAAAATAATAAAATTCATAAGCATATATAGGTCCTACACAAACATCCTGAGGTTTATGCCCCCTTTTATCTTCACATTTATTGGAACATTTATTTACCTGATGATCTGTAGCATAATTAATTTTATGGCCTCAGTGGCCCCTGGGTTATTTAACAAATGGCTCCTCCATAATTGGAGAAACTTTTGAGTTTGCTTTCTAGAAATTATTCAGTCGATGTTGAGTGTCTGAGATGCAAAAAGTTCTAAGAGGGTGGTTCTCAAATATTTCTTTTTGCCCTAGGAACCTTCCAACAAAACCAGTGTTAGTCTGAAACCCTAATATAAACCATATTGTTGTGGAGGTGCACTTGTTGAGGAAATGTCTAGAAGCCTCCCTGCTCTATTTTCTGTTGGAAGTTTCCAGAGAACATCAGAGATGTCCCAGTGCCTGAAGAAGAGTTGAAAACATCAGCACTTCTAGCAGGGGTCTGGCCATTTGAATTCAGCTAACCCTGGCTGAGTGATGTCAGGCAAATCTCTCTTCTAGTTTTCAATGTCCTCATCTGTTGATAGAGAAGTTAGAACCAGATCTATTAAGACCTTTTCTGTTCTAAATGATAAACTCCCTCACTTACCTCTTAATACTTTTACTTTCTTTCAGCTTTCTTTTCATTTTCTAAGAGGCCTTCTCTTTAAAACAGGGCCTGTCCTCAGTGAGACAGCATCTCTCTATTTCCTCCTGAAAGGTGGGCACCCAGGAGGCTGAGTGGCAGTGCAGCTCTGTGGCTGTTGCAGGAGGAAGTCACTGAGAATGAGACGAACTTCTGGAGAATCTACTCCATGAATCCCAGAAGGCAGGCTGAAATCCTGGGAAGGAAGCCACTTCAGAGGTGTACCTCAAGGTCATGACTGGAGAGTCAATGTGGAGAGCTGAGATGAGCCTTTAATTTCTCAAACACCCTTCCCCTCAATCCTTCCTATATTCAAATCTTTCCCTAATCAAAGAGAAAAATTTCTGGTATCTGTGAACAAACAACTTAGTACAAGTTCCAACTCTGAAGAGTTGCCTGGTAGCTGAATTCTTATCTGTAATCATAGTGGTAGTAATTTTAATATGTTCTATGTGCCAGTTACTACCTGTAGGCTCTTCATATGCTCTTTAAGCCTAACTGCAAGCCTTTGCTGTATATGTGATTTTTATCCTTAGTTTGTAGATGAAGAAACAAGCAGAGGCTAAGTAGCTCCCTAAATTCACAATGTTAGTAAGTGGTAAATCTCTAATTCAAACCCAGGCCTATCTTATTTGCTCACTTCTCTCTCCTCTGATCCAAGAAGCTGACCTTATGTTTTAACTCCGGCATCTACACATGGTTTCTCTGTTGCTTCCCTTAGACTCAGATCAGTTATAAACCCTTCCTAGTCTTAACCCTTAAAATGCACGGTTGGAGACAATAAGATATGTTTTAAAAGGGGAACTCTGAAGCCATAGTACCTGAGTTTAAATCCTGGCCTCACTACATATTAGCTGCGTAATTTAATCCTCTCTGCCTCAGTTTTCTCATCAGTAAAATGAGGTTAAGAAAAAGACTTACTTCAAAAGGTGATTTGATTTTGAAATTAAGTAAGACAAAACATGAGAATTTATTGCAATAGTGTTTGAGTTGTGTAACATGTACTCAGTGAATATTAATTATTATTTCCCTTGCTTATAAGAAACATATACTGCACTGTATATGTTGTTGAGCTAGATTTGTAATGTCTATGCTATTGTTATCTATACCAGCAAGGACTGGCAAGGCCAAGATCACCCTGTCAGTGCCACTCATCACGTTGTCATGTGAAACCAGAGACTTATCAAAATACTGCTTGGGTGATTGTTTGAGTCTGCTCAGGGGGCTGTAACAATAAAACCCCAAACAAACCTATAGACTGGATGGCTTAAACAACACACACTTATTTCTCATAGTTCTGGACACTGAGAAGTCCAAGATCACGGTGCTGACAGAGTTGGTATCTGCTGGAACCTGCTTCCTGGTTCATAGACAGCTGTCGTTTCACTGTACCTTCACAAGACAGAAGGAACAATGGAGCTCTCTGGGAAGCATGATTCCATGCTTGAGGGCCCTACCCTCATTTCTTAATCACTCCCCAAATTTTAATATATGAATTTGAGAGAGGAGGTGCACCAATATTCAGTCCATAGCAATGATAATGGTGATTACCACACATTTTTTGGGGGGTGTTTAAGACTTGAATTTGTCCCTCTGAGGCCAGAAGGGGGGTGGTCATAGGCTGGAACTCTTCTTGCCACAACTAGTCTCCACTTGTTTCCCCATGAAAGAGGGAAATAAAGATTCCTGAAAATGCTAGATGACCACAACCCATCTTGCATTCCTAGGAAAAATGGAACTGTTGTATTGAATCCAACAGATTCCTTCTCATCACACAAAAAAACCAAAAACCAAAACAAAGAAACCTTCATTTTCCTGCTAAAAGTGATTTTTGGGGTCTTTCTTCTTCCATAGCAAAACTTAAAAATTGGTTTGAAATCTGTGATAGGATTATTTTCTACAGCAAAACTCACTTCAGCTTTTATTTTCATTTCACTTCCAGGCTTGCACAAAGAAAAAAAAAGATAGCTTTAAATAGTCATATTATAATTGTTCTTTTTGTTAATAGAAATAACAAGAACACTGTACAGCAAACAAAATATTTTTCATATTCACTTGTCCATATTCACGACAACCTTGTGAGGAAAGTAAAACAAATCCATCAGAAAACTCATTGTGTTTTCTCAGCACCCCAAGGCATTAAATCGTAATTTTAGGTTCTTTACAATAATGTGCAATGTGGGAATATCAATGACATTTTTCTAGATCTTCCTGGTTTTAGACATTTGACCTTTGAATTTCTCCTCTCACTCCCATTGGAATTGTCTTAATTAAAACTGTCTTGTGTCTTATAGCAGCCCCCAATAGGTCTCTTTAGCACAAGTCAAAGCCTATTGTCATTCATTGTTGTCAGAATCCTGCTCAGCCTTCAAAGACTGAGATTCAATCTTACATCCTCCAGGAATTATATCAAATTCCATCATCAGAATTAATGTCCTTGTCACCGAACTCTCATTACTTTTTACTCATATGTCTTCTTACATATGGTAATATGTGGGATATCTTATGTTAACAATATCTGTGAATGTACTTGTCTCCTCAACTGTCAATAAGACCTTTGA